>CM060417.1:113088888-113700927 GCA_030545235.1 Helianthus tuberosus | reverse complement strand
CAAAGAGAAATGGATAATATCTAAAATTATAACAATCACCCTATAATATAAATAAACAAAGTACTAAATGAACGGGATGATACAATTAGGATTAGTGATTCGGGTTCTTGATTGAGACTTTTAGTACGAAAATATTATTTGGAAAAAATATATAAATAGGTAAGCTTAAATGAATATATATATATATATATATATATATATATATATATATATATATATATATATGTATATATGGTAGGGATATGGTAAAAAGTGTTTAAAATGTGAGAAGGGTAAGAAGTGTTTTAAACCATTGGATATTTGATCTAATGGTTGAGATCAATAGGGTATAAAAATGTAAATTGTGTTTTAATTAGAAGGACCTTATGTAAAATTGAAGGGCAATAGTGTCTTTTCCAATGTTTCAAATATGGTAACCGTATCCTACACAACCAAAACCCCCCATCAATCTCCTAAAAACCAGCGAAGTTCCAGTAAAAGCTAAATTCTTCTATTTCCTTCAATATAACCACAGAGCAGAAAACCTAGAAGTGTTTTAAAAGTAATCAGATCACATTCTTCGTCGACCAATTCCTGTTGAACTCAAGGGTTTTATATTTCAATAATCCCATCACATTCTTGTTCGATTAACAGTAAAATCAACAATCAAAAGAGTGTTCTATGGATTCAAACAAAGTAAAGAGGAAGCCATTTGGTTCGAAGAGGAAGTGAGAAGCAGCAATTTTGACCAGGTTAGTGTTTTATTGGGTATTTGATGTTCGGTACAGTGTATTGTTATCAATGGTGTCTATTGATGTTTGTGATGTTGTTAACAATCCGGTTAGCAGGTTTATGGTTTTATTTAGGGTTTTATCGTGATGTAGATGGTGTGATAGTGTCATATTAGTAGAATGTAACTATTTTACAAATGTAGGGTTATATGCAAGAATGAAGGGTGTTTTAATGTGGGTTATATTTTAAATCGGTCTGTGGTGTGTTAATGGTTTTTGATGATTGAAGGGTGTTTAAATGGGGGTTTTACAAATGTAATGTCTTTTCCAGTGTTATATGCAAGAATGAAGGGTGTTTTAATTGGGGTTTTGTTTTAAATCAGTTTGTGGTGTTTTAATGGGTTTTGATGATTGTGTTGTCCTTAACAATTATGAGTAGATGGTGTCCGTTGATCACCATATTGCATATAACACTACAATTCTGATGTACATGGTGTCTTCTGATCACCTTATTTAAATAACACTACAAGTCTGATGTTGACATAGTGTTATATGTAGATGATGGCTGTTGATCACCATATTGCATATAACACTACACTTCTGATGTAGATGGGGTATCCTGATCACCTTATTGCATAAAACACTACAATCTGATGTTGACATAGTGTTATATGTAGATGGGCACTGTTTATCTCCTTATTTGCATATAACACTACAGTTCTGATGTAGATGCTGTCTTCTGATCACCTTGTTGCATATAACACTACAATCTGATGTTGACATAGTGTTATATGTAGATGGGCACTGTTTATCTCCTTATTTGCATATAACACTACAGTTCTGATGTAGATGCTGTCTTCTGATCACCTTGTTGCATATAACACTACAAGTACTTTCAATTGATAGTGTCTATTGGTGCTCCTCCTGATCAATACATTTGAATAAATAATAGTGTTTTATAAACCAAAATGTATAGTTGTAATTTGGATTTCACGGTTCGATAACTAATTGTAATAGCATTTAATTTTAGTCCGGAGAAGCGGCCGAATACCCAGATTCAAAATGGGAAAGGGATTGCATAACACAATTGGACAAAGCATCCCGTTGAACGATTCGGATAATGATAACGTAATGGAAGAAGGTATATATAAAATACAAAAATACGCATGCAAAAAACAGTTTGATGGACACTTTAGTTTTAGTAAATTGTTATTCAATATCACGTTTTGTCGGAATTCTTGCACCATGTATCACCAAATATAGGACACTTTAATTTTAGTAATTTGTTGGTTTATAATAACAAAATGTGTTCGATTTGAAGCTACAACATCACCCACTGCGAACAGCGATGACGACTTCGAGTCACCGCTTCCAGTACCATTCACGGAAGGTAAGAAGTTGATTAATTCAAATTAACTGTCGGTGATTTTCGTATGATTGGGAGCATAGTATAACATGTATAAATGTTTTTTTTTTAGTTTCAAAAAAACAACATACAGCAACTGATACAACACACCGTGTCTCCACCGACGATGACTTCGTTACGCAACCACCAATCACAAATCAATCAGGTAACTTTGCCCAAAGTTATCAGTGTTTTCAATTCATTGTAAATATAGTCTAACTGATGTGAATATATGGGTTCCAGCTGCCAAATCACAGCCGGTCCTCGACGATGTTGACAAAGAACCACAACAACCAGACGTCGTAACAAGATGTAAGTCAACAGCGGCTAGGAGGAAGTCGACGAGACCACCGGCGTCATTTCCATCAAAAAAATATGAGCCCTTCACCGGGCCAAAAATTAAACTGAAGACGTCTTCGGAGAACCTTCTTACATTGTTCAACAACTTGAATAAACCACAAAAAAAGAAGGTCATAGAAATGCGATTCGGTACTTTACTGAATTTCAACATACGACATGTACCGACGCGGCTTGCATATTGGTTGGCAAGCAACTATGACGACAACACAGGAGTGTTGAACTTTGGTGAAACCCGTCTACGGATCACAGTAAATTTGGTGAATAAAATATTCAGAATACCAAACGGGGGTATAAAGATTGTAGAAAAAATAAGAGCAAGGGACAGCAATCCAGTTGTGAGAGAATGGAGGGACCAGTTTGTTGATTATACTAAAGTGTCGCAAGTCGGGCTGAATGGCATGATGGTTTCAGACACTTCAAGTGACCGGGCGTTTGAATTGAACTGGTTGGTATTGTATAATACTGTGCTTGGGGAGATAAGCGCATGCAACACAGTTAATCATCGATTCTTGGGATGCGTGGACCGAAATGTCCCAATATCGAGCTTTGATTGGAGCAGCTACATGATAACCTGTTTAGAACGCACGGCGAATGCACGGAACCGGAAGAGGACTGACCCTTTTAGAGCCCAATCGTGTTTCTAGTGGTATGTGACTCTACTCTATTGTTCCTCATATGAGACTGAAACACTACATGCATAAAACACCACAACACTTTATATAACAACAGAAAATTGGTTACATCAGCTACATTGCATACAAAACCATTAAAGTCTTTTAAAACACTGTTTCAATATGTCACTATGTAAAACATTACAGTCACATGTAATATATTACAACAAGTCTGTTTGGAACACTACATTTGATATACTGTATGTAAAACCATATAAAACACTACAATCACTTATAAAATACTACATGCATAAAACACCACAACACTTATATAATAACAGAAAATTGGTTACATCAGCTACATTGCATACAAAACCATTAAAGTCTTTTAAAACACTATTTCACTATGTCATTATGTAAAACACTACAGTCACATGTAATAGATTACAACAAGTCTATTACAACACTACATTATATATACTGTATGTAACAGCATATAAAACACTACAATCACTTATAAAACACTACATTTACAAACAGTTCACTATGTACAACACTACAATCAGTTGTATAACACTAAAATCAGCATGCGTAACCCTTTACATGGGTACATAATTCTAAAAATTGAATGCTTATATGTGCAGGCTGCATATGCGTACGACCGTATGGATGTTCTGAAGTGTGATAAGAAAGGATCAAAACCGATAGAGTTGATAGATGACACAATGCTCGACGAACTGCTCGGAAAGCTTGACGACACACTTTGGGCAGACCACCTAAAGCATAACACCCCAATGATACCTAAAATTCATGTAGATGAAGATAAGCCGAGGAGTGAAAAGGTTAAGAAGATACCTGAAGACAAAAAATCATCATCCACCAACGCTAAAAAAGTTGAAATGGCAGCTGAAAAAAGTGCGGAAGACAATGTGGATGGGGGCAACGAAGACTACGGGCCGTACGATGAAGGGGACGACGACCACCTGGGAATATTCAAACATTGCAAAAATTATCTGTTGTCGCAGACAAGTACACAGGAGTTGCGGTTTGTAGTTGGGGCAGACGACGAGTTTCGGGTCCCAATGGTATCACAGTATGGGACGCCACCCGTCTACTCACAGGAAGAAAAAGAAAGTGAAGAGGTACAGGACTTGATAACCTTTTTAACGTTTGGTATGATATCATACCTATTTATAATTATATACATCTGACAACGGTTTGGATGTCACTATATAATTTGGTTAACAGGATCATGCGCAAATTCTGGATGATGCATTTAAGGAATTTGAAGATTGCATTGAGAAGGTCAAAATTACACTGACGGAAGCTTTACGTTTTCATCCAAACAGTGACAAGATATTGAGTAGGAAAGCGTCATGGATTGCGACGGTCCGCAAACATCTGAAGGACGTTGCGGATGATGAGGAAGGCGATGTTGTGTCAGAAAAAACCCCCACACCTGTCAAAAACACTGGACTGTTGACTCAAGGTAATCAATCTCCTTTCTCACCCATGACTTCATCATTTTGCGCAGAAGTGGATCAACTGATATCTGCAATACAATCCATACGACACCCAGGCACACGATCGAAAGCTGAGGGCATCCAACCAGTAAACTTACAAAGTGAACTGGACAACGTCGCAACAACGTCAAGTATTCGTGACACTGAAAAGGAAGGAAATGACTTATTGCTAGATAAACTCCGGAGGCCAAAAAGAAACACCAATCTTCCGGATGCGCTGAGGTCACCGTACGTGCAGCGTGTGGTTTCATTAACAGATAAACGGGAACAATTGGAATCTGCATTGGCTAGCTGTATACTCAGCGCAACGGGAAACAAATGGTAAGTATCGACAACACTCAAAAATTAAATAATTGAACGAATCTGCTGTAGGAACTAGGTTCACGTTTTATTAAATATATTAATAAAATAAATATAATAACGAGACTCTAGTTATTTGTGGGAAATTCTTCTAGTACAATACTGGTTACAAAAACTAAATAAACGAATATAAATACAATATAATTGTACCAATCTTGATTCAAGCCAGCATCTTTGGAAGAACTTCAACCGCACCATCATGTATAAACCTCCGCTGCAAGACAAGCAAAATTGTTGACGGTTTTGGTTGAGGCACGTGTTCAACACGCTTCCCTTAAAACAGATTCCGCGCCTCCTCTCAGATGGTCTGTCTCCCAGGGTACAACAACCAGAACAGTATGTGTACTGCCGGAGATGGCACTCGCGCCCGAGATTACACCGGGTATAAATTGGTGTTCATAAAAAATTGGAACAATGTGAAGTTGTGTGAAATTGAGAGTACTCCTCTCATTGAAACATCGAGACTAAATAGAATGTCTATTTACTTGTTATATACTGTATGAACTACCAAGTTCATATATATATGCACCTCTAGTTTTAAAAACTAGTAATAAATATAGACATTAATCTTGTCATAACTATAACATTAATCTTGTAATAAACAAGATAATGAATATGACATTAATCTCTACTTAAATGGACTTAAGTGGTTAGTCAAAAACGGTCATATTCATTATGACACGCATTAAACAGGTTGTAACAGCTAGCTTTGACCAGGTCCTGCCAGTTGCTCTGTTACCGTTGCGCGCCTGAAGTGGCTCTTCAGTCCATGCGCCACATTGTATGGAACCCGCGCATGTGCATGGTGTGCAGACCAGTGCTCCTAGTTACTACTGTAACCAGCGCGCGCGCCATAACTGATCCGCAAATCCATGCAACACTCTACATGGACCTTACGCCACGCCATATGGACCCACACGCCACACATATGCCATTGCGCATACCAGGACGCCACCTGGTCATGCGCCATCTATACTTGCGGGCCACACGGACGCTACTACGCATACCAGGACGCCACCTGGTCATGCACCATCCAAACTCATGTGCCATTTGCAGTCTTCGCCATGGCATCCGCCTACGCCACCCAAGGGTGCGCCATAAGCGGACCCGCCATGTATCTGACCACGCGCTCATGGACAAAAATACAAAGGCGGTGTGCGAAGTTCAAAGCGCACTACATAAGGCCTATAGCCTATGGCACGCACGCATGTGTGCACGAGTAAGGGTGGTTGCACCCTTAAGGGTCCCCACTAGTGTTTGCCTTTAACGAAACAATATACAAGGAGTGCTCCTCCTTATAAACCACTTTAAGTTTTGTCATCCCACCTATGTGGGACAAGTTGACAAAACTAATCCATTTTATTCATGTTTGTTTGTTCCAAACATACAACTTCAAGCTTCGATATCTCATTCATCTTAGCTCTATTTGGACATAGTTTGAACACAAACCATAAATAATTATTTATACAACACATATATAAATATTATTAATGTCCAAAATATTTAGTGAAAAACTCATTTTCACTAAAATTTCCAACAATCCCCCACATGAATGGAGATCGATTAAAACACACAAAATTCCCCGATGAAAACTCGACAGTCGAGTATTGCAGGATAGGTAGGTTTTGCCTTTGAACCTTCCTTTGTGAAGCATACTTAGTCTACTAGGGTTTTGTAGACGTGATATCCTTGAACAACCCCCCATTTGTGTAAACGACAATATACATTCACACAATTCTTTCCCTAGCCGGGCCATCCCCTCACTGTCGTGTCCTATAATGGTCATGGAGCACTTTCTTGGTTCTGCGGGAGCTCTAGGAATTATGCCCTAATTCCATTCGAAGCCACCACACTTCTCTCCAACATAGGTGATTTCCCTTTAAATCATTAAAAGCATTATGGTTTACTATGATTTACACAAATCATAAAACCACATATCATGCTTAACCTCACAACAATGTCACTGAATATTATAGGAATGGAGTAGGACGTATTTAAACACCCTTTTATAGTTTTAGGGGGATATATGAAACATATAGACTAGATTATATATAAACATATATATTAGCTACGCCCCCACAGTGACTATTGAACCTAGATCTTGCGATCTCCAGTCAACTAGGTTAGGTTTCCCTCATGTCCCTTTTTTTCAATGGCTTTAGTCCAATTCCACAACCTGATCTCTTATCAACCCACTGGTTGTTGGATCCAAAAATTATCTTTGACTTCGCTAAGTCACCAACGATAATTTAAATTGAGATCAGTTGTTCTAACGTGTTCTTGACTCGCTAGTCACTTTTTCCTTTTAGTCGATTCATAAGACTTATAACTTGTGATCTCAACCTGGATCCAGTTATGTACCTTGTCTTTAGAATGACATGAAACTCAATTCATGGCTAGACACGTTTTCAGCATGCCTTTGGTGTGTCATGACTGACATCTTACTAGATTGAATCTAACCAATTGGCATTCGAGTCCAATCTACTCGATTGACTCCATATAACCATTGTGTACTCCACTTGGTCATGCGTTTGCAATCTATGCAAGTCACCCCCACATTTAAGTGTAATTGGATAGCATCCAAATGGGGTGATGAAAGGTTCTCCCTTTCATTTTGAGTTTGAGAAAACTTCTCAACTACCATTTTCATATTCAAATGCAAGTCACCCCCACATTTAAGTGTAATTGGATAGCATCCAAATAGGGTGATGAAAGGTTCTCCCTTTCATTTTGAGTTTGAGAAAACTTCTCAACTACCATTTCCACATACCCTAAAGGGTTTGTTTCTTAAATGGCTCCTCCCCCCACATTGCTTACATTTTAATGAAGTTGTATTTATAGTTTTGTTTAGCACAAAATTCGTTCTTGTGTCATCACATATTTTGAATGTTTAAAGTTAATTTAATCTCCGTCGAGCATATAAATTAACAAGTATTAGTCTAGCATGCTTTAGACCACAATACTCTAGCATGTGAACAGAAGATGCATCATTCTGATTCTTCACAGCCTTAAGAGATAACGCTCTATCTCTTCCGAACATTCGTTTCTTAGTTTAGACACAATAATGAAATTTTATTTCACCATTCCAAAACCATTGGTTTTTAGGAAGGCCTCAAAACCATAATTAACTTCATCCATTAGGATCATAACTCGTTTGCCTTTTTATCTCCAAGGCTTCACCATTGACTTCCTAAAGACTTAAACATAAGTCTTAATCCAAGTCACTTTGATGAAAAATATTTGTATAAAATCACTTGAGTCTTGAGATATAGCCAATTAGATTGACTCTCAACAACAAAGCATTCACATATGCCTATAGTGATATATACATTTACGTTGTTGTTTCATTAATACCATGTATTGGGATACTCTCCCAAATTGAGGACCAAGCCTCCACATAGTTTAAACAACATTGATGGTGGTAGAAGCATATACAAGTCCATCACTATTGTAAATTTCCATTAATAAATTTCCTAAATTTATTAAAACATTTACAATAATAACATATATTTCTTTCATATGTTATATTCTTTGAAAACTTACATGTGCATTTCCATGTTGATGCTCTCAACATTAGATGACATATCTCGTTTTCATGTATTCCTTCTCAAACCATACACCACATTTCTCACGACGCCGTTATGCATTTGATGTTTGATTTGTGACTTGTTACATAAGTCATGATCACAACCCGCTCGTTGTGTTTGTGTAAATTACTTTTTACACTTTGTATCAAAATGTGTATCCTTTTGACAACTTATTAGTAGTCCAAAATAACGGATACACCAATGATATCTAAACATCAAAAGCCAAAGTGTTATTATCTTCAACACTTTTTACGGAAATAAACGCAATTATTTCGTTCGGTGTCATGTTTTGAGGTACTCCCTCATCTTGGAACTCTAAACTTGAATAATCACAAGTTGTCCAAAGTATAAAGTTGTTTACAATAACTACTCGTAAGTAGTTGAGCAACTTATTATATTTATAACAACATCGAGTTGTTTTTCACCAAATAGTCTCTCCAAGACTATTATATAGCTCAAGACGTTATACTTTGCAAAGACATGTTTTATTCGTTCAAAACATTTCTCGTTTTTGTAAGTGTTTTAATATTAAACTAAATATTTATGTTTTGATTACAAATCAAGACAATAAACCTTATAATAGTTTAATAAATAAAACAATTTCAAACTCGCTCGTTTGAAAATAAAACGAATACACATCGTTTTAATAAATGGTTTATCATATTAAAACCATTTCTAACCGCTGTTAGATAATAACGATTATCAATCGTTAAAAAGAGTGGTTTGTATGATAACCAATTCTAATATGCTAATTAGAATTTAAATGTTGAACAAACATTAAAAAATATTCGGTTTTTAGAAATAACCATAAACCTTTTCTAACACGCTCGTTAGAAAATATGTTTAAAATGATTACAAATCATCTTAAATAGTTTATCATAGTTAACCCGGTTTTAACCCGCTCGTTAGAACTTAACGATTGCAAATCGTTAAAATAGTTGGTTATAAAATAAATTAATTCTAATACGCCCATTAGAAAATTAAATGATCATTTATTGTCATAAGCGGTTTTGGTTTATATAAAATAAACGTTTTCTAACCTGATTGTTAGAAATAAATAATTGACAAAGTCGTTAAATCGTTTCTAACACGCTCGTTAGAAAATAAACAACTATCAAACTCTTTAAATCGTTTCTAACACGCTCGTTAGAAATAATCGATTACAAAATTTGTTTCGAAGTTTATAAAAAAAAAATATAAACTATTTCTAATACGCTCATTAGAAATAAACAAATAAAAATCGTTTAAACATATGTGGAAAAAATTCCGTTTCTAACTCGCTCGTTAGAAGGTTAATAGTTTAGACAAAACCGTTACAAGGTTTATTATCCAAATAATTGTCTCCAACACGCTCATCGGTAATTATTTGAAATAATAATCTTTTCTAACACGCTCGTTAGAAAATCTAAACGTATTTAAACTATTGTTTCTAACACGCTCGTTAGAACATCCAACCGTCTTTAAAACATTGTTCTTAACACGCTCGTTAGAACATATAAAAAGTTTTAATCTTGTTGTTCTTTCAACAACGTTTCTAACCCGCTCGTTAGAAAATATTAAAACTAGTTATTTTATAAAATAATTATTTTCTAATATGCAAATTAGAAAATAAATATATTTCAATACTTTTAAAACCAACAATAATATCTCAATTATGGTTACTAAAAGCTTATTATTAAAATAAATTAAACGTTACAAACATTTAATTTGAAAGAGGTTTCAAAATAAATTTTCTAATACGCTCATTAGAAAATTTAGTATTTCAAAAGCCTATTGAAATACATATTATTTTGTATATGTTCGGTTTAACCAACATGAACAAAAACCATGAACTCCAAAACTTGAATCAAAACGTTCGTTTTGCAACCCGGTATTCGGATTAAAGATTGTACTCCAATCATAAAATTAATCCGACTCATTGTACTAAATAAATATTTCCCAAAAAATATTTTCAAGATTTTAACAAAAATCTCATTAAATATTTTAACTTTCGTGAACCTAAATCCTCGTAGAGAAGGGATTTAAGATTGTAGCAACAATCTTCACGAAAGTCTGTTTTAAGATTGTAAAAACTAGGTTCACGTTTTATTAAATATATTAATAAAATAAATATAATAACGAGACTCTCGTTATTTGTGGGAAATTCTTCTAGTACAATACTGGTTACAAAAACTAAATACACGAATATAAATACAATATAATTGTACCAATCTTGATTCAAGCCAGCATCTTTGGAAGAACTTCAACCGCACCATCATGTATAAACCTCCGCTGCAAGACAAGCAAAATTGTTGACGGTTTTGGTTGAGGCACATGTTCAACACGCTTCCCTTAAAACAGATTCCGCGCCTCCTCTCAGACGGTCTGTCTCCCAGGGTACAACAACCGGAACAGTATGTGTACTGCCAGAGATGGCACTCGCGCCCGTGATTACACCGGGTATAAATTGGTGTTCATAAAAAATTGGAACAATGTGAAGTTGTGTGAAATTGAGAGTACTCCTCTCAGAAACATCGAGACTAAAGAGAATGTCTATTTACTTGTTATATACTGTATGAACTACCAAGTTCATATATATATACATCTCTAGTTTTAAAAACTAGTAATAAATATAGACATTAATCTTGTCATAACTATAACATTAATCTTGTAATAAACAAGATAATGAATATGACAATAATCTCTACTTAAATGGACTTAAGTGGTTAGTAAAAAACGGTCATATTCATTATGACACGCATTAAACGGGTTGTAACAGCTAGCTTTGACCAGGTCCTGCCAGTTGCTCTGTTACTGTTGCGCGCCTGAAGTCGCTCTTCAGTCCGTGCGCCACATTGTATGGAACCTGCGCATGTGCATGGTGTGCAGACCAGTGCTCCTAGTTACTACTGTAACCAGCGCGCGCGCCATAACTGATCCGCAAATCCATGCAACACTCTACATGGACCTTACGCCACGCCATATGGACCCACGCGCCACACATATGCCATTGCGCATACCAGGACACCACCTGGTCATGCGCCATCTATACTTGCGGGCCACACGGATGCTACTACGCATACCAGGACGCCACCTGGTCATGCGCCATCCAAACTCATGTGCCATTTGCAGTCTTCGCCATGGCATCCGCCTACGCCACCCAAAGGTGCGCCATAAGCGGACCCGCCATGTATCTGACCACGCGCTCATGGACAAAAATACAAAGGCGGTGTGCGAAGTTCAAAGGGCACTACATAAGGCCTATAGCCTATGGCACGCACGCATATGTGCACGAGTAAGGGTGGTTGCACCCTTAAGGGTCCCCACTAGTGTTTGCCTTTAAGGAAACAATATACAAGGAGTGCTCCTCCTTATAAACCACTTTAAGTTTTGTCATCCCACCTATGTGGGACAAGTTGACAAAACTAATCCATTTTATTCATCTTTGTTTGTTCCAAATATACAACTTCAAGCTTCGATATCTCATTCATCTTAGCTCTATTTGGACATAGTTTGAACACAAACCATAAATAATTATTTATACAACACATATATAAATATTATTAATGTCCAAAATATTTAGTGAAAAACTCATTTTCACTAAAATTTCCAACATCTGCTTGAGAATTAATAATTGTATTTCGTGTTATTACGTCGGGATGTTATATTCGATTGCCCAGCAGGTGTCTCGATTTTGAGAGGCTCGTTTGAGACGATCTACCCAGAATTATGCTTGGATGCAGATATTATACCAGCATGGGCTGCAGTCCTTAACTACGAGTAGCGGTTAAGGGCACCGGGTACCCCCGCGAGGCTGTTTTGCAATGCCGGAATGTTGGTAAGGCACTTTTCACACTTTATAAACACTATTTGATAATGTAGGACAGTATATAACACTACAACACTAAAAAAATAGAACACAATGTAACAATGTGTATAACTAAACAACACTATAAAACAATTTATATAACACTATAACACTAAAAAGAATTTAGAACAGCTATATAACACTATATAACAAGCTGGTACATTAAAAATCACTTAATAAAAAAATAGGATAAGCATATAACACTATGTAATAATGTGTAAAACTACCTAGCAGTTTAAATAAAAGAAAAAAACTATTTATAACACTATAGACTGCATTCAACCATCATATGTATCCTATGAAACTAAATATTATGCCTTTATAAAACTAAACCAACTTATAACACTACAACACCATGTAACAATACAAAACAGTTTTTGAATATCGTCAAAATATCGAAGGGACCGAGGAACTTAAATCAACTTAAATATGTGATTTATTATAAAACAGGTGACAACTGATTTTGAAGGGACCGAGGAACACAGAATCTCGAAGTTCTGTGGCGGGATGGAAGCAATATTAGGCCAAACAGATAGCATGGACATCATAAACTTTCAAATGGTATTCGTGCCGGTGCTGTATAATAAACACTACATTCTAGTGTTCTTCAATCTAGCACAATACCAAATATTGGTGATCGACAATATCGAGGGTGATGTCCCTATCAACATACGATACAGCGGCGACGTAGAAAAAGTTGTAAGAACACAAACAGTAAAATAATAGTTGACATACAATATCTATAACTTTTAAAAAACCCCATTTGACGTCGTAAATTTTACAGATCAATGCATTCTGCTCGTATGTCAAAAACCACTCGCCTGCTATTGCTAAAAAAACTACGATCAACATCACCGGTTAGTCTGAAGTTCCCGTGGCAAACATTGTATAACGGCGTTGATTGTGGAATATTCGTCATGCGTCATATGGAGACTTTTAAAGGTGTTATTGTAATTATAGTTTAATTATTGAAGTTGAAACGAGCATGTACGCTAATTTGATTTGTATTTCTGTTCACTAGGGACAAGTGTGCGCGAATGGAACTGCGGACTATCGCCAGAGCGAGACATCAAGGGGGAGGTGTTGAAAGATCAATCGAACGAACTATGTGACTTGGGAATAAAGTACTTATCAAAAATCTTGTTAAGTGACGTAAACTCACTGCGATCTAAGATGGAGAAAGAAGTACATGAGTACGCAAATTTGAGTGAAGATGAAAGAATGGAAAATGCTAAAACTGCAAAGGAAAGGATCGAGTCCCGATTGAATGAAGAATAGCACATAATTTCGTTAAAACTGATATGTTTTGATACATGTTTTATTTTAGATATTAGCCTGGTTCTGATATGTTTTGATACATGTTTTAATTTAGATATTAGACTGGTTCATTTTGTCTGGGAAACGGAACACACTGTACAAAGTGATGGTAATGGTCTATTTTCTATAATATAACACTATAATTCAGTATAAAACACTGCAGGTATAATGTGACAACATGTAAGTGTTTGATTCATGTTATTATTATTGTGGTAGTTGAAACTATAATATAACGGGAAATTGGTTTTTAATAAACCAACCTTTGCCAAATTGGTAAATAATAATGCTACCTACAGATTTGGTAATTAATAATACTACATTTCAATATGTTGGTACTCAATAGACCTCCGTTAGTTTTTTTTAACTCAAGTTAGTTTTTAAGTTTTATTTATTACACAAACAGTCCCTGTAGTTATAATTTACTAGTTTTAAGTTTTATTTATTACACAAACAGTCCCCGTAGTTATAAAAAAATTCATAAAAATAAAAAAAAAGTAAAAAAAATTCAAAAAAATTCAAAAAAATTCTAAGAAAATAAAAAAAATTCAAAAAAAATAAAAAAAATCATAAAAATTCAAAAAAATAAAAAAAATTCAAAAAAATAAAAAAAACTCTAAAAATCATACCGTTTCGACCGGACCGTTTCGACGCGTACCACCACCACCACCGCACCGCCACCACCACCACCACAGGACCGCCACCACCACCACCACCACCGCCACCGCCACCACCACCGCCACCACCACCGCCACCACCACCACCACCACCACCACCACCACAGCACCGCCACCACCACCACCACCGTTTTCGAAACGGTCCGGTGGTGGTGGTGGCGGTGCTGTGGTGGTGGTGGTGGTGGTGGCGGTGCGGTGGTGGTGGTGGTGGTGGCGGTGCGGTGGTGGTGGTGGTATGCGTCGAAACGGTCCGGGTCTAAACGGTCCGCGTCTAAACGGTACGCGTCGAAACGGTCCGGGTCTAAACGGTACGCGTCTAAACGGTACGCGTCGAAACGGTCCGGGTCTAAACGGTACGCGTCGAAAACACTATATTATAAAAAAAGAATTCATTTAAATCAATTTAAAAAAATGACAATTTCTTTTCATCTTGACAACCTACAAAATCATAAAATATAACACTATAATTAAATATAAAACACTATAAGTAAATGTAAGTCTTTAAACTAACTGTATAGCACAATAACACCATGTCTAATACTGCATTTAATACATATTACCAGCATGGTCACATTTGATTCATGTTATGTGAAATCAAACCTATAATATAACACTACAATTCAATATAAAACACTATATTTAGAATATGATAATCGAATTTAAGAAAAAAACAACGTAAAAAACATTATGTTTCCCATTCATGGCCAACATGAAAGAAAAGACAAGTTTAAAATCTATAAAATCCAACACAATGAATCCAACAAAAAAGTAAACGTCATTAAAAAAAATAAAAATAGCTCAAGTACGCATAATTTAGTAATCAACTGCTCCTGCTCTTCATCTTCTAGCTCCTTTTCGTCATCTCCTTCACCCGCCGCATCTTCTAGCTCCTCTTCGTCATCTCCTTCACCCGCCGCTTCATCACTTTCTGAGTAGTCGTCGTTCTTTTCCCTTGCCGGGTACGAGCAGGTACGTATATTATGCCCCCGACGTTTGCAATTGCTACATTCACGACCCTTTTTTTTCTTAACAGATTGACTAATGGCAATTTCACGATTACTCTTCATTCTCGAAGGCTTTCCCATACCTTTAAATATAGTGGTTTTCGGCATGCGAACAGTTACAGGTGTTTCTTGGGTGTATCCAGTTATTTCAGCAAACCTATCGCGACGACTCCTAGGCGGTGCGTTTACGACTGCCTGATCAGCCGTAGATTGATACTGGACAACATGGTCCCTGAAAGCGCACAACGCATCAAAGTTATGAACCAACCTGTTAATAAGAGACTCGGCTGACCTTGTTATCTCCCGTACAACACCATTAACTTGCTGGTAACGATCATCACTTTCACTAATCCCTAATATCGCTCCAGGAGCACTATTAGGAACAGCTTCCCTGGTCCACCGTTGCATTATGTACCTTTTAGGGAACTGCCTAACTACCTGATATCAAGAAACCGCAAAACGCAAAAAATGTGCGCGCACAAAAGCCCAAAATGTTCATACCTATTGCATGAACAACTCATGGTCATGTCTAGCTGCCGCATCATAACCTAATACATAAAAACAAAAAAAAATGAGAACAAAAATATATACTCAATTAAAACTATAAGATAGAACACCATGTACACGAAAAATTATAAACAAACAATTGTTACATTCTATGGTTACCTGAAAAAATGTAGTACACGTTTGAGAAAAGTCCTTCACAGAGAAGTTCACAAAGTTATCCTCTCTTTCATCCCATTTTCCAATACCACACTTGTGAATGGCTGTCTGAATTTCAAGTTGCGCATCGAAGAAAATTGTCCATGTGTATATGTTTCCCGCCTGTTGTTCTAAGACAAACTCTTTTGCAAAAATTTGGGGGTTCGTGTGCCTAGTATCGTGATCATTCTTCCTGTGCTCGTGTCTTTGGGCTTCAATTGCAGAGTCAAAATGCCCCAAGAATTCAACAAGCGTACAGTTCAGGTTGCAAAACTGCCCAAAGAAAGGGTTCTCACTCTCCGAACGTGATGAAGTACGCATCAGCCCAGACATGTGTTCATCACGATAGTACGCAGGGATCCATGTATCCCTAATATGATAAATTGACTGTAACCATTCATGATTCACCAAATCAAAATCAGCCAATATAACACCCCATTCGGTTTCAAACTGTTCGGGTAGTAATGCATCAGTCCAAACAATACCACACAACCTCTTCTTAAAATCGGTGCTATTGCATAGGTTGGCGCCAACCTAATAAACAACGAGTCAACAATAAAAAATTTAAATATACAAAATACATGATAAAACATTATATAAAAGTAAAACAACATCGATAAACAAAAAATGACATATTCAGATATAAAAAAGAACAAAAAACCAACAAAAGAATTCCATTAAAACAATAAACATCGTAACCAATAATTTTGGTATTTAATAAACCTTGGTAGTAAGTTTGTCCATTATATGCCACATGCAAAGCCTGTGCCTACTTTCTGGCCAAGTATCTTGAATAGCTTTCCTCATCGCTAGGTCTTGATCAGTTACAATCACAGGTGGTGCGCGCCCAAATGCCTGCCGAAATGCGTTAAGCAACCAGCTATATGTTTTGGCAGTTTCATTACCTATTATAGCAGCACCCAAGGTAACATTACGATAGTGATTGTCAGCGCCGGTAAAAGGTACGAACATCATATTGTACCTACAAAAAAAACTGGTGTGATAACTGATTTGATATTGTAAAATCCATACAAGTGTAAAAACATAAAACAACCTACATTATTTAAATAATAAATTGAAATTAAAACAGTATAAGTATGAGATAAACTTAACGAGTCTATTCATGCATATCACACTACACTAAAAACATTATCATGGTGATAAAACACTATGATATAGATCTATTATGGATGTAATGAATCTAAAAATAAAGGTAGGATACGAACTTGTTACGACGATAAGTAGCATCGAAGGACACAACATCCCCAAACATATGAAAATTTCTCTTTGTATCTCCATCGGCCCAGAACAACGCACGTATAACGCCATCGTCAGTTGTTAGGTATTCCATAGAGAAATTGGGCATAAATTCTTTCTTCCTTCTTAGGCGTTTAATAACCATGTCAGCATCGTACTCAGCTATATACCTATTTAAGTCTCTCTTTAAGTTTTTGAAGTCAACTTTCGTGGCACCTACCTTGTTAAACCCTCCATAAAGAGTCCTCATAATGTTAAACGCTCTAACTGGACCAACGTTTATGGCACTCAAAGCATTTATGGCTTCTTCCTGTACGTAATTGATTCCTCTGTTTTCAGGAAGGAAGCAGGTACCTGTTATCTTCAGCAACAAATGAGTGTTTATGCGACTCCTCGAAGTAATAAACCACGTAAAGATTATCCGGGGTTAACTTAACCTGAATGCACGCTTCACATCCGGTCCTTATAGAAGGAACCCTGCGAGTAATCTTAGACTTCGAGTTATCATTAGAACTACCGGCTTCCTGAGTCGAGTCAATCGCCTTAAAGGGTTTAGTACCCTCTTTTGAGCATAGGAACCATTTATTATGTATGACACCCTTTCGAGGCTCGTATTGAGTACCCTTCCTAGCTGTGAAACCTCCCGCCTTAGCATATCTTTGGTAAAAAAGAAAGGCATTTTCGAGCGAATCAAACGTCATATGCATCTGAGGTTTAATCGAATCATCGACATCTGGTATAAATGTCCTCCTTCCAGAATTTGGGGACACCTAAACATTACCAACGGGCTGGTATGTAGGGATATCTACAACAAAAAATCGACACATCAGTCGTTTATAAAATAGTGATAACAACATGTTTCTGAATTTGATAAAACACTATATGAAGATATAACACTATCTGTTTACTGTAAAGACACTATACAGTTTAATTAACAATAATCTGTTGATTTAAAACACTTAATAATCATAAAACACTATGAACCATAAAATTAAGATGTCTGCACAAAATATAACAATATTGATGGGGGATAAAACACTATGAAAAGAAATTAAGATGTCTGTGCATAATATAACACTATTGATTGTGGATAAAAACACTATACATCTAAATATAAAAAAAATAACTCTGTTAATGATAAAACACTACAAAAACTTACCCTAACACAATTCAATGTATAAAACACTATGAAGGGAAATTAAGATGTGTGAATAGAATATAACACTATTGATCATGCATATGACACTATACATCTAAATATCAAAAAACAATAACTTTGTTAATGATAAAACACTACAAAAACTTACCCTAAACAATTCTATGTATAAAACACTATGAATGGAAATTAAGATGTGTGAACAGAATATAACACTATTGATCATGCATATAACACTATACATCTAAAAAAAAACCCATGATCATGATAAAACACTAAAACAACAACTTACCCTAAACAACTTAATCTATAAAACACTACATACACACAAAATCAAAGCATACTAATAACATGTAACACGGCATACTAAAAAAACACGTCGAACATATAACACTACTTATCGCAACATGATAACTCTTAACAGATTAAATTACTATGATACACATGTACCTGCATCGCCGGAATCCATTGAAATTGATATAAAACACCAGAATCGAAGAATGGCGCAGAAGGTAAACAACTGTATTGTCTCTGGCGATTTCATAAGACTTCATGTATTTATAATTGATGAAGAATGATGCGTACATGAAAATCTTATTGGATCTTGCAAAAAAATACAAAATTCGAATCAATCCCTACAAAATCTCATCGCCAGTTTTTTTTTCAGTTATCTTGGAAATCAATTAATTGATAAGAATGTAAAATTACTAATACACCCTTTTGAATTAACTAAGATAAAGGACACTTGTCATTCCCAAATTATTTCTCACACTTCTCACAAAAGTTGGACTTTGTACAGAATCCTCTACCTATATATATATATATATATATATATATACTAGTGGGAATGCCCGCGTGTTGCGGCGGGTGTCCCAATTTCTATCAAATTCAGTTATGATGTCTATTACAAATGTTGACGTTAAAACATGAAGTTTTTAAAGTATATTTTTAATTCATACGTCATCCTTCCTCGTTAAAAAGTTAACATATAGCTCTAATCCAATAAAAATATATTAGACCCTTTTATGCAGAAAAAAAAAGGATTATACCTTTTGCTCTCAACTAAAACTTAATTTATCATATAATATCACATTAATTTATGATACAATATCACATTCATCGAATAAAAAAGGATTATACCCTTTACTTCTCGTACATTGTTAAATTATAATGATCACGAAACAAAGTTATAATGATCAAGAACATTAACTTATTCATATTAGTATTATTGTAGTCTGTTCACCATAGTCACACAACACGAAAATATGGCTAATAAAGGCTCGTGAAAGCACAATTCAAGAATACGAAACTCATCTCCAACGGCATCTAACAGACTACAAATATACAAATGTTTTTAAAAGCCTTTTGGTCGATGAAAGTCAAATTCAAACCGAAGGATCACCAGGCTGATTTTTCCGATAAACCGACTCCAAGCATTCCTTAGGCCTATGAACCTTCGACTGCAGATAAAAACTCCCATTCGTTGCATTTCGCTCAAACAGATTGTCATATTTCTGCAGAAGATACAACAAATATATGAAATAACTGACTACTCAGCATTCATAAATGCAACAGAAATTTATATTTCAGCCTTGGTTTTAAAAAGCGAGAGGCGCACAAAAGCGACGAGGTCTAAAATTGAGGCGCGAAGCGCAAAGCGCAAAAGCGGTGGGCTTTTCGTACCCGAAGCGCAAGATGTTTAAATAATTTTTTTTATATATCCCATCTATGCAGTTAATTTATAATATCATGCATATATATATATATATATATATTTATATTCATATCTAGAGCCCATATAATTTTTTTTTTATAAATACTTTGTCCCACATCGGTGTGGGGACAAAGTGAGTGGTTGTTTATAAGGTAAAGCATTTACTACTCCATTGTAGCTTTATGACATGTTTTACCACAAGTCCTACCCGCGCGCAGGGGGGGTGCAAAAAATGATTTTCTCAGCTGGGATTTGCTTGAACTCGTGCGTGCCCGCACGTCCTGCGGACACGAATGCAACATGTTATGACTTACCTCCTAGTGGTCAAACAAGTAAAGTTAAAAGAAAACAGTTAAAATGCAACGGGTCAAACAGATCTATGCATAAAACCTTTTAAGTCGTTATACCAAAACGTAGGGCTGCAAACGAACCAAACGTTCAGCAAAGAGTTCGTGAACCGTTCGGCGAGAAGTTCGTTCGTGTTCGTTCGTTTATTAAACAAACGAACACGAATTTCGTTCGTTTAGTTAAATGAACAAACATGAACAGAGGCCGTGTTTGTTCATTTATGTTCGATTGGCACCTCTAAACTAACATTGCATTGCAGAGTGAAGACTCCAGAAGTCTCATCCTAGGACCAGGTGTACAAGAAGTACCAGCCTTTCATTTTTTTACTTAATAAAAAGTACTTACCTTTGCGATTTCTTCCCACGATGACTGCTCAGTGACACCGAGAATTTGCCGGGGCTCTTGTTCAGTCATAGCTTTGATTCCTCTACGGCTCTACGCACAGCATTCTGTAACGTTTCTTGAGCAACACCCGTCTTCGAGGCATCTGCATTTATTATCATTAGCATGGAAATCAAATCAAAATACATACATAAATAACTGGAAATGTAAATAGTTCATAGAGTAACCTAAGATAAGAACTAATCTTTTCCAAGCAGCAGCATATGTGCTGGTAAATTAGAAAAAAATATCCTTTGTAGAGCATAATTCTTACATAAAAAAACAAAAGAGAAACATTTACGGATCCACCATATATTGTATAAACTAACGGCCAAGAAAGTACTAATGTTTAAAATAAGGCATTGATGCTTTGTGTAAAGTCATACAACCCGGGCGTTGCCGCGGGGCACATTTTACACGACAGAGTTGATACAAAGCCATTGTTCGCAATATTAACAAACTGATTGTAGCCATGAGAAAATGACACTATCATCGATACTTTTTTTAGTTTTGATTTGTGTTGGGTTCGACCCGTTTAACAACCTTGCATACACATATGTACATATATGGTGTACAATATGGTCAAGTACCTAGAATAGAGAACCTGGGTAAGATCGGACCATGATTAATGATCATTTCTAGACCTGGAAAACGGGTCGGGTCATGGGTCAAAACGGGTTCGGGTTAAAATGGGTTCGGGTCAAAACGGGTCAATTAAAAAAGGTTGTTTTGGTTCGGGTCGAAACGGGTCTGGGTCGGAGTGGGTTCGGGTCGAAACGGCCAAAAAAATTGTAATTGACTCTAAAATTTCGTGATGGTATACAACAAGGCAGAAGGCTGTCCTATGTTATTTGTGTACATAAAAGTGGAAAGACATCACATGGTTATATATTTTAGTTCTATAGTATACTCTAAAAGTATAGTCTAAAGGGTCATGCTCAGCCGTTCACACATGATTTAGTGGGTCATCTTACCATTATGTGAATATATTAATAAAATATACGAATAAAGATTTCTAATTGATGTTTAATGTCCAACCATAAGAGTCTAAATTACTAACTACAAATTCTTGGTCTACTTTAAACTGTACCTTTATATGCATTCAATAACATATTTAATTATAGAAGTACAGCTAAATCAAAACTATATAAATAAGCTTTCATAGCAGATAAAATTCTATTATCCAAAAAGATTCATATCACATGAAAGAAGTTCAATTCTTGTATCAATGTTCGACACGAATGGGCTAAAAGTTGAAACTAACAAGATGCACTAAACGGATGATGAACGTATGAAT
Source organism: Helianthus tuberosus (assembly GCA_030545235.1). Classification (NCBI taxonomy): domain Eukaryota; kingdom Viridiplantae; phylum Streptophyta; class Magnoliopsida; order Asterales; family Asteraceae; genus Helianthus; species Helianthus tuberosus. Next base: position 113,678,674 of record CM060417.1, on the reverse strand, counting down.
GGTCAATAACAGTAGAATATGAACATGAGTATTAGTTAAAAGATATAAAAAGGAAATGGTATTGGATACCTAAGAAGGCTGAAAACCAGACGAATATCAAGCATCAAAATCGCTTTCGAAATTCGGCATTGTTCTTGTAGCCAATGCAAATGGTGCTCTCATGCTCCCAATTCTGGTCATCCTCAATGCTTCACTGACATCTGCAACCCTTTCTAATTCACGTAGTCGTTTTCTCTTTTTGTACCGCCATGCCCACAATATCAACAATGCTAATAACACCAACAATGCAGTTCCACCTGTTGCTGCGCCAATAATACCCCAAATCCTCTCCTCGATGTACTTTCTACTATGTGTATGTCCACGCGGTGTATGTTCAGGTGGTGCAGGAGGTACCCCAAATCCTATCCGAACCAACTCTACTAAAACTTTCGTCACTTTGTGTTTCTCGTTTCTTCTTCGAACTTGGCATACATGAAGCTTCTTGCAATTTGCCAAGCATGAAGAGCGATTCTTGAAGATCAAGCGCCTTTTAGCAAATCGTTCGCGATGTCTTTCGGTTGACTTTTAAAACTTCTAAAACTAACCCCATTTGACAATGAATCAATAGCTTGATTTAGCTTCTGAGCTCCATTTTTCACCTCAACAAGAGACATTTTTTCTTTTTCTTTTGAACTCTTTAATTGTGAACTCTTTGACTATGATTCTTTTTTGGTTTTTCGAGACTTCATTTTCGTAGAACCGGTTTGTGATATTCTTATTGTTTTCCCTTCAATGACACCTCTTGGATCTTCACAGGTGACAAATGATCTGTACACAACGGATCACAGGCTTTCTTGAGGCATATTCTGTTTATATTACAAGATAATTGGACTGATAATATTAACAGTAATATCAAAAGTCAAAACTCAAAAGTGCCAATATTTGAAACATGCACACCCCTAGTTCAAGCCAAATGTTCAATATAATGCCAACCTGATGCTGTTGAAAATCCATTCTCATCAAGAATTCGACGAAGCGTGGTACCACACCGGATAGTATAACTTCCTCAATTGGTGGGCTCGGTTCTGTGAAACGAAGGTTAAGTCGATTGTATATGTAAGGTTAACAGATGGTAATTGTGACTGGATATAATTCAGAAAAACAAATGTACCTATTGAGAGCAATTTACGAAAGTGGGTAGTTGCCTCAAGCTGCATGTTGTTATCAGTTGAATAGACTCCAGCAACCATAAAAGGAAGGCTCTCTAACTGCAATTTGTCATCGTTTTAATAGTTCAGACAATAATACAAAAGGATGTGTCTATGAGACCATTATAGCAAAATCATCAGTAACCTTTCAACTGGATACAGATATTGAGAGAACTTTAAATGGAAAACTTCAAACATGCACACCTACAATGTAAACCGTACCTATAGATTGCAACTCTCTGAACCTAGCTCTCTCGTTTCAGTTGTGGGGATAACTTCTTCTATTTACACCAATGGAAAACTAAAGATCTAAGAACCCACTCACAATTACATGAACCAGGCACATCCAAAACTTAAATACAAGTTTTCAAAAGACTAATACATATATAATACATAGAGGCGTGATAAGACTTCCTATCAACGTATACTCATCTTCATGGACATAACTACAAAACTTTAAATTGTGTTGGAACTAACAAGTACCACACAAACAGTTTTAACACTGAAAAAGAACCAGCCTTTTATAAGTAAAATATGCATTTGTAACACCACCGAACATGTTATTATTTCCATAAACTCTTTCTACATCAAAACTCAAAATAATGCGACTAAATAAACTGGAAATAAAAACGTACCTGAACGAAATCAGAATGCAAAAAGAAAAACCCCTTGCAACCAGACCTGTGACATGAATAAAAAAGATCTGAACCCAATCAGAGGCAAGATGTATATGAGTATTTAAACAACAATCATAATTTAATACAAGATTCAAAAGTGGGACCTTTGATTAATTAGCATCTCTTTTGAACCCGTTCTAATTCAGAATCGTACCTTATAAGGACCAACATAGCATTCATTTCCTAACATATCTTGTATCATCCCACGAAACCGAACTAACAAATTCGCTTGAACCCATTTAACAGTTGAAGAGTCAGAATCAGAACCTAAAAAATTATCATCAAATACTCAAATCAATCAACAGTATTTAAAATAAAATCTGCACCCGCAAAACAGCAGGGTGATTTAAAAAAGTAGTCATAATCATAAACCCTAGAAGGTCGTCGTTTTGAAATTCATAAACCCTAGAATCACCTAACTGACGGCTTCGTTTTGAAAAAGATATTCTCGAAATAGATCTGATACGCCCCAATCTTTACCGTCAAATGATGTCGGATCTGCACCAGATGCCACCGCCTTCTCAAACGTTGATCGGACGGCCCCGAGAAGGTTAATCAAGCAATCGTATTGACGTCCCACCATATCCAGACACAGAAGATTTCTTCTCACAGAAACGCACTTCAAACTGTTGAATCATTGAAACCATCGTCGCCACTGTTTGATCCTCAACCGCCGTTGAATCATTGTCATCGTCTCCTCTGGATCCCTTCTCTCTCTCATGTGTGTGTGGATTCAATTCAAGGGTGGAGAACGGAACGAAGGGTCAGGTTATTCGTGAGGAAGGGCGTCTTAAAGGAATTGAAACGGATCTAACTGAAGCTCTTCATTTACGTGCTATTATATTAGGGTTCTTTAGAATTCCATGTGAAATCCCCCAATTGCCCTTTTAGGCGTCTTAAAGTTGGTAGGAATTCCAATTTCCATGGCTTTAAACACCTTGTACATGTTGCTTTAAAATTGATACACATGGCAAAATTACCATCTTGTACATCACTTCTCCTTTTTATAATAGTATAGATATATATATAAAAGTGAATAAAACCTTGATTATGATTTATTAGTTTCAAAGTGTAACAACCTATGAATAATTATATTTTAGAGTATTAAACCTTATACTAAAACTCCCAACATTTAGATAAATGCATTTTCAATTTTCTATACCAATAGTTACTAACAATAAATTATTAAGTTATATTAAATATTATGTATATAGAAATATACAAATGTAACTTTAATTAGTATTATTAATTGAAGGTGTAATAGCATTAATTATCTTATCACATTTTTTTTTGTAAATTTTAAAGTTTAGTGATAATTAATCTTTATCAATGCTTTAAATTAAATATTAAACTCCTAACCATAAGTTGTATAAGTTCAAAACATAAATATGTGTTTTGGTAGAAACACAAAAGTGTATATATATATATATATATATATGACAAAGATCCGTTAGGAACCACCTCTTATTGCGAGAACCGCGAGAACTAATGTGAACACAACCAAAAATGCCTAAAAATAGCTAAAAATCACACAAATTTTTTTTTAAAATTTTTTATAACAAAATCGCTACTTTTCGTAGCCAAAAAAAAAATTTTTTTTGGCAACGAAAAGTATTTTTTTTTTTGCTACGAAAAGTAGCGATTTTAACACAAAAAAAAATATTTAAATTTTTTTTAAAAAAAAAAAAAAATTTTTTTTTCGCTACTAAAAGTAGCGATTTTAACATAAAAAATAGTAAAAAAAAACAAAAAAAATTTTTGATTTTTTTTAGATTTTTTTAGGTTTTTTAGTTTTTAGCATTTTAGCTTGGGGGGGGGGGGGGGGGAGGGGGGTTTAGGTTTTTGTGGGGGTGGGGGGGGGGGGGGTTAGTTTTTTTTTAGGTTTTTTGGGGGTTTTAGTTTTTAGCATTTAGCTTAGGGGGGGGGGGGGGGGTCGGGGTTAGGTTTTTTTTAGCTATTTTAGGTTGTGTTCACATTGGTTCTCGTGGTTCTCGCAATAAAGGTGGTTCTCGCATGAACCTTACCCTATATATATATATATATAGGGAGAAGATCATGCGAGAACCACCTCTTATTGCGAGAACCGCGAGAACAATGTGAACACAACCAAAAATGTCTAAAAATAGCTAAAAATCACACAATTTTTTTTAAATATTTTTTATATAAAAATCGCTACTTTTCGAAGCAAAAAAAAATTTTTTTTGGCCACTAAAAGTAGCGATTTGAGCATAAAAAATATTAAAAAAAACTTAGATTTTTTTTTGATTTTTTTAGATTTTTTTTAGGTTTTTTGGGGGTTTATTTTTTAGCATTTTAGCTTGGGGGGGGGGGAGGGGTTTAGGTTTTTGGGGGGTGGGGGAGGGGGGTTTAGGTTTTTTTTTTTTGGGGGGGGGGGGGGTTAGCTTGGGGGGGGGGGGGGGGTTAGGTTTTTTTTTTTGGGGTGGGGGGGGGGGTGGGGGGGGTTTAGGTTTTAGGGGGGTGGGGGTTAGGTTTTTTAAGGTTTTTTTAGCTATTTTAGGTTGTGTTCACATTGGTTCTCGCGGTTCTCGGAATAAATGGAGTTCTCGCATGAGCCCCTCCCTATATATATATATATATATATATATAGTGGGGAACCCGCGCGTTGCGGCGGACTCGACAATACGGGTCGAGAGCATAATTCAATAAGAAAAATTATACAAAATAAGTTGTGTACACATATGAAAGATTTGAGCCGTTAAGAATTTCAACAAATTGATGAATAGAACGATTTGGGTCATGTTCTATTTTTAACCAATCAAACGACCAACATGTTAAATCAATATTTAGCTTAAAACGAAGTGGGTCAATCGTGTGTATCTTTAGTGCATAAAACCTCCAAAATCATTTTATACAAAAACTAAGTTATTATAGATAACATAAATTTTGTAACCATATTTGACCTGCCGACCAGCCCCATTTAACACGTCCCAAAGAGCTACTGCTTTTTACCTGTTACCTGAGCCTACTCACCCATCCATTTTGCCACCTGAAAAAACTTATCATAAAAATTAATGGTTAACATACCTTGTTAGAGGTATAGGCACTGTCTAGCATAGTAATCAGCCGACACCAAGCAGCATTTATAGTTTCGGTCAACTGCCTGGTTTCATCTTATCAGTTACATCATCCAGATTCCTCTAAAGCTTTGTGACTCAACACCATTCTAAATATAAGATGAATGAAGATTGAGGTTCAGCTTCCCATTTTTAAACCAGGTAAACATACATGATATAGATACCTAATATGGTAAATCCTCACTGCTTAATGCACATCCAAAAAACTCATCAATTATTATACATCTACTCCAAAAAAAAAAAAATAGAGCTGTTACCCTAAAATCTTTTAAAAATTAGAAAAAAAAATATCCAAAACATTTCTAAATAAAAGACGCTGACAAATGCAGAAAAGCACATGAAAAAAAAAAGAAATTTACATTTTTTAGACATTTACGAATACATAGGACTCGGTTATTCCAATATGATTACTTCTGCCATCAGTAAAAGTGTTGAAAAGTTGATGACGGGTCAGCATGGCGAGAAGAAAGGTTCCTTTGCCACCTAAAGTAGAAAAGTGACGCAGGTCTTCAATTTTTGGGGCTTTAGGGGCATGGTTTGAAGAACCTTGGTTGTAACGTCTACCTCCTATATGGCCACCACGCCCGCCAGGGGTGTAGTTTCTTTCACCAACAGCAGGTTTCAAAAACTCGTTAATGCTGAGTGACTGCAAATACCAAAACAGACTCTTAACACATGGACTAAAGGTTATGCTTTTGACCCATTTACACTTATCTATGGGTCTATATGTCAGTAACATGTCAAACAGATAAAACAATAAATAAATAAACTGACAAAGGGTCAAACAAGTAAAATTATCATAAAATTTATTTTGCTAGCATAACACCGGCCCATATTTATTGATTTAGAGAATAAAAATCTGGTATTATCATAATTAATATATAGTTGTGCTTTTGGTCGACTCGGCTTGAAAAGTTTTCAACCCATACATGATAATAACTGTTTTGACAAATTACCCATAGGACATGCAACATAAGAATAAAGATGCCAAGAAAGAATATGTTATGCCTCTTTTTTTGGTTAAATACTAAAAATGAGGTGCCTCTTGGAGAAACAAGTGTAGATGTTGATAGAACAACTATAAACCACCATAATAAGATCTGTTACTACATGTATACAAGTAGAATTACTACTTACAACTTTCAAGTAAGAAGTCCATCCGTGTGCGCAAGGCTCCTATCAACCTATCGCCTCGGCGCGCTTCACACTTGTTATCGAGTTTTCACCGCGGTGAGAGAATTTTCTCGAACAAGACCGATCCACATCTATATTCTACAAATTATTTGAGATTATTAAAAGGGTTTATTTTGTTAGAGGATCTTCGACCCATTTACTTATAGATGGGTTAGACCAGTTTGTGTTTTATCTCAAATGGGTCAAAACAAACTAAAAGTGGGAATAGGGTCAAAAAAAAGTTAAAAGTCACCCACGTTTAACGCAGAAAATTTACTTATAGTTTATTCAAATATGTTATTGTTATAATATAGAGACGATCCAACCTCTTTCAATCTTTTATCCAACCGACCCAACCCGTTTTGACATGCATAAAAACTGACCTGCTTGAGTGCTGCCCATTTAACTTGCCCATGTATAAAGTATAAACTCTCGGAAATAATCTGGCATGGTTGACCAACCGATTTTTTTTTGTGATTTCCTTATTAACCAGCTTGCCAATTTTAAACCTTTTTCATATAATACAAAAAAGTAATATTTTTTAGCATCAAAGCGCTATTAAACTAATTGAAATGTAATGGGTCAAAAGTAGGTTTGTGAATTCCATAATAACCAAGTTGCAAATTGTAGGTCCCTCGGAGGTTGAGGTGCAACCTATTCCTTGTTATGTGAAACACACTAGCAAGTGCGGAATCCAAGCTAGAGTGCAAACCGAGAAGAAACAAGCAAAAACACAAGACACACAATATTCACCGATTAACACCACTTGTATTAATGCGAATGAAAGGTTCCGGTTACAAGCTCAATGTTTACAAATCAGTTTTGCAAACTCTCTAGTGTGTGTGTGTGTTCTTGACAGAAAGCTCTCTATCTCTCGAGTGTATCTTTCTGTTTGCCTATCTCTCTCTCTCTTGAACACACACTGCATGGGTATATATATACCCAGCACAGGTTGTATGGTCGAAGGATCATGTGGACTGCCCGAAAGATGATCTGTCGATCATGAAGCCATCGAAGGATCCACAAACACTTCGAAGGATGGCATATCCTTCGAAGTCCATCAGTATCCTTCGTGGGATATCTTTCGAGCTCATCGAAGGATAGAAACAATCCTTCGAAAGCCCAACCTTCGACACAGAACATTATACAACCATTTTCTAACTGTTTGGCCAAGTCAAACCAGGAGGATGGTTGACTTGGTCAAACTTACAGGACTAACAAAGACATCGTTTTGTATCAAGACTAAATACAGACAAAGTACAGACACAAGTGCACCAACAAACTCCCCCTTGGCTGTAGCTTTGTCTGGCTGTAGCTTTGTCTCGATCTTGGTCTCGATCTTTATAACTTGATCTTTGTCTTGATCTTTGTCTTGATCTTTGTGTCTTCAAGTCTTTGACGTCCTTTCAAGTCTTCAATGTCGGAGGATCTTTAAAGTCTTCACGTCTTGAAAGCAGAAAGTGTATCAATAAACTCCCCGTTTCATGTAGGAAGTGTGTTGACAAACTCCCCCTTAACATAAGCTCTCCTTTGAGTTGTGCTCGTGAAAGACTTGTTCTTTATGAAGTGAGATCCTTGTGGTGTTGATGATGGCCAGCGGCAACTCGATCTTCTTTATCACTTGAGTGCCTTCACGTCGTGTCTTCATTCCGAAGCTTTGTCATCGACCATGTTCTCCTTGCCTTTAGAATCTGCACATGCAAGAAATCTAAACGCGTAATGAGAACAACTGCTTGGAATATCATTAGCATAAACAAACAACACACGTATGACCATGTCATAATCAAACACCGTCCGACAGTTTGAAAGTTTAATAAATTTGTCAATTTTAGTTTTTAACTTTCAAAACTTGCAAATTTCGACCGTTTATGAAGAATCAGTCGTTTCGGTTTTCATTCAGGTTTCAGGTAACGAAGACTCGAGATCCAACATCGTACGATCGAAAATAAAATAGAAATAAAATCTTTTTGGCTTTTATAAAGTTTATATTAAAACAGATTTTAGGTGTGTTTTAATATTTGAAATGTAAAGACTGAAAGCAGTAAATAAATATATACAGACATTCCTTTTGTGAGTTTCGAGGGTAAGAGAATCATATCAGTGTACGGTCATGCCAAAACGCTCTTGTTGTTCAATTAGTTAACATTAAGATAAGCATCCTATAACAATTATCGGTATTGTTGTCCACATAAGCTCAACTTATCATTTGTAATCATGGCGAGGGGATACGTTAAGGTATGATTTATACTTACCGACCGGTGTTCATCCACATCACGACACATTCCCGTATCAAGGTATGCACGAGGGTTCATCTTACCTACCGGTGAGTATACCGATTATCATCTGTTTGACCGTATATGATGTGAGATTCTCACTTATTTTGATTTGAAAACAAGCCCTATGTGATAGAATCACTTATTGATGAGGAACTTGATTTTCGATGCATGAAGGCACAGGAGCAAGTCCGTGAACAGGTCAGTACTTTCGTACAGCAGAGAGACGAACTTGACTCCCGGAAAAATGTGATATATTATCACTTATTTTGTGTGGACATGTGATTGTTGATCACTTATTGAGGTCGAATGCAGTATGTACACGTATGTATAGTATCATGGAAGATCTAGACTTGCGTCCCCGTTATTTTTCGGTAAAAGATACAACCATGATACCCAGATGATAAGCAGCATAAAGACCGAATATCTCAGAACCTCGGCAATCTCTCAAACGAAATTTCGGTACCAAGACCATATGCCAATGAATGGTTCCCACCCAGTCTTCAGTCGATTTAAGATTTATATCACCCTGCACACTTTAAAATGATTGTGAGCCTACCGATACATCTTATATAGAGCTGCTTATCGTTTTCACTTTAGATTTAAAGAGGTTTGGACAGACCACTGATGTACTATCATTTTCTCTTTTACTCGCCAGGAAACTCATTTTTGTTTTTCTATTGTTTTTGTGCTTTTGAAATTTTTTTTTTTTTTTTTGATGTTTTTGGATTTTTCAAATTTTGGATTTACTCCCACTAAAACCAATAAACTAAGACAAATTTAAAACACAAAGGTATTTACAAAAATGATTTTCCGATGTTGGTTTTACTCTTGCTTGACCTTAATGCCGTTTACCAATAATAAAAAGTCAAATCTTGATTTGTCAAATGCTTTGGTAAAAAGGTCGGCACGTTGGTCATCGGTGTGGACGTAAGCAACATCGATTAGCCTTTTCTCAAAGCAATCACGTATGAAGTGATACTTAATGTCGATGTGCTTAGTCTTTGAATGCTGCACAGGATTTTTAGTGATCTGTAAGGCAGCAGAATTATCAACGTAAATAGGAGTAGTTAGGAATTCAAAACCGTAGTCGCGCATTTGTTGTTGGATCCATAGGACTTGGGAGCAACAACTTAAGGCAGCAATGTATTCAGCTTCGCATGTTGATGTAGCGACGCACGTCTGCTTCTTGCACTGCCATGTGACTAGGCGATTTCCCAAAAACTGACATCCAGCCGTTGTGGATTTGCCGTCGATTTTGCATCCGCCAAAATCAGAATCACTGAATGCGATCAAGTCAAAGTTATTATCCCTAGGGTACCATAGACCGGTGTCAGGGCAACCCTTCAAATAACGAAAAATCCTTTTTACAGCTGCAAGATGTGAGGCCTTCGGGTTGACTTGATATCTGGCAAGCAGGCACGTTGGGTACATTATATCTGGTCTTGATGCTGTGAGATACATAAGAGATCCGATCATCGCGCGGTAGTATGAGGGGCTAACAGCTTCACCCTTCAAGTCTGGAGTAATTCCGTGATTTTGCGGCAATGGGGTACCGATGGGCGTTGCATCAGACATCTGGAACCGGCTCAAGATGTCACCAACATACTTAGTATGATGGATGAATGTCCCAGACTCGGTTTGTTGTACTTGTAGGCCCAAAAAGAAAGTCATTTCCCCCATAGCACTCATCTCGAATTTATCCTGCATAATGCGCTCGAAATTCCTACACAAAACATCATTAGTAGAACCAAAAATAATATCATCAACGTATACCTGTACCAGTAGAAGATCTCCATCTTGTTCTTTGATGAAAAGAGTACAATCGATAAGACCTCTGCGAAATCCATTCTCCAGCAGATAATTAGATAAGGTTGCGTACCAAGCTCGCGGTGCTTGATGAAGACCATAGAGAGCTTTGTTGAGCAACCAAACCCGATCGGGATGGATAGGATCTTCAAAACCTGGAGGCTGTTCGACGTACACCTCTTCTTCCACTACACCATGTAAGAATGCACTTTTCACGTCCATCTGGTATACCTTGAAACCTTTGAATGAGGCATAAGCCAGAAAGATCCGAATTGCTTCTAGACGTGCAACAGGTGCATACACTTCGTTGTAGTCGATCCCTTCTATCTGACGAAAACCTTGAACGACTAGCCTTGCTTTGTTTCGAATAACAATCCCACGGTCATCCTTTTTGCATTTAAACACCCAACGGGTACCAATCTTCTTGTAACCAGCAGGTTTCTCTACGAGTTTCCAGACACCAAGCTTCTGGAATTGTTGCAGTTCTTCCTGCATTGCTTCAACCCAAGAGCTATCTTTCAAAGCATCTTTCCAAGTTCTTGGTTCTTCCTGTGAAACATAACACGCGAAAGACCAATCATTTTGTTGACCAGATTCTCTAATCGCCGCATACAAGCCTGCATTGTTGTTGTTTCGCAACATGTTTCTTGTTTGAACGCCACTCTGTACATTTCCGATGATGTTTTGTTGAGGATGGGTATTGTGAATCCTTGTTTCTGGATTATCTTGAACTGGAATGTTTGTACCCAGATTGTTGAGATTGAGATCAACAACCAATTCAATGCCCGGAATTGACGAAGAGGATGATGCAGTAGCTTCAGCTGTTCTAGGGACATCCAATGGAGGAGTACCCTCTGAAGTACCATGAACTGCTGTTATTGGAGCTTCTTGATCTGCATCGAGAAATTCATCATCCTCTGAAGATTCGTTCAATTCGGTAGCATCGTGAAAATCCTCATTGTCGAGAGCATTATTGTTCACTGAAGATGGTTCTTGATTGACAATAATGGGACGAACCAACGGTGAATCTGTTGCATTGTCACTCTCGAAAAACATCCTTGCAGCAGCATTTTCTTCAACTGCTTCAACATTGATCGAATTGAAAAAGTCATCGTACTCAAACATCCAAGGCTGACCAGGATTCTTGACTGGTAAAGTGTGCCTTTGTACTCTGACTTCAGACCATTCCTCGACCCTTTTAGTCTCTAGATTCCAGACTCTTAAGTTCGGGGTGGAATACCCAAGAAAGTATCCATCAATTGCTCTAGCCCCAAACTTTCCATTAGGATCGATTATTGTGCACGGAGCTCCAAACGGTTCAAGATATGACAAATCTGGTTTCCGTTTGTTAATAAGCTCAAAGCAGGTCTTGTTGTGTCTTTTGACTGTAAGGACTCGGTTCAACGTATAACATGCAGAGGACACAGCTTCAGTCCAGAAGGGAATTGGCAACTGTGACTCAACCAACATAGTCCTAGCAGTCTCGATCAATGTGCGGTTCTTACGTTCAGCGACGCCATTCTGTTGAGGAGTATAGGCTGCACTAAATTCGTGAAGAATACCTTTTGAAGTGCAAAACTCCGCCATGGCATGATTTTTGAATTCAGTACCATTGTCGCTACGTATCCGCCTAACCTTCAACTTATATAGATTCTCAATCTGAATGATCAAGTTTTTGATAATACCGAAGGTTTCACTCTTATGTGCCATGAACGCCACCCAAGAAAATCTTGAAAAATCATCAGTTATCACGAGGCAATATTGATCATTCCTAATACTTTTGTGCTTGACAGGACCGAACAAATCCATGTGCAAACGTTCAAGAGGAACAGCCACAGTGTTGATTTTCTTTGTAGGATGTCGCTTCTTCGTTTGTTTTCCTTTCTGGCACAAGACACAGATGTCTTGAAGATGAAAGTTTTTAAGAGGAACACCATTCACCAATTCATTTGACACCAAATGATTCATTTTGCGTAAGTGAATGTGACCCATTCGTCTGTGCCAAGAGATTGAGTCTTTTTCTGTGGCTTTGGAAACGAAACAAGTTGCTTGTGCAGACGTTGTGATAGCTTGGCTCATATCAAGGACATACAGATCATTTATCCTTGGAGCCGACAAGAGAATCCATTCTTTCGGAATTTTGAAGCCGGGTTTCAGCACATAACATCCATTTGCATCAAAGTGTACTGAGAACTGCTTATCACAAATTTGAGAAACACTAAGAAGATTGTGATCAAGTTGTTGTACGAAGTTGATCTTGTCAAAACTAACAACCCCGTTGGAAATCATTCCTTCACCCGTAATGTATCCGCCTTTATCTCCAGCAAAAGCAACATAACCTCCTCTAATAGATTTAACGTCGTAGAGAAGCTTCATGTCGCCTGTCATGTGCCTGGATGCCCCACTATCAACAATCCAATGACTACTGATAGTTCCTCCTGGAACACCCTGCACATAAACTCACACAATTAGTTGGAGATGGGGACCCAAGCCATTGTGGTCTTGGGTCTTCCATTTTCATCAATAACAATAACTTCTATTCTTTGATGATTTGAAAATTGTGATGGTCCCCCTGATTCTTTAACCGTTTTTGGTTTCCAGGTCTGTTTTGGTTTACCAGTGTCATTCTTTAAAATTTTAACTTCATGGTTGTCAGAAGTTTTTGAATTTTCTGGTTTGACAGAAACAGATTGTTTGTTAACCACATCGGTTTTAATTATCTTTTCAATTTTCTTGACCTGTTGGCGTTTCTGTTTCTTTTCCCTTTCTTTTACAAGTCGGGGATCTTGTTTTACAGAAACAGATCGCTTTTGGTGATTGTGTTCACGGGGATCATCTTCTTTGGCTTTCAACTTATGAAGATACGGGCAATTTCAAATGATATGCCCAATTGTACCACATTCAAAACATGATCTTCGTTCAACAAACCCCGAAGTATCATGTGATCGTCTTGCCGATGATGAAGATGAACTTTGTGATCTCGAGGTACTAGGTTTCGAACAACTTGGGTCATTCCTTTTCATCACTGTTGCTTTCTTGACAAAATCTAAGTTAGATTGATTTTGAAATGTTTCAATTTTGTCCGTTCCCTTAGATTTCACAAAGTTCACATTCTTTTTCTTCTTTTGATTTGGCTTCCTTTGAGGTTGAGTCGGTGTTTTACCTCTTGGTTTGGTATGATTTTGCTGTTTTTGCACTGTTGGTAATTTTTGATTGCCAAATTGTTTTCGAACTTCGGCCTTTGGGATAGGAGGGCACTGTGTTACAGTAACATGTGATCCTGTCTTTCCCAAAAACTTATTTGTCGAATTTTCAAAGACTTTACTGATTAAAGATTGATTAACATTTTTAATAGGAAAATCTTTGTCTGAATAAACTTTATCATCACCAACAAGAGTGTACAGCAAATCCACACTCTCCGACTCTTTTGCAGACGAGGACTCAATTGCAACAGTCTTAGCGGGTTTTGCAGGAGGATCACACAGAATATGATTCTCAAGAGGTATGTCCTCTTCTTTGATTCCCGCATCAGACTTTGCTGAATCAGTATCATCAGACTCATCATCAGACGAATCAGTATCCTCAATCACAACTGGAGGATTCTGATTCGGTTCAGCAGAAGACACACATGTATCTGCTGACACATCTGAATCTGATGATACCTCTTTCTTGTATCCGAGTCCTGCTGCAAATTCATTAACATCTAGAGGAACAGATGGTTCAAAGAAAGTTCTATTCTCCTCGTCAGGCATGGCATCATAATTTTGTCTAACAGGTGGTGGACATTGCTTATATCCAATGCATGTGACATCCTTTTTCTCTTTCTGCACATCAATGATGTGATCCAACACATAGCTAGAGCTTAAATAGCTATCTAACTTGAGTCGGATCGCCTCACTTTCAGTTTTGACACAAGCCATTTCCTTTTGCATTACCTCAAGACGAGTTATATACAAATTAATGTCAGTTTGTTTTCTGGAAACCATTTTAGTTAACTCGGTTTTATCTTTCTTTAATTTTTCAATCATCGATTTAAATTCCTTTTCATGGTTTTCATAAAACATGTTGGCTTCTGTGCACTTAGAAAGATCCACGGTCAATTTCTGATTGTGGATGAATGTCACATCATATTTCTCTTGCAAAGCCTCGTGTTTGCTTTGCAATTCACACCACATATCATTCAATGAAACATGTTTGTCTTGCAAGTCAAACAAACTAGCTTGTAAAGCATCATGTTTGCCTTGCAACTCAGACATGTTTGCTTCTAAATCAGCACATTTAACATGCAAACTATCACAGTTATCACAGCTATCAGAAGTGGGTTCATCGACACATACCTGACTTGACGAACTGTCGACATTAGCCATAAAGGCTGAATGGAGAGAAGACGAAGAATAAGCAGCTTGATCCACCAAAATAGATCTTCTTTGAATTCCTGCTGTAGCGTCTTCCAAAAGCTCATCAATATTTGCATCGACTGACGCACTTGATGTGTCATCTACATGATCATCGCCTGAACTCGAGGATTCTTCATCTGAACTTCTACTATAACCAGAAAAGTCTTCATCCTCAGAAGAGTCACCACCATTGGCGGAAGATTCTCCACCACTGGCGTGATTTAAATCCTTGACAATTTCAGCAAAACAAGCTGTTCCATCTGGAGCATCATTTCCCAGCTGGATTGACCAATCACATCCTTCATCTACTTGAACCACAAGTGCCTGGTTGGCATTAGATGGTTCTGCTTGACTCTGGTTGTTGACAGGCACCAATGTTCGCTCATTGTTCCTTCCTTGGTTCTGATTTGCCCTGTTGCCTTGACCTCTGAAAGGATTTTGGTTTCCATGTTGAGATGGCCTCGTACATTCACGTTTGAAATGACCACGTTCCCCACAATTGAAGCACTTAACAGCCTGCTTATCGAACCCATACTTGGTGTCTTTCTTGCTTTCCAAGCTGGTTCTGCCAGTTCTTTCCATGAAATCCTTTGCTCGCCTAACAGCACTGGCAAAGGCCCACTTGATATCCATCATCTCCATCTCTTCTTTATTGATCTGCTGATAGTCTTCTTGAGTCAGATGTTGCCAATCTGACCTTCCACTAATCCACAGTATGCGCTCACCAAAGTGCTTAGCAGCTCCATGTGTTCCTTTGCTACTTCCACACTAACTTTAGAAAAGCTTGAGGTGTCGAGCCGTACTGTATTTGGCTTTGACTGCTGATCAGCAGATGATGTACTTCCATAACATGCTTGTTGTTGAGGAGGAAGAGAATTCCCATACATGTCTGTTGGTCTGATAGGTTGTTGGCTTTGCTGTTGTGGCACTGGTTGAGGAACTGGATTAAGCGGATTTCCATACATGTCTGTTGTTGGAGGAGGAATGCCATACAAACTAGTGCTAGACACAAATGCTGTTTGAATTGGAGCGTGTGAAGAAGGTTTTGTAGAAGTGCTAGAAGCTCCATAATACATTTCAGGATTTTGTGGCACTGGAACTCTTTTTGCCTTGAGAGTTTCTTCCTGATTCTTGTTTTCCAGGAGTTGAGCAAAGTCATTGAAGTTTGTTGTATCCAAAGTGCCATTGTACTTCATGATTTCTAAGAAATTATTCCATTGAGGTGGCAGTGCATCTGCAAACTTCTTCACTATCTCTGCTGAAGTTGTTACAACCCCAATATTTCCCAATTCAGTCAGCAAATGATTGAATCGACTTGTTAAATCTCCTAAAGATTCATTCTCCATACAAGTAAAACCATCAAACTCTTTCTTTAGCAGGTCTTTTCTCAATTGACGTGTCGCTTCATTTCCCACGCCCCTTATCTTCAATGCGTCCCACAACGTCTTCGTTGTCTTGTAACTGACAAATTGATGATAAATATCTTTACTTAACGCCTGAGTAAGAATGGCATATGCCTTCTTTTCCAAATCATAGACCTTCTTCTGATCTTCCGTAAGATCTGCAAACGTAGCAGCAGATGATGCGGCAAGCTCTATTGTTTGATCAAAATCTGTGATGAAACGCAACCACAATTCTGTATTTTGACCAAGGACGTATGTATGAAATCTATCAAACCATCCCGGATATTCACTTAAGTGCATCAACTTTGGAGGCCTATTCAAACTTCCCGTTTCACTCTCGCTTAACAAAATGCTTTGAACACTTGGAGTTTGATTTGATACGAATGCCCATTGACCGGTAGATATAGCATTAGCTTGCGAAGAAACAGGTACGGGAGATTCGGCCCATGCAGGAGATGGAGGTAAGGGAATACCCCACATCGAATTCATTTTTGATCAAGAAAAATTGTTACACTAACCAGCCGAAGGATCTGAGATCGAAAGACACTGAAAAAAAAACACAAACTTGTTAAACTTAAACAGATTATGATCGAAGGATCAAGACTTGTTCGAAGGATCAACAGTGTTCGAAAGATCACTGTTGAATCTCGAACAATGATTTCGAAAGATTCACAAACTCGAAAGATTCACAATTTGAAAGATCCTTATCTTTCGAGTATATATCCTTATCTTTCGAATAACTATCCTTCGAATAGATTCCCTTGATCGAAGGATAAGCCTCTGACTTCGAAGGATGGGTCGAAAGATGATTATCTATCGAGCCTTCCTTGGTCGAAAGATGATCTTTCGATGTCGAAAGATATCCTTCGATTGCAACTGACACAACTGACACAAGAGTGACAGGTTGGTGAAAAAGGGTGACAAGTTGGTAGAAACTTTCGGCAGACAGTATGGTTCAGACCATCATTTTTCAACAAAACAGATTTGAACAATAAAATATTGCATAAAAATCGAAGCTTCTGTCCAGAAACCGGTCACCGGAGTAAGCCGGAGTATGGCCGGAAAATACCAAAACCACTTAAAAACAGATTTTTAAGTTACCCAAGCCTTCCCATAACACACCCGATAAGTTTAGAACCGTTTTAACGTCAAGAAAAGCGAGAAAAACAGTAAAAACGGCTGCCAAACCACGTGAGTTTTTGTCCAAAACACTCCAAACACTTGTATAAACCCGGTTTTTAACAAGGAAAAGAGCCACGGCTCTGATACCACTTGTAGGTCCCTCGGAGGTTGAGGTGCAACCTATTCCTTGTTATGTGAAACACACTAGCAAGTGCGGAATCCAAGCTAGAGTGCAAACCGAGAAGAAACAAGCAAAAACACAAGACACACAATATTCACCGATTAACACCACTTGTATTAATGCGAATGAAAGGTTCCGGTTACAAGCTCAATGTTTACAAATCAGTTTTGCAAACTCTCTAGTGTGTGTGTGTGTTCTTGACAGAAAGCTCTCTATCTCTCGAGTGTATCTTTCTGTTTGCCTATCTCTCTCTCTCTTGAACACACACTGCATGGGTATATATATACCCAGCACAGGTTGTATGGTCGAAGGATCATGTGGACTGCCCGAAAGATGATCTGTCGATCATGAAGCCATCGAAGGATCCACAAACACTTCGAAGGATGGCATATCCTTCGAAGTCCATCAGTATCCTTCGTGGGATATCTTTCGAGCTCATCGAAGGATAGAAACAATCCTTCGAAAGCCCAACCTTCGACACAGAACATTATACAACCATTTTCTAACTGTTTGGCCAAGTCAAACCAGGAGGATGGTTGACTTGGTCAAACTTACAGGACTAACAAAGACATCGTTTTGTATCAAGACAAAATACAGACAAAGTACAGACACAAGTGGACCAACACAAATGACCAATTTACCCTTGTCCATTTTCATTACTTTCGTTTGATATCTTATTGAGGAACCAAGACCATAAAATGACAAGAATAGCCATGTTCTCGTCTTCATGTTAACGCTTAGATCGAAAAAATCTTAATGTTGGGGCGAAATGGTAAAAACCCAATAAACAACACCGGTTACCTTTGTTGCATGTAATATGTATCATGGTCTGATGATCCTTACGCTAGCATTGGCACCCCAGTCAGGCAAGCTCAATTTAGGTGTCTTCTTTCTTGAACTAAATTGCACAAACCTAAATTTGCCAAAATCAATAGAGTTATAATTAATGTGATAAGCTGGGTGGGTTAGCTAATGGTTCAAAACGGGCTAGGGTTGAAACAAGTCGTGGTTGGGTTGACCCGGAAACAACTTGTATCCAATATCATTCAAATAAGTAAACGAGTTGAACTTGTTACCTAGGTTTTTATTAATATTTTGAGTACAAAGCAGGTTTACTTTCAAAAACGAAAAAAGAATATATTAAGAATGTTCTATAGGTGGCAAATTCAACCCATTTACTTATGAACAGGTCGACCCAAACAAGTTAAAAGTTGCCCAACATACATTATGATAGGTACAAAAGGGTTTTAATCCAATGATTCAATTTAATTGTAATAATACAGAATAATAAAACTCTGAAAAAGGAGAGAGTGTTTGCAGCACAGACCGACTCCGCCCAACCCATTTTTAACCAGCACTAAAAATGACCCATTACAGCTGAACCCCATTTTGACCAATTACCCAAACAACTATCGACCTATCAAGAAATTGAATGGGACAATTTGGGCGCCTTTTTATATCAAGTAACCCATACGAAGTCAAATATCCGTTCTTGTATTCAAAATTAATACATCAGGTATTAAAAAAGTTAGAAAGAAAAATGTATTTTCAAACCAGTGCGACCAGTATTGATCTGTACACAATAAATGACATGATTTGCCCCCATTTAACCTGTTACTACTTACTACTTACCAAACCCGACTAACCCACACGTTTTGTCACCTTTTAACTAACCTTTATCAGTCATCGAATTCATCATTTTCATGTATCTTTTTTTTTTTATCTTTGCCTGACTTTCTTTTTCACCTGCTTTAGGCATCAACTCTGAACTAATTCCAGGAAGCATTGAGAAAACCTACATGATACACGGAAAATTAAAACATGTAACATAGATAGACCTAAACACTAACTAAAGAAAAAGCGAAGGTGCATGAAAATGCTTTGAGTATGTTTTGAAACTGCTTATACCTAGCGATACTAACAACTGATCTATGAAATTGCATGTGCTTTAATCCAGAGTCAACCAGAAGCTAAACAATATCAAATTAAATATCAATGGTAACCTACCTTCAAGCCTAAATCAAAGTGATTCGAAATTCAACATCATATACAGCAATTAAAAGCCCTAACTACAAAATCGCCATCAATAAACCTAAATTAAAGTCACACAATCGTCAATTAATTCAAAACAGTTGAATAGGAAGAGTAATCGAAATCTAAAGTGGAGTGAGATGAAAACTTTACACAACATTTAGCAAACAATACCATGAAGTCTGTTGAAAATTAGAAGTGAAATCGTTCGTTTGGAATCAACAAACCGGGAGCTTCATCCACGAATAAGCAAAAACCAGATCAGTTGTAAAATTCACAAGGCAACAAAAAACTTGATGTATTCAATATAAACTGGAATAGAATAGGATGTAAAACAAAACCTATGAACATGTACTTTAGGTTGAACAATAAAAATCTTAAATAAATCATTCAATTCAATCTCTCTGCCTTTCTCTTCTTTATTCTCTTTCTGTAAATATAAAAAAATCTCTGAAAAGTAACAAATGAAATCATTAACCTAACAAAAAAAAAAAAAAAAAAAACTCATCAAAATCCAATACCTTTGCACCGCCTTAAAATGCGTCAGTTTTTGAGATGATACTTTGTTGAAGCTACAGTACACGTTTCTAAAAAAATGCTTGTTTTCTTAAAAGCCCTAACTAAATAAGAAAAACCCAAAAAATGTAAGCAATAGACAAGCCTGCTACAAAAACCCTAATACAATTGGAAGCAAGATAACTGAAGAATAACAGTAAATTGATGTACAAAACCCTAAAAACAAATTAAATTCACTTTAAAATCAATCATAGAATCGAAATCAAACCTTTCAGATGTCAAATATTGAAGAGGACGAGCCAAATCTAATCCTGATGACAGCAACTTCAGCTTCAATCCGTCCTTTTAAACACCGATTACACCTTCGAAACACGGGTATAGATCAGTCCCATTCGATTATCATCATTACTAAACATAATCAAAGCCAAGAAACACGGATATAGATCAGTCCCATTCAATTATCATCATTAGTAAACATAATGAAATCCAAAAACATACCTCTGGAATTCTCAATTGGAACCCTAGGTAGAAGATTTGGGAGGAATCCAACACAATTTGGAAGCAGAAGATGATGATGAAGATGTGGTTGTGCGTTTGGATGATGAAGGGTTTCATGAGGTGTTTCGTAGAGATTTTGAGGAGGAGAGATTTGGAACGGTGTGTGGGTATGAAGGTGAGACGATTCATTTGAAGGCCAGCATCGAATCCCATTCAATTCAATGGGTGAAAACCCTATGAATGAGTACCCAATTCCATGATTGGTTCGATGTTAAATAGTTGCAGGTATGAATCGTATGGTGTAATTGATTTGAGTTGGCAAACTCATCGAATTCCTTATGCGGCTGTACAGATTCAATGATAAAGGCTTGGACTGTTTAGCAGGTGACAATGAATTGGGGGCAAATCTGGGAGAAGAAGATGAAGTTTGGGGTGAGAACCCATGATGCTTCAGCTGCCGTCTTAAAATTTGTGGGTGAAATGACAATTATAGGACAAGGAAATGCTTAATAAAGGTCTATAGATAATTCACTAAACTAAGAAAATATGTATACTTAATAATTTATAAAAGTAATCTTTAATTTGTGTTGTTACACCATTAAACATATTTATGTAGTCTTGAATTCTAGTAATGATAAATCCCCAATAATGCAAATAATCAATTATATAAATTCCTAATCAATTATTATATAAGTCCATACATGTCTAATAAATATGAATTAAGGGTAGCAATGTTCTAGGAAATAATAACATGAAAATATATGAGTTTTCTATTTCCTTTTTGTAAACATCAAGTCTAAATATTTATATCTATCAATCTAAGTCCATACATGAAATAATATTAGTTCCTTGATGGGCAACATTATTAAGAAACAATAACATAAAACTATATAGAAATAAATGACATAATTTATATGTGTGGGTTACTACATTTCTATGAACTTTAATTCTTGATATTTATAGATCAACCATCTAATATTGTTCTAATAATTGGGATATTATCACAACTTATAAGAATTATTATTTTTAGTCCAAATGATTATTTTGTAATAATTTAATTAGTCATTTTCATGAAAAATCTATCGCCGGTTTTATCTAATCTATATATTATAATCGATCACCAAGTTAAACATGAAATTTGTTATTAAAATTCTACACTAAAAGAACTATTGAAAATAAATCAGGATATATATATAACTTTAAATATGATATTTAATAAATTAGTATTTTTTTCATAAATTTCCAATCTAATATAATTTGCTAAAATTCATAATAAATTCACATGACATTTAAAAATTCTCAAAAATTCCATGAACTAATCCTATAGGATAATAAACAAAATCATAATTTCAATTTCATCAAACACAACTTTAAATGGAAAAGCCCCAAATTCAAGTGTTCAAGAACCCTAATTTATCAAGAAATAAAATCTGAATTCGTATGCCCTCTATCTTAGAAATGGATAGAGGGCTTTTGTAGAGCTTGAAAAATAAATGAGAATAGGCTCAAGAATTACCTAATTCCGTTGAGAAATGATGGAGAAATCGTTGAAACAAGATATGAGCCCTAGATTTGATCTTCACTTGAACTCGCGGGTTGTGATGCTTATGAACAAATTTAGTGTATGGAGGATGATAGGAAAATATTAGAGAATTCTAATGGAACCATTTTTGAGTTCTATGGTGAAATAATTCATCAAAACCTTTCAAATCCTAGAAGAGCGTAAATGATGAATTTATTTGGGAATTACTTCAAGTTATAATGAGATGTAATGGACACTTTTACAAGGGGAATTAAGTTTATCCATAATGCCAAATAACTACATATACAATAATTAACTAATTATATCCATAAGTTCATTAGTGATTAAATATGAGTTTCTTGATGAGATATATATTAAGTAACAATACCATTTATTTTTTTTGTATATATATCTTACTATTTTTTTTGTGATTATTAGTTCTAGGAAAATCCAACAAATATATCCCATCAACTAAGTAATTATAAGGTTAATATTTTAAACCTGAGTATAGTTATGTTAAATCAAGTCACGACAATATTAAAATTTCACATTTATATTTATTACGGTTCAGATCCGGGTTTTGAAGTAAGTCGGGTTTTGGAGACCCGTTTTTGGCGGGTGTTACGGTCAGTGAAGGTCAACCAGGGTTGTTGACGCTCTATTTTTGTTAATGAAGGACGTTAAGGATGAGAATAATTATAATTAATATAAATTAATTGATAAATAATAAATGAGTTGAGCCCGAATCGAGCTCAAGCTTGAAAAACTAACAACGAAACGAGCTCGAAATTTAGAAATAAAGCTCGAACCGAGTCAAGCCCAAGCTCGAGCTTTCATAAGTTATACGAGTTCAAAGTCAAGCCTAGATGAGCTCGAGCTCAACTAAACTCGTTTGCATCTCTATATTAGTTTTACACACGACGTTTAACTTTTACGAAACTACTTCAAAATTTCCAAACATTTCTAAAAATTTCATTCCCGCCCATTGTGATAGTTTCCCCCTCCAAAAAGTTCATTCCCGCCCAGTGTTTTAGTTTTCCCTCTAAAGTCTCTCCCATAAGGCTAAAGGGTATGGGGCCGGCTAGCCCCGGCTAGGACCGGCGCCGGTCCCCCACACCGCCCCCCTCCAGTTCGGCTCGGCACAACCGGCTCCCCACAGCCGGGTGAGACGGGCCCATGTTTGAAGATATAGCCGTTGATGAACGGCTCTTTTATATTAAAAAAAAATTTCCTTTTTCAATTTAAATACCCTATATCTCATCCATTTTTATACAATTCTATCTCATTCTACTCCCATTCTTCTCCAATTCTCTTCCTTTTTTATAAAAAACACTCCATATTTTTTATACCATTTTCTCTAATCATGAATCCTTTCAACCCAAACAACCCCAACCCAAACAACCCCAACCCGAATAATCACAACCCGAACCAACCTAACTTTTTTTTGACTCCCACTTACACTCCGAATATGGATCATTCGTGGGGGGCTCCGCAATTTCCTTTTTCGGGTTTCCAACAAACACCCAACGCATTCTCACAAATGTCTCAAGTTCAACAACTCCAACAATACCAAGCATTACAACAAATCATGCAACGCAACTCATTTGAACAACTCCAATCGCAACCGCCAACTTCCCAACCGGTTCAACTTGACGATGATGATGATGATGAAGAAGTCGTCCCCGAATCGCCACCGCAAGAGCTCAACCAAAAAAAAACAAGGGGAAGGGGAAGAAGGTTGAAAACGTACCCGAAACCACGTCAAAAAGCGGTTCGAGAGCAAAGGGGAGACCTTGGACCAAAGTAGAGGAAGAGGCGCTAGCAATGGCGTTTGCTAAGTCCTCTACTTGCCCGATAGTCGGTATGAACCAAAGTTTATATTTTTAATTTAAATTTTAAAAGTTTTTATTTTTTATTTTTACTAATGCATTATTTTTTAAAATTTAGGAGACAATCAAACGGGTACTAGTTTTTGGGAGAAGACAACGGCTAAATTTTACGAGCTTATGGAGCATGGCTCGGATCGTGATATAGAAGCCGTCTCGGGCAAGTGGCGTAAAATGAGCAAGATCATCAATAACTTTAACGCAATTTATAACCAAATTTACACTTGTCCTCCTAGCGGGAGTAACGAGGCGGACATTCTTAACCTTGCTATCGCTAAGTGGGACTCTCAAAATTCAAAGCCTTTCCCGCACTTCCGAGCATGGAACGTTGTAAGGAAAGAACAAAAATGGATGCGGATTCCAAATGAGGTCGCAACCGCCAAACGGACTAAAACTTCCGAGTAGTTATAGTGCCGGAGGCTCCACCGGTCGTTGTCAAATCGACATAAACGACGACCCGGAAGATGACGAGGACGTGTTGCCCATTCATGAGTTGGAACGTCCCACCGGGAGGGACAAAGCAAAAAAAGAGGCGGCCGGAAAGCGCAAAGGGGGGGGCGGCTCGAAGGCATCGGCGAAAATGGACGACTTGATAAACGAATTCCGTTCGTTCAAAGAGTTCGCGACCGAAAAATACACTCACAAGAAAACCGTGTCGGCCGACTATGCTCGAGCGGAGGATTTTAGGATTATGAGGTTGGATCTCGACTCGGTTCCGGAGGATGAACGCGAGGTTTATCGGAGGATGAAAGAAGAGGTGAAGAGAAAATGGACGTCGTAGGTTTTTTTTTATTTTTAGGAAATGTAATTTTTTTTTTCGGTAATGTTTTTTTTTTTTTTAGGAAATGTAATTTTTTTTATGTTATGAAGTGACTTTATTTATGTTGTTTTATGTTGTATTTTTTAACTTTTATAAATTTTTTATTAAGTTAATAAATTAAAAGTTAGAAAATTATAAAATAATGAGGTGGGGTAGCCTCATCCTCCATCCCACTCAAATATGAAGGAGGCCCATCCCACACGAGCCGGTGATGTGGCGCTAACGTGGCGGCTCATCCCCTCCAAGCCCATCCTCTCCATACCCTTTAGCCTAATCAATGATTCAATTTCCAATTCCAAAGACCAGTTTTCACCTAAAAAGCCCTTAACAAAATTTCTCCACCTCAGTTATTGGTCAACGACTTGTGATTTTTTTGTTCGATGATCAGCGATGGCCAAAATCGACAAGCGAACGACGGAGTCACTGTTCACCATGTCGACATTAGCACCAGCAGTTTTTCTTGGATAAGTGGAAAACCTCTACCGGCCAAAATAGCACCGACGGTATGTCAGGGAATCGTCGTTCTCGACGGCCAAAATCAAGAAAGCGAACTGGTGGAATCTATGCTCTTAATTGTAGAGTTATTACGATATATCGGAGAAGAGGAAAATCCTACCGGTTTGGCATCAGAAAGATGAGTTTCGTAAAGGCGCCGAAAGAGAATCAAACCTTAATTTTGGTCATTGACACCGGTAGTGGTAAAACAACTTTGGTTAGTCTAATTTCTCGATTTTAACTCTATTTTTATCATGATTATTGCTTAAATCGAAGATTTTTATATTAATTTTAGATGTGTACACTTGCGTTTAAACTTCTTACTTTTTGTGTAATTTGTAACTAACTATACTCTCAAGATTGATTATTCTATTAAACTTATTGTTCTACATGATTTTGTTCCAGATCAGAGTAAATAAGAATTATCATTCAAGCCATTGTGTTATTGATTCTGCTTCGTTTCTCATACAAAATATTCAAAACGATGTCAGTGAAACAGGGTCTCACTACTAGTTCTTCTGGTTCTAAGGTACCGTTTTCTTTTTAATATGTTTTTATTTATAGAATACCCATGGATAAGTGTGTGAGGAGATGAGGTATATGTCTGGTTTGAATGATATTGATTATGGTTTACCTACTCAGGTTGTCAAAAAATGTTGTAATGAGGATGCACATTGTTCATTTGTTGTTGACAAGATATTAGAACTCGCTTCTTCGTGTTCGTCTGATAAACCACTTTTGGAGAGATTGATGTTCTTTATTGATGACAGGTTAAACCATTTGAACTTATCTGATGTTACACTTTTCAATTTAACATAGCTGGTAATGGGCTGGTTTGGTTTGGTTCTTTATTTATATTGTTTTTCTATGATAAGGTATATATCTGAAAGGTTCGATGCATTAAAACTTTTTACTTGTAAAATATTGTTTATGATTTTTCAAGTTGTTTTTAATACACGTATAGTATACATAAAAAAAACTTATGTGGTTTGGTAATCCTTGCTCTTGAAGTTGTTTTACCTTGAATGCAACTTTTATGTCACATACTTTTTATGTGATTTTAGCAGCAAATCTACAATGATCCTGTTTATTTTATTATGGGTGTATATCTATGTAGTGAATTTATATTGACATTGTAATTGATTAATTCTATCTCTCTTTGTAGGAGTCAACTCACCCAAGGTCATAAGGTGTTAAATACATTAGAAATGATTTGAAAGCTTGTTCACAAGGTAAGCACAATCATCTATTTTGTATAGTAGTATGGACATCGTTCCAAAATGATAAATATTAGTCAGTTTGTGATTATTAAAAAAATGTTGTTCTATTTTCATCATTGTAAGTTTGGTCTGCTCTGGTTCGTCGAATATATTGGTTCTCCCTTGTATGGTAGATATAATGGTCGATTGTAGTATTATGGGACTTGTAGGTTGTGGATTTGAATCTTCATGTCTTAGGTGTATATGTAGGGTAGATTTGGAACTACATGTCTTATGTGTATGTATCATAGTGTTTTAACATTGATTTTAAAGATTGCGTTTTTACGTTTCCTTGCGTATACATTTAAAAGATTGTGTTTTCTACATATCTCCACTTGCGTATACATGTAAAGGTATGTTTTATCAGACACTTTCAACGGTTTCGGTTACAAGAATGAATTGAAGACATCGGTTTGGGCTGCAAGTATGAAGACAACGGTTCGAGAAAGTTGTTGTACATCAATTTCATATTTAGAGATATATGTATTTATGTTACTATGAAACTTTTGTAAGTTAGTGTTATTTGAAACCTTTGTACTTTAATATATGAGTTATAAATATTGGTTTTAATTTAATTTTGTTTTTTTATATTTTATTTTCATTTTGAAACAATTTGTTAATAAATGGATTTTTAATAAAATTTTCTGAAAACTGAACCCAAAAAATATTTTTTTAGCATAATCACCAAGAGATGCAGTTCTATAACCGCATCTCTTGTACCCGCATCTTTTGGCTTATAGTCATAATATGCTACGCCATAAGATGCGGGTCTAAAACCGCATCTCATAGTCAATTTACCCGCATCATTTGATCAGTTTTGTACTAGTGAGCGTACGATTGTTTAATACAGATTGCGTAAATTTTGTTGCGTAGTTGTGGGGCGTAATTAGTTATATATGTTGCGTAATTAATTTACTTGATGAGTAACTAACTTTGTAAGCTTCGCACGCTATATATATATATATAGGGTAGGGATATGGTAAAAAGTGTTTAAAATGTGAGAAGGGTAAGAAGTGTTTTAAACCATTGGATATTTGATCTAATGGTTGAGATCAATAGGGTATAAAAATGTAAATTGTGTTTTAATTAGAAGGACCTTATGTAAAATTGAAGGGCAATAGTGTCTTTTCGGATGTTTCAAATATGGTAACCGTATCCTACACAACCAAAACCCCCATTATTCTCCTAAAAACTAGCGACTTCCCTTTAAAAGTTGATTATCCGATTTCCTTGATTATTGTAAGACACTATACAGTTTAATTAACAATAATCTGTTGATTTAAATCAGTTAATAATCATAAAACACTATGAACCAGAAAATTAAGTTGTCTGTACAGAATATAACACTATTGATTGGGGATAAAACACCATGAAAGGAAATTAAGATGTCTGTACATAATATAACACTATTGATTGGGGATAAAACACTATACATATAAATATAAAAAAATAACACTGTTAATGATACAACACTAAAACAAAAACTTACCCTAAACAATTCAATGTATAAAACACTATTGATTGGGATAAAACACTATGAAAGGAAATTAAGATGTCTGTACAATATAGAACACTGTTGATTGGGGATAAAACACTATACATATAACACTGTTAATGTATAAAACACTATGAAAGGAAATTAAGATGTCTGTACATAATATAACACTATTGATCATCCATATGACACTATACATCTAAATATAAAAAAAAAATATAACTCTGTTCATGATAAAACACCAAACCAATTATAATTGATGAAGAATTGATGAAGAATGATGCGTACATGAAATTAATTGATAAAACACTAAAATTCGAAAGAATCCCTAAAATATCTCATCGCCAGTTTTTTTGGCAATTATCTTGGAATCAATTAATTGATAAGAATGGAAAATTACTAATACACCCTTTTGAATTAATTAAGATAAAGGACACTTGTCATTCCCAAATTATTTCTCACATTTCTCACAAAAGTTGAACTTTGTACAGAATCCTCTACCTATATATATATATATATATATATATATATATATATATATAGGATTAGGTTCAAAAGTGAACAACTTCTTTTTTAGATTAAAAAGGTAAGATTGACAATAGACAAGTATTTTTTAATTAAAATCCCTTAATTTTCTCAGATTTCTCTCTCTCTCATTTATGAAAATCAACTAATTAAATATTAAGTTATAATAATAAACTGTAAGTTAAATAGTAATAGTAATTGTTTATTTTTCCTGTTCGTATAAAATGAAATAAAAATAAATAATTGCCAAGAACCAATTCCACTAACTCACTTACATATAGATCACGAAATTCAAATTTTTTTTTTTTTGCAACATTAATGGGGATGATAAAAATATATATATTTGTTTTAAAAAAATAACTTCTTAGTAAATAAAATAAGAATGATAAAATGTTATATAGAAGGATAATCAGATACAAGTACGATGGAAAATAAAAGTAAATGCAAAAAATATATATGCATATTACGAATTTATGAATCTACTCGTGTTCATGCATAATATACTATATGTTGTTAATATACACATATGTAACCATTTCTGAATATAGTACATAGATGTATAAAAGTTAGTATACATGTGTATAAACTAACATTTGTGTATCTTCTATAGACTGATAGTTAGCGAAACTGTACACATGTGTACAAACTTACAGCTGTGTATCTTGTATAAACTGATAGTTAGCGAGAATGTACACATGTGTATAAACTAACTTCTGTGTTTCTTGTATAAAGTAATACTAATTACACTTTACACATGCGTATACACTAACGACTGTGTATCTTGTATAAAAGGAAACCAACGAGATTTTAGGGATGACGATTATTTTGTTTAATAAATGCATTTTACAAACGACGAAAATATCCTTATGTCAATTATTTTAAAAGGAAATTATAACATTATAATTACAATCTTGCTATTCTTTAAAGGGTAAGGATAGTGTAAAAAGGGCCTAAAGTGTGAGAAGTGTATTATAACACTATATATAATACTATATAACACCATATAAACACCGTATAACAATATGTAACACCATATAATACCATATAACACTATGTAACACTATATATCATTATATAACAAATATAACACTATAGGTTGTCTGATAGCATGTCTATGATAGATGTATAGTGTTATATTTGTTATATAATGATATCTAGTGTTATATGGTATTATATGGTGTTACATATTGTTATATGGTGTTTATATGGTGTTATATAGTATTATATATAGTGTTATAATACACTTCTCACACTTTGAGCACTTTTTACAGGATCATCTACCATTCTTTAAAAATCTCTAGATGATGTAATCCAATGGCCCAGATTAGTTCACATTGTTCATTCTCAACCTAGTGTTCACTCTAGAACCCTACCCTATATGGGGTCATTTAAAAAGAAAATTAAATTAAGAAAAAAAAAAAAAGAACAAAGTGTATAATTGCAAAATACGGTATCTCATCTAATCTCATTAGTTACTAATAAATTTGTCATAAACTCTATTTTTGCACCAAACATGCTTTTGATTGGTTATTGAAATTAAATCAATATGATATATATCATGTGTCGTTCAATCGAATATATTTTAATATGAGGTTTAGTAAATGTTGGCATCTTCTCTACTATTTTAATATGAGGTTTAGTAAATGTTGACATCTTCTCTACTAAAATAATCCGTAAGAAAACGATAACAAGAGAAACAAACGGCAAGTGGTAAATGAAAATAAAAAAAGTAAATAGTATTAATTGCAGTAGGTTCCTAATTCTTCACAAAACAATAATCATAACATAATATGTCTTGGCATATGATAAGATTAAAGACACTTACAACCATAAATCACAAAAAAACAACTTTTTACCCCATTTAATAAACTAGTTATATACTCCGCGCGCGTTGCGGCGTGCTAAACCGAATCGTTCTCGGTTTAATGCTACGTACGGTTGTGTTAAACGCCTCAACTTGTCTTTTAAACAGGAGTTGGATGACTAAATATTATTAGAATAGAATATAATATTTGGCTGACACGTTTTGTACCTTTTTTTTCAACTAAAAACAACTAATTCCTACATAAACAACCATATTTTATGGACTACAAAAAATGGATCTACAAATAACAGGCAATGGAAGCCTTTTGATACAACCTTCTCAGTCCATCCATACCATAACTCTAAAGTTGTCATATAGGATTTTTATCCACCTTGTTTGTTTAGCAAGCCATTGAAGCCTTTTAACAAAGCCTTACCAATACATCTGTAGCATAATCTATGGTTGTTGCACATGATTTTTAGTCATTTTTTTTCTTGATGTGTCGCCTCGTATCTATAAAAGAACAGTGCTACTATTAGGAGTTCGGATTGGATTTCTTAAAGTGTGTTTTTGAGTGAAGTGTTTCATACGTACCCGGGTGGCATTATATTTGCCTTTTAGTTGTATTTGCCTTTTTGATGCTGGGGTGGCAAGAGGCGGAGCGGGTGTTGCTACATTGAGAGGTTAGCTGATGATTCCTTTTTCTGTGAGGTCTTCGTTAATGAGCAGTACTATTATGCAAACAGGCAAACCAACGATCAAGTCGATTATTTAAATAAAAATGAATACACGGCATACTCAGTGAAAATAGAACACAGAGATAAGGAGGTAAAAAACTAATACAACATGTTAACTTGAAGTATTTTATCTAATCTGGTCAAATGTGATATTATATAACTTTGACTCTATAGAACAACCCAATACAGAAAAAGGCTACTTTTGATCTTAAACTTCAAGACATAACATCTTCATAATAATCCTGCATATGCCGATATCGTCGCCGCCGCTCCGCCGTTGCCGTTGCCGCCGGCCACCGCCGCTACCGGAGCTATACCAACGTTCGTTACTAGCACGTTTTCGTTGAACCTCGGTGTCTCAACCGGTTAATTACTAACCGAAAGTATACCTAAACCCCCTATGGTTTGTGTTTTTTCTTCGTGTTTGCATGTCGGTGACCTTGTTCCATTGCGGATACTCTTTGGTATAAAAGTGTTCATATTAATTATATATTGTTACCTATGCTTCGTAGCTTAAAAATGTATATGTATATTTTTCAACTAGTTAAAGTTTTTTTAACTAACATATATATATATATATATAAGTATACATATTTGTCAAAAGTGTTTTGACTAATCTTTGTAACAAATAAATATATACTTATATGAACAGGGTTTAAATATATATATATAGGGTAAGGATATATAGAAAACCACTTTTATTGAGAAAACCCAGGAAACTCAAAGCTCCCGGCATTTTTTTTTTTGAAAAAAATAACACATGTAATATACATGTTTTTAAGACTTTTGGGCCAAAAAAAAAAATAAAGCGCCAAAGGGATTTAAAAAAAAAAAAAAACAAATTTCAGCATTTTTTGCCTAACACGTGTTACACAGCAAAGTTGCTGAAATCTGTTTATTTTTTTTAAAAAAAACCCTTCGGCGCTTTTTTGTTTTTTTTGGCCCAAAAGTGTTAAAAACATGTATATTACATGTGTTAATTTTTTCAAAAAAAAAATGTCGGGAGCTTAGAGTTTCCCGGGTTTTCTCAATAAAAGTGGTTTTCTCCATATATTTACAGTATATATATATAGGGGTTGGTTATCGTACAAATGCGCTTATCGTACATTACGTACGCTACAATCTCAGCCGTCAGATCATCTTCCCGCATTGAAAATCGCATGTTGTTTTTTTGTAACAATTTCGCATGTTGTTTTTTAACATGCGATTTCATCAAAATTACCACATGCGAAATTGTTACAAAAAACCAACATGCTATTTCATCAAAATTATCACATGCGAAATTGAATTATCACATGCGAAATTGAATTATCACATGCGAAATTGTTACAAAAAAAAACAACCTGCTATTTCATCAAAATTATCACATGCGAAATTGAATTACCACATGCGAAATTGTTACAAAAAAACAAACTGCTATTTCATCAAAATTATCACATGCGAAATTATTACAAAAAAAAAAAACAACATGCGATTTTCATTGCGGGAAGATGATCTGACGGCTGAGATTATAGCGTACGTAATGTACGATAAGGGAATTTGTACAGTACCCTTTACCTATATATATATATAGGGTAAGGTTCATGCGAGAACCACCCTTATTGCGAGAACCGCGAGAACCAATGTGAACACAAAATAAAATCTAAAAAAATCAAAAAAGCACTCAAATTTTTTTTAATATTTAAAAAAAAATCGCTATATTTCGTTACCAAAAAAAAAACTTTTTTTTCGAGTAACACTTATCCATGCACATGTGCATATGTATCATTACTTCGACAAATTCGGTAATACGTTATCAGGAATAGACAATTGCACTTTAATTTACAATACCATCTGTAATACACTACTTTTTACATTACCAATATTCAAAATGCACATGTGCATCATTAGGTATATCCATGATATAACGTGTTTTGGTACAAAAAGTTTGTGATTTTGAATGGAGAAGTAGGCCCATATACATGTTTTTTGGTTAGTTATATCTAGTGGTTGATGGTTTGGTTGTAGTTTTCAATTTATGATGTAATATGTTGATTGCATAGTATAAATGGTGTTTATATACATGTAATAAAGTGAAAATATTGGTAATAGAATTGTATTATGGATGGTGTGAGGTAATGGTATTGTATTATGGATGGTAGGAGGTAATGGTAGTGTATTATGGATGGTATGATAGATGAAAGGGAAATTGTATTCAAAGTAGTGTACCAAAAAACCTTATTTAATGTTGATACATATAGATGCACATGTGCATTTCGAATATTGGTAATGTAAAAAATATTGTATTACACATGGTAGTGTAAATGAAAGTGCAATTGTCTAATATTTGTAATGAATTACGGAATTTGTCAAAGAAATGACAAAAAATGCACATGTGCATGTTTGTGTATTACGGATGAAATGATAGATGAAAGAGAAAGTAGTGTACCAACACACCTTATTTCATGTTGATACATATAGATGCATATGTGCATTTCTAATATTGTTAACGTAAAAAGTAGTGTATTACACGTGATATTGTAAATGAAAGTGCAATTGTCTAATATTTGTAATGAATTACGGAATCAAAGAAATGATACAAATGCACATGTGCATGGATAACTGTGACTCGAAATTTTTATTTTTTTTTTGAATTTTTTTTTATAAACGAAATATAGCGATTTTTCCAAAATAAAATAGTAAAAAAAATTTGGGTGTTTTTTAGATTTTTTTAGGTATTACTGTTTGTGTTCACACTAGTTCTCGCGGTTCTCGCAATAAATGGTGGTTCCTAACGGATCCTTCTCCTACATATATATATATATCACGGATTACCTTCAGTGGTATCAGAGCCGATGCTCACCACATACAAATCGAAACCGGTCTTTTTCACCGGAATAATAAGTCACAAACTTTAAAAGTCTAAAGTTTTTTATTTATTTTTATTTCGGGCAATATATATATATTCTGGTCATATTTTTTGGTTGTTAATATTTGGTTGACCAAAACTTGCCCAAACAAACTTTTGGTTATGTTGAATATGTAAATCGGGTCCGACCTTGTGGTTGTGTTTTATGCTTGGTTTTGTTTATGGGTTTGGCCCATTTTGCGGCTCAAAGTTGTAATAGATTAGTTTATGGTTTTTGGCCCATTTTGTGGTTCAAAGTTGTAATAGATAGGGATTTTGTCTTTATTATGTTTACTTGTTAAATATTGTTGATACCAAGACCCGTAGCAAACCCGAGGCAAAACCGAATGCCAAGAGGAGCCTTGGAGTTAGTGGGAGTCGCTCAAGACAACAAGATGCACTCAAGTCTATCCTTGTAGTTGTTTTGTGTGTTGTGATCGTGACCACTTTGATCATGCTACTTGGCTCTAGCAAGATCATAACCATGCCCACACTACACTAAAAAACATTATCATGGTGATAAAATACTATGATATAGATCTATTATGGATGTAATGAATCTAAAAATAAAGGTAGGATACGAACATTTTACGACGATAAGTAGCATCGAAGGACACAACATCCCCAAACATATGAAAATTTCTCTTTGTATCTCCATCGGCCCAGAACAACGCACGTAAAACGCCATCGTCGGTTGTTAGGTATTCCATAGAGAAATTGGGCATAAATTCTTTCTTCCTTCTTAGGCGTTTAATAACCATGTCAGCATCGTACTCAGCTATATACCTATTTAAGTCTCTCTTTAAGTTTTTAAAGTCAACTTTCGTGGCACCTACCTTGTTAAACCCTCCATAAAGAGTCCTCATAATGTTAAACGCTCTAACTGGACCAACGTTTATGGCACTCAAAGCATTTACGGCTTCTTCCTGTACGTAATTGATTCCTCTGTTTTCAGGAAGCAGGTACCTGTCATCTTCAGCAACAAATGAGTGTTTATGCGGCTCCTCGAAGTAATAAACCTCGTAAAGATTATCCGGGATTAACTTAACTCGAATGCACGCTTCACATCCGGTCCTTATAGAAGGAACCCTGCGAGTAATCTTAGACTTCGAGTTATAATTAGAACTACCGGCTTCCTGAGTCGAGTCAATCGCCTTAAAGGGTTTAGTACCCTCTTTTGAGCATAGGAACAATTTATTATGTATGACACCCTTTCGAGGCTCGTTTTGAGTACCCTTCCTAGCTGTGAAACCTCCCGCCTTAGCATATCTTTGGTAAAAAAGAAAGGCATTTTCGAGCGAATCAAACGTCATATGCATCTGAGGTTTAATCGAATCATCGACATCTGGTATAAATGTCCTCCTTCCAGAATTTGGGGACACCTAAACATTACCAATGGGCTGGTATGTAGGGATATCTACAACAAAAAATCGACACATCAGTCGTTTATAAAATAGTGATAACAACATGTTTCTGAATTTGATAAAACACTATATGAAGATATAACACTATCTGTTTACTGTAAAGACACTATACAGTTTAATTAACAATAATCTGTTGATTTAAAACACTTAATAATCATAAAACACTATGAACCATAAAATTAAGATGTCTGCACAAAATATAACAATATTGATGGGGGATAAAACACTTGTAGGATCGATTTCGGACCTAAACGAGTCGCTTAGAAGAGTTTATCTCAGTTTGAACGGCGGAAACAGACAAACCGAGTACAATTCAGCGAGAATTCACTTTAATATGTTGATTCTATTAATCTGAATGACGTTTACAAACAAATCAACACTTCGGCAGCACTTCGTGGCTCACCGGAAGAACACACCTCTAACACTCTTTTCTGATTCCCTACCAAATGACCTATTTATATTGTTTCTGATTCCACTCCTAATTACATGGCGTCATTTGGAATGGAATCAGCATGTTACTTTCGGGTGGAATCAGGATTTATCATTTCGGGTGGAATCAGAAAATTACATTAGGAGTGGAATCAGAAAGTTAACTTTCGAGTGGAATCAGAAAATTAACTTTCGAGTGGAATCACTCCTAAATATTCTGATTCTTGGATTCCGTGCTCTATTCTATTTATCTCTAAACAAGACTCGATACAAGACGTAGACGACAGACGGATGCACCAACAAACTCCCCCTCAGATGTTGACGGAGTCTTCAGTGTCGAGTCTTCGCATCTCCAGTCTTTATCAGTCTCTTTTCTTTCTTAGCATATACCAGGATCTTCTCTTTGGCTCTAACCTCGTCAGACTCCCCCTCTCATCATGATGGGATCGCTGTCTGGAATTAGCTATCACCTAGAGATCACATCCTGGCTTTAATTCTGTTCAGCTCAACTCCTGCACACATTTTCTCACCACCACATAAGTTTTTACTTAAAAACAATAAGAAAAACTTACTAAAAATAGTTACATCAAGTTCAAATTAATGACCCTGATTAACTAATCTCAACTTCTTTATTAAATCAAAATTTTCAATTCAGTACACACACTCCCAAACCAGTTCATCTTGTTTAGCACTTGGAATTTTGAAAATCAGCTCATCAACATCAGTTGTCGAAAATCTTTTTGAATTTTTCAAAATTTATGCTAAAACACGCTAAAAATCTTTTTTGGATTTTTGAACAGAAAGAAATGCAGTAAAGAAATATTTACATACAATATTTTTGTGAGTTTGTGCAAGAGGATCATATCAGTTTATGTGACCAATCACTAGCACCGTTAAGCTTGATTTCATTTTATGCTCTAAACGATTCACATTGATTGACGATATTGTTGTCCACTTAAACTCAATCTAAAAACTTTCAATCTGCTTACCGATACTTTAAGGTATATTAAGATAGCACTAAATTCTTATGGACCCCACGATCTCAGCATATCCCCTCATCATGCAATACACTAACTCAAGTAATGCCTTTAAACTTTATCAACTGTGATTTGTGCGATAACAAAGCAGAATGTTTAAACATTAACAATCAGGTCGATACTTCCGTATACGCAGAGAAAGTCCAATGTTTAAACAAAATAAGAAAAATAAAACAAGTTGAAGTTGTTTAGGCTTTAACCACCAGGTCGATACTCCCGTATACGCAGAGGTGATCCAAAGCTTAAACGAAACACCAAAGAAAATAAAGCAGAACGTTTAGGCAACAACATCCAGGTCGATACTCACGTATACGCAGAGGATGTCCGATGCTTAAACAAAATAAAGAAAATAAAACAAGTTTAAATCTTTGCAAAATGAAATGCACAATCACAGCGACTTTTCAGCAAAGTTGTGAAAGTTCACAAACTTAACCAGTTTTATGTCTTTCGACAATCAGCGATTACTGAGTAGGCACACAATCTAAGTTTCCCACTAGAACTAGGCTTTTTCATTTAAGTTTGTATCGTTATCGCAAATCTACTAATCTAGCTGAGCCTATCGTCATATCTATAGTGAGACCGTTTATCACATTTGACATTTACATTTCTTTAGCATGCTGTGACAGTCCAACTGATCTACTATCATTTCCTCTTTTTGACAACAAAACTCATTTTTGCATTTTTCAATGTTTTTGACATTTTCAAATTTTCTAATTTTTTTAAAATTTTTACTCCCCCTAAAATCAAAATATGTCTCAATTTTGATTTTCTGGGAAAATTTGAAAAACAAACTGTACAAACTTGACAACTTGATGAGAATCACTTCAATTCTCCATCCACCTGGCATAAACAATCAGAACTCCCCCTCACAACAAACTATTTTCCCATCATGATTTCAAAACAATTAAGTTTGTTTTAATCAAAATGGTTTTTCCGGAAAATAAGTTTTGTGTACTAATCATTTGTAGATTCGGGGTCACTTCATCACATTGTTTTCTTCAACCACTTTTAAAAACTAACATTTTTAAGATCAAACCACAAACATCACTTGTAGAAAATCAAGTACAACTTAATTTCCCTGATTTACCACTTGTAAGGCGAAAAATCACCAGAGTGAAATTTCTCAAAAAATGTGCCGATTCATGTTCCACGCTTACCAACCTGGGAACTCCGACAAGTCAGGTTTTTCATTTAAACAGATTCACCCAAGCCTGACTATCCTTGGGTAATTTTGAATTCTTGTTCAACAATGGTGGAAAATTTGCATCATCCATTGTTAGACCAGAATTCTCAACTTTTACCTCAACACATGGCTCTTCTGGTTTTACCACACCAGATTCATCGCCTGAACTTGGCTTATCTGACTTTGAAGAGTCAGATTCATCGCCAACAACTTTCTTCTTCTTCTTTCTCTCTTCTGTCCTCAGATTTGTATCTGATGAACTCGTCTTGCTTGACTTTGCAGTCGAGGAAAGCGATTCATCAGAACTCTTATGTTTACCAACAGATGAACCCGAGGACAAGATCTTCTCTAAATACTCTCTAGCCTTCTTTCTCTTCTTCCTCAGTCTGTCTTTTTGCCCCTGAGAAAGCTTCACTTTTGTTTCTTGAACTTTCTGTTCTTGAACTTTACGTTCTTGAACTTTCTGTTCTTTGGGCTTGACAGAGACTGGTATCTTTGCCATTTTCTGAGATTTAGCCCTCGATCTTTCATACGATCTCCTTAGGCAATCTCTGGCAATGTGACCTTTGATATGGCAGTTATAGCATCTCCTCGTCTCATGACTCCAACTCTGGCAGTTAACAGCAATGTGTCCTTGATAACCACATCTGTAACACACTCTGTTATCGTACCAATCACCCTTTTCAGTCCAAACATTCAGATCATAGCACTGTTTGGCTTGGTGATAATCCTTGCTCCTCTTGTTTGCTGGATTTGACTTTTGAGCACTGTGGTCCGACCTGCACCACTTATTGCCAACAATTTTTGAGTTTTCATTTTTCGATTTTTGTAATTTTTCATTGCGATTGGATGATCGATCTGATGAGCTTTTATTATCTTTTTGAACATTTTTCAAAATTTTCTCTTTTTGTTTTTGTTCCACTTTCTTCTTCAAAGGTTTTTGCTTAGAGCATTCTCCCTTTTCAGTTGATTGCAGAACAGTTTCTTGAAACTTTTCTTTTAATTTCAAAAATAAATTCTTTTTCTTCATTTTTTCATTTTCATCATCAGATTTCTCATCGCAATCTTCAACTTTGACTTTGTCAAAGTTTGTGACATTGTCACTTATTGGAACAGAATTTAAAGGTTTTGGGCAAGGAATAGTTGAAGTATTCACAAACACCTTCAACTTTTGTTCCCATTCCTTGATTTTCTTTTGAGCACACTCAGCTTCCTTTTCAAGTCGAATAATCTTTTCAAGATGAGAATTGATTGCAATTTGTTTTTCAAGATTGTTTTTACCAAATAAATCTCTCTCATCTTCTAAAATTTTTATTTGACTTTGAAAATCTTTCTCAATTTTTACTTTTTCATTTTCCAAATTGTGAATTTGATTTTTCAAAACATTTTCTGATTTTTTGAGATTTTTATTTTCTAATGACAAACTCTCAACATCTTTCAAGAGTTTGTCATTTACAAATGTCAACATCTCACAATTTTTTAGCAAAACAAGAATATGTTTATCATCAACTTTTGTCTCAACCTTCAAAGCTGAAATATTTTCAACCTGTTTCTTCTCCTCATGAACACTTTCATCCTTACTCTTTTCTTCTGATGAAAAATCAAAGATAGGTGCGTCTTCTGCAACCTCTTTCTTTAACTCTGGTTCAGGATTCACAGATACAAGTTTTTCAGATTCTTCTTTCTCAATCTTGACAGCTGGAATTTGTTCAACCTGTTTTTTCTCACTAGGTTTGATTTGTTCTTCAGCTGTTGTTGTTTTTACATCTTTCTCAGATTTGATCTCATCAGTCTCTTTCACTTGACCTGCAAAACACCCATTATTCTTATCAGATGAAATTTTCTTTTGAAAATCTTCAAGTTTTTGTATTCCCTCTTCATCGTTGTCACTCTCTTCATCAGACGAGTGATCAAAGAAAGGCGCTTTTTCTGCATCCTTTTGAAAAGTTTCTGTTTCAGTTTCAATACCGGCGGTTTCGGCAACAATAACAGGAGCAACTTGTTCATTAATAAAGACACTGAAATCAATACCAAAAAGTCTGTAAAACTCTTTATCCATGTTTCGGTGTCAAATGTTCGCTTTAAATGTTGATTGGGCCGAGAATGTGTATGAATCACGTGATAACTTGGGCTGCTCAAAATCAAACTACACTATACTTGGGCCGTGAACTTTGGACAACTATTGAGTCGGCAAGTACACTTTGGGCTGAGAATTACAACACTCAACGGATTATCTTTGGGCCGAGATTCCTTTGAATTAAACAACACGTTGATTGGGCCTCATATTCATGTTTATTTAATTATGATTACTTGGGCCAATGAGTGTATCAAACCAACAACACATGTGAATTTACGAGAATCTCATGCAACTTTGAATCCCTTTTTGAACTTGGCTGACAACTTTTTTAGAAATATTAAACTTTGACCACACAAAGTAATTTATCCTCAAATGTAGTGATTGCACCTGACACACTTTAATATCTATGAATACTTAATTCCCATTGGACCAATGAATCCACTAACTCGACAATTTAGAATGTGCATGATACTGATTCAATGCTTTAATGACTGTCATCTACAAATTCACATGTAATTCTTGAATGAAGCATTCACTTGACCAACTGACACACGTTACTATCTTTTTCATGCAAACCGACAATCTCGATTAATGTATCACACAATCCAGTGCACTTTTCATGTGAAAAACAATTCAAGTGAGATAACTTTTATGCAATTTCTTGAACGAATCAATCATGTGACCGACTGACACATTAAAGTTGATAACAACACATGTAAACCACTTTTTCACTCGCTGTATGATTCAAGCTGTTGTCGTTTTCAAGCAGAAACTTATAAGACAAGACTTAAGAGCGAAATCACAACAACACTTAAGAGCGGAATCAAACTTTGAAACTTGGAGCCTTAGGAGCGGAATCAGAATTAACTCAGGAGCGGAATCAACAAACTACTCAAGAGCGGAATCAGGACCAATTTTCGAGCTGAATCACTGTGACGTCATCATATCAATCGAGCAATTATGAGCGAAATCACAAAAATAACCAGTTTTAGTTTGAATTTGGACATGAAACTTTCAAGGCTTTGTTAATTGCTCATTCCGAGCACACTGTGCAAGTTTGAACCGATTCTGACCGTAAAAATTTTTAATTTTCGTAAAAGAATGATGTAGAAACAGAATTATCGGCTGAATTGTATAGAACTCTTCTTCACTGCGCTCTGATACCAATTGTAGGATCGATTTCGGACCTAAACGAGTCGCTTAGAAGAGTTTATCTCAGTTTGAACGGCGGAAACAGACAAACCGAGTACAATTCAACGAGAATTCACTTTAATATGTTGATTCTATTAATCTGAATGACGTTTACAAACAAATCAACACTTCGGCAGCACTTCGTGGCTCACCGGAAGAACACACCTCTAACACTCTTTTCTGATTCCCCACCAAATGACCTATTTATATTGTTTCTGATTCCACTCCTAATGACATGGTGTCATTTGGAATGGAATCAGCATGTTACTTTCGGGTGGAATCAGGATTTATCATTTCGGGTGGAATCAGAAAATTACATTAGGAGTGGAATCAGAAAGTTAACTTTCGAGTGGAATCAGAAAATTAACTTTCGAGTGGAATCACTCCTAAATATTCTGATTCTTGGATTCCGTGCTCTATTCTATTTATCTCTAAACAAGACTCGATACAAGACGTAGACGACAGACGGATGCACCAACAACACTATGAAAAGAAATTAAGATGTATGTACATAATATAACACTATTGATTGTGGATAACAACACTATACATCTAAATATAAAAAAATAACTCTTTTAATGATAAAACACTACAAAAACTTACCCTAACACAATTCAATGTATAAAACACTATGAAGGGAAATTAAGATGTGTGAATAGAATATAACACTATTGATCATGCATATGACACTATACATCTAAATATCAAAAAAGAATAACTCTGTTAATGATAAAACACTACAAAAACTTACCCTAAACAATTCAATGTATAAAACACTATGAAGGGAAATTAAGATGTGTGAACAGAATATAACACTATTGATCATGCATATAACACTATACATCTAAAAAAAAAACCCATGATCATGATAAAACACTAAAACAACAACTTACCCTAAACAAATTAATCTATAAAACACTACATACACACAAAATCAAAGCATACTAGTAACCTGTAACACGGCATACTAAAAAAACACGTCGAACATATAACACTACTTATCGCAACATGATAACTCTTAACAGATTAAATTACTATGATACACATGTACCTGCATCGCCGGAATCCATTGAAATTGATATAAAACACCAGAATCGAAGAATGGCGCAGAAGGTAAACAACTGTATTGTCTCTGGCGATTTCATAAGACTTCATGTATTTATAATTGATGAAGAATGGTGCGTACATGAAAATCTTATTGGATCTTGCAAAAAAAATACAAAATTCGAATCAATCCCTACAAAATCTCATCGCCAGTTTTTTTTTTCCAGTTATCTTGGAAATCAATTAATTGATAAGAATGTAAAATTACTAATACACCCTTTTGAATTAACTAAGATAAAGGACACTTGTCATTCCCAAATTATTTCTCACACTTCTCACAAAAGTTGGACTTTGTACAGGATCCTCTACCTATATATATATATATATATAAAAGTGAATAAAACCTTGATTAGGATTTATTAGTTTCAAAGTGTAATAACCTATGAATAATTATATTTTAGAGTATTAAACCTTATACTAAAACTCCCAACATTTAGATAAATGCATTTTCAATTTTCTATACCAATAGTTACTAACAATAAATTATTAAGTTATATTAAATATTATGTATATAGAAATATACAAATGTAACTTTAATTAGTATTATTAATTGAAGGTGTAATAGCATTAATTATCTTATCACTTTTTTTTTGTAAATTTTAAACTTTAGTGATAATTAATCTTTATCAATGCTTTAAATTAAATATTCAACTCCTAACCATAAGTTGTATAAGTTCAAAACATAAATATGTGTTTTGGTAGAAACACAAAAGTGTATATATATATATATATATATATATATATATAGGACAAAGATCCGTTAGGAACCATCTCTTATTGCGAGAACCGCGAGAACCAATGTGAACACAACCAAAAATGCTTAAAAATAGCTAAAAATCACACATTTTTTTTAATATTTTTTATAACAAAATCGCTACTTTTCGTAGCAAAAAAAATTTTTTTTTTTTTGGCTACGAAAAGTAGTGATTTTAACACAAAAAAAATATTAAAAATTTATGTTAAAAAAAATTTTTTTTTTTTGCTACTAAAAGTAGCGATTTTAACATAAAAATATTAAAAGAAACAAAAAAACAATTTAGATTTTTTTTAGATTTTTTTAGGTTTTTTGGGGTTTAGTTTTTAGCATTTTAGCTGGGGGGGGGGGGGGTTTTAGGTTTTTTGGGGGTTTTAGTTTTTAGCATTTAGCTTGGGGGGGGTTTAGGTTTTTTTTTTTTGGGGGGGGGGGGGGTGGGGGTTAGGTTTTTTTAGGTTTTTTTAGCTATTTTAGGTTGTGTTCAGATTGGTTCTCGTGGTTCTCGCAATAAAGGTTGTTCTCGCATGAACCTTACCCTATATATATATATATATATATATATATATAATTCACTAAACTAAGAAAATATGTATACTTAATAATTTATAAAAGTAATCTTTAATTTGTGTTGTTACACCATTAAACATATTTATGTAGTCTTGAATTCTAGTAACGATAAATCCCCAATAATGCAAATAATCAATTATATAAATTCCTAATCAATTATTATATAAGTCCATACATGTCTAATAAATATGAATTAAGGGTAGCAATGTTCTAGGAAATAATAACATGAAAATATATGAGTTTTCTATTTCCTTTTTGTAAACATCAAGTCTAAATATTTATATCTATCAATCTAAGTCCATTGTAGATCCGGCTAGGGGAGGATCTAGTCGCCTAAACCTTGTATACGAACCACTCCGGTTGTGCGGAATCCAACCGGAATAGCAAACCGAGAGCGAACACGTAAAAACACGACACGCAAAATTCACCG
This sequence comes from Helianthus tuberosus, assembly GCA_030545235.1. NCBI lineage: Eukaryota > Viridiplantae > Streptophyta > Magnoliopsida > Asterales > Asteraceae > Helianthus > Helianthus tuberosus. The sequence goes on along the minus strand of CM060417.1, from coordinate 113,634,686 downwards.
ATTAACACCTCTGTATTAATACGTATGAAAGGTTCGATTACAATCCAATGTTTACAAATGTGTATTGCAAACTCTCTCTAACTCTCGTGTGTTCTCTGTGTTCTCTCTATGTGTTCTCTTTATGTGTTCTCTTCATATGTTCTCTTCTTAGAAACAGAAACATAACACATCTATTTATACCCACAGACACACATACATATGACGAAACATGAAACAGGCGACGAAACAGAATCATGGTCGACGAAACACATCTGTTTCGTCGACTTCTGGGCTGATTCGCCGATGTGGTCTTAGGCCCAGTCAGTTTAAGGCCCAATCCCTGATTCGTCATCTTCTTTTAGCCCAAGGACTGTGATGTTGAGTCCAGTCCTTGTCTTGTCTCTTTTGTTGGCTTGACGTCTTGTACATGACGGAGGAAAGTCGTGTCAACACGGGCCGAACCGAGTCGCGTCCACAGAATCATGTATCAACAAACTCCCCCTTGGACGCTACTCGTGAGGTTCGCTTCTCATATCTTCTATGTCGGAGGATCTTCAAAGTCTTCACGTCTTCAAAGCAGAAAGTGTATCAACAAACTCCCCGTTTCATGTAGGAAGTGTGTTGACAAACTCCCCCTTAACATAAGCTCTCCTTTGAGGTATGCTCGTGAAATACTTGTTCGTTATGAAGTGAGATCCTTGTGGTATTGATGATGGCCAGCGGCAACTCGATCATCTTTGTCTTTTGAGTGCCTTCACGTCGTGTCTTCATTCCGAAGCTTGTCATCGACCATGTTCTCCTTGCCTTTAGAATCTGCACATGCAAGAAATCTAAACGCGTAATGAGAACAACTGCTTGGAATATTATAAGCAAACGACACACATGTGACCATTGTTCAATCAAACACCGTCCGACAGTTTGAAAGTTTAATAAAATTTATCAATTTCAATTTTAACTTTCAACACTTTGCAAATTTCGACCGTTTATGAAGATTTAGTCGTTTTCGGTTTTCGTTCAGGTTCCAGGTAACGAAGACTCGAGCTCCAACATCGTACGATCGAAAATAAAATAGAAATAAAATCTTTTTGGCTTTTATCAAGTTTATATTAAAACACACTTAAAATCTTTTTGGTATTTTTGAATATTTCAAATGTAAAGACTGAAAGCAGTAAATAAATAAATATATACAGACATTCTTTTTGCGAGTTTCGAGGGTAAGAGAATCATATCAGTTGTACGGTCATGTCAAAACGCTCTTGTTGTTCTATTAGTTAACATTAAGATAAGCATCCTATAACAATTATCGGTATTGTTGTCCACATAAGCTCAACTTATCATTTGTAATCATGGCGAGGGGATACGTTAAGGTATGATTTATACTTACCGACCGGTGTTCATCCACATCACGACACATTCCCGTATCAAGGTATGCACGAGGGTTCATCTTACCGGTGAGTATACCGATTATCATCTGTTTGACCGTATATGATGTGAGATTCTCACTTATTTTGATTTGAAAACAAGCCCTATGTGATAGAATCACTTATTGATGAGGAACTTGATTTTCGATGCATGAGGGCACAGGAGCAAGTCCGTGAACAGGTCAGTACTTTCGTACAGCAGAGAGACGAACTTGACTCCCGGATAAATGTGATATATTATCACTTATTTGTTTGGACATGTGATTGTTGATCACTTATTGAGGTCGAATGCAATATGTACACGTATGTATGGTATCATGGAAGATCTTAGACTTCGTCTTTTATAGAAACAACCATGATACCCAGATGATAAGCAGCATAAAGACCGAATATCTCAGAACCTCGGCAATCTCTCAAACGAAATTTCGGTACCAAGACCATATGCCAATGAATGGTTCCCACCCAGTCTTCAGTCGATTTAAGTTTATATCACCCTGCACACTTTAAAATGATTGTGAGCCTACCGATACATCTTATATAGAGCTGCTTATCATTTTTCATTTAAGGTTTAAAGAGGTTTAGACAGACCACTGATGTACTATCATTTTCTCTTTTGCTCGCCAGGAAACTCATTTTTGTTTTTCTATTGTTTTTGTGCTTTTGAAATTTTTCCGATGTTTTTGGATTTTTCAAATTTTTGGATATACTCCCCCTAAAATCAACAAACTAAGATAAAATTAAAACACAAAGGTATTTACAAAGATGATTTTCCGATGTTGGTTTTACTCTTGCTTGACCTTAATGCCGTTTACCAATAATAAATAGTCAAATCTTGATTTGTCAAATGCTTTGGTAAAAAGGTCGGCACGTTGGTCATCGGTGTGGATATAAGCAACATCGATTAGCCTTTTCTCAAAGCAATCACGTATGAAGTGATACTTAATGTCGATGTGCTTAGTCTTTGAATGCTGCACAGGATTTCTAGTGATCTGTAATGCAGCAGAATTATCAACGTAAATAGGAGTAGTTAGGAATTCAAAACCGTAGTCGCGCATTTGTTGTTGAATCCATAGGACTTGGGAGCAACAACTTGAGGCAGCAATGTATTCAGCTTCGCATGTTGATGTAGCGACGCATGTCTGCTTCTTGCATTGCCATGTGACTAGGCGATTTCCCAAAAACTGACATCCAGCCGTTGTGGATTTGCCGTCGATTTTGCATCCACCAAAGTCAGAATCACTGAATGCGATCAAGTCAAAGTTATTATCCCTAGGGTACCATAGACCGGTGTCAGGGCAACCCTTCAAATAACGAAAAATCCTTTTTACAGCTGCAAGATGTGAGGCCTTCGGGTTGACTTGATATCTGGCAAGCAGGCACGTTGGGTACATTATATCTGGTCTTGATGCTGTGAGGTACATAAGAGATCCGATCATCGCGCGATAGTGTGAGGGGCTAACATCTTGACCCTTCAAGTCTGGAGTAATTCCGTGATTTTGTGGCAATGGGGTACCGATGGGCGTTGCATCAGACATCTGGAATCGGCTCAAGATGTCACCAACATATTTAGTCTGATGGATGAATGTCCCAGACTCGGTTTGTTGTACTTGTAGACCCAAAAAGAAAGTCATTTCCCCCATAGCACTCATCTCGAATTTATCCTGCATAATGCGCTCGAAATTCCTACACAAAACATCATTAGTAGAACCAAATATAATATCATCAACGTATACCTGTACCAGTAGAAGATCTCCATCTTGTTCTTTGATGAAAAGAGTACAATCGATAAGACCTCTGCGAAATCCATTCTCCAGCAGATAATTAGATAAGGTTGCGTACCAAGCTCGCGGTGCTTGATGTAGACCATAGAGAGCTTTGTTGAGCAACCAAACCCGATCGGGATGGATAGGATCTTCAAAACCTGGAGGCTGTTCGACGTACACCTCTTCTTCTACCACACCATGTAAGAATGCACTTTTGACGTCCATCTGGTATACCTTGAAACCTTTGAAGGAGGCATAAGCCAGAAATATCCGAATTGCTTCTAGACGTGCAACAGGTGCATAAACTTCGTTGTAGTCGATTCCTTCTATCTGACGAAAACCTTGAACGACTAGCCTTGCTTTGTTGCGAATAACGATTCCACGGTCATCCTTTTTGCATTTAAACACCCAACGGGTACCAATCTTCTTGTAACCAGCAGGTTTCTCTACGAGTTTCCAGACACCAAGCTTCTGGAATTGTTGCAGTTCTTCCTGCATTGCTTCAACCCATGAGCTATCTTTCAAAGCTTCTTTCCAAGTTCTTGGCTCTTCCTGTGAGACATAACACGCGAAAGACCAATCATTTTGTTGACCAGATTCTCGGATAGCTGCATACAAGCCTGCATTGTTGTTGTTCCGCAACATGTTTCTTGTTTGAACGCCACTTTGCACATTTCCGATGATATTTTGTTGAGGATGGGTATTATGAATCCTTGTCTCTGGATTATCTTGAACTGGAATGTTTGTACCCAGATTGTTGAGATTGAGATCAACAATTAATTCAATGCCCGGAATTGACGAAGAGGATGATGCAGTAGCTTCAGCTGTTCCAGGGACGCCCACTGGAGGAGTACCCTCTGAAGTACCATGAACTGCTGTTATTGGAACTTCTTGATCTGCATCGAAAAAATCATCATCCTCTGAAGATTCGTTCAAATCGGTAGCATCGTGAAAATCCTCATTATCGAGAGCATTATTGTTCACTGAAGATGGTTCTTGATTGACAATAATGGGACGAACCAACGGTGAATCTGTTGCATTGTCACTCTCGAAAAACATCCTTGCTGCAGCATTTTCTTCAACTGCTTCAACATTGATCGAATTGAAAAAGTCATCGTACTCAAACATCCAAGGCTGACCAGGATTTCTAACTGGTAAAGTGTGCCTTTGTACTCTGACTTCAGACCATTCCTCGACCCTTTTAGTCTCTAGATTCCAGACTCTTAAGTTCGGGGTGGAATACCCAAGAAAATATCCCTCAATTGCTCTTGCCCCAAACTTTCCATTAGGATCGATAATTGTGCAAGGAGCTCCAAACGGTTCAAGATAAGACAAGTCTGGTTTCCGTTTGTTAATAAGCTCAAAGCAGGTCTTGTTGTGCCTTTTGACTGTAAGGACTCGGTTCAACGTATAACATGCAGAGGACACAGCTTCAGTCCAAAAAGGAATCGGCAATTGTGACTCTACCAACATAGTCCTAGCAGTCTCGATCAATGTGCGGTTTTTCCGTTCAGCGACGCCATTCTGTTGAGGAGTATAGGCTGCACTAAATTCGTGAAGAATACCTTTTGAAGTGCAAAACTCCGCCATGGCATGATTTTTGAATTCAGTACCATTGTCGCTACGTATCCGCCTAACCTTCAACTTATATAGATTCTCAATCTGAATGATCAAGTTTTTGATAATACCGAAGGTTTCACTCTTATGTGCCATGAACGCCACCCAAGAAAATCTTGAATAATCATCAGTTATCACGAGGCAATATTGATCATTCCTAATACTTTTGTGTTTGACAGGACCGAACAAATCCATGTGCAAACGTTCAAGAGGAACAGCCACCGTGTTGACTTTCTTTGTAGGGTGTCGCTTCTTCGTTTGTTTTCCTTTCTGGCACGAGACACAGATGTCTTGAAGATGAAAGTTCTTAAGAGGAACACCATTCACTAATTCATTTGACACCAAATGATTCATTTTGCGTAGGTGAATGTGACCCATTCGTCTGTGCCAAGAGATTGAGTCTTTTTCTGTGGCTTTGGAAACGAAACAAGTTGCTTGTGCAGACGTTGTGATAGCTTGGCTCATATCAAGGACATACAGATCATTTATCCTTGGAGCCGATAAGAGAATCCATTCTTTTGGAATTTTGAAGCCGGGTTTCAGCACATAACATCCATTAGCATCAAAGTGTACTGAGAACTGCTTATCACAAATTTGAGAAACACTAAGAAGATTGTGATCAAGTTGTTGCACGAAGTTGATCTTATCAAAGCTAACAACCCCGTTGGAAATCATTCCTTCACCCGTAATATATCCGCCTTTATCTCCAGCAAAAGCAACATAACCTCCTCTAATAGATTTGACGTCGTAGAGAAGCTTCATGTCGCCTGTCATGTGCCTGGATGCCCCACTATCAACAATCCAATGACTACTGATAGTTCCTCCTGGAACACCCTGCACATGAACTCACACAATTAGTTGGAGATGGGGACCCAAGCCATTGTGGTCTTGGGTCTTCCATTTTCATCAATGACAATAACTTCTATTCTTTGATGATTTGAAAATTGTGATGGTCCCCCTGAATTTTTAACCGTTTTTGGTTTCCATGTCTGTTTTGGTTTACCAGTGTCATTGTTTAACATTTTAACTTCGTGATTGTTTGAAGTTTTTGAAAATTTTGAATTTTCTGGCTTAACGGAAACAGATTGTTTGTTAACCACATCGGTTTTAATTGCCTTTTCAATTTTCTTGACCTGTTGGCGTTTATGTTTCTTTTCCCTTTCTTTTACAAGGCGGGGATCTTGTTTTACAGAAACAGATCGTTTGCGGTCAGTTTTGTCACGGGGATCATCTTCTTTGGCTTTTAATTTATGAAGATACGGGCAATTTCGAATGATATGCCCAATTGTACCACATTCAAAACATGATCTTCGTTCAACAAACCCCGAAGAAACATGTGATTGCCTTGCCGATGATGAACTTTGTGATCCCGAGGTACTAGGTTTTGAACTATTTAGTTCATTTCTTTTCATCACTGTTGCTTTCTTGACAAAATCTAGGTTAGATTGGTTTTCAAACTTTGCAATTTTGTCCGTTCCTTTAGATTTCACAAAGTTCACATTCTTTTTCTTATTCTTATTCGGCTTCCTTTGACTTTGAGTCGGTGTTTTACCTCTTGGTTTGGCATGATTTTGCTGTTTTTGCACTGTTGGTAATTTTTGATTGCCAAATTGTTTTCGAACTTCGGCCTTTGGGATAGGAGGACACTGTGTGACTGTAACACGTGATCCTGTCTTTCCCAAAAACTTACTTGTTGAATTTTCAAAGACTTTACTGATTAATGATTGATTAACATTCTTAATAGGAAAATCTTTGTCTGAATAAACTTTATCATCACCAACAAGAGTGTACAGCAAATCCACACTCTCCGACTCTTTTGCAGATGTTGACTCGGTTGGAACAGTCTTAGCGGGTTTTGCGGGAGGATCACATAGAATATGATTCTCAAGAGGTATGTCCTCTTCTTTGATTACCGCATCAGACTTTTCCGAATCAGTATCATCGGATTCATCATCAGAAGAATCAGTATCCTCAATCACAACTGTAGGATCCTGATTCTGTTCAGCAGAGGACACACATGTATCTGCTGACACATCTGAATCTGATGATACTTCTTTCTTGTATCCGAGACCTGTTGCACATTCTGCTGCAAATTCTTTAACATCTAGAGGAACAGATGGTTCAAAATGAGTTCTATACTCCTCATCGGGCAGTGCATCATAATTGTGTCTGACAGGTGGTGGACATTGCTTATATCCAATACATGTGACATCCTTTTTCTCTTTCTGAACATCAATGATGTGATCCAACACATAGCTAGAGCTCAAATAGCTATCTAACTTGAGTCGGATCGCCTCACTTTCGGTTTTAACACAAGCCATTTCCTTTTGCATTACCTCAAGGCGAGTTATATACAAATTAATGTCAGTTTGTTTTCTGGAAACCATTTTTGTTAACTCGATTTTATCTTTCTTTAATTTTTCAATCATCGATTTAAAATCCTTTTCATGGTTTTCATAAAACATGTTGGCTTCAGTGCACTTTGAAAGATCAACAGTTAATTTCTGATTATGAATGAATGTCACATCATATTTCTCTTGCAAAGCCTCGTGTTTGCCTTGCAATTCACACCACTTATCATTCAATGACACATGTTTGTCTTGCAAGTCAAACAAACTAGCTTGTACAGCATCATGTTTGCCTTGCAACTCAGACATGTTTGCCTCTAAATCAGCACATTTACCATTTAAACTATCACAATTATCACAGCTAACAGAAGTGGGTTCATCGACACATACCTGACTTGATGAACTGTCGACATTAGCCATAAAGGCTGAATGGAGAGAAGACGAAGAATAAGCAGCTTGATCCACCAAAATAGATCTTCTTTGAATTCCTGCTGCAGCCTCATCCAATAGCTCATCAATAACTGCATCGACTGACGCACTTGATGTGTCATCTTCCCGATCATTCCCTGAACCCGAGGACTCTTCATCTGAACTTCCAGTGTAACCGGAGCTGTCTTCATCTTCAGAAGATTCATCACCATTGGTGGAAGATTCTCCACCACTGGCGTGTTTTAGATCCTTGACAATTTCAGCAAAGCAAGCTGTTCCATCTGGAGCATCATTTCCCAACTGGATCGACCAATCACAACCTTCATCTACTTGAACCACAAGTGCCTGGTTGGCATTTGATGGTCCTGCTTGGCTTTGGTTGTTGACAGGTACCAACGTACGAACATTGTTCCTGTTCTGGTTCTGCTGGTTGCCTTGACCTCTGAAAGGATTCTGGTTTCCATGTTGAGATGGCCTCGTACATTCACGCTTGAAATGACCACGTTCACCACAATTGAAGCATCTAACAGCCTGCTTATCAAACCCATACTTGGTGTCTTTCTTGCCTTCCAAGTTGGTTCTGCCAGTTCTTTCCATGAAATCCTTTGCTCGCCTAACAGCACTGGCAAGGGCCCACTTGATGTCCATCATCTCCATCTCCTCTTTATCTATCTGCTGATAGTCTTCTTGTGTCAGATTAATGTTACCAATCTGACCTTCAACTAATCCACAGTATGCGCTCACCAAAGTGTTTAGCAGCTCCATGTGTTCCTTGGCTACTTCCACACTGACTTTAGAAAAGCTTGAGGTGTCGAGCCGTACTGTATTTGGCTTTGATTGCTGACTAGCAGATGATGTGCTTCCATAACATGCTTGCTGTTGAGGAGGAAGTGGATTCCCATACATATCAGTTGTTCTGATAGGCTGTTGTGGTGCTGGTTGAGAAGCTGGTTCAAACGGATTTCCGTACATATCTGTAGTTTTGATAAGTCGTTGGCTCTGCTGTTGTGGTACTTGTTGAGGAACAGGTTCAAGCGGATTTCCATACATGTCTGTTTTTGGAAGGACTGGAACTTGAACAGTATTGCCATACATGTCAGTGGTAGACACAAACGCTGTTTGAATTGGAGCATGTGAAGAAGGTTTTGTAGAAGTGCTAGAAGTTCCATAATACATCTCAGGATTTTGTGGCACTGGAACTCTTTTCGCTTTAAGAGTTTCTTCCTGATTCTTGTTTTCCAAGATTTGAACAAAGTCATTGAAGCTTGTTGTAGCTAACGTGCCATTGCACTTCAAGATTTCCAAGAAAGTATTCCATTGGGGTGGCAACGCATCAGCAAACTTTTTCACAATCTCTGCTGAAGGTGTAACAACATCAAAATTTGACAATTCAGACAGCAAATGATTAAATCGACTTGTCAAATCTCCTAAAGATTCATTCTCCATACAAGAAAAACCATCGAACTCTTTCTTTAGCAAGTCTTTTCTCAATTGACGTGTTGCTTCATTTCCCACGCCCCTTATCTTCAATGCGTCCCACAACCTCTTTGTTGTCTTGTAATTGATAAATTGATGATAAATGTCTTTACTTAACGCCTGAGTAAGAATGGCATACGCTTTCTTCTCTAAGTCATAGACCTTCTTCTGATCTTCCGTAAGATCAGCAAATGTAGCAGCAGATGAAGCGGCAACCTCTATTGTTTGATCAAAATCTGTGATGAAACGCAACCACAGTTCTGTATTTTGACCAAGGACGTATGTATGAAATCTACCAAACCATACCGGATATTCACTTAAGTGCATCAACTTTGGAGGCCTATTCAAACTTCCCGTTTCACTTTCGCTTAGCAAAATGCTTTGAACACTTGGAGCTTGATTTGATACGAATGCCCATTGACCGGTAGATGTAGCATTAGCTTGCGAAGATGCCGGTGCGGGAGACGGAGTTCCATAGTACATTTCTCTAAATAAATCCTCACTGCTTCTATACTTGTTTTCTGTATTTGACGGAGTACCCCAGGCCGGATTCATTTTTGATCAAAAATAATAAAACCTGAAATTCACACCTCAAACAAACTGTCAAAGCACAAATACAAACCTTCTGTTAAAAACTGACAGGTGTTTTGACGACAATGATAATATAGACACGAGATTCAACGATTAACACCAATGTATTAATACTAGAAAAAGTCAGTTACAGCACAAGGTTTACAAATCTATTCTGTAAACTCTCTCTCTCGTTCTCTCGTGTGTGTGTGTTCTCTCTACAAAGTGTTCTCTCCTCTGTGTTCTCTTTATGTGTTCTCTTCATATGTTCTCATCTTAGAAACAGAAACATAACACATCTATTTATACCCACAGACACACATACATATGACGAAACATGAAACAGGCGACGAAACAGAATCATGGTCGACGAAACACATCTGTTTCGTCGACTTCTGGGCTGATTCGCCGATGTGGTCTTAGGCCCAGTCAGTTTAAGGCCCAATCCCTGATTCGTCATCTTCTTTTAGCCCAAGGACTGTGATGTTGAGTCCAGTCCTTGTCTTGTCTCTTTTGTTGGCTTGACGTCTTGTACATGACGGAGGAAAGTCGTGTCAACACGGGCCGAACCGAGTCGCGTCCACAGAATCATGTATCAACATCCATACATGAAATAATATTAGTTCCTTGATGGGCAACATTATTAAGAAATAATAACATAAAACTATATAGAAATAAATGACATAATTTATATGTGTGGGTTACTACATTACTATGAACTTTAATTCTTGATATTTATAGATCAACCATCTAATATTGTTCTAATAATTGGGATATTATCACAACTTATAAGAATTATTATCTTTAGTCCAAATGATTATTTTGTAATAATTTAATTAGTCATTTTCATGAAAAATCTATCGCTGGTTTTATCTAATCTATATATTATAATCGATCACCAAGTTAAACATGAAATTTGTTATTAAAATTCTACACTAAAAGAACTATTGAAAATAAATCAGGATATATATATATAACTTGAAATATGATATTTAATAAATTAGTATTTTTTTCATAAATTTCCAATCTAATATAATTTGCTAAAATTCATATGACATTTAAAAATTCTCAAAAATTCCATGAACTAATCCTATAGGATAATAAACAAAATCATAATTTCAATTTCATCAAACACAACTTTAAATGGAAAAGCCCCAAATTCAAGTGTTCAAGAACCCTAATTTATCAAGAAATAAAATCTGAATTCGTATGCCCTCTATCTTAGAAATGGATAGAGGGCTTTTGTAGAGCTTGAAAAATAAATTAGAATAGGATCAAGAATTACCTAATTCCGTTGAGAAATGATGGAGAAATCGTTGAAACAAGATATGAGCCCTAGATTTGATCTTCACTTGAACTCGCGGGTTGTGATGCTTATGAACAAATTTAGTGTATGGAGGATGATAGGAAAATATTAGAGAATTCTAATGGAACCATTTTTGAGTTCTATGGTGAAATAATTCATCAAAACCTTTCAAATCCTAGAAGAGCGTAAATGATGAATTTATTTGGGAATTACGTCAAGTTATAATGAGATGTAATGGAAACTTTTACGAGGGGAATTAAGTTTATCCATAATGCCAAATAACTACATATACAATAATTAACTAATTATATCCATAAGTTCATTAGTGATTAAATATGAGTTTCTTGATGAGATATATATTAAGTAACAATACCATTTATTTTTTTTGTATCTATATCTTACTATTTTTTTTGTGATTATTAGTTCTAGGAAAATCCAACAAATATATCCCATCAACTAAGTAATTATAAGGTTAATATTTTAAACCCGAGTATAGTTATGTTAAATCAAGTCACGACAATATTAAAATTTCACATTTATATTTATTACGGTTCAGATCCGGGTTTTGAAGTAAGTCGGGTTTTGGAGACCCGTTTTTGGCGGGTGTTACGGTCAGTGAAGGTCAACCAGGGTTGTTGACGCTCTATTTTTGTTAATGAAGGACGTTAAGGATGATAATAATTATAATTAATATAAATTAATTGATAAATAATAAATGAGTTGAGCCCGAATCGAGCTCAAGCTTGAAAAACTAACAACGAAACGAGCTCGAAATTTAGAAATAAAGCTCGAACCGAGTCAAGCCCAAGCTCGAGCTTTCATAAGTTATACGAGTTCAAAGTCAAGCCTAGTTGAGCTCGAGCTCAACTAAACTCGTTTGCATCTCTATATTAGTTTTACACACGACGTTTAACTTTTACGAAACTACTTCAAAATTTCCAAACATTTCTAAAAATTTCATTCCCGCCCATTGTGATAGTTTCCCCCTCCAAAAAGTCCATTCCCGCCCAGTGTTTTAGTTTTCCCTCTAAAGTCTCTCCCATAATCAATGATTCAATTTCCAATTCCAAAGACCAGTTTTCACCTAAAAAGCCCTTAACAAAATTTCTCCACCTCAGTTATTGGTCAACGACTTGTGATTTTTTTGTTCGATGATCAGCGACGGCCAAAATCGACAAGCGAACGACGGAGTCACTGTTCACCATGTCAACATTAGCACCAGCAGTTTTTCTTGGAGAAGTGGAAAACCTCTACCGGCCAAAATAGCACCGACGGTATGTCAGGGAATCGTCGTTCTCGACGGCCAAAATCAAGAAAGCGAACTGGTGGAATCGATGCTCTTAATTGTAGAGTTATTATGATATATCGGAGAAGAGGAAAATCCTACCGGTTTGGCATCAGAAAGATGAGTTTCGTAAAGGCGCCGAAAGAGAATCAAACCTTAATTTTGGTCATTGACACCGGTAGTGGTAAAACAACTTTGGTTAGTCTAATTTCTCGATTTTAACTCTATTTTTATCATGACTATTGCTTAAGTCGAAGATTTTTATATTAATTTTAGATGTGTACACTTGCGTTTAAACTTCTTACTTTTTGTGTAATTTGTAACTAACTATACTCTCAAGATTGATTATTCTATTAAACTTATTGTTCTACATGATTTTGTTCCAGATCAGAGTAAATAAGAATTTTCATTCAAGCCATTGTGTTATTGATTCTGCTTCGTTTCTCATACAAAATATTCAAAACGATGTCAGTGAAACAGGGTCTCACTACGAGTTCTTCTGGTTCTAAGGTACCGTTTTCTTTTTAATATGTTTTTATTTATAGAATACCCATGGATAAGTGTGTGAGGAGATGAGGTATATGTCTGGTTTGAATGATATTGATTATGGTTTACCTACTCAGGTTGTCAAAAAATGTTGTAATGAGGATGCACATTGTTCATTTGTTGTTGACAAGATATTAGAACTCGCTTCTTGGTGTTCGTCTGATAAACCACTTTTGGAGAGATTGATGTTCTTTATTGATGACAGGTTAAACCATTTGAACTTATCTGATGTTACACTTTTCAATTTAACATAGCTGGTAATGGGCTGGTTTGGTTTGGTTCTTTATTTATATTGTTTTTCTATGATAAGGTATATATCTGAAAGGTTCGATGCATTAAAACTTTTTACTTGTAAAATATTGTTTATGATTTTTCAAGTTGTTTTTAATACACGTATAGTATACATAAAAAAAACTTATGTGGTTTGGTAATCCTTGCTCTTGAAGTTGTTTTACCTTGAATGCAACTTTTATGTCACATACTTTTTATGTGATTTTAGCAGCAAATCTACAATGATCCTGTTTATTTTATTATGGGTGTATATCTATGTAGTGAATTTATATTGACATTGTAATTGATTAATTCTATCTCTCTTTGTAGGAGTCAACTCACCCAAGGTCATAAGGTGTTAAATACATTAGAAATGATTTGAAAGCTTGTTCACAAGGTAAGCACAATCATCTATTTTGTATAGTAGTATGGACATCGTTCCAAAATGATAAATATTAGTCAGTTTGTGATTATTAAAAAAATGTTTTTCTATTTTCATCATTGTAAGTTTGGTCTGCTCTGGTTCGTCGAATATATTGGTTCTCCCTTGTATGGTAGATATAATGGTCGATTGTAGTATTATGGGACTTGTAGGTTGTTGATTTGAATCTTCATGTCTTAGGTGTATATGTAGGGTAGATTTGGAACTACATGTCTTATGTGTATGTATCATAGTGTTTTAACATTGATTTTAAAGATTGCGTTTTTACGTTTCCTTGCGTATACATTTAAAAGATTGTGTTTTCTACATATCTCCACTTGCGTATACATGTAAAGGTATGTTTTATCAGACACTTTCAACGGTTTCGGTTACAAGAATGAATTGAAGACATCGGTTTGGGCTGCAAGTATGAAGACAACGGTTCGAGAAAGTTATTGTACATCAATTTCATATTTAGAGATATATGTATTTATGTTACTATGAAACTTTTGTAAGTTAGTGTTATTTGAAACCTTTGTACTTTAATATATGAGTTATAAATATTGGTTTTAATTTAATTTTGTTTTTTTATATTTTATTTTCATTTTGAAACAATTTGTTAATAAATGGATTTTAATAAAATTTTCTGAAAACTGAACCAAAAAAATATTTTTTTAGCATAATCACCAAGAGATGCGGTTCTATAACCGCATCTCTTGTACCCGCATCTTTTGTCTTATAGTCATAATATGCTACGCCATAAGATGCGGGTCTAAAACCGCATCTCATAGTCAATTTACCCGCATCATTTGATCAGTTTTGTACTAGTGAGCGTACGATTGTTTAATACAGATTGCGTATATTTTGTTGCGTAGTTGTGGGGCGTAATTAGTTATATATGTTGCGTAATTAATTTACTTGATGAGTAACTAACTTTGTAAGCTTCGCACGCTATATATATATATATATAGGGTAGGGATATGGTAAAAAGTGTTTAAAATGTGAGATGGGTAAGAAGTGTTTTAAACCATTGGATATTTGATCTAATGGTTGAGATCAATAGGGTATAAAAATGTAAATTGTGTTTTAATTAGAAGGACCTTATGTAAAATTGAAGGGCAATAGTGTCTTTTCGGATGTTTCAAATATGGTAACCGTATCCTACACAACCAAAACCCCCATTATTCTCCTAAAAACTAGCGACTTTCCTTTAAAAGTTGATTATCCGATTTCCTTGATTATTGTAAGACACTATACATTTTAATTAACAATAATCTGTTGATTTAAATCAGTTAATGTAGGATCGTTGTTGAACCCGAATGAGTCAATCAGAAGAGTTGTGAATCCGATTCAAAGGCGGAATCAATGAAACGGACGCTCAAACTAATTATAATGTCTCTTGGATTGATTTAACACTGATTACAACCTGAGAACAACTTGGCAGCACTTCGTTACAATTTCTGGAACCGTACCAAATGAAACAACAAGTGCACTATTTATAGGAGACCTGATTTCGCTTATAAGGACATGTCTTATGAGCGAAATCAGATGTTTCTGATTTCGCTTTTATGACATGCCTTATGAGCGAAATCAGCACCTTAACACCTAAACTTCGATTCTCGAACCTCGTGCACTGATAATTCTAACCTATCCTATTACATTACATGATACAAGACGAAGTCAATAGACGTAATGCACTAACAGACTCCCCCTCGGATATTGACGAAGTCTTCGGTGACTAATCTTTATCATGACACCTTCTTCAGTCTTGATCATTTTGCCTTCCCACTCAGATTGTATCATTGAAAGCATCTTTCAATCTTTCTCTTTGATCAACTTCTCTCTTTGACTCTTACACTAGAATCTCATCACTGGCTCTATCATCAACAGCTTTATCATCAGCAAGCTCCCCCTCTCGTCAAGCTTCCGTGCTTTTAGAGATCGACACCTAGCTTTTTAGCTACAAGCTCCTCCTTACTTCCAGCTTGTCTTCAGACTCCCCCTTAGACTCAGCTTCCGGGATCGTAGTCTGGACTTTTCCTGGAATCACTCATACAACTATAAGTAACAACATTTTAATTTTCCAGATATCATAATCTGACAACTCAATCTCCTCAAAATCACTTCTCATGAATTTGGCAGTTTCATCGAATCGTATCTGAAACTAGCTCTATAACAAAATAAGCAACCAAATCCCCCACAGTTAATCATCCAAGTCCAAACTAATGACCTTGGAGATATCACAAACTGTTTTTGATTTTTTATTTTAAATTCAAGTTTCAAATTAATGAACTTGTTTTATTTACAGAAACACAATCAGTTTACTTAGATTTTGAAACTCAGCCCTCAGACATCGGTTGTCGAAAATAAAGCAGAATCAAAATCTTTTTGTATTTTCTGAAAATATAAAGCAATAAAGAAATATGTACAAACATATTTACAGACAATATTTTTGTTTGAGTTTGCGTCAGAGGATCATATCAGTTTTTGACAAATCACAAGTACCGTTGAGCTTTTAACACTTTAAATATTAAACAATTCCTTAGATTGTCGATATACTGATCCACTTAAATTTTCACACAAATTTCAACTGATTCAGGATACGAATTAGGTGAATTAAGAACTTAAACTCATTCATGTGTCCCACCTCTTGAATATACTCCCGTATCCAGATCCCAATATTCAGTCTTACAGGTGAGTATACCTAGATGATATCTGTAAGGGGTTAAATTGCGAGGGCCGTGAGAGCTCAGGTCGATACTCCCGTATACGCAGAGAGATGATGGCTTCGACTTTTGGTGTGTCCCCTTTAGAGGATCTTTTGTATTACAACAGCAATGACTATCAATTTTATTGTTTCATCAATTTGCTGAGGGCTGTGCTATATTTCAAGCAATGCAGAAAGTATTATTCGGAGACTTAGGTCAGAAATTTCTTTCAGCAGAAGTCCCGGAATAATACCCCAGATATCACTAAGCATAAAGACCTAGTATCTCAGAAAGAGGGACCTTTCAAACGAGATTTCAGGGGTTACCTATATATCCAAGTAGTGTTCCCCACGAAATAAGCAAGTTTGAATTTAAGTTTATATCCCGAAAAAGTTTACTAAATGTGCAAAAACCTACCGACACATCCACAGTGAGATCGTTTAACACATTTTGACTTTCTAATTCTTTAGCGTACTGTGATAGTCTACTGATGTACTATCATTTCCTCTTTTTACACAAAAACTCAATTTTTTAAATTTTAACATGTTTTTGTATTTTTCAAATTTTCAAATGTTTTTGGATTTTCTAACAAAAATTCTCCCCCTAAAATGCAAAATCATTTAAAGAAAATTTGACAACCAACACTGATAGCTTTGTCTCGCCATCCATTTTCTGCTAATGTGCTCTGTTTTGCAGAAAAAGCAGTAATTACCCCCATGATTTACAACCCATTGATTTTTGACAGTTTGAAAACCGTTTTTCAATCTTGTGAAATAAATCATGTTTGTTCAGCCGTGAGGGTTTCGGCGTATTCAAGTAACATATTTTTGTAATTTTTGATTTTTAACAAAAATTAAAAAACAAACATATTTTTGGATTTTCAAATTTTGATAAAAGAAAAACATATTTTTGGTTTTTAATTTTTTCAATTTTTAGGGATTTTGAATATGGTTTATTTATGTACAGAAATTGTTAAACTCCCTGTTTAACCAAACCAGGGTTCTGCAGCCTTCTCCTCCTGTGCCAGGCTGCTCCAACTTCCAATCTCACAATCTTTAGATTTGTTGAGCACCTGCACATTCAAACTACTTGATTACTTGAACAATTTAGCCCAGGTCTGTTGGACCTTAGGCATTTCAACACAGTAATTTTCATTCAATGCTGGAAACTCTTTGTCAACTTTCACAAAAATCTTTTCAACTTTTACTTCAACTTTTTCATCTTTTTCAAAAATCACCTGTTTCTTTACACTCCATGTTTGACCTTTAGGAGTACCACGTTTGTAAAAATGTGAATCTTTTTGATCATTTTGTTTTTTATCAACAACTTTTGGTTTCCAAAACTCTTGAGGTTTTGTCATATCAACAGTTGTTTTCCAACTCTGAGTTGTTCTCAATTTGGGTGTATAAGAATTTCAGGTCTGTCTTGAATCGAACCTGTTCGGGTTAGATTTCCAATTTTGATTTGAAGCAAACTTGTTTGTATTGTACTTCCAAGTTTGTTTCGAATCAAATCTGGTTGACCTTTGTTTCACATTCTCAGATTTCTGTTTTTCAACATCAACAAGCTTTGGATTTGGACACTTTCGTGCAACATGTCCAATTTGATCACATTTAAAACACACTTTCTTTGAAACATCCTTGGCCTGTTGTTGTTTCTTTTTCATAGCATCAAACTCCTCATTAGACTGTTGTCCAAATTTGAGTTTTTCCTCTTCTTTCAAACTTTTTCCTTGAACAAAACTCATCTTTTGTTGAAAATTTGATTTTTCATTTTGTTTCCAACTTTGTTTCTTCTTATAATCCAACCCAGCCTTCATATTTTTCTTCTTGAAACTAGGTCTATTATAAGATGTTTTGTGACCTTTACCAGCAAACTTTGAAATCTCAGATTTATCAATCTCAACCATTTTGAAAACTTTATCAACCTTTTCTGAAATCACATTCTGAATCGGGAATACAACATCTAAGAATAATTTGTCCGATCCAATCATGGTATAAACCAATCCCTTTGAATCATCATTCAAACTTTTCTCTGATTTTGTGTTTTTCAGATATCCATCATGAAAATTACCTTCATTTTCATCCTGTGATTCAGACTTACCTTTTGTAGACTCATCTTTCAAAACATTATCAACAACCTTACTTACCACCTCTGAATCATCAGCTTCATCAGATTTGGTGTAAGTCACATCGATACTTTCAGGTAATTGGTCAACTATGTTCAGACCTTTTGCCACCTTTTCCTCATCATAAAAAGTATAATTGTTTCTTAATGGTGGTGGTACCTGATGAAATTCTGAACCAATACCCTTTTTGCAATTGTCAGTATCTTTGTCATCTGATGTGATGTTGAAAATGCGTTCAAGAATGTACGAAGAGTTATGATAACTTTGAAGTTTTGTAACAATCTTTTCTTTTTCAGCCAAGACTTGTTTAAGATTAGCAATTTCATCAACACACTTGTTCAATTCAATTTGCTTTTCTTTAAACTTTCTTTCATACATTTCTTTAGTGACTAAAGTTTCAGATAATCTTTGATCAAAACTTTTGACTTGGCTTTTCAAAGTATCATAAGCTTCTTGTACTCTCTGACTCGACCACTTTAAAGAATCATACTGTTTTTGTAAATCTGGAAATTTAGATTCTTTTTCAACACAATCAACACATTTAGCAGTACACATTTGTTTATACACATCATCATCCTTTTCAAGATCTTGACACTTCTGTGTCAACTTTTCAACCTTTAGTTTTAAAATTTCTTCTTTTTCAATCATTCCTTTACATTTTGTTTTGAAAATATTTTCAAGTTTGCTTGTTTCAATATCTTTTGTTTTTATGATGTCATCTTTTTCAGTACAGGCTTCGCACATTTCTATGCAATTCCTGCACTTGTTTTCTTTTTCATCAACAATTTTAGCTTTTGACAAGTCAGAAGATTTTCTTACCTCAGTCTCTTTCAGCACCGATTCTTCTGTTTCAGCTTTCTGATCTTGCTCTTTGTTCTCCTCTTTTTCTTCTTTCTGTACATCTTCTATCTTCTGTTCTTGTTCAACAGCAAGCTTTGCGACAGTTTTCACTTCTTCAATCATCTTCTTCAATTCTTCTTCTTTTCTCTTCTTCATCTCTACCACCTTCGGTAGACTTGCTTCACAAACCTCTCTTATCTTTTTCTCCAAATCAGGCAAATATGCTTTATCAGATAACCTTCGTGTGTTGAAAGTAGCTTGCCTTGGAATCAAATTTGTTACAGCTTCGAAATCCACTTTTGATGGGTCAGCAACTGGATTACCCCATGGATCCATGTAACATTCCAACTCTTCATTCCATCTTTTTGCTCTCTGGGCTTCTTTGAATGGTTCGTTTAATTTTCTGATTTCCCATCTTGCATAATCTGCTTTCCACCATCTATCAGAATCAGCATCAGCCACAAATGCATATCCAACTGCATCTTCTTCGGGGCAAACCTGACTCCAGTCATAACCTTCATCATCATATATAACTGCAAGAGCCCTTGATTTTTCTTCAGGCTGTTTCAATCTTGGAGGCTCAGACTTGTTCTGATGATAAATCGCTTTCTTGTAATAATCTTCTTTGAACGGGTTTTCAGAATCATCATCAGCATACACATTTCTGCACTCGCGCTTAAAGTGACCTTTTTGTTTACATTTGAAACATGTCACCTTTGATTTATCAAATCCCAATTTGGTAGACGGTCCACCAATTGACTTTCTCCTCGTGATCTCCATGAACCGCTGTGCTCGACGAACAGCACTGGCCATGCACCATCTTATATCTATTAGTTCCATCTCCTCGGGGTATAACTAGTAACGTTGCACCTCGAATCCCATTCAAATATCTCACCGGTACGTACATTACCTGATAAAAATACAAATGCACATACTTGGTTACAAACCAGTAACTCAGTCCTGAATAGATTCATAATGTAACCTAAAACCAATCGGATTTGCGTACTGACCGAAGTATCTACAGGCGCTCCGACATCAAAACTGTGATCAACCCACAGACTAGAGACTAATATCTTCCCATCTTGTCTGGCAACACATAGGGGATCATCCTACAAAAACAGAACACATATAATCCTCCATATATCTATTGCCTGTGGATTCCAATCTGTGTCAAAAATGATGATTGTATCCGCAGCTTGAAGATTCACTCCAACACCTCCTGCGCGAATGCTAGGGATATAGAACACTTTCTAATATAATTATTATATTGATCATAAGAAAAACACACAAATACTAAGAGCTGAAATTCATTAACATGTCACCTTTTCAAGCCTTGCTACCTCTTCTAGAGTTTGAGAGTTGACTATTGCAGCCTGCATATAAGAATTAATGTTATTGAATTGTAAAACTGTAGCTTGAAACAACGGAGCATGGAAGTTAGGTAATAATGGTTATTGGGTTAAAATCGATGTGGGTTGACCTGCTAACACTCTTAAGATTTATAAAAAAAAAAAATTCAGTGATATAAATATATCACAAAAATTATAGAGAAATGCCATTTTCGTCCATGAGGTTTGGCCAGTTTTGCGACTTTCGTCCAAAGGTTTGATTTTTCCGCATCTGGATCCAAAAGGTTTGAAATCTTGCCTTTCTTATTCGGCTCATTAACTCCGTCCATTTTTCTTTGTTAAGTGAGGGGTATTTCCGTCTCTTTTGTTAACTTAAAGGGCAATTCAATCTTTTTCACTCTATGTAAAAAGACCAAATACCCCTGAAAAAGACTGAATTGCCCTTTAAGTTAACAAAAGAGACGGAAATACCCCTGACTCAACAGAGAAAAATGGATGGAGTTAACGAGCCAGATGAAAATGGCATAATTTCAAACCTTTTGGATCCAGATGTGGAAAAACAAACCTTTGAACGAAAGTCGCAAGACTGGCCAAACATCAGGGATGAAAATGGCATTTTACTCAAAATTATATTATGAAAGAAAAAAGAGCAATCTTTTTAAAATAAAAAGATTTAAAAGCATTTTAATGCACTTTTGACCCATTTGACCTGTTTCCTTGATTGCTATTTTCTTTCCATTCTACCTGTTGCTAATAGTATACAACCCGAAATCAACCTGATTACATTTGAATGGTTTAAATCTGCATGCATATGAAGATGACAGTACCTTTATAGCTATGATTTGCTCAGGTGTAGGGCCCACTGGTTTAGATGGCTCCTCTTCCTTAGGTTCCTCTGTCGGAACTTCGCCAGGTACAAAAGTCTTCACAGATTCCTTTTTAGCCTCCTCTTCAGTCTCTTTTGATGCAAACAATTTGGCTGCTTCAATTCGCTCATATCAATGACGACACAACATTAAATGCAACCCTTCTAAAAGTGAATGAATAGCAAAAGACAAAAAAGAACAACAAAACAATATACTGAGAATTCAGATAGAATAGTAGTGGTTCTATAAAGCAAGCATCAAAATGGCTGCATCTTCCTTGTTTTTAAAATGTGTGATGCGTTTTAATCCCAAAAGCTGATGTGCAATGCGTGATGCGCACGAATCACGTATGTGAGACGTTTATTATTTTAAAAAAATATTTATACAAAATATTTTAACATGTTAAGTTTTAAACACTAAAAATTTAGAGATGAAAATAAATAAATACAAGTAAAAAAGCTTTAGTACCACGAAAGAAGTTCTATATAACCAAAATAAGCCTTGAAACCTTATGTGTACAAGTAATCTATGCAAAAGGTACAAGTAATCTATGCAGGAACGCACTTAACAACTTCATCAGCTCACTGTACAAGCTTATTAAGCTCATTGTACAATTTTACTCTATAGTGGTCGATTTCAGAAAAATGCATGCATCAAGGCGCATCATGCGAGTGCATCATGGCATTGCAGCGCATCGCACCAACTGATGTGATCTCATCAGCGCATCGCGCATTATATGCTCCTGATCTGCGCATTTTTAAAACCAAGATCTTCACATGAGAGACTTGCCATACAAGGGTTCAAAAACACACAGGTTTAATTTGCGAGAAATGGGCATAGTATTTGTGTCTTAAAGTCTATGTTGTCAAAGACGCAAGGCGTAGGCGAGGCGCATCCGCCTCGCCCGGAGCCTAGGCGCAAGGCGCAAAAAAAACGTGGGTTTTTTTTAAGAAAAGCGCACATAGAGAAAAAAAATATAAAAAATATGTTATGCTTTAAAAATAAATAAGATTCCACATATAAAATAAAAAAAAAAAAACTATTATATATGCCATTTAAGATCATGTAGCTAATAGTTAGTAGCAAAAGTTTAGGACTTATACACACGTAGTGATATGATACCAAAAGTTACTAGGACTTTACAAACGTTTGCGGTTACTAAAACATTTAAACTTTAAAAAGGAATGGTTTACAGCTGCAAAAAAAAAAACTTTAATAAATAACATTAAAACAGAAAAGTGCGCCTGATAGAAAAAGCCCGCGTTTTTTACTCGTAGTGCCATAGTTGTTAAAATCCATCGCCTCTTGCGCCTAGGCCCATTTTTCAGGCGAGGCGATGCAATTGCGCTTTAATTCTCCAAGTGATGGTTCATGCACACATTCCGGCAAGACCTAGATTCCGGAGAGTTTCCGGCCAAATTCCAGCTAGATTTCTTATATTATCTAAGGAAAACTACTTTTCTACACTAATACCCTAATATTTTAGAATTTTTGGTACTAAATAGATGAAATTAAATTCTTTATAATAGCTTTTGTTTATTTTATTTAAAGAATAGTATTATTTTCTAATACATAACATATTTTTTATTTTCTTATGGTGCGTTTTTTTTTTTCTCAGGTCCTCGCTTTTTTTTTTTTTTGCGCTTTCCGCCTAGGCCCCAGGCGAGGCCTATGCGCCTTGAGTGCGCCTAGCTCCTTTAATAACTATGCGTAGCGCCTTGTTTTGGGCGCGCTCCTGAGCACGGTTTTAAAAAAAAAGCCCATATTTGTGCCTAAGCTACCACCAGGCGCTATAGGCTCGCCTCGTTGTGCCCGAGCGCCTAGACGTGCGCCTTTTGCACTTTTGACAACCATGCTTAAAGTTAAGAATGTTCATCATTAAGCCCCACTTGAAGAAAGCAAATGGTCTAGATGTAAAAAAAAAGGCTCTGCAGTCGTATGGTGTGATTGATATGCACATATTATTTTACTTCTTTGCTAATTTTATCACTTAATCATATAATATTACCAAAGATGACAACAAAATCAACTTTCAGTTAAGATATTTGAATCATTAAGAAACCTACAACTAACAAATAAACAGAAGGGAAATACACCATGAATATCCGATAACCAAACAATCCAATAGACATAGAGATATACAAAAGTAACAAAAAGTTAACTGACCTTTTGTTTGACTTTCTTGAAATCAAGCACACGCAGCGCCTTCAATTTGTGAATAACATACAACTAATAGTTCGGTTTCTTCGTGATGTTATTGTCCAGCAAGCTTAAGTACTGCAGCTTCGGGAGCGATGCAAGTGGATCAATCTCAACCAAATTAACAAGCCGATTGTTAGTAAGAACCAAAGAGTGCAATTTCGGAAAGAATTATGTAAATTTAAACAACGCAACTTGTTATAGAACCATCACAAAACCAAACAAACAAAGTTTCAAATCATAGAACAGCATTTTAGTACCTCCGATGTTAGGGTTTATACGAGTAATCGTGTTATTATTCAGCAACAACGTTCCAATTCGATTCAAATTGGGAAAGTTTTCGAGCTTAACAGTCTCGTTGTCTGACAAATCAATAGTGTCAAACTGATCCTGTTTATCAAAGATATCAATGTAAATGACCCATCACTAAACCCAACCCTCCTTCCATCTTTATGAAAAAATGTTAGAGGGAGGGAGGACGGACCTCTGTTTTACTACCATACACTCTGGAACAAGATGGATTAATCAACTCTGGTAATTCACTAACTACAACCACAGCTTCTATCGTTGTTTCAGTATTCTTTTTTACTTCTGCAGACCACCCCACTTCCAGTTTTCAGGTGTTCCCTAACAAAATCAAGAGTGCAACAAGTCAGAAGACTTAACCATACAAACACCATATATGTATATACTATATACACACAGATTATTAATTACTAAATATGTTTTGGAGTTATGATTCTAGTAATGGTCACTTTGTAGTCAGAACAGCAGTCCTGTACTAGGCAAAAATTTAGTATAAGTTTCCTATATGGAAGACGGTATGTACACATACCTCTACATATATGAAGAACCTGTATGAAATTATGAATTACCCCTAATGGGTCAAAGGGTGTGAAAATAAGATTTTGAGGTGTGAGTGTGTGACTTTATTAACACCAAATTCAAATCATCAACAAGCACACACTAAAAAACATTAACATAAACTATAATCTGCATCATATCAAACAAATTCAAGTCACTCAACACATCTACACCTTCCAAAAAGACACTATCTTTACACAAACTCATATCAAACTAAAATCATCATATAAATTAAACACACATATACCTTTCAAGAAGACGAGTGTTTTTTACCCTCACACTGAGGACTCTCATCAAAATTCTTAACCGGATACTTAGTAGTCACCATCCCAACTTCAAACACAAGATCATCATCGTTAATTTTAATTCCAGTAATCCCCCACCATTGGAAAAAAGCCCTAACCCTAATCCCCTTAAGTTCGGCAATCCTATTCTCAACGATCTTACCGGTGACTTTTTTCGAATAGGTGGCGAGATAGTTGTTAGGGGGGAGGATGAGGCGGCAGGGAGTTCCTAGGTCGACGGAGAACTCGCCAGCGGTGGTGTTGAGGTTGTATGAGAAGACGCCGGTGAGGAGAAGACCGATTGGGAACTCGTTGTGGGTGAGGATGGAGTGAGCTGTGGTTAACGATGTGGATGAGAGTGAAGATGATGGTGCTTTGGTAGGGTTTGAAGAAGATGTTACAGAGATGAGGAGGGTGAGAAGGAGGTTGAAGAAGAACGTGGTTTTGAGACTACTCAAGTATGAAAACCTAATTCAATTACTAAATTAACCAATCGTAACCCTTATGGTCGTCCTAGGTATCTCTTCGTTCACCGGCGCTTGAATCCTTCTAGCGATTGAACAAGTCGCCCAGTTTGTCTTCACTTTAATCACTGGAATTAGGTATGAGTATTGCAGTTTGATTATGAGAAAGAGGGAAAACAAAATGTTTCAATCCAAATTGCCGCCCAATTCCTTTTTAGAATCATAACCTAATTAAAAAGTTAAATTTGAGAAATTTAAATCAATTATTTTACGTATTCCATATTTCCATTTATCTAAATATTAATCTTAATTTTAAATTTTAAATATATACATTCTTTATTGTATTAACTTAAATTTTTAAATATATAAATTATTTATTGTGTTATTTATCTAGAGTATTGCATAAAAATTTAAAGGTTAAATCGTATTTAGAGGGAAACCAAAATAATGTATGCAAAAAAAAAAAGATTTACTAAATCAATTAAACGGGAAATATATATTTATTTTAAAACTGAAATTATCGTCATTTAAATTCAGTGAGGCTCATTGATGGTCCTTTAGGCACATCGCTGGTCGATTACGAACAATGATGTTTGATTAAGTCACTGATTGTGAGCTACGAATAATGATAGTATAGGGCCATAGAAATTCAGTACGCTCAAATCACTCTTAAATCCCGACCCTGCAACGCGGGGAAAATTAATCTAGTTTTATTAGAGTGTTTCAAGGAGAGAAAATAGAAGATTTTAGAATTTTGAAGCACTTAGAAAATAGTGGCATACGTAAAGTACCACTAAAAGTTATCAAAAATTTTAGTGGCATATGGAAAGTGCCACTAAAACTCTAAATTAGTGG
This sequence comes from Helianthus tuberosus, assembly GCA_030545235.1. Lineage (NCBI taxonomy): Eukaryota > Viridiplantae > Streptophyta > Magnoliopsida > Asterales > Asteraceae > Helianthus > Helianthus tuberosus. The sequence goes on along the minus strand of CM060417.1, from coordinate 113,608,698 downwards.
CATAAGAACTAAATGCTACTAAAAATGTGTGTAAAGCAAATGTGGCATACGTAAAGTGCCACAAAAACCTAAATTAGTGGCACAAAAGCTATATGCCATTAGAAGTGTGTGCCACTAAATAGACTTTTTTTGTAGTGTTTGATCAATGTAATCATTTTATATTCAGCCACAACATTTTTTATATCTATGTCTGAGAAATCTTTTGCATTTATTAACTCTCCTCCCTCTTTTACTGGTTCAGTGTATTCATTTGTCAGTTTTAACCAGCTTTCAGGAGCGAAAGCTTTTACCCAACCCTCAAATCTGTTTTTCCACCGGTTATAATCTTCAACTTTCATTAGCTTTGGTGGCTTCTGTTGGCTTCCGTACATGTTCTCAAACTTCAAATTCTCTGAAATTTCTCTTGAATATTCTCTCATCTCAGATCTTCTATCTGTCGATTCGGAAGTGAACGCGTTGTAGAATGTGTTGTCAAATTCTTCACCGTTGCTTGACATCTTCAATCACCTGAGAACAAACAAACAAATTCAATCAGTTTAATCAGTATCAAATAGTCTGATATAAACCGACACTCAATTGACGTGAAATGATCTTGACGTGAAAACAGTTCACTTTCGAGCGAAATATGACTCTCGAGCGAAATCAGATTTTAACCAAGTATTCCCTTATAAGGGAAATCAAGAATAACACTATGAGCGAAATAGCACTATGAGCGAAATCAAGCTTCTTTGTGACACAAAAGCGAAATCATGCTGTCTTATGAGCGAAATCAGGTTGACTTTTGTGACTCAAAAGCGAAATCAAAAAGTGTCCATATGAGCGAAATCAGATGTTGTTCACAGGAGCGAAATTAGTATGCACTTGTAGCGAAAACCCTGAGAACTTGTCCATTGGAGCAAAATTAGATGTATCTAAAAGCGAAATCAGATGATCATTGAAGCGAAATCACATATTGTCCGTAAAAGCGAAATCACTTCGGAAAGCATTTTGGTCCATTTTTAGGTTGAATTTTGATATGAAACTTTCAAGGGTTTATCTATGTTCAATTATCTACAATCTGTGAAATTTTGAGCGAATTTTGACCGGTAAATCTCACTGAAATGATAAAAGAAGGTGTAGAAGACAGAAAACTGATGAAATTGAGCTAAACGCTTCCTCCTGAGCTCTGATACCACTTGTAGGATCGTTGTTGAACCCGAATGAGTCAATCAGAAGAGTTGTGAATCCGATTCAAAGGCGGAATCAATGAAACGGACGCTCAAACTAATTATAATGTCTCTTGGATTGATTTAACACTGATTACAACCTGAGAACAACTTGGCAGCACTTCGTTACAATTTCTGGAACCGTACCAAATGAAACAGCAAGTGCACTATTTATAGGAGACCTGATTTCGCTTATAAGGACATGTCTTATGAGCGAAATCAGATGTTTCTGATTTCGCTTTTATGACATGCCTTATGAGCGAAATCAGCACCTTAACACCTAAACTTCGATTCTCGAACCTCGTGCACTGATAATTCTAACCTATCCTATTACATTACATGATACAAGACGAAGTCAATAGACGTAATGCACTAACAGTTAATAATCATAAAACACTATGAACCAGAAAATTAAGTTGTCTGTACAGAATATAACACTATTGATTGGGATAAAACACTATGAAAGGAAATTAAGATGTATGTACATAATATAACACTATTGATTGGGGATAAAACACTATACATATAAATATAAAAAAATAACACTGTTAATGATAAAACACTAAAACAAAAACTTACCCTAAACAATTCAATGTATAAAACACTATTGATTGGGATAAAACACTATGAAAGGAAATTAAGATGTCTGTACAATATATAACACTATTGATTGGGGATAAAACACTATACATATAACACTGTTAATGTATAAAACACTATGAAAGGAAATTAATATGTCTGTACATAATATAACACTATTGATCATCCATATGACACTATACATCTAAATAAAAAAAAAATATAACTCTGTTCATGATAAAACACGAAACCAATTATAATTGATGAAGAATGATGCGTACATGAAATTAATTGAAAAAACACTAAAATTCGAAAGAATCCCAAAAATATCTCATCGCCAGTTTTTTTGGCAAGTATCTTGCAATCAATTAATTGATAAGAATGGAAAATTACTAATACACCCTTTTGAATTAATTAAGATAAAGGACACTTGTCATTCCCAAATTATTTCTCACATTTCTCACAAAAGTTGAACTTTGTACAGAATCCTCTACCTATATATATATATATATATATATATATATAGGATTAGGTTCAATAGTGAACAACTTCTTTTTTAGATTAAAAGGGTAAGATTGACAATAGACAAGTATTTTTAATTAAAATCCCTTAATTTTCTCAGATTTCTCTCTCTCATTTATGAAAATCAACTAATTAAATACTAAGTTATAATAATAAATTGTAAGTTAAATAGTAATAGTAATTGTTTATTTTTCCTGTTCGTATAAAATGAAATAAAAATAAATAATTGCCAAGAACCAATTCCACTAACTCACTTACATATAGATCACGAAATTCAATTTTTTTTTGCAACATTAATGGGGATGATAAAAAATATATATATTTGTTTTAAAAAAATAACTTCTTAGTAAATAAAATAAGAATGATAAAATGTTATATAGAAGGATAATCAGATACAAGTACGATGGAAAATAAAAGTAAATGCAAAAAATATATATGCATATTACGAATTTACGAATCTACTCGTGTTCATGCATAATATACTATATGTTGTTAATATACACATATGCAACCATTTCTGAATATAGTACATAGATGTATAAAAGTTAGTACACATGTGTATAAACTAACAGTTGTGTATCTTCTATAAACTGATAGTTAGCGAAACTGTACACATGTGTACAAACTTACAGCTGTGTATCTTGTATAAACTGATAGTTAGCGAGACTGTACACATGTGTATAAACTAACTTCTGTGTTTCTTGTATAAAGTAATACTAATTACATTGTACACATGCGTATACACTAACGACTGTGTATCTTGTATAAAAGGAAACCAACGAGATTTTAGGGATGACGATTATTTTGTTTAATAAATGCATTTTACAAACGACGAAAATATCCTTATGTCAATTATTTTAAAGGGAAATTATAACATTATAATTACAATCTTGTTATTCTTTAAAGGGTAAGGATAGTGTAAAAAGGGCCTAAAGTGTGAGAAGTGTATTATAACACTATATATAATACTATATAACACCATATAAACACCGTATAACAATATGTAACACCATATAACACTATGTAACACTATATATCATTATATAACAAATATAACACTAGAGGTTGTCTGATAGCATGTCTATGATAGATGTATAGTGTTATATTTGTTATATAATGATATATAGTGTTACATAGTGTTATATGGTATTATATGGTGTTACATATTGTTATATGGTGTTTATATGGTGTTATATAGTATTATATATAGTGTTATAATACACTTCTCACACTTTGAGCACTTTTTACAGGATCATCTACCATTCTTTAAAAATCTCTAGATGATGTAATCCAATGGCCCAGATTAGTTCATATTGTTCATTCTCAACCTAGTGTTCACTCTAGAACCCTACCCTATATGGGGTCATTTAAAAAGAAAATTAAATTAAGAAAAAAAAAAAAAAACAACAAAGTGTATAATTGCAAAATACGGTATCTCATCTAATCTCATTAGTTAACTAATAAATTTGTCATAAACTCTATTTTTGCACCAAACATTCTTTTGATTGGTTATTGAAATTAAATCAATATGATATATATCATGTGTCGTTCAATTGAATATATTTTAATATGAGGTTTAGTAAATGTTGGCATCTTCTCTACTATTTTAATATGAGGTTTAGTAAATGTTGACATCTTCTCTACTATAAAATAATCCGTAAGAAAACGATAACAAGAGAAACAAACGGCAAGTGGTAAATGAAAATAAAAAAAGTAAATAGTATTAATTGCAGTAGGTTCCTAATTCTTCACAAAACAATAATCATAACATAATATGTCTTGGCATATTATAAGATTAAAGACACTTACAACCATAAATCACAAAAAAACAACTTTTTACCCCATTTAATAAACTAGTTATATACTCCGCGCGCGTTGCGGCGTGCTAAACCGAATCGTTCTCGGTTTAATGCTACGTACGGTTGTGTTAAACGCCTCAACTTGTCTTTTAAACAGGAGTTGGATGACTAAATATTATTAGAATAGAATATAATATTTGGCTGACACGTTTTGTACCTTTTTTTTCAACTAAAAACAACTAATTCCTACATAAACAACCATATTTTATGGACTACAAAAAATGGATCTACAAATAACAGGCAATGGAAGCCTTTTGATACAACCTTCTCAGTCCATCCATACCATAACTCTAAAGTTGTCATATAGGATTTTTATCCACCTTGTTTGTTTAGCAAGCCATTGAAGCCTTTTAACAAAGCCTTACCAATACATCTGTAGCATAATCTATGGTTGTTGCACATGATTTTTAGTCATCTTTTTTCTTGATGCGTCGCCTTGTATCTATAAAAGAACAGTGCTACTATTAGGAGTTCGGATTGGATTTCTTAAAGTGTGTTTTTGAGTGAAGTGTTTCATACGTACCCGGGTGGCATTATATTTGCCTTTTAGTTGTATTTGCCTTTTTGATGCTGGGGTGGCAAGAGGCGGAGCGGGTGTTGCTACATTGAGAGGTTAGCTGATGATTCCTTTTTCTGTGAGGTCTTCGTTAATGAGCAGTACTATTATGCAAACATGCAAACCAACGATCAAGTCGATTATTTAAATAAAAATGAATACACGGCATACAGAGTGAAAATAGAACACAGAGATAAGGAGGTAAAAAACTAATACAACATGTTAACTTGAAGTATTTTATCTAATATGGTCAAATGTGATATTATATAACTTTGACTCTATAGAACAACCCAATACAGAAAAAGGCTACTTTGATCTTAAACTTCAAGACATAACATCTTCATAATAATCCTGCATTTGCCGATATCGTCGCCGCCGCTCCGCCGTTGCCGTTGCCGCCGGCCACCGCCGCTACCAGAGCTATACCAGCGTTCGTTACTAGCACGTTTTCGTTGAACCTCGGTGTCTCAACCGGTTAATTACTAACCGAAAGTATACCTAAACCCCCTATGGTTTGTGTTTTTTCTTCGTGTTTGCATGTCGGTGACCTTGTTCCATTGCGGATACTCTTTGGTATAAAAGTGTTCATATTAATTATATAATGTTACCTATGCTTCGTAGCTTAAAAATGTATATGTATATTTTTCCACTAGTTAAAGTTTTTTTAACTAACATATATATAAAGTTTTTTTTAATTATACATATTTCATCAAAATTATCACATGCGAAATTATTACAAAAAAAAACAACATGCGATTTTTATTGCGGGAAGATGATCTGACGGCTGAGATTATAGCGTACGTAATGTACGATAAGGGAATTTGTACAGTACCCTTTACCTATATATATATATATATATATAGGGTAAGGTTCATTCGAGAACCACCTTTATTGCGAGAACCGCGAGAACCAATGTGAACACAAAATAAAATCTAAAAAAAATCAAAAAAACACTCAAATTTTTTTTTTAATATTTAAAAAAAAATCGCTATATTTCGTTACAAAAAAAAAAAAAACTTTTTTTTTTCGAGTAACACTTATCCATGCACATGTGCATATGTATCATTACTTCGACAAATTCGGTAATACGTTATCAAGTAATACGTTATCAGGAATAGACAATTGCACTTTAATTTACAATACCATCTGTAATACACTACTTTTTACATTACCAATATTCAAAATGCACATGCGCATCATTAGGTATAACCATGATATAACGTGTTTTGGTACAAAAAGTTTGTGATTTTGAATGGAGAAGTAGGCCCATATACATGTTTTTTGGTTAGTTATATCTAGTGGTTGATGGTTTGGTTATAGTTTTCAATTTATGATGTAATATGTTGATTGGATAGTATAAATGGTGTTTACATACATGTAATAAAGTGAAAATATTGGTAATAGAATTGTATTATGGATGGTATGAGGTAATGGTATTGTATTATGGATGGTAGGAGGTAATGGTAGTGTATTATGGATGGTATGGTAGATGAAAGGGAAATTGTATTCAAAGTAGTGTACCAAAACACCTTATTTAATGTTGATACATATAGATGCACATGTGCATTTCGAATATTGGTAATGTAAAAAGTATTGTATTACACATGGTAGTGTAAATGAAAGTGCAATTGTCTAATATTTGTAATGAATTACGGAATTTGTCAAAGAAATGACAAAAAATGCACATGTGCATGTTTGTGTATTATGGATGAAATGATAGATGAAAGAGAAAGTAGTGTACCAACACACCTTATTTCATGTTGATACATATAGATGCACATGTGCATTTCTAATATTGTTAACGTAAAAAGTAGTGTATTACACGTGATAGTGTAAATGTAAGTGCAATTGTCTAATATTTGTAATGAATTACGGAATCAAAGAAATGATACAAATGCACATGTGCATGGATAACTGTGACTCGAAAAAAAATTTTTAATTTTTTTATAAACGAAATATAGCGATTTTTCCAAAAAAAAAAATAGTAAAAAAAAATTTGGGTGTTTTTTAGATTTTTTTAGGTATTACTGTTTGTGTTCACACTAGTTCTCGCGGTTCTCGCAATAAAGGGTGGTTCCTAACGGATCCTTCTCCTATATATATATATATACCGCAGATTACCTTCAGTGGTATCAGAGAGCCGATGCTCACCACATACAAATCAAAACCGGTCTTTTTCACCGGAATAATAAGTCACAAACTTTAAAAGTCTAAAGTTTTTTATTTATTTTTATTTTGGGCAATATATATATATTCTGGTCATATTTTTTGGTTGTTAATATTTGGTTGACCAAAACTTGCCCAAACAAACTTTTGGTTATGTTGAATATGTAAATCGGGTCCGACCTTGTGGTTGTGTTTTATGTTTGGTTTTGTTTATGGTTTTGGCCCATTTTGCGGCTCAAAGTTGTAATAGATTAGTTTATGGTTTTTGGCCCATTTTGTGGTTCAAAGTTGTAATAGATAGGGATTTTGTCTTTATTATGTTTACTTGTTAAATATTGTTGATACCAAGACCCGTAGCAAACCCGAGGCAAAACCGAATGCCAAGAGGAGTCTTGGAGTTAGTGGGAGTCGCTCAAGACAACAAGATGCACTCAAGTCTATCCTTGTAGTTGTTTTGTGTGTTGTGATCGTGACCACTTTGATCATGCTACTTGGCTCTAGCAAGATCATAACCATGCCCATATGATTTACATATTCATTTTTGCTATTATGGTTGCCTTTAATAAATGTTATTACACATCAACCTAATACTAAAACGCATTCTTAAAAAAAGGTTTTCTAAAATGAAATCGAGGAAAGCAAGTTCTTGCAACTTGTAAATTTTTATAACCACTAGAATTTTATGACATGTTTTTCTCACATCTTTAAAACTCATAAACTTAATAGTCTTCACTATTAACTTTAATTGGTTTTTCAAGTCGCGACAAACTTATTTTTATAGGTTATCAAAACTAATTGTCCCGAGAGGTGAAAGGGTTCTTTTTGGTTATGTCGCAAATTTAATATCTAAATTAAAACTGACTATAACGACCCTATTTAGTAAAAATTAAAATCAATGGTCTATGCCATCCTACTACTAGTAACACTTGGGGCATAATGCGAACCATCAGTGTTGGAGCCCCAGCACGACACTTGGTGTCTAGTTTATCCTTCCAAGGTGCAAGGGCTTCGTCGACACATCCGACCCTTCCACATGTGACCGTTTTAGGATGACTATTACTTTTCTTTTCGTGTTACGTGCTACAGCTGTCTCGAGAACAAAAGTGGCATAGATGAGGCCAAACGTATCAATGCAAGGGCAAAAGGTTGTCCTCGCAGCCTCATAAACCCCAAGAGTTGTGCTTTTCTCACAATTGACAATCGTTGTCAGTCCACTTGAACCTCTTGCTAATGTTGCGTGCTACAACTGCCTTTAGAAAGAGCTTCTAACCGGATTCTCGTTCCTTATTGTCTCACCTCACTAAATAAGGAAAATACATTAAAAATACTAATTAAATAATTTTGCTTAACATATGTCATCTGAAAACAACTCCTCTTTTGCTCTCAAGTCCATACTTGAAAAAAACAAACTAAACAACACCAATTTTCTTGAGTGGCATCGCAATTTGAGAATCATTCTCAAAATGGCAAAAAAGGCTTTATGTTTTGGAAACCCCGATCCCAACCTGTCACACCCCGATTTTCGGTGGGCCAGAATGGGTTTAGCCGTGACAGTTAGGTAGCAGTTATCACAATTGAATAATAATGCAGTGGATGTATTAAGAGTAAAAGTATTCATAACATTAAAAGTGTTCGAATATATAAATACAAATTGTTCAAGTTTTCAAATTTAGCCCACATGCGGGATCGAGATAAAACAAAGCTTAGACATCATAGGCCTTAAGCTAGGAGTTGCAAATTCCATAGCCTTTATCATAGCCAACCCAGATTCCTAGCCTAATATCAAGGTTCGGTACCTGCAGTTCAATCTTTTGAAAATACGTCAGATTTCGCTGTTAAATACAATTAGCTGACTCATTTTGAAAATATTTTTTCAAAAATGATTTTATACATAGAGAAAACCCGCAGGTAATCATTTAATATTTCTTGGGATTTTGACTTGTCACCAGATTTACATATTTGTCAAACAGTGGGAACCAAATATCAAAGCCGGTCATTTTCAGTGGTATAATGATTAAGGTACACACCAAAGTTGAATAACGTGTCTTACAGTCAATATGCCTACCCCGGCACATTATTCTGTATGGTCATAATAGTTCATGAGTCAGGACGCCCAGACACGGTCCTAATAACCCCTAATTTTTACAGTTATCAAATATAATGGATTAAACCGGGTTCTTACATATATGAGCAATCATAGTCGGCTCATTTATGTAATACCCGCTCCAAGTGGCGTATTCTCCATACCCCAAGTTTTTAAAGAAAATAAGTTAAGAGTATTTACCTTTTAGCTAGCTTCCAACCGATAACGGTTTTCAAATATAGTAAAGCCGTAAAGACAGAGTATTAAACTCAAGTGTAATTATCTGGGGGGTTCTATAGTCCGGAGTGAACAGATTTAGCTATCTGTTAGAATGTATACGGGTCATAGGTTAGTTCCTTTGACACGACCTGTTACGTAAGAATAAGATTAATTCGCTAGATTAAGCGTATATTGATTAGAATGTGGTTTATAACTATCCGAGTGTAAGGACTCATTCGATAAAGGTTAATTAAACCAACATTCTGATTTGGATAGATTTAAAAAGGTTTTGACCCGTTACGCCTAGTTTATGCGAACTAGGTTTGCATAACTAGTTATGCTCATAAATACGGGTTCGGAAGGTCGGATGGGCTTATGACAAGTCTTAGTATCAAAATACATTTTTAGTTGAAGTACCTACTGATTTAAAGTCAGATTATAAGTCGGTTTTGGTTTAAAATCATTCAATTAGCTCATTTGACCGCATAGGGGCATTTGGTCATTTTTAACAACATATTCAAGACTTGTCATTAAACCTATCAAACGGAATGACCATTTGGTATAACTTTAGAGGGTTATACCTAACAATGTAATGGTCCTAAAACAAGTTTAAAACAGGTCTAAACGTCGACCAAATGGGTCAGAATCAAAAGTCAAAGCAAAAGTCAAACAGCTTGACGTTTGACATAGAATGAGACCCTAAACTAAATTTTCAGTGCTATAATGATTAAGGTACACACCAAAGTTGAATAACGTGTCTTACAGTCAGTATGCCTACCCCGGCACATTATTCTGTATGGTCATAATAGTTCATGAGTCGGGACGCCCCGACACGGTCCTAATAACCCCTAATTGTTTCGGTTATCAAATATAAAGGATTAAACCGGGTTCTTACATATATGAGCAATCATAGTTGGCTCATTTATGTAATACCCGCTCCAAGTGGCGTATTCTCCATACCCCAAGTTTTTAAAGAAAATAAGTTAAGGGTATTTACCTTTTAGCTAGCTTCCAACCGATAACGGTTTTCAAATATAGTAAAGCCGTAAAGACAAAGTATTAAACTCAAGTCTGATTATCTGGGGGGTTCTATAGTCCGGAGTGAACAGATTTAGTTATCTGTTAGAATGTATACGGGTCATAGGTTAGTTCCTTTGACACGACCTGTTACGTAAGAATAAGATTAATTCGCTAGATTAAGCGTATATTGATTAGAATGTGGTTTATAACTATCCGAGTGTAAGGACTCATTCGATAAAGGTTAATTAAACCAACATTCTGATTTGGAAAGATTTAAAAAGGTTTTGATCCGTTACGCTTAGTTTATGCGAACTAGGTTCGCATAACTAGTTATACGCATAAAGACGGGTTCGGAAGGTCGGATGGGCTTATGACAAGTCTTAGTATCAAAATACATTTTTAGTTGAAGTACCTACTGATTTAAAGTCAGATTATAAGTCGGTTTTGGTTTAAAATCATTCAATTAGTTCATTTGACCACATAGGGGCATGTGGTCATTTTTAACAACATATTCAAGACTTGTCATTAAACCTATCAAACGGAATGACCATTTGGTATAACTTCAGAGGGTTATACCTAACAATGTAATGGTCCTAAAACAAGTTTAAAACAGGTCTAAACGTCGACCAAATGGGTCAAAAACAAAAGTCAAAGCAAAAGTCAAACAGCTTGACGTTTGACATAGAATGAGACCCTAAACTAAATTTTCATCGCTATAATGATTAAGGTACACACCAAAGTTGAATAACGTGTCTTACAGTCAGTATGCCTAGCCCGATACATTATTCTGTATGGTCATAATAGTTCATGAGTCGGGACGCCCAGACACGGTCCTAATAATGTAGGATCGTTTTGTGACCCAACCGAGTCGTTCAGAAGAGTTCTTAGATTATACGAAAGGCGGAAACAGACGTATAGACTCGAAACAGCTTGAATATCACTTTAAACTTCTTGTATATTGAATTAACAGCGATTACAGTCACAAGAAATACTGGCAGCACTTCGGTACAGATTCCTAATTCCGCTTGAAATGAGAAAGACAACACACATATATATAGTGCTTGCTATTCCGCTTGAAACTACACACACAAGTTGAAGCGGAATCCCCTAAAAACAAGTTCAAGTGAAATTACATAAAATACCATATTTCATGTAAGAACTATCCTATTTCTGAAATCTATTTTGTCTTCTTGTGATGTTATATATCATGATGTTATATTGTGATGTCACTTGTATGATGTCATCATCAAGAATGATGACATCATCCTTGTTCAAATCTGCAACGGAACCAAGACTCGATATAAGACGAAGTCGACAGATGAATGCACCAACAGACTCCCCCTCAGATGTTGACGAGTCTTAAGTGTCGAGTCTTCACAATCTTCAGTCTTTATCAGTCTTTGGACTCTTTCCAGAAACTCTATCTGACTCTTGCCTCACTCTAACATTCTTCAACTAATCTCCTCCTCAGATGATGTAACTCTCTTGTATTTTTCAGGATCAGCAGCTGGCTCTAGCAACTTCCGACTTTCTTTCTCTAACAGACTCCCCCTCAACTTGTACTGGGGTCGTAGTCTGGCTTTCACAAGATCGGAATTGTGACCTGTCTCTTTGTCTGCTCAAGGTCAGAAACCAGGCTATCCTGCACATTCTTAACCTCAAAATAAATTTTCTGATGATAACTTGTAAAAACAATCTCACCATCTAATGAACCACTTGCAGGAATTATACAATCAAAGAATGATTTTACAATGTTAAACTTTGATGAACCACTTGAAGAAATATCATTTTTCTTATAAAAAACAACTCACTCTCCCAAACCATCTGTTCATCATGTCTAGCACTCGGAATTTTGAAAATTAGCTCTCCAACAACAGTTGTCGAAAATCTTTTTGTATTTTACAAAATTTATGCTAAAACACACTAAAATATTTTTGAATTTTTGAATGTAATGAAAAGCAGAGAAGAAATATTTACAATCAATATATTTGTGAGTTTGTGTAAGAGGATCATATCAGTTTATGAGACAAATCACCAACACCGTTAAGCTTTAAACATTTTCAGTTCTAAAAGATTCACATAGATTGTCAGTATACTGGTCCATTTAAATTTTCACACAAATTTCAACTGTTTCGAGATACGAAATTAATGTCTTAAGCACTTAAACTTAATCGCGTGTCCCACCTCAGAATATACTCCCGTATCCAGATCCCAATATTCAGTCTTATAGGTGAGTATACCACAGATGATATCTGTAAAGGGGTTAATTGCGAAACCGTGAGAGCTCAGGTCAGAACTTCCGTTCAGCAGAGAGATGACGGCTCGACTTTTGGTGTGTCCCCTTTAGAGGATCTTTTTTACAACAGCACATGATTTACATAATTTTTCAATGTTTCATCATTTTTTATGCTGAGGGTGGGCTATATTTCAAGCAAGCGTAAAGTATTCTCCGGGGACTAGGCCATTGCTTCCGCAAAATCAGAAGTCCCGTGATAATACCCCAGATATCACTGAGTATAAATACCTAGTATCTCAGAAAGAGGGACCTTTCAAACAAGATTTCGGGGGTTACCCATATATCCGAGAGATGTTTCCCCACGATATAAGCAAGTTTGAATTTAGGTTTATATCTCGTCACAATCTACTAAATGTGTAAAAACCTACTAACACATCATTAGTGAGACCGTTTATCACATTTGACTTTCCAATTCTTTAGCATGCTGTGATAGTCCACTGATGTATTATCATTTCCTCTTTTTCTCAACAAAACTCATTTTTTGATTTTATCATGTTTTTGACTTTTTGAATTTTCAAATGTTTTTTTGGATTTTCTGAAAATTCTTACTCCCCCTAAAATGTAAAATCATTTAAAAGAAATTTGAAAACAAACTGTACAAGTAAAGTAACAACTGATATCAAATTGCTTCAAATCGCTATCCACTTGGCATAAACAATCAGAACTCCCCCTGACAACAAACTATTTTCCCATTATGATTTCAAAACACTTAAGTTTGTTTTAATCAAATGGTTTTTCCGGAAAATAAGTTTTGTTGATTGAATTTACCATTTGTAGATTAGGGGTTCATCATATTGTTTTTCAAAATACCATTTGTAGGAAATCAGATACAACTTAATGTCCCTGATTTACCACTTGTAAGTGAAAACCTTTTTTTTTTCAACCACTTGTAAGACGAAATCTCTTTCATGAATTCTCAAGAAATATGCCGATTCCTGCTCCTCGCTTACCAACCTGGGAGCTCCGATAAGTCCAGGATTTTACTGTTCATAGTAGGTACCATCCCAGTCACAAACCAGGGATGATACTTTACCTTGCTTCTTTGTTTTCTTCTCGTAAAACTCCTTGACTCCTTTTACCTTCCTGTCAACCATTTTACAAAAAATATGTTTCACTTTGGAGTTAAAAGCCTTTTCAACATGAAATTCTTCCTTTTCAGCGAAAAATTGATTTGAAATCTCAGTTTTGCCAATTTTCTTCTTAAAATTTTCAGCCCTCAATGGTGGAAAACTTTCATCATCCATTGGAGGTACTGATTTTTCACCTTTTGATTCAACCTGTGGCTCCTCTGACTTTGTGGAATCAGATTCATCGCCAGAAGATAGCTTCTTTGATTTTGATGAATCAGAATCATTGCTAGAACTATCAACCGATTTCTTAACAACCCATTTCTGTTTGTCAAGATTTGCTCTTCTTTTGTAAAATCTGTTTGAACACTCACCAATTTCAAAGTTTGAGTTTTTGAAAAGTTTAGTTCTATCAATTGGTGGTTCAAACTCAACCATCTTTTCTTTCAGTTTAGAAACCCCCTGTTTTGGTTTGATTGCCTTTGTACAATCTCTGGCAATGTGACCAATTGTGTTGCATTGAAAACAGGTTCTTGTTTCTTTCTTTTGATCAGCAATTTTCATCTCTTCTTGCTTCTTCGCAAGGAATTCTTTGTTTGATTGTCTCCAGAATTCTTTCTTTTCTTCTTCTTTTGCTGATGTACCTGAAACAAATGTCATTTTTGATTTAAAATCTCTAACACATTTTTCATTTTTATAATTTTCTGGTGGAATAAAACCAAGACCTTTCTTTTTGAAATTACCGTTATGGTTTGGTTTCTTTTAATAACCAGAACCGTAACCTTTTTTCTTGTTCAATCTTTGTTGTACTCTTGAGGTGTATTTTTTAGGTTTTTTAGTAAGATTTACATCTTTTATTTCAGAAATATTAATTTCTGTTAGTTTGAAAACCTTTTTGATCATTTCAGGGTTGACACCTCTTATTGGAAATTCCTCATCAGAATATAATTTGTCGAAATCATTCAACGTATATGCTACTTTGAATGTTTCGTCATTCAAATTAGATTTTGACAACAGGAATTCTTTATTGTAAACCCTTTTGCCCTGTTTGTCGGTTTGACTCGGAGTGCTCGACTCAGACTTTGACTCTGACATAGACTCCGACTTTGACTCCTCAGATTCATCTTTATCCAACACCTGATCGACCACTTTCTTTATTAACTTGGACTCATGATCAGTGTCACTCCCACTGTAAATTTGTTGCCTTTTTGACTCTTTCTGAATTTGGATTTCTCGGAGAATATCCATTTTCAAGCGGGGGTGGACACTTGTTGTAACTGAAACCTTGTTTCTTACCAGATGTCTTTTCTTTAGTATCTTTCTTCTTTTCTTTCGTCTTTTTAGAAGTCTTTTCTTCAGAAGCCTTCTGTTCTTCAGTTACTTCATCATCTTCAAATGCCTTCATGCCTTCAACCGTTGGATAAATCATGTCAATGACATAAGAAGTACATGAGTAACTTTTTAACAAATGATTAACTCTTTCAGTTTCAATTCTTTGTGTTTCAAGTTTTTGTTCAAGCACAGCACACTTCTCGATGTAGTTGTTCACAACTTTCTGCTTTATCATGAAAGCTCCCTGAAGTGTCTTCATGGCTATAGCTTGCTCTTCACTTGATTGATTGTATTGATTCATGGCCTTGTTCAGAACATCGTATGATTCCTTTAACTGATTTATGTTGTTAATCAGTTCACTGTTTTTCTTCTTGATAACCTCACAATTTTCACAAATCACCGCAATCTTCTTTGCATTAACTTCTTCATTGACTTTGAACTTCTGAACTTCCTTTACCTTTTTCTTGATCACTGGAACAGCTTCATCATCACTGCTGACCGGTGTTTTGACCTTTTTCTTTTTAACTTTGTCATCATCACTATCACTTTCTGCTATCAATTTCATATCAGCTGCCAATCTTCTTGCATAATACTCACAATCATCATCACTATCCTCTTCAACACGAGCAACATACGCTTTGTGATTTGAATCTTTGTTTGGATCATAATCATCCCAATTAAAATTTACCCAGCTAAAACCTTCAGGCAATTTTTCATCATCTTGGTTTATCAAGCATGCTTTATTATCAGCTGAGATATAATTGTCCCAACTGAATCCTTTAGTTGGCTATTTGTCATCTTGATTTACCATACAAGCTCTCTTTGAAGATTCCTCAATTACTTTTCTACCATGTGCCACCTGTGGTTCTTGTTGTTGTTGAGCAACTTGATGATAGATCGCCTTCCGATAGTAATCATTGTTGTTGTTGAACGGATTTTGAGCTCCACTTGCTTCGCGATTTTTTGCACTCCCTCTTGAAGTGTCCTTTTTCCCTGCAACGAAAACAAGTGACTTTAGATTTATCAAAACCCAAAGTAGAAACATTAGCATCACGTAAATCATCTCTTTCTGTGATCTGCTTAAATTTCTCAGCTCATCTTAACACACTTGCCAAACACCATTTAATATCCATCAATTCCATTTCCTCAGCATCAATCTGATCGTAATCCTCTTTTGTAAGCATTGGATTTCCGATCTGACCTGCAACAAAACTACCATAAGATTCCAACACGGTTCCTAACAAAGACATGTGACTCTTAGCCATTTCTGCTGAATAATCCTCATCATTTTCCAGATTCAATACAATGTTGCATTGTAGCTTCTTGCCATTCTTTGTTGTTGAAATGTTTGGATCAAATGATGGATATGATGAAAAACTTGTGTTGCTGTTTGATCCTTTGGAAGAATTTCCAGATGAACTTTTTGCATTGTATGCAGTCTCTACCTTTGGTGACAAGTTGGTGGTTTTATCACTGACTCCACCTTTGTAGTAAAGCCCAATGTCTTGTTCACCATCGAAATCTTTCATTCTCAACACCTTTCTCTGTTCCATTTCCTGAGCCTCAATATTTTCAATAAACTTGCGCATTGTCAAATTGCTAAAACCTTTCTTGTTTCTTAACATCATGAGAAATGTACCCCAAGTTTCATATGGCAAAGCATCAGCTAATTTGTCAATTAACTCTTCATTATCTTTCTCGATGCTCAATCTCCTCATGTTGGCTAACAAATTGCATTATCTTTCAATGATTTGCTTTGTGTTTTCATTTTTCAACCCACGAAACAGATCGAATTCTTTCTTTAAAAGTGACTTTTTGTTCTTGACCATCTCTTGGCTTCCCTGAAACTTTGATTTTAACGCTTTCCAAATCGAATAAGAAGTTCCATTATATTGCAAGAGAACCAATATGTCTTCCTTCACAGCTTGTTGTAAAAGACTTAGCATCATTTTCTCATCTTTGTATTTCTTTCTAGCATCGACACTTAGATCTTTAATTGCTATAACCTCTTCGTCATCATTCATCGGTCCAACGTATTTTGTTTCAACACATTCCCAAGCATCTAAGTAGTTTGCTTGTACCCAATTCTCAAACCGTCCTTCCCAACCTTTGTACTCTTCGATGTTCATGAGCTTAGGCGGTTTTTGCATCGTCCCCGTTTCGTTTTCCAACATCGTGTTCTGTGCAAGAGAAATCGGGGTAACCGGTGTAGCGAATGCGTTGTAAAATTCCTCTTCCATGATTAGGTATCGAAGGATTTCCCACACAAGCTTTCAAACGAACTGGTTCACCTAGTGAAACACCTGACAACAAACAGACAAATGATCAGTTTAAACGAACCGAATACGTAAAAGTGTGTGTTGATGAAATCAATCTAAGACTCGTGTCAAAGATTTGTGGACTCGTTTCAATGTTGTTGAAGTGAGATCACTGAATGAATGGGCCTGAAAATGGATCTGTTAAAAATTGATTGGGCCGACAAACTATACTTCACATGCAATCCATTGAGTTAATGGCTGACAAACTTAATTGACAACACAATTCTCATTGGGCCGCACCATTAGTTCACATGCAATTCTTGATAACAATAAATGTATTGGGCCGATAGACTTTTAATGATTCACATACAAACTTTAGTCATAAGCCGACAATACAAATCAGATTAGATTCCTATTGGACCTCAAAAGTCTTGGACCTAGAAACTCACGTGACACACTAACAATCCTTTTAATATCTTTCACATGCAAACACTTATATCAATACATGGGCCGACAACTTTAATTGTTTACTTAATACTGATTGGGCCGATGATTACATGTAATAAATGGACTGAAACATTCACGTGAACTGATAACCTATCCGACAATCACATGCAAATTTAATCATTCAATTAACACATGCAAACCGATATCATCATGAGTAATTGACTTACAACCTGTTTTGATAACAACTGTGATTGGGCCAAGAAACTCACTAAACCGACAATTTGTTTTGATGTAAAATGTGATTGGGCCAATTAATATGATGAAATCACATGGGCCTGACACAATCCATGTGACCTGAATTTGATTTAATCGAAATGATTCAGGTTATCCAAACTATACGAAATGATCACAATTTTCAAACTTCACTGTTTCACAATTCAAGCGGAATCAGATGTATTTTCAAGCGGAATCTCCTATTTCAAGCGGAATCAGTCGCAAAATGTAATTTCAAGCGAAATCACAACGTATTTTCAAGCGGAATCACGGTGTAAACTCAAGCGGAATCACGATGACATTAGCATTTCGAACGGAATTTCAAGCGGAAATACAAAAATGTCAAGTTTTAGATTGATTTTAATGCTGAAACTTTCAAGGCTTTGTTAAAACATGATTACGCGTGATATGTGAGAATTTGAGCCAATTTTAACCGTGAAAAATTTTTAATTTTGAAAACGAAAGTGTAAAAATCAGAAAATATGATGAAAACAGGCTGTTTTTGGCAAGATCTCTTCCTCCTGAGCTCTGATACCACTTGTAGGATCGTTTTGTGACCCAACCGAGTCGTTCAGAAGAGTTCTTAGATTATACGAAAGGCGGAAACAGACGTATAGACTCGAAACAGCTTGAATATCACTTTAAACTTCTTGTATATTAAATTAACAGCGATTACAGTCACAAGAAATACCGGCAGCACTTCGGTACAGATTCCTAATTCCGCTTGAAATGAGAAAGACAACACACACATATATAGTGCTTGCTATTCCGCTTGAAACTACACACACAAGTTGAAGCGGAATCACCTAAAAACAAGTTCAAGCGAAATTACATAAAATACCATATTTCATGTCAGAACTATCCTATTTCTGAAATCCATTTTGTCTTCTTGTGATGTTATATATCATGATGTCATATTGTGATGTCACTTGTATGATGTCATCATCAAGAATTATGACATCATCCTTGTTCAAATCTGCAACGGAACCAAGACTCGATATAAGACGAAGTCGACAGATGAATGCACCAACAAATAACCCCTAATTGTTTCAGTTATCAAATATAATGGATTAAACCGGGTTCTTACATATATGAGCAATCATAGTCGGCACATTTATGTAATACCCGCTCCAAGTGGCGTATTCTCCATACCCCAAGTTTTTAAAGAAAATAAGTTAAGAGTATTTACCTCTTAGCTAGCTTCCAACCGATAACAGTTTTCAAATATAGTAAAGCCGTAAAGACAGAGTATTAAACTCAAGTCTGATTATCTAGGGGGTTCAATAGTCTGGAGTGAACAGATTTAGCTATCTGTTAGAATGTATACGGGTCATAGGTTAGTTCCTTTGACACGACCTGTTACGTAAGAATAAGATTAATTCGCTAGATTAAGCGTATATTGATTAGAATGTGGTTTATAACTATCCGAGTGTAAGGACTCATTCGATAAAGGTTAATTAAACCAACATTCTGATTTGGAAAGATTTAAAAAGGTTTTGACCCGTTACGCCTAGTTTATGTGAACTAGGTTCGCATAACTAGTTATGCGCATAAAGACGGGTTCGGAAGGTCGAATGGGCTTATGACAAGTCTTAGTATCAAAATACATTTTTAGTTGAACTACCTACTGATTTAAAGTCAGGTTATAAGTCGGTTTTGGTTTAAAATCATTCAATTAGCTCATTTGACCACATAGGGGCATTGTGGTCATTTTTAACAACATATTCAAGACTTGTCATTAAACCTATCAAACGGAATGACCATTTGGTATAACTTTAGAGGGTTATACCTAACAATGTAATGGTCCTAAAACAAGTTTAAAACAGGTCTAAACGTCGACCAAATGGGTCAGAATCAAAAGTCAAAGAAAAAGTCAAACTGCTTGACGTTTGACATAGAATGAGACCCTAAACTAAATTTTCAGTGCTATAATGATTAAGGTACACACCAAAGTTGAATAACGTGTCTTACAGTCAGTATGCCTACCCCGGCACATTATTCTGTATGGTCATAATAGTTCATGAGTCGGGACGCCCAGACACGGTGCTAATAACCGCTAATTGTTTCAGTTATCAAATATAATGGATTAAACCGGGTTCTTACATATATGAGCAATCATAGTCGGCTCATTTATGTAATACCCGCTCCAAGTGGCGTATTCTCCATACCCCAATTTTTTAAAGAAAATAAGTTATGAGTATTTACCTTTTAGCTAGCTTCCAACCGATAACAGTTTTCAAATATAGTAAAGCCGTAAAGACAGAGTATTAAACTCAATTCTGATTATCTGGGGGGTTCTATAGTCCGGAGTGAATAGATTTAGCTATCTGTTAGAATGTATATGGTTCATAGGTTAGTTCCTTTGACACGACCTATTACGTAAGAATAAAATTAATTCGCTAGATTTAGCGTATAATGATTAGAATGTGGTTTATAACTATCCGAGTGTAAGGACTCATTCGATAAAGGTTAATTAAACCAACATTCTGATTTGGAAAGATTTCAAAAGGTTTTGACCCGTTACGCCTAGTTTATGCGAACTAGGTTCGCATAACTAGTTATGCGCATAAAGACGGGTTCGGAAGGTCGGACGGGCTTATGACAAGTCTTAGTATCAAAATACAATTTTAGTTGAAGTACCTACTGATTTAAAGTCAGATTATAAGTCGGTTTTGGTTTAAAATCATTCAATTAGCTCATTTGACCACATAGGGGCATTGTGGTCATTTTTAACAACATATTCAAGACTTGTCATTAAACCTATCAAACGGAATGACCATTTGGTATAACTTTAGAGAGTTATACCTACAATGTAATGGTCCTAAAACAAGTTTAAAACAGGTCTAAACGTCGACCAAATGGGTCAGAATCAAAAGTCAAAGCAAAAGTCAAACTGCTTGACGTTTGACATAGAATGAGACCCTAAACTAAATTTTCATTGCTATAATGATTAAGGTACACACCAAAGTTGAATAACGTGTCTTACAGTCAGTATGCCTACCCCGGCACACTATTCTGTATGGTCATAATAGTTCATGAGTCGGGACGCCCAGACACGGTCCTAATAACCCCTAATTGTTTCAGTTATCAAATATAATGGATTAAACTGGGTTCTTACATATATGAGCAATCATAGTCGGCTCATTTGTGTAATACCCGCTCCAAGTGGCGTATTCTCCATACCCCAAGTTTTTAAAGAAAATAATTTAAGAGTATTTACTTTTAGCTAGCTTCCAACCGATAACGGTTTTCAAATATATATAAAGCCGTAAAGACAGAGTATTAAACTCAAGTCTGATTATCTGTGGGGTTCTATAGTCCGGAGTGAACAGATTTAGCTATCTGTTAGAATGTATACAGGTCATAGGTTAGTTCCTTTGACACGACCTGTTACGTAAGAATAAGATTAATTCGCTAGATTAAGCGTATATTGATTAGAATGTGGTTTATAACTATCCGAGTGTAAGGACTCATTCGATAAACGTTAATTAAACCAACATTCTGAGTTGGAAAGATTTTAAAAGGTTTTGACCCGTTACGCCTAGTTTATGCGAACTAGGTTTACATAACTAGTTATGCGCATAAAGACGGGTTTGGAAGCTCTGATGGGCTTATGACAAGTCTTAGTATCTGTGACACCCTGACCGGAGGCGGAAACGTCGAGGGCATCACGAAACATGGTAGAATGCAACAAGCACATGGTGATTAATTTAAGTTGAAATATAATTAAGTTGATTAAAAGGATTGCATTCACATCCCAAACAGTACAAAACAAACAACACACTGTTCACAGCAGTCTTTGTTTTTATTAAAGCTAAGGCACTTGTCTTGAGCAATCCTATGTGATCCTTGCAAAAGCTAACTTCAAACATCAACACATGAAACATATGTTAAAAATAATTTGGGTCAACAAACGGTTGAGTGAGTTCATAGGTTTTGGTTAGTTAGTCAATAAACAAATAATGTGATAATGAAATAAAATGTTCAACAATGTGGCATTTGATATGTTCTAAACAATTGAATGAAACAAGTCCCGCCTGGTTAACATTCAAACCTTATAGACGTAACATGGCATTGATCACCCAGACTTCCGCATTGAATAACATGAACAACAACAACAACAACAACAACAATAGAGCTGAACTGGAAGTCGGATGGGGTCGTCACCCCTATAGCGCTATAATGTACCGCTCGGCTTGATCGGAGTTAATGAATATAGGTTAAGAATCAAGTAATCAAGCAATTGCAAGAAAACAATCAAGATAGCCACAGAATGCAAATGAGTTTGTATCACATTATTACATATGTTTCACCCCGAAAATATTGTAAAACAGAAAATGGGGGCTATGAACTCACCTTGTTTGCGAAATAAATCCCAAACAAGTATAAAGATAAGAGTTGGCAGGAACAAGTCTTTCCACGCTACTTTATAAACATGCATGAAACAAACACATATGGAACATAGCATTAACAAGGGCAACACTGTGATTTTGTATAAACGGGTGACAAGGTTTTGTGTTGTACGGTTTGACAATCTGTTTAGGGAACACTTGGTAACTTGATAAATTTGAGAAGTATTTATATAAAATACTAGGTTATACAAATAATAAGTAAAACATTATTATTTGTATATTTAAACAACTAATATATATAGATATATATAATTATACTATTAAGTCTATATATATAAATATATATATGTTAACTTATAAAAATTATGTAAACAGTTTGTATAATTTAAGAATTAAAAAAAACATAATCCAAAAGTCCAAGTTTAATTATTGGATGTATAAATTATTTTCTGTATTATCAAAACATATGTATTTTCAGAAAAAATATGATAATTATACAATTTAATTATCTAATAATTAATTTAGGGCAGAATAATTAAAAATGACATTTTAATTATATAACTAGCATAAACCAGATTAAAATAATTATCATGGCAGAAAATAAATATATTTTAAATAAACAGTTTAATTATTAAAAAATGAAATAACTGGATAATTGTGTAAATAATTACCTAAATAATTATTTAAAACAGAAAAATTAGAAACAATATTTTTAAATATTGACATGCAATAATACAGATTTAAAATAAATATTATGGCCTTGAATAATTTTTATAAATATAATCTGGAATTAAAAAGTATTATTACAAATAAACTGATTTAATAAGTTTATTATAAAAAAAATGACATGCAAAATATAACATAAGATTTCTGGTTTTTAATAACCTCAATAAAACATGTATAATATTATAAAAATAATTTCGGATATAAAATACAACCTTAGAATAATTTAATTAATTACATTCAACTTAATAAAACATGTAAATTAACTGTTTTAATTATAAAAATATCAAAACAGTATCAAATATCATGATAAAAATTATTTTTACCAGGTATACTATATAACATAAAAATTTCAATAATTAATTCCAAAAATCCGAATTAATACAAGTTTTTAAAGTTAAAACTCTTTTTTAATTAAAATAAAATAGTTTTATAAAAGTTTTGCAGACTTTTATATTTTTGTTAAATGCTTCAGTACTCAAATAACTTATGATAAAAATTTTGGATTTTAACAAATAATTATCGAATTGTTATGAATTAATGAAAAATCTGTATTTAAAATAAAAATAAAAAGAGATGAAATCATCATCTTCTTCCCCAATTTCAGTCAACAGAAAGTCAACCCGATAAATTACCCTATCAAACAGTGTTTATAATTCAATTAAATTTACAGGATCAAAGAGTGATTGATATTATACCGAACGGTGAATTAAGACAGCTCCGGTAACGTCGGGATTGGCGGGTCGATTCTAGTCCGGCGACCGGTTTGTCTGCAACTCCGGCGATCAAGAACAGAGGTGGTCTTCGATATGTTTGAGTGTTTTGAAAGTGTTGTAAGGTTCGTGGGGGTTCAGGGAATGTATAAAACGTTCCAATTGATTCGCAAACAAGCAGGTAATACAAATTCCGATTCCCACTAACATTTTATAAAAAAAATATTTTGATTTCGGAAACATAAATGCATGGTTCGGTGGAATTGAAGTGTTGGACGGGTTCATATGTCGAGTGGGATCAAGCAGCATGGGTATTGGAACAATGATTCTTGTCTGGTTGCGATTTGGAGTTGAATCCGGCAATCAGGCGGTATATTACCGGTTTAAAAACGAGTTTGCAATTCGGTCCCTGTTGTTTCGGTTAAGTCACCTTTGGTCCTTGAAATAGTTGACTGATTAACTAACCCAGTTATGTTTTATAATAGAAACCTTATATAAAACTTAACCTGGTTAGATTTTTGGGTTAAATTAGTTTTAGACATGACAGGAATAGTCCCTGGACTTGTTAATTGAAAAGACTAACTAGGTTAGTCCTTAAACAAGAATTCCTTTTATATTATTTAACCCGGTTAGGGTAATTTAACCAAAAACAGTTTTAAAAATGTCCAAACCAGTCCCTGAACTACTAGTTTGATAAAATGACCTAATGGCCCTTGGACTTTTAATTCAAATATATATATATATATATATTTAGTTTATTTAAAATATAAGTTTCGAAAATGACATTTTAAACCCTATACTTTTAAAAGTTTTAAAAAGTTTATATTTTATTTATAAAATAAGTTTCAAAAATGTCATAAAGGACCCTAAACTTTATAGTTTTCAAAAATTACACTTTTAACTCAAACTTTTAAGTTTGAGAATTAACAATTTAGTCCCCGGACTTATGTTTTGCAAAATAGTGACGGTTTTAAAATACGGATTTAATATCAAATATTTTAAACAAGTTTCAGGGAATGACAAAGGAGTCCTTTAACTTATACATTCACATAATGACACATTAGGCCCTTGTAATTAACGTAGCCTTGTTTGTAAGTACGAAACTTAATCAAATTTGCAAACATTCACGTGTTTGGGCCGGTAAAACATGTAGCAACAGTAAACTAAACATGTATCAAACAAATTGTATCTCAAGATGTGATATGTGTATCAAACAAGTACATGTTTGAAAATCAAGGTTGTTACAGTCTCCCCTACTTTAGAAAATTTCGTCCCGAAATTTATTCGAAAGAGACCGTAGGATGTAATTGCAATGATAATCAAGTCATTGTTTGGTGCTGCAAATTCCGAGGAATTTACGAGGATCATTGTATAAAAATTGTTTTGTGTGGCACCATGCTATGCTAGATATGTAATGTAAATGTTATGCAAACAAATGTGTGTACAAATAAGCATGTAATGGATAATTCATTTCCCAGTGGATATTTCTTCAGAAGCGAAAATGAATGGGTAATTCATTTTCCAACGGATACTTCATCAGAAACGGAAATGAATTATTATGAATAGATTATTCATTTCCCGGTGGATATTTCTTCAGAAGCGAAAATGAACGGGTAATTCATTTTCCAGTGGATACTTCATCAGAAACAGAAATGAAGGATTTAGACAAACGGATATTCATTTCCCAACGGATATCTCTTTCAGAAGCGAAAAATGAGTAGCTAGTTCATTTTTCCAACGGATACTTCATCAGAGACGGAAATGAATATTTATGAAAAGCTTTTGATTCTTGTTTAAGTTAACACAAATGGGTCTAGGATAACATAAAATCCTCAAGTGACTTGAATAACGCTACGACAAATAATACAATAAGAACACTTATATATAGGAAGTACCAACGGCATATCCACCATGTTCTTATGATATTACAATCGCCTCGTTATCTAATCACTCGAGATTTTATGCCATTACACTTAACGGGACTCACTATGGTTTCCATGCATCGAATCTCATAATTATGTGTGCACCCATAATTACTTGACTCGTTGCACAGTCTGCATAGTTTATCTTGCCAAGTGATAAATTATGGACATGGTCAAAGAAAGATGCTTTGTTTCAACAATTGCAATACTATGTGTGTATGAACTCTGAATATGAATAAGAGCATAGTATAAGTTTAAATCAAGTAAGCATCAATATAACACAACATTAATTGAATCAAAACATAGTTCACATTAGTAATGATAACATTTTTTGTTTTGCATACAACGAAAGCAAGTGTTTTGTTCAAGTGCAATGTTAATATGTATTACTTGTAGTTAAAACACAAAATACGATAGAATGTATGTGTTGAATAATTTAATCACAAAAAGAATCTAATATGATGTAAACAATTTACATTTGAAATAAGTCATGAAATGGATCAAATTCAGGCTCAAAATTATCAGGTATTACCCTTGGATATCTTACTATGAATCGCTTATTCGAGGGTATGGAAGATTCTACGAGGATTTGGATAACATAATTTGGATCACACAAATACATAAAAGGGAACAATTAAACACTTAATCACATAACAACAAAAGTTTTATTTATAAACAACATCAACAACTGTTTCATGGACCATGACAACAAGAGAAAATAATACATAAGGCTTGATTATTTCTAAACGGTGTTGTCTTCCAATTTGTCAGATGCTCATCCATGCGCCGGATTCGCATTAGCAAGCTTTGGGCATTCCCTTTTGAAGTGGTTTGGGTCCCCACAGTTGAAACATGTACCCAAGGGAAATCGAGGAGCTTCCACAGGAGCTGGAGGAGGAGTAGCTTGGTTCGGTGTAGGAAGTGAACGACAAGTAGCTGCTAAATGACCTGATTTTCCGCATCTTGTACACTTTTGGCAAGGAAAACGAGCAGAGTGATGATAATTGCAGAGATTGCAAAGGGGTGCCTTGCCATTGTAGGGTCGTTTCTCAGGCTGAAGAGGAGGAGCTGGGTCAGCAGGGGCAGGTGTAGCAATAGCGAAATTTTGAGCTGCCTTCCGCTTTCTAGCATTCCTTGACGATTGAGCCTCAGCGTTAGTTAGTTGCTTTGGTTGAGTTGGATGAACCCTTCGATGACGTGTTACCATCACCCTTACGAGTTAAGACCTTATCCTTGACCATAGCATCGGTAAGAGTAGCAGAAAGTTCGTATGCATCACGGATCGTGGCTGGTTTGTTCCCAGTCATAATGTGTTTGATGCAGCTAGGTAAACCATCAATGAACTTCTCAATGGTACGCTCAGGAGTCGTCAAGAGGTAGGGGCAGAGAATGCACAACTCTTTGAAACGGTCAATATAGGCTCGGTTCTCCCCACTAACTTGCTTCAGGTTATGAAATTCTTCTTCGAGTGCTCGCATCTCATTGCGAGGACAAAACTCCCTTAGCATAAGAGCTCTCAAATTATCCCAAGATAAAGCCAAAGCATCGTTGGCACCTCGATCTCTCATAACCCCGTTCCACCATGTTAAGGCTCGCTTTTGGAAACAGCTGGTCGCAAACTCGACCTTGCGGGCCTCTGTGCACTGACTATGACGGAACGTACTTTCAATGCTTTCGAACCATTGAAGAAGAGCGGTGGCACCTTCATTCCCAGTGTACTTATCAGGGTTGCAAGAGTTGAATTGCTTGAACGTACAAGGGGGATTGTTATTTTGGGCTGCCTGATTGAATTGAGCAAAGATATCGGGCAGTGCTCCGGTAATATGCTGTGCAATGAGGTTGGCCATCGCATCATTTGGGTCAATATTCCGAGGCTGAGGACGTGGAGGCATCTATAAGAAGGAAAACACCAAATCAGAATAGAATACTTTTGAATAAAATTATTTAAAATCAATGAAGACGAAAGAAAACACAATAAGATGGACATCGTTTATTCCACGAATAAACAATATCGGTGACTAATCAAAGTAGTTGGGTCCTGATAACTTAATGAAGTCATGCTTTAGCCTATAAGTGGACACTCATCCCAAGAATTCCCAGGTAAGCACAACAGGTCTCGCGTCTGATGAGATATATGCGAAGTGCTAGCCTTAGATAGAAAACTCAGAATACAGGCACCCACCCTTCCAGATTGCACGAGTTCGTTATTAGAGCCCAAGACTTTGACGAGAGTAAATATTAGAGGAGGTTTTGAAAAAAAAATTTAAATTACCTGAGGACAGATGATGAGTACTTGTGTAGCCAAAAAAATTAAATGAGAGAAATCCATCGTGACGAGGCTAGGGTTTCAAGAGTAAGAATAGGGATAGAGATAAAGAAGCGGACAGAGTATCTAGTGGATAGGTGTCCTAGGTAAGTTATAGTCTAGGTTCAAGCATTGCTAATAACCTAATTCCCTATAACCATGGCTCTGATACCAGCCTGTGACACCCTGACCGGAGGCGGAAACGTCGAGGGCATCACGAAACATGGTAGAATGCAACAAGCACATGGTGATTAATTTAAATTGAAATATAATTAAGTTGATTAAAAGGATTGCATTCACATCCCAAACAGTACAAAACAAACAACACATTGTTCACAGCAGTCTTTGTTTTTATTAAAGCTAAGGCACTTGTCTTGAGCAATCCTATGTGATCCTTGCAAAAGCTAACTTCAAACATCAACACCTGAAACATATGTTAAAAATAATTTGGGTCAACAAACGGTTGAGTGAGTTCATAGGTTTTGGTTAGTTTGGCAATAAACAAATAATGTGATAATGAAATAAAATGTTCAACAATGTGGCATTTGATATGTTCTAAACAATTGAATGAAACAAGTCCCGCCTGGTTAACATTCAAACCTTGTAGACGTAACACGGCATTGATCACCCAGACTTCCGCATTGAATAACATGAACAACAACAACAACAACAACAATAGAGCTGAACTGGAAGTCGGATGGGGCCGTCACCCCTATAGCGCTATAATGTACCGCTCGACTTGATCGGAGTTAATGAATATAGGTTAAGCATCAAGTAATCAAGCAATTGCAAGAAAACAATCAAGATAGCCACAGAATGCAAATGAGTTTGTATCACATTATTACATATGTTTCACCCCGAAAATATTGTAAAACAGAAAATGGGGGCTATGAACTCACCTTGTTTGCGAAATAAATCCCAAACAAGTATATAGATAAGAGTTGGCAGGAACAAGTCTTTCCACGCTACTTTATAAACATGCATGAAACAAACACATATGGAACATAGCATTAACAAGGGCAACACTGTGATTTTGTATAAACGGGTGACAAGGTTTTGTGTTGTACGGTTTGACAATCTGTTTGGGGAACACTTGGTAACTTGATAAATTTGAGAAGTATTTATATAAAATACTAGGTTATACAAATAATAAGTAAAACATTATTATTTGTATATTTAAACAACTAATATATATAGATATATATAATTATACTATTAAGTCTATATATATAAATATATATATGTTAACTTATAAAAATTATGTAAACAGTTTGTATAATTTAAGAATTAAAAAAAACATAATCCAAAAGTCCAAGTTTAATTATTGGATGTATAAATTATTTTCTGTATTATCAAAACATATGTATTTTCAGAAAAAATATGATAATTATACAATTTAATTATCTAATAATTAATTTAGGGCAGAATAATTAAAAATGACATTTTAATTATATAACAAGCATAAATCAGATTAAAATAATTATCATGGCAGAAAATAAATATATTTTAAATAAACAGTTTAATTATTAAAAAATGAAATAACTGGATAATTGTGTAAATAATTACCTAAATAATTATTTAAAACAGAAAAATTAGAAACAATATTTTTAAATATTGACATGCAATAATACAGATTTAAAATAAATATTATGGCCTTGAATAATTTTTATAAATATAATCTGGAATTAAAAAGTATTATTACAAATAAAC
The DNA here is from genome assembly GCA_030545235.1 of Helianthus tuberosus. Lineage (NCBI taxonomy): Eukaryota > Viridiplantae > Streptophyta > Magnoliopsida > Asterales > Asteraceae > Helianthus > Helianthus tuberosus. Next base: position 113,579,091 of record CM060417.1, on the reverse strand, counting down.
TGATTTAATAAGTTTATTATAAAAAAATGACATGCAAAATATAACATAAGATTTCTGGTTTTTAATAACCTCAATAAAACATGTATAATATTATAAAAATAATTTCGGATATAAAATACAATCTTAGAATAATTTAATTAATTAAATTCAACTTAATAAAACATGTAAATTAACTGTTTTAATTATAAAAATATCAAAACAGTATCAAATATCATGATAAAAATTATTTTTACCAGGTATACTATATAACATAAAAATTTCAATAATTAATTCCAAAAATCCGAATTAATACAAGTTTTTAAAGTTCAAACTGTTTTTAATTAAAATAAAATAGTTTTATAAAAGTTTTGCAGACTTTTATATTTTTGTTAAATGCTTCAGTACTCAAATAACTTATGATAAAAATTTTGGATTTTAACAAATAATTATCGAATTGTTATGAATTAATGAAAAATCTGTATTTAAAATAAAAATAAAAAGAGATGAAATCATCATCTTCTTCCCCAATTTCAGTCAACAGAAAGTCAACCCGATAAATTACCCTATCAAACAGTGTTTATAATTCAATTAAATTTACAGGATCAAAGAGTGATTGATATTATACCGAACGGTGAATTAAGACAGTTCCGGTAACGTCGGGATTGGCGGGTCGATTCTAGTCCGGCGACCGGTTTGTCTGCAACTCCGGCGATCAAGAACAGAGGTGGTCTTCGATATGTTTGAGTGTTTTGAAAGTGTTGTAAGGTTCGTGGGGGTTCAGGGAATGTATAAAACGTTCCAATTGATTCGCAAACAAGCAGGTAATACAGATTCCGATTCCCACTAACATTTTATAAAAAAAATATTTTGATTTCGGAAACATAAATGCATGGTTCGGTGGAATTGAAGTGTTGGACGGGTTCATATGTCGAGTGGGATCAAGCAGCATGGGTATTGGAACAATGATTCTTGTCTGGTTGCAATTTGGAGTTGAATCCGGCAATCAGGCGGTATATTACCGGTTTAAAAACGAGTTTGCAATTCGGTCCCTGTTGTTTCGGTTAAGTCACCTTTGGTCCTTGAAATAGTTGACTGATTAACTAACCCGGTTATGTTTTATAATAGAAACCTTATATAAAACTTAACCTGGTTAGATTTTTGGGTTAAATTAGTTTTAGAAATGACAGAAATAGTCCCTGGACTTGTTAATTGAAAAGACTAACTAGGTTAGTCCTTAAACAAGAATTCCTTTTATATTATTTAACCCGGTTAGGGTAATTTAACCAAAAACAGTTTTAAAAATGTCCAAACCAGTCCCTGAACTACTAGTTTGATAAAATGACCTAATGGCCCTTGGACTTTTAATTCAAATATATATATATATATATACATATATATATATATATAGTTTATTTAAAATATAAGTTTCGAAAATGACATTTTAAACCCTATACTTTTAAAAGTTTTAAAAAGTTTATATTTTATTTATAAAATAAGTTTCAAAAATGTCATAAAGGACCCTAAACTTTATAGTTTTCAAAAATTACACTTTTAACTCAAACTTTTAAGTTTGAGAATTAACAATTTAGTCCCCGGACTTATGTTTTGCAAAATAGTGACGGTTTTAAAATACGGATTTAATATCAAATATTTTAAACAAGTTTCAGGGAATGACAAAGGAGTCCTTTAACTTATACATTCACATAATGACACATTAGGCCCTTGTAATTAACGTAGCCTTGTTTGTAAGTACGAAACTTTATCAAATTTGCAAACATTCACGTGTTTGGGCCGGTAAAACATGTAGCAACAGTAAACTAAACATGTATCAAACAAATTGTATCTCAAGATGTGATATGTGTATCAAAAAAGTACATGTTTGAAAATCAAGGTTGTTACAGTATCAAAATACATTTTTAGTTGAAGTACCTACAGATTTAAAGTCAGATCATAAGTCGGTTTTGGTTTAAAATCATTCAATTAGCTCGTTTGAGCACATAGGGGCATTGTGGTCATTTTTAACAACATATTCAAGACTTGTCATTAAACCTATCAAACTGAATGACCGTTTGGTATAACTTCAGAGGGTTATACCTAATAATGTAATGTTTCTAAAACAAGTTTAAAACATGTCTAAACGTCGATCAAATGGGCCAGAATCAAAAGTCAAAGCAAAAGTTAAACTGCTTGACGTTTGACATAGAATGAGACCCTAAACTAAATTTTCAGTGCTATAATGATTAAGGTACACACCAAAGTTGAATAACGTGTCTTACAGTCAGTATGCCTACCCCGGCACATTATTATGTATGGTCATAATAGTTCATGAGTCGGGACGCCCAGACACGGTCCAAATAACCCCTAATTGTTTCAGTTATCAAATATAATGGATTAAACCGGGTTCTTACACATATGAGCAATCATAGTTGGCTCATTTACGTAATACCCGCTCTAAGTGGCGTATTCTCCATACCCCAAGTTTTTAAAGAAAATAAGTTCAGAGTATTTACCTTTTAGCTAGCTTCCAACCGATAACGGTTTTCAAATATAGTAAAGCCGTAAAGACAAAGTATTAAACTCAAGTCTGATTATCTGGGAGTAAACAGATTTAGCTATCTATTAGAATGTATACGGGTAATAGGTTAGTTCCTTTGACACGACCTGTTACGTAAGAATAAGATTAATTCGCTAGATTAAGCGTATATTGATTAGAATGTGGTTTATAACTATCCGAGTGTAAGGACTCATTCGATAAAGGTTAATTAAACCAACATTCTGATTTGGAAAGATTTAAAAAGGTTTTAACCCGTTACGCCTAGTTTATGCGAACTAGGTTCGCATAACTAGTTATGCGCATAAAGACGGGTTCGGAAGGTCGGATGGGCTTATGACAAGTCGTAGTATCAAAATACATTTTTAGTTGAAGTACCTACTGATTTAAAGTCAGGTTATAAGTCGGTTTTTTTTTAAAATCATTCAATTAGCTCATTTGACCACATAGGGGCATTGTGGTCATTTTTTACAACATATTCAAGACTTGTCATTAAACCTATCAAATGGAATGACCATTTGCTATAATTTCAGAGGGTTATACCTAACAATGTAATTGTCCTAAAACAAGTTTAAAACAGCTCTAAACGTCGACCAAATGGGTCAGAATGAAAAGTCAAAGCAAAAGTCAAACTGCTTGACGTTTAACATAGAATGAGACCCTAAACTTAATTTTCAGTGCTATAATGATTAAGGTACACACCAAAGTTGAATAACGTGTCTTACAGTCAGTATGCCTACCCCGGCACATTATTCTGTATGGTCATAATAGTTCATGAGTCGGGACACCTAGACACGGTGCTAATAACCCGTAATTGTTTCAGTTATCAAATATAATGGATTAAACCGGGTTCTTACATATATGAGCAATCATAGTCGGCTCATTTATGTAATACCCGCTCCAAGTGGCGTATTCTCCATACCCCAAGTTTTTAAAGAAAATAAGTTAAGAGTATTTACCTTTTAGCTAGCTTCCAACCGATAACGGTTTTCAAATATAGTAAAGCCGTAAAGACAGAGTATTAAACTCAAGTCTGATTATCTGGGGGGTTCTATAGTCCGGAGGGAATATATTTAGCTACCTTTTAAAATGTATACGGTTCATAGGTTAGTTCCTTTGACACGACCTGTTACGTAAGAATAAGATTAATTCTCTAGATTAAGCGATTATTGATTAGAATGTGGTTTATAACTATCCGAGTGTAAGGAATCATTCAATAAAGGTTAATTAAACCAACATTCTGATTTGGAAAAATTTAAAAAGGTTTTGACCCGTTACGCCTAGTTTATGCGAACTAGGTTTGCATAACTAGTTATGCGCATAAAGACGGGTTCGGAAGGTCGGACGGGCTTATGACATGTCTTAGTATCAAAATACATTTTTAGTTGAAGTACCTACTGATTTAAAGTCAGATTATAAGTCGGTTTTGGTTTAAAATCATTCAATTAGCTCATTTGACCACATAGGGGCATTGTGGACATTTTTAACAACATATTCAAGACTTGTCATTAAACCTATCAAACGGAATGGCCATTTGGTATAACTTCAGAGAGTTATACCTAACAATGTAATGGTCCTAAAACAAATTTAAAACAGATCTAAACGTCGACCAAATGGGTCAGAATCAAAAGTCAAAGCAAAAGTCAAACTGCTTGACATTTGACATAGAATGAGACCCTAAACTAAATTTTCAGTGCTATAATGATTAAGGTACACACCAAAGTTGAATAACGTGTCTTCAGTCAGTATGCCTACCCCGGCACATTATTCTGTATGGTCATAATAGTTCATGAGTCGGGACGCCCAGACACGGTCCTAATAACACCTAATTGTTTCAGTTATCAAATATAATGGATTAAACCGGGTTCTTACATATATGAGCAATCATAGTCGGCTCATTTATGGAATACCCGCTCCAAGTGGCGTATTCTCCATACCCCAAGTTTTTAAAGAAAATAAGTTAAGAGTATTTACCTTTTAGCTAGCTTCCAACCGATAACGGTTTTCAAATATAGTAAAGCCGTAAAGACAGAGTATTAAACTCAAGTCTGATTATCTGGGGGGTTCTATAGTCCGGAGGGAATAGATTTAGCTACCTTTTAGAATGTATACGGTTCATAGGTTAGTTCCTTTAACACGACCTGTTACGTAAGAATATGATTAATTCGCTAGATTAAGCGATTATTGATTAGAATGTGGTTTATAACTATCCGAGTGTAAGGAATCATTCAATAAAGGTTAATTAAACCAACATTCTGATTTGGAAAAATTTAAAAAGGTTTTGACCCGTTACGCCTAGTTTATGCGAACTAGGTTTGCATAACTAGTTATGCGCATAAAGACGGGTTCGGAAGGTCGGACGGGCTTATGACAAGTCTTAGTATCAAAATACATTTTTAGTTGAAGTACCTACTGATTTAAAGTCAGATTATAAGTCGGTTTTGGTTTAAAATCATTCAATTAGCTCATTTGACCACATAGGGGCATTGTGGACATTTTTAACAACATATTCAAGACTTGTCATTAAACCTATCAAACGGAATGGCCATTTGGTATAACTTCAGAGAGTTATACCTAACAATGTAATGGTCCTAAAACAAATTTAAAACAGATCTAAACGTCGACCAAATGGGTCAGAATCAAAAGTCAAAGCAAAAGTCAAACTGCTTGACATTTGACATAGAATGAGACCCTAAACTAAATTTTCAGTGCTATAATGATTAAGGTACACACCAAAGTCGAATAACATGTCTTCAGTCAGTATGCCTACCCCGGCACATTATTTTGTATGGTCATAATAGTTCATGAGTCGGGACGCCCAGACACGGTCCTAATAACACCTAATTGTTTCAGTTATCAAATATAATGAATTAAACCGGGTTCTTACATATATGAGCAATCATAGTCGGCTCATTTATGTAATACCCGCTCCAAGTGGCATATTCTCCATATCCCAAGTTTTTAAAGAAAATAATTTAAGAGTATTTACCTTTTAGCTAGCTTCCAACCGATAACGGTTTTCAAATATAGTAAAGCCGTAAAGATAGAGTATTAAACTCAAGTCTGATTATCTGGGGGGTTCTATAGTCCGGACTGAACAGATTTAGCTATCTGTTAGAATGTATATGGGTCATAGGTTAGTTTCTTTGACACGACATGTTACGTAAGAATAAGATTAATTCGCAAGATTAAGCGTATATTGATTAGAATGTAGTTTATAACTATCTGAGTGTAAGGACTCATTCAATAAAGTTTAATGAAACCAACATTCTGATTTGGAAAGATTTAAAAAGGTTTTGACCCGTTACGCCTAGTTTATGCGAACTAGGTTTACATAATTAGTTATGCGCATAAAGTCGGGTTCGGAAGGTCGGATGGGATTATGACAAGTCTTAGTATCAAAATACATTTTTAGTTGAGGTACCTACTGATTTAAAGTCAGATTATAAGTCGGTTTTGGTTTAAAATCATTCAATTAGCTCATTTGACCACAGGGGCATTGTGGTCATTTTTAACAACATAATCAAGACTTGTCATTAAACCTATCAAACGGAATGACCATTTGCTATAACTTCAGAGGGTTTTACCTAACAATGTAATGGTCCTAAAACAAGTTTAAAACAGGTATAAACGTCGACCAAATGGGTCAGAATCAAAAGTCAAAGAAAAAGTCAAACTGCTAGACGTTTGACATAGAATGAGACCCTAAACTAAATTTTCAGTGCTATAATGATTAAGGTACACCACAAAGTTGAATAACGTGTCTTACAGTAAGTATGCCCACCCCGGCACAATATTCTGTATGGTCATAATAGTTCATGAGTCGGGACGCCCAGACACGGTCCTAATAACCCCTAATTGTTTCAGTTATCAAATATAATGGATTAAACCGGGTTCTTACAAATATGAGCAATCATAGTTGGCTCATTTATGTAATACCCGCTCCAAGTGGCGTATTCTCCATACCCCAAGTTTTTAAAGAAAATAAGTTAAGAGTATTTACCATTTAGCTAGCTTCCAACCGGTAACAGTTTTCAAATATAGTAAAGCCGTAAAGACAGAGTATTAAACTCAAGTCTGATTATCTGGGGGGTTCTATAGTCTGGAGTAAACAGATTTAGCTATCTGTTAGAATGTATACGGGTCATAGGTTAGTTCATTTGACACGACCTGTTACGTAAGAATAAGATTAATTCGCTAGATTAAGCGTATATTGATTAGAATATAGTTTATAACTATCCGAGTGTAAGGACTCATTCGATAAAGGTTAATTAAACCAACGTTCTGATTTGGAAAGATTTAAAAAGGTTTTGACCCGTTAAGCTTAGTTTATGCGAACTAGGTTCGCATAACTAGTTATGCGCATAAAGACGGGTTCGGAAGTTCGGATGGGCTTATGACAAGTCTTAGTATCAAAATACATTTTAGTTGAAGTACCTTCTGATTTAAAGTCAGATTATAAGTCAGTTTTGGTTTAAAATCATTCAATTAGCTCATTTGACCACATAGGGGCATTGTGGTCATGTTTAACAACATATTCAAGACTTGTCATTAAACCTATCAAACGGAATGACCATTTGGTATAATTTCAGAGGGTTATACCTAACAATGTAATTGTCCTAAAACAAGTTTAAAACAGGTCTAAACGTCGACCAAATGGGTCAGAATCAAAAGTCAAAGCAAAAGTCAAACTGCTTGACGTTTGACATAGAATGAGACCCTAAACTTAATTTTCAATGCTATAATGATTAAGGTACACACCAAAGTTGAATAACGTGTCTTACAGTCAGTATGCATACCCCGGCACATTATTCTGTATAGTCATAATAGTTCATGAGTCGGGACACCCAGACACGGTGCTAATAACCCGTAATTGTTTCAGTTGTCAAATATAATGGATTAAACCGGGTTCTTACATATATGTGCAATCATAGTCGGCTCATTTACGTAATACCCGCTCCAAGTGGCGTATTCTCCATACCCCAAGTTTTTAAAGAAAATAAGTTAAGAGTATTTACCTTTTAGCTAGCTTCCAACCGATAACGGTTTTCAAATATAGTAAAGCCGTAAAGACAGAGTATTAAACTCAAGTCTGATTATCTGGAGGGTTCTATAGTCCGGAGTGAACAGATTTAGCTATCTGTTAGAATGTATACGGGTCATAGGTTAGTTCATTTGACACGACCTGTTACGTAAGAATAAGATCAATTCGCTAGATTAAGCGTATATTGATTAGAATGTGGTTTATAACTATCCGAGTGTAAGGACTCATTCGATAAAGGTTAATTAAACTGACATTCTGATTTGGAAAGATTTAAAAAGGTTTTGACCCGTTACGCCTAGTTTATGCGAACTAGGTTCACAAAACTAGTTATGCGCATAAAGACGGGTTCGGAAGGTCGGATGGGCTTATGACAAGTCTTAGTATCAAAATACATTTTTAGTTGAAGTAACTACTGATTTAAAGTCAGATTATAAGTCAGTTTTGGTTTAAAATCATTCAATTAGCTCAGTTGACCACATAGGGGCATTGTGGTCATTTTTAACAACATATTCAAGACTTGTCATTAAACCTATCAAACGGAATGACCATTTGGTATAACTTCAGAGGGTTATACCTAACAATGTAATGGTCCTAAAAAAGTTTAAAACAGGTCTAAACGTCGACCAAATGGGTCAGAATCAAAAGTCAAAGCAAAAGTAAAACTGCTTGACGTTTGACATAGAATGAGACCCTAAACTAAATTTTCAGTGCTATAATGATTAAGGTACACACCAAAGTTGAATAACGTGTCTTACAGTCAGTATGCCTACCCCGTCACATTATTCTGTATGGTCATAATAGTTCATGAGTCGGGACGCCCAGACAGGGTCCTAATAACCCCTAATTGTTTCAGTTATCAAATATAATAGATTAAACCAGGTTCTTACATATATGAGCAATCATAGTCGGCTCATTTATGTAATACCCGCTCCAAGTGGCGTATTCTCCATACCCCAAGTTTTTAAAGAAAAGAAGTTAAGAGTATTTACCTTTTAGCTAGCTTCCAACCGATAACAGTTTTCAAATATAGTAAAGCCGTAAAGAGAGAGTATTAAACTCAAGTCTGATTATCTGGGGGGTTTTATAGTCCGGAGTGAACAGATTTAGCTATCTGTTAGAATGTATACGGGTCATAGGTTAGTTCCTTTGACACGACCTGTTAAATAAGAATAAGATTAATTCGCTAGATTAAGCGTATATTGATTAGAATGTGGTTTATAACCATCCGAGTGTAAGGACACATTCGATAAAGATTAATTAAAGCAATATTCTGATTCGGAAAGATTTAAAAAGGTTTTGACCCGGTACGCCTAGTTTATGCAAACTTTGTTCGCATAACTAGTTATGCGCATAAAGACGGGTTCGGAAGGTCGGATGGGCTTATGACAAGTCTTAGTATCAAAATACATTTTTAGTTGAAGTACCTACTGATTTAAAGTCAGATTATAAGTCGGTTTTGGTTTAAAATCATTCAATTAGCTCATTTGACCACATAGGGGCATTGTGGTCATTTTTAACAACATATTCAAGACTTGTCATTAAACCTATCAAACGGAATGACCATTTGGTATAACTTCAGAGGGTTATACCTAACAATGTAATGGTCCTAAAACAAGTTTAAAACAGGTCTAAACGTCGACCAAATGGGTCAGAATCAAAAGTCAAAGCAAAAGTCAAACTGCTTGACGTTTGACATAGAATGAGACCCTAAACTAAATTGGACAAGTTGAGCATGTTAATATCAGTTTATATTAGTTATTAAACCTGTATATATGATAAAACAACTGAGTTATAAGTTATAGATATCATTTACGCATTTTAGTCAAAAATTCAAGTTTAACGTAATATGCTCAACTTAACAATTCAACTAGTAAACGTATTAATCCGAAGGTATGATCGCAGAGGGTTCGTACCATCGTTATTATGATCATGTAGGAAAGTTCAGATTGAACTTTACCTTGACCGAAATGGTAAGAAGCTAAAGTCAAACAGAAAGTCAAATGTTTGACTTTTAGCTTAAAATAACTAAATATAATGAAAAAGACTAAGAGGAAACACTTACTTGGAAGTGTTTGAGTAGAAAGGAACTTGAAATGGGAGTCCTCTTGTCCAGAGGAGAGCTCCAAGCAGATTAGAGTGAAGAATGAGAATGAGAATGAGCAAGTTGCAAGTGTGAAACATGGAGGCTATTTATAGTTAGATATGATGCACAAGATTAAGACAAGTGTCCTGAGGCCTTATAGGATGTTTGCAGTTGTTAATAAGGTGGCAAGGACTGAGAAAAAGTGGCCAAATTGCGAGATAGGTGGCAACATGGTAGATGTCCTTGGGCTGCAAGCAAAATTGTCACTGGCAGTCCCTTATGGACCGTAAGGGATAAGTGCTTACGGTCCGTAAGGACCTTAAGCGCGCAGAACATTTGAACAGGATTATGGACCATAAGGGGTTAGCTTTTGCGGTCCGTATGGAACCTCCAGAACTCGATTTTTCAGAATTTTCATATTTAGTCCTTGGACTTTACATCTTAGTCCATTTGGCACTTTTAGTCCCTCTCTTTCCTCATAGTTGGGATTAGTTGGAGATCCGAGACGCGTTTTAGTTAACGCACAGTAATAATCTTTCTCTCCTTCCCAGATTCTGGATTAGTCGAAGATTCATAATATGTTTCAGTTAACGCTCAGTATAGGTCCTTCCTCTTTCCACATAATCGGGATTAGTTGGAGGTTTCTCCCTCCATGTAGACGAGAGATTAGCTGGAGAATTAGTCACATGTCATCATATAATTGGACGGATTTTTTGGGGTGTTACACAACCGTACACGAAAACAATACTGTGGCTATGAAGAAGGCTTTCGATAAACATAAAGAATATGCCCTAGAAGTTGCTTGCCTCATGCAAGCCACCATGTCTCCAGATCTTTAGAAGAATAAGGAAGACATAAATGCCTTTGACATGATTAAGCAACTCAAAGGCATGTTTCAGAAACAAGCCCGTCAGGAATGCTATGACACCATGAAATTGCTCATAAGTTGTAGAATGCAAGAGGGTTCCTCAGTTAGTGCTCATGTCCTCAAGATGAAAGACTACATCGACCAATTAAACAAACTTGGTTATCTTCTCCAAGATGAGATGGCTGTTGACTTCATTCTCAACTCTCTTTCCAGTCACTATGGTCAATTTGTTATGAACTTTAACATGAATGTCTGGGTAAACACAGTGCTAGAGCTACATGGGATGCTCAAAACGGCAGAGATGAACATTTCCAACAAAATAAACCAAGTGTTAATGGTTCAATCTGGTGGTGTTAGGAAGCCAAAACAAAGAAGAAAAATTCTAACAGCAAAGACAAAGGCAAAACTCTCGTTGCTACCAAACCTGCCACCAACAAGAGTAAACAAGCTGTGAGAGCCCCTCCTCCAGAAGAGCAGCAATGCTTTGAGTATAACAAGATGGGGCATGGGAAAAGTAACTGCCCCGAGTATCCTGCCAAGCTCAAATTGAAGAAGGCTAATGGAGAAGGCACTTCTTCAGGTATTCTGATATATGTTATTGAGCTTTTCACTGTTTCTAGCAACACATGGGTATTTGATACCGGATGTGGTTATCACATCGTTAATGTCTTGCATGAGCCTAAGAAGTGGAGAAAACTGAAAGCATGGGACGTGGAGCTCATTGTTGGTGATGGGAAAAGAGTCGTAGTTGCAACTGGCACATTTAATCTTACATGTCCTACTGCTCTTGTTGTTGTTTTGAACAATTGTCTTTTTGCACCTGGTTTGACCAGGAAAATCATTTCAGTTTCGTTGCTTTTTGAACAAGGATTTAGATATGTTTTTAATGGTGTTGCTATTTCTACTTATCTAAATGGTATTTACAATTTTGAGGCTAAACCTCTAAACGGTATTTATGAAATTGATGTTCAACCTAGCAGTAACATATATCACCTTTCTAAATGTCAGAAAAATGGTACTTATGTTTCATTCCAATGGCATTGTAGACTTGGCCACATAAGCAAGGCACGTGTAAAATGGCTCCAATCTGAGGGGATTCATGAATCCACCGGAGCAGACTCATTTGATGATTACGAGTCATGCTTAGCTGGCAAACTCACCAAGGATCCTTTCACTCATGTTGGTGAACGAGCTAGTAATCTACTAGGACTAATACACTCAGATGTATGTGGTCCTTTTAGAACTATGACTGGAATCACGGGAGATACTTTGTTACGTTCATCGACGACTATAGTCGATATGTGTATGTCTATCGCATGAAGCATAAGCATGAAACCTTTGAAAGGTTCAAAGAGTTTCAGAACGAAGTTGAAAACCAACTTAATAGAAAGATTAAAATGCTTCACTCAGATCGAGGCAGTGAATACCTCAGCTTAGAATTTCTCGATCATCTAAAGGAACGTGGAATAGTTTCACAACCCACTCCACCAGGCACACCCCAACTTAATGGTGTGTGTGAAAGGAGAAATCGAACTCTACTGAATATGATTCGGTCGATGATGTGTAGAACAAATTTGCCTCACTCCTTTTGGGGTTTTGCTCTTATGACTAATGCTCGACTCGTAAATCTAGCGCCTACCAAAAAGGCAAAAAAGACTCCATATGAGGTATGGCATAGGCGTAAGCCAAGTTTGAGTTACCTAAGAGTATGGGGGTGTGATGCTACATCACAAGTGATTCTGATGACAAGCTCGACCCTCGAAGCGAAAAGGTTGTTTTCGTCGGATACTATAACCAAAGCAGTTATTACTTCTACCATCCTGATGCAAATACGGTTTTCATCAAAAGGAAGGCTAAAAGATTCCTTGAAGATGAACTTCTTAGTCGAGGAACTAGAAGTAATATAGTGGATCTTGAAGAAGTTCAAGGACCACAAACAACCGTTGAGGTGGTCAGAACGTCTGAACCACAAGAAATTGTTGATATTGAATCAGACTTGAACACAAGCCTTCGCAGGAGCATCAGGACTCATAAAGAACCAGATAGATACCTTTGGCTTGTTGAGGGTTCTGAAGTCCTGACAGAAGCCGAGTCTGACGACGAGCCTACTAGTTATAAATCTGCTATTTCTAATCCAGATTCTATGAAATGGCTAGAGGCCATGGAAGCCGAGATGCAATCCATGCGTGACAATCAAGTCTGAACTTGGTTGAGCTACCCCCTAAATCTCAGGCAGTAGGGAGCAAATGGGTTTTCAAGAGAAAAACCGACATGCATGGAAATATACAAACCTATAAAGCACGGCTAGTAGCCAAAGGTTTCACTCAAACTCATGGTGTTGACTATGAGGAAACCTTCTCGCCCGTTGCTATGATCAAATCGATCAGGATATTACTTGCCATAGCTGCATACTATGATTACGAAATTTGGCACATGGATGTTAAAACCGCTTTTCTTAATGGACATCTTTCTGAAGATGTTTATATGGTTCAACCTGATAGATTTAGTGATCCAAAATATCCTAATAGCTGTATGTAAGCTAAATAAATCCATTTATGGACTTAAGTAAGCGTCTTAGAGCTGGAATCTTCGTTTTGACCAGAAAGTCAAGAAGTTTGGTTTTGTCAAGAACGAAGATGAACCTTGTGTTTACGGAAAGGCTAGTGTGAGTGCTATATCATTTCTCATCTTGTATGTAGATGATATATTGATCATTGGAAACCACATCCCCATGCTTAAGGAAGTTAAACATTGGTTGGGATCTTGTTTCGCAATGAAGGATCTTGGAGAAGCCGCTTACGTTTTGGGAATCAAGATCTATAGGAATAGATCTAAGCGACTTCTTGGGCTAACTCAGAGCACACACATAGATCAAGTAATAAGACACTTTAAGATGGAAAACTCCAAGAAAGGAGGTGTTCCAATGACTAAAGGAACCATCTTAGACAAATCACAAGCTCCCTCTGAGGACCGTGAGATAAAGCAAATGGAAGCAGTTCCATATGCTTCCGCAATTGTTTCTATCATATATGCTATGGTATGTACTCGACCAGACGTCTCGTATGCTTTGAGCATGACTAGCCATTACTAGCAGAGCCCTGGGATTGCCCACTGGACTGCAGATAAGAACATCCTTAAGTACTTGAGAAGGACAAAAGATATGTTCTTGATATTTGGATTAGTCAATGTCACACCCCAATTTCGGTGGGCCTGGAAGGGTTTAGTCGTGACGGTTGGATATCAGTTTATCACAATTAACTAATAATAATGCAACGGAAATATTAGGAGTAAAAATAAATGTTCATAACATTCAAAGTGTTCAAATATTCAAAATACAAATTGTTTCAAGTTGTTCAAATAACAGCCTACAGGCGGATTGAGACGAAACGAAGCTTAGACATCATAGGCCTTAAGCTATGAGTTGCAAATTCCAATGCTTTTATCATAGCCGACACGGATTCCCAGCCTAATAGTCAAGGTTCGTACCTGCAGTTTAGTCTTTTGACAATACGTCAGCTTTCGCTGGTAAATACAATTAACTGACTCATTTTAAAATAGTTTTTCAAAAATGATTTTATACATAGAGAAAACCCGTAGGTAATCCTTTAATATTTCTTGGGATTTAGTTTTGTCACCAAATTTACATATTTGTCATACATTGGGAACCAGATATCAGAGCTGGTCATTTTCATTGCTATAATGATTACAGTACACACCAAAGTTGAATAACGTATCTTACAGTTGGTATGCCTACCCCGACACGTTATTCTGTATGGCCATAATAGTTCATGAGTCGGGACGCCCGGACACGGTACCAATAACCCCCAATTGTTTCAGTTATCAAATATAAGGGATTAAACCGGGTTCTTACATTTATGAGCAATCATAGGCGGCTCATTTATGTAATACCTGCTACAAGTGGCGTATTCGCCATACCCCAAGTTTTCAAAGAAAATATGTTAAGAGTATTTACCTTTTAGCTAGCTTCCAACAGTTACCGGTTTTCAAATATAGTAAAAGCCATAAAGACAAAGTATTAAACTCAAGTTCAATTATATGGGGGGTTGTATAGTCCAGAGTGAAGAGATTTAGCTATCTGTTAGAATGTATACGGGTCATAGGTTAGTTCCTTTGACACGACCCGTTACGTAAGTATAAGATTAATCGCTAGATTAAGCGTAGATTGAATAGAATGTGGTTTATACCTATACGAGTGTAAGGACTCATTGGATAAAGATAATTTAAACCAACATTCTGATTTGGATAAGTTTTAAAAGGTTTTGACCCGTTACGCCTAGTTTATGCGAATTAGGTTCTCATAACTAGTTATGCGCATAAAGACGGGAAGTTTGGATGGGCTTATGACAAGTCTTAATATAAAAATACTTTCTTAGTTGAAGTATACACTGATATAAAGTCAAATTAAAGCTTGGTTTAGTGTAAAATCATTCATTTAGTTCATTTGACCACATAAGGGCATTGTGGTCATTTTTGAATATAATTTCAAGACTTGTCAATAAACCTATCAAACAGACTGACCATGTAGCATAACTTCAGTGAGTTATACTTAACAATAACATGGTCCTAAAACAAGTTTAAAATAAGCCTAAACGTTGACCAAACGGGTCAGAATCAAAAGTCAAAGCAAAAGTCAAACTGCTTGACTTTTGACATAGAATAAGACCCTAAACTGAATTGAACAAGTTGAGCATGTTATAATTAGTTTATATTAGTTATAAAACTTGTACAAATGATTAAACAACTGATTTTTAAGTTATGGAACTCATTTATGCATTTTAGTCAAAAATTCAACTTTTACAGAAAATGCTCAACTTAACAATTCGACTAGTAAACGTGATTGTCCGAAGGTATGATCTCAGAGGGATCATATGTCACACCCCCAAAATACCACATGCGGAAACACCGCGGGACGTGTGATGTACCAGGATCCAAGCCACCAATCACATTGAACTAATAATAAATATTTAATAAAACATTCGATTCATTTCATAATGTAAACGTCAATCAATTGTTTCACGACAAGTAAACGTTCAGCGGAAGCATAATGTAAATTGTTAATCAATTGTTTCACGACAAGTGTTCAAAACCAACGAAACAAGTATCCAAGAGTCTCGACCCATGACCACTCCAGTACTCCCAGATAGCAAGTCCATAACCAAGATTCTAACGACCTGCAAGCATGCAGACAAGTGTGTCAGACGACGCTGGTGAGTTCAAAGTTTGTTAACACGTTTTAGTTACCAGATATAAGTATAAAACAATTCAATGATTTGATGTTGTTAATAACTCGATTACCGCAGATGGCTCCAGATTATTTGCCATATTCCCAAAGCCTCTATCAAAGCAATGGTCAAGATTGGGGTCATTGGTTCACTCCCGACCTTCCCCGGTGAGGTGTGAGGGTGCCAAACCTAAATAGCGCTATTAACTAATATCCCGTTGCCTCCTCAGCAACAATCGGTACAAGGGACTTAAGTGATAGATATGAGTGTATTAACCAACATCCCAATAACCCGACATTCCTCCCCGGAACGTTTACCAGATGTCCTTCCCTGGGACGCATGCTTGGAAAAAGAGCAGTGAACTCACCTTGGTTTGCTCGGTTTGTTAAGTTACCTATTTCCAAGTTAATCAACCAACCCTACCGAGGTTACCAATCAATATCAGTTTCGTAATAAGTCACTTTATGTAATTATACAGTTTACATTTCACACAACAGTCCTCATCCCTGTGTATATCACGCAATAACATTCATAGTTGCATTGGCTATTCATATCAAACAATTTACATTAGACAACCCATATCAGTCTATGCAGGTTCCTTATTTCTAGATAACCCTAACTTCATGCAACAATCACAACTGTCAGACAACATGCACAACATAACCCACTCACTGTTCAACTTGTTACCCATGCGACGAAGAACCATCTTTCGTCGGGGTCCCATCAAGACGAAAGATCCATCTTTCATCGGGTTCAATCATGACGAAAGATCCAAGGTTAGTCAACAGGTATGTCGACGAAGAATGGGTCCTTCGTCGACACTGATTATTCGTCAAATGTGTTTTGTCACTAACCCTAACAGACGGTTACCAGTCCCTGACTACTGCCGTAACATATGATAATGGATTTGACAGTTTACAATCTGATCATGCAGCAGTTTTAATCAAGAATTACACACCCCAATTCATGTACAGTCCTCAACCTTTCAACAATAACTCATGTATCATAACTATCCTCATGATTATTCATCTAACAGGCTAATCATTTTCATACATAATGAAATTCAATTGTTTTAACTATGCAGCCATTCATTCATAAAGTCGAGGCTCTAAACAATACATGATCTTAAACAGATGATTACATTCACACATATTACCAAACATTACTCATGAACAGAGATTATCATTTACAGAAACACAAGATCATCAAGTCCTCAGATCACGATATCAAACCATACAACAACAAGGATTCAAGTTACTTAGAATCATTACACTAACTTGGAAATATACTGACGATACTCGGATCGTTACGAAGGACAGGCCTCGAAGTAGAGGGGATTGCCGTAGAAAGGAAAGAGGACTCTAGGGTTTTGTGATGGTTACGCTCGAAAGTGAACTTTCTGATTCCGCTCGAAAGTTAACTTTCTGATTCCGCTCGAAATGTCATATGTTGGTCTATAAATACCTTCTGAGCAGAATCATTTGTAAGAATCTTGTTTTCTGGTACAGAAATGCTGCCAAAGTGCCGTTTGTTTGTAATCGCTGTGAAATCAATATACAAGGCAGATTTAAGTGAAACAAGCTGTTTTTCTTGTCCGTTTCTTAGTTTCCGCCTCTGAAACGGATTAGAGCTCTTCTTATTGACTCGTTTGGGTCACGAAACCGATCCTACAATTGGTACCAGAGCTCGGGAGGAGGAGTTCTGCAGATTACAACTGATTTTGATTGCATTCTCTTACTTCTACACCTTCTTTCATCATCTGAACAAGTTTTCACGGTTAGAATCGGCCAAATTTTTCACAGATTGTGTATTAGTGTGTTTTAATAAACCCTTGAAAGTTTCACAGCAAAATTCGCAGTAAAAATGACCAAAACAGATGCCCGAAGTGATTCCGCTCGAACTGACTAGTTCCTAATTCCGCTCCAGATTAGTTTCATTTGTCTGATTCCGCTCGAAAATTCACTGATTCTGTTTGAGTTTGTCTGATTCCGCTCCAATATTTGTTCTGATTACGCTCCAAGTTGACATATGAATGATTCCGCTCCAAAATATTGTTTTGATTCCGCTCCAAGTTGCTTGTGATTCCGCTCCAAATAGTATTGTGTCAGTTCCAGGTCTCGTAAATTGATATAATCAGGTTCCATGTGATTTGTTTCATCTAACAAGGTGTTGAACATTTAATACATTTGAGATAATCAATGAATTGCATGTGGGACATAAATTCAGTTTGCATGTGACAAGATTACCACGAGAATTGATGTTGTTTTATTAAAGTGTTTACCGATCCATGTGCTTTTAAAACAATAGTCAAAGTGTGCATGTGTAGTTGATATCATAGTTGTCGGCCACATTAAAAATGAAGGATAAATTGATATTCATGCAAAGATAAGAGGTCCAATCAGTTGGTTATTGCATGTGTTGTCAGTCGTGATAAAGAGTTCTGGCCCATGTGACTTCAGTTTTCGGCCCAATCACTGTTGTTGAGTGTTTCAATTGAAATCATTGTCTATTTTGAGGTCCAATCATTGTCGGCTTATTTTGAGGTTATCAAACAAGAATAGGCTTAGTGGGATTTCGGCCCATGTATTGATATAATTCTGCATGTGAAAAACTAAGTTGTCAACCCACCACACATTCTCGGCCCAATCAACATTTAAAGCAATAGTATTGGTCCAATCAATTTGGCTAATTACGAGTTAAAGGCCCATTTGAGTAAAGAAGTTTGCATTCATTCATCGTGTATTGGAACGAGTCCGCAAATCTTCGACACGAGTCTTAGATTGTTTTCATCAACACACACTTTTACATATTCGTTCTGTTTAAACTGATCGTTTGTTTTTTTGTTTGCAGGTGTTTCCCGAAGTATCACCTGATTATTGAAACATGGCTGAGGAATTCTACAATGCATTTGCTACACTGGTTGCTCCTGTGACTGCTGCTGAAACATTGTACAGTGAGAATGAGACGGGAACTCATCAGAAACCACCGAAGCTGATGTACATTGAGGATTTTCAGGAATGGAAAAGTCGATTTGAGAACTGGGTTCAGGCATACAAATTTGATGCATGGTGTTCGTTGTTGAAATATTATGAGAAACCAAAGAATGAACGGGGTATAGAAAAGGGTTTTAATGATTTTACAGAAGCTGACAAGTTGAAATACACAAGTGAAAAGATGATGATCAGCATTCTTCAGCAAGCAGTTAAAGAAGATATTTTTGTTTAACTTCAACATAATGGTACAGCTAGATCAATTTGGGAAGCTTTGATTCAGAAATTCAGAGGGAGTGCTGATATGATCAAAAACAAAAAGGCGTTATTGAAGAAATCATTCGATATGTTTACAGCCTTCGATCATGAAACAACAAAACAGACCATTGATAGATATTGTCATCTAGTATTGGAAATGGGTAGATTGGACATCAAGAAAGAGGACGATGAGTGGGTCGATAAACTAGCTGAGGCGTTACCACAGCATAAGTGGGGAACATATTTGATGGTTGTGAAACTCATGAGGAAGTCTGAAAGTATGAACTTGGCACAGTTCATTCAGAAAATTGAAAGCAAGAGTTGGATATCCAGAAGACAACTATCATGACAAATCCAAATGCTAAACAGGATGTCAGCCTGTACTATCGAGGGAACACGTTTGAGGCTACCCCCAGCCAAAGTCCAAAAATTAGTACTGCTTTTAGTGCAGATGATTCTTCAAGACCAAATGCTAGCACTACAACTCAAAGTGGTGGATATTCTTCATCATTTTCAAGTTTTGATCCAAACAGCACAGCATCGAGTCCTCAACAGCAGAAATCTACAAATCTTCAATGCAATGTGACTTTGAACATTCAGAATGGTCAAATTCTGTCTCCTGAAGTGGCTAAGCAACACATGGCATCTCTTGTCGCCATGTTAGAATCGTATGAAAGCTTGGTTGCAGGAAGAATTGGAAATCCGATGCTTACGAAAGAAGATTATGACCAGATTGATGCCGAGGAACTTGAACTGATGGATGTGAAATGGTGTTTGGCTAGCGCTTGTAGAAGAGCTGAAAAATTTCAACAAATCACTGGAAGGGATGGTTTTCGGGATCTGGAAAATTCTGCGTTAGGATTTGACAATTCTAAAGTTACCTGTTTCCGTTGTAAAGGAAAAGGTCATTTTAAACGAGAGTGTAAAAATCAAGAAGCAACCGGGAATTAAGAAAAGAGCAATTATTATCAGAAATCAATTTTTCATCAGCTTGAGCAACAACCATCATCATCTAATGTCATTGACAATGGAAAGAAGAAAGCTTTAATAATTCATCAAGATGATGAAAAGGTTGCAGAGGGTTTTAGTTGGGACAAATACATACCTGGTTCAGCTCTTGTTGCCCGAGTTCTGGAAGATGAAGTTAGTCAGAAAAGAATTCCAATATTTCCAGATCTAGGAAGTGATGTTGATACTGATGATGAGGAAGAATATCTTAACAAATGTAGAAAAAGCTTTGATCCTGACAGTTTTAATTTTTTCTATGAAGATAAAGTTGAGATGCTGAATCAAAAGAAGATTGACAGGTTGAAGAGAGAGCTGGAAGCAGCAAAGTTACTCGTTGATGAAAAAGCAAAGACAGAAGCTGGTGAAACAAAAGTTGAAGTAGTAACTGAAAATGCAATAGAAAAAATTGTTGAAGTGGAGAAAGTGGTAGAGAAAATAGTCGAAGTAGAAAAGATTGTCGAAGTTGAGAAAATTGTTGAAAAGATTGTCGAAATAGAAAAAATTGTTGAAGTCGAGAAACTTGTTGAAGTAGAAAAGACTATCGAAGTTGAGAAGATAGTTGAAAAGGTGGTTGAAGTTGAAAAACCATGTTTAAAATGTTCAGAATTTTGCAAAACTTGTGAAGAAAAAGACAAGAAGATTTCTGAAATAGAGAAGATGAAAGAAGATTTACTGTCTGATGTGAAGTATGTGAAGGAGTTATACGATGTACTGAACAGGACAGTTGATAGTTTGAAAAGAACGAATTCAGAAATTGAAAAAGCAAATGATAAAATGAGTGCAACATTAATGACAAAGCAGAGCGTCATCAATGAGTACATCGAAGATTGTGCTAAACTGAAACAAGAAGTGGAACTGGAGAAGATTGAGAGTGAAAGGATTAAACGATTACTGTTGAGTTATACTACTTGTGATTACTTTATTGATCGTGTTTATCCTACTGTTGCAGGTCTTGAAGCGTTCATGGATAAAAAGACTGAAGATACTGATACTGGTAAGAAACCAAGTGTCAAGTATAATAGATGTCCGCCCCCGATCCATGAAACTTATTCTCCAAGGAATCCTAATGAGGAACGTCTAAAAAAGGCAGTCAACATCAAGTTAAAATCTGAAACTATTGATGAGTTACCAGATAACATTGATGTTACATTCACAGCGTCTGACACTGATCATGAGTCTGAGTTATTAAAGAAAGTTGTCGATCAGGTGTTAGATATGGATGAAGAGTCAAAACCGGAGTCTAAATCTGAAAGTCCGAGTTCGTCAGAAAAGAGTCCGAGTTCACCGGTCAAGAGGGTTTACAATAAGGAATTCTTGTTATCAAAATCTAATTTGAGTGATGGTTCAATCAAAGTAGCTTATACTTTGAATGATTCAGACAAATTATATTCTGATAATGAATTTCCAATAAGAAGTGTAAAAACTGAAATGATAAAACAGGTTTTCAAACTGACAGAAATTAATATTTCTGAAATAAAAGATTTAAATCTTGATGGAAAACCTAACAAGTACACTTCTTCAAGAATTCAACAGAGAGTAAACATGAAAATGGGTTACGGTTATGGTTATAATTTCCAAAAGAAATCAAACCATAATGGTAATCTCAAAAAGAAAGGTCTTAGTTTTATTTCATCAGAAAATTATAAAAATCAGAAAACTTATAAACCAAAAACAAAATTTGTTTCAGGAGGAAGTTCAGAGGATGAACAGAAGAAACCGTTCTGGAAGCAGTCAAACCAGGAGTTTCTTGCTGAAGTGAAGAAGAATGTGAGAAAGTTTGCTCAAAGAGTTGATAGAAGAACCTGTTTCAAATGTCAAGAAGTTGGATACATAGCTTGGAATTGTCCCAAGACCAACTACACTAAACAGGGAGTTTCTTCTAACTGTGTTTGAGAAAGGCTTGTGTTGATAAGAAACAACAACATGTGAAAAATGTTAAAAAATTTGAAAATTCTACTTCTGAGGAAGGAGAAAGTTCAAAAAGATTTTACAAAAGAAGAGGTGATTTGAGTAAACAAAAGTGGGTGGTTAAAACAGATATTTGTTCTGACAATGAATCAGATTCCATAAAATCAGAGGAGTCTTTTGTTGAGAAAAAGATTGTGAATTCCGTTCCTGAGGTGAATGATGAGAATTTTCCTCCATTGTCAAAGGAAAATTTGATGAAGAAAGTGGGAAAGGTAGAAATCTCAAATCAATTCTTCGCTAATAAGGGAGAATTTGATGTTGAGAAGGTTTTCAATGGAAAAGTCAAGCATATTTTTGGTAAGATGGTTGATAGAAAGGTAAAAGGTGCCAAAGAGTTTTATAAATCAAAATGTTGGTGGGACAGATGTGAACCAAAATCACCCAAGGCTGATCAGGCTTGGGTGGATATAATGTTTGAGTAAAAACCGGACTTGCCGGAGCTCCCAGGTTGGTAAGAGTGGAGCAGGAATCGGCATCTTTCTTAGCAAATGATCCTACAAGTGGTAAAGTTGGTAAAGTACAGGTGGTATATTTAAATTGTTATATTTTGATTTACAAGTGATTATGGTTGGTGAGTGAACCTGCAAGTGGTTGAAAGAGGTTTTCCTTGACAAAGTGGTTAATCAAGGTCATTAAGTTGAACTTGATTGGACCATACTTGCAAGTGGTTATAGAATATATGGGGTTCATTACATTGAGAAGAGGAACTTATCCCCTAACCTACAAATGGTTTATTAAAATCAACAAAACTAATTTTCCGGAAAAACCATTTGATTAAAACAAACTTAAGTGTTTTGAAATCACAATGGGAAAATAGTTTGTTGTGAGGGGGAGTTCTGATTGTTTATGCCAAGTAGATGGCGAATTGAAGCGATTTGATATCAGTTGTCACTTTGTTGTACAGTTTGTTTTCAAATTTCCTAAAATGTGTTTGCATTTTAGGGGGAGTAAAAATTTCAGAAAATCCAAAAACATTAGAAAATTTGAAAAAGTCAAAAACATGATAAAATCAAAAACGAGTTTTGTTGTATAAAAGAGGAAATGATAGTACATCAGTTGGACTGTCACAGCATGCTAAAGATATGGAAAGTTAAAAAGTGATAAACGGTCTCACTAAAGATGTGACGATAGGCTCAGCTAGACTAGTAGATTTGTGATAACGATACAAACTTAAATGAAAATGCCTAGTTCTAGTGGGAAACATGGTCGAAAGCATAGTACTTAGTTTTGTCCTTCTTGATTGTGTGCCTACTCAGTAATCGTTGATTGTTGAAAGGCATAAAACTGGTTAAGTCTGTGAACTTTCACAACTTTGCTGAAAAGTCGCTGTGATTGTGCATTTCATTTTGCAAAGATTTAAACTTGTTTGATTTCTTTATTTTGTTTAAGCATTGGACATCCTCTGTGTATACGTGAGTATCGACCTGGATGTTATTGCCTAAACGTTCTGCTTTATTTTCTTTGGTGTTTCGTTTAAGCTTTGGACCTCCTTTGCGTATACGAAAGTATCGACCTGGTGGTTAAAGCCTAAAAAACTTCAACTTGTTTTATTTTTCTTATTTTGTTTAAACATTGGACTTTCACTGCGTATACGGAAGTATCGACCTGATTGCTAATGTTTAAACATTCTGCTTTGTTTTTGCACATATCACAGTTGATAAAAGTTTAAAGGCATTACTTGAGTCAGTGTATTGCATGATGAGGGGATATGCTGAGATCGTGGGGTCCATAAGAATTTAGTGCAAAATTAATATACCTTAACGTATCGGTAAGCATTTCGAAAGTTTTTAGATTGAGTTTAAGAGGACAACTATATCGTCAATCAACGTGAATCGTTTAGAACTGAAAATGTTTAAAGCTTAACGGTGTTGTTGATTTGTCTCATAAACTGATATGATCTTCTTACACAAACTCACAAAAATATTGTTTGTAAATATTTCTTTTACTGCATTTCATTTCATAGTATAAAAAAATTCCAAAAAGATTTTCAGTGTGTTTTAGCATAAATTTTTGAAAATCCAAAAAGATTTTATACAAATGATGTTGGAAAGCTGATTTTCAAAATTCCGAGTGCTGAACATGACGAACAGGTTTGGGAAAGTTTGTTTGAAGATGTTTGAAATGAAAATGATATATTTAAGTGGTTCATCAGAAATTGACTTGATAAATCATTTTGTTTGATACTTGAAAATGATGTATTCAGGGTTGTGTCTTCAAGTGTTTAGCAAAGTTTCTAAATTTTGTTATATCTTATCTTTTATGAAACTTATGTTTTGGGTAGAGAATATGCAGGTGAGTCAGGTCTCGATCCTGAACTTGTGAAAGCCAGACTACGATCCCAGCATGTTTTGAGGGGGAGTCTGTTAGAGAAGGAGTTTGATTCTGAAGATGCTAGAGTGTTAAAGATTCATCTGAGTGCTGATATTCAGGAGATAAAGAGTGAGATAAGATCCAGATTGAGATTCTGGAAGCCCAAAGACTGATAAAGACTGAAGATGAGAAGACTCGACACTGAAGACTCCGTCAACATCCGAGGGGGAGTTTGTTGGTGCATCCGTCTGTCGTCTACGTCTTGTATCGAGTCTTGTACTGTAATAGTTAGATCAGGGCACGGAAAACTAGAAAGTGGTTTTTAGGGGTTATTCCGCTCGAAATGACACCTTGTCATTTCAAGCTAAATCACTTAACTTTCTGATTCCGCTCGAAAGTGAACTTTCTGATTCCGCTCGAAAGTGAACTTTCTGATTCCGCTCGAAATGTCATATGTTGGTCTATAAATACCTTCTGAGCGGAATCATTTGTAAGAATCTTGTTTTTCGGTACAGAATTGCTGCCGAAGTGCCGTTTGTTTGTAATCGCTGTGAAATCAATATACAAGGCAGATTTAAGTGAAACAAGCTGTTTTTCTTGTCTGTTTCTTAGTTTCCGCCTCTGAAACGGATTAGAGCTCTTCTTATTGACTCATTTGGGTCACGAAACCAATCCTACATGATACAATGCAATGACTTATAAAACAGGATTCTAAAATAAGTGACACGTAAAGGAAAGGTCTTAAAATTTCGGGTTGTCACATCATCCCCAACTTGAAAGAAATTTCATCCCGAAATTTGATAAGCAATCCACAATAGCACGGCGTCAGGTCAGGATGACTGTGGTTTTTCCGTAGGTGCCAGATCATCCCAAACTTGAAAGGGAATTTCATCCCAAAATTCACTAGTTGTATCAGATTTAGATTTGTCAGCTGGGAATAAATGAGGGTACTTGAGCTTCATCTGATCCTCGTGTTCCCATGTGAACTCCGGTCCATGTCTTGAGTTCCAATGAACTCTCACAATCGGAATCCAGCTATGCTTGCGGACTTTGACTTCCCGGTCCATGATTTCGATAGGTTCCTCGACAAATTGCAACTTGTCATCAATTTTCAGCTCTTCAAACGGTACCACAAGTGTTTCATCGGACAAACACTTCTTTAGCTGGGAGACATGGAAGACATCATGGACGTTACCCAACTCAGCAGGCAACTCTAACTTGTAGGCCACTTTGCCAATTCGTTCCAGAATTTTGAATGGCCCGACATAACGAGGGTTAAGTTTGCCGCATTTTCCAAAACGCACCACACCCTTCCAGGGTGTGACCTTCAACATAACACGATCCCCAACTACAAACTCCAAAGGTTTCCTACGTTTGTCAGCGTAGCTTTTCTGACGGCCGCGTGCTGCTGCCATACGATTCCTGATCTGAACAATCTTTTATGAAGTTTCAAATACAAGCTCCGGACCTGTGATCTGGCTGTCACCCACCTCAGCCCAACAAAGAGATGAACGGCATTTTCGTCCATATAATGCTTCGAATGGAGCTGCCTGGATACTGGTATGGCAACTATTGTTATAAGAAAACTCTATCAAAGGTAAATGTTTCTCCCATCCCTTGCCAAAATCAATCACGCACGCCCGGAGCATGTCTTCTAGTGTCTGGATGGTTCGTTCACTTTGACGATCCATCTGTGGGTGATAAGCAGTACTCATGTCGAGACGCGAGCCGAACGATTTGTGCATCGACTGCCACAAATCCGAAATGAAACGCGGGTCACGATCAGAGATAATAGAGGTCGGCACCCCGTGCCTAGAAACCACTTCCTTAAGATAGACAACAGCTACGTGTGAGAACTTATCTGTTTCCTTGATTGCTAGAAAGTGCGCTGACTTCGTGAGACGATCAACGATCACCCAAATTGTATCGTTCCCGTTTTGAGTTCTAGGTAGCCCAGTGACAAAATCCATTGCGATTTGCTCCCATTTCCACATGGGTATTTCTGGTTGCTGAAGTAGACCCGAGGGTTTCTGATATTCCACCTTAACTTTAGCACAAGTCAGACACTTACTCACGTAAGTCGCGATGTGAGCCTTCATCTTCGGCCACCAGTATAAAACCTTGAGATCCTGACACATTTTATCCGAACCCGGATGGACAGAGTATCGAGACTTGTGCGCTTCGTCCATCACAAGTTCCCTAAGATTTCCAAACAAAGGAATACATATTCGTTCCATGCAATACAGAATACCATCCGATCTCTCTACAAGTCGTTTTTCCATGCCCCTTAAGTACTCGGCTTCAATGTTTTCCTCTTTCAACACCTCAGCTTGAGCCGAACGGATCTGGACAGGTAAGTTAGAATGGATGGTGAGCTGTAAGGCGCGAACACGTTTAGGTTTCGATTCCTTTCGACTGAGTGAATCAGCTACAACGTTAGCCTTGCCCGGGTGATACTTGATGGCACAATCGTAATCGTTTAAGAGTTCCACCCAGCGACGCTGTCGCATATTTAATTCCTTCTGGTCAAAAATATGCTGAAGGCTTATGTGGTCGGTATAAATAGTGCATTTAGTACCGTACAGGTAATGCCTCCAGATTTTAAGCGCAAACACCACGACTCCCAACTCTAAGTCGTGCGTCGTATAATTCCTCTCGTGAACCTTTAACTGTCAAGAGGCATAAGCTATCACCTTCTCGCGTTGCATCAACACGCAACCGAGACCCTGAATAGAAGCATCACAATATACCACGAAATCTTATGTGCCTTCAGGTAAAGATAAGATCGGTGCGCTGCAGAGCTTTTGTTTCAGCGACTGGAAAGCATCTTCTTGTTTTGTTCCCCACGAGTATACAACACCTTTCTGTGTTAACGAGGTAAGAGGTTGTGCGATCTTCGAAGAGTCCTTAATAAATCTGCGATAGTACCCAGCGAGACCAAGAAATTGCCGTACCTCTGAAGGAGTCTTCGGTGCCGCCCAATTTCTGATAGCATCAATCTTAGCAGGATCCACGTGTATCCCTGATTCATTCACAATGTGGCCAAGGAAGTGTACCTCTCGAATCCAGAAGTCACACTTAGAAAATTTTGCGTAGAGCTGCTCCTTCCTCAGAAGTTCCAAAATAAGACGCAGGTGTCGCTCGTGATCTTCCTTGCTCTTTGAATAGATTAGAATGTCGTCGATAAACACAATAACGAAGTCATCGAGATACGGTTTGCATACCCGGTTCATGAGGTCCATGAAGACCGCCGGTGCGTTTGTCAACCCAAACGGCGTAACTAAGAACTCATAGTGCCCATACCGCGTTCGAAAAGCCGTTTTAGGAACATCCTCCTCTCGGACTCTCATCTGATGATAGCCTGATCTTAAATCGATCTTTGAGTAAAAACTTGACCCCTGTAACTGGTCAAATAAGTCGTCGATACGTGGCAGAGGATAACGATTCTTAACTGTCAGCTTGTTGAGTTCTTGATAATCTATGCACATGCGAAAGGACCCGTCTTTCTTCTTTACGAAAAGAACTAGGGCTCCCCAAGGCGAAGAACTAGGTCGAATAAAGCCCCTGTCCAATAACTCTTGCAGTTGATTAGACAACTCCTGCAACTCTCCAGGTGCTAAACGATAAGGAGCACGAGCAATAGGAGCTGCCCCTGGTGTAAGATCAATCTGAAATTTCACTTGACGGTGAGGAGGTAAACCAGGTAGTTCCTCAGGAAATACATCAGGGAATTCACGAACAACTGGCAGGTCTTCGATCTTTCTTTCTTCAGACGGAGTATCAGTAACAAGTGCTAGAATAGCAGGATGCCCCTTTCGTAGACACTTTTGTGCTTGCATAGCTGAGATGATACCAACCATCGCCCCACTACGATGCCCTTGAACTGATAAAGACTCTCCACTGGAGAGAGGAATACATACGATCTTCTCCTTACATAGAATCTTAGCCTGATGCTTAGACAACCAATCCATACCAACCACTACATCAAAACTACCGAGGGTAACAGGAAGGAGGTCAATACCAAACACTTGACCCACAAGATCTAGTTTGCATTCCTTAATAACGTGTGAGGCTTCAATCGTCTTACCGTCAGCTAATTCTACTACATGTTTAGTTTCTAGAGGTGTTGGAGCTAACCCTAATCACTGACTAAACTCTAGGGACACGTAACTCCAATCAGCAGCGGAATCAAATAATACAGAAGCAAAGAGGTTGTTCACAGAAAATGTACCAGTCACGACATTGCCGTCGTTCCTAGTATCACCAGCACCAATCGTAAATACCCTTCCATGTGCTCCATTGGCCCCATTGTTGCCATTATTGTTGTTCCCAGCATTGTTGTTGTTGTTGTTGTTGTTCTGACGGTTGTTGTTATAGTTGGCATTCTGATTCAGCTGAGGGCAATCCCGTTTAATATGACCCTCATCCCCACACTGGTAACACCCCTTCTTAAAGCCTTGGTTCTGATGGGGCTGCTGCCTTTGCTGTTGTTGATGCTGCTGATTCTGCTGCTGGTTTTGCTGCTGCTGCTTTGGGTACGTAGCTCTACAGTCTTTTGCCATATGACCCACCATATCACACCGGTGGCAAGCTCGGACACACGGTCCATGATGATGATACCCACACTTGTTGCATTTTGGCTTCCTACCAACATAGGAGCCTTGACTCTGATTGCTGCCCTGGCCTTGGTTAACTGAGGACGACTGACTGAAACTACGGTTATTGCTGTTGTCAGGCCTTTTCTGAGATTGACTTGCACTAGTTGCTTTGTCAGCATCGTTCCATTTACGCTTGTTATCACTAGCAGGTGTGGTAGCTGTAGCAGCAGGGGTAGTAGCAGAAACACGGGGCGGTAGCGATCCACGCTCAACCTCCTGGTCAGTAATCTTGTGTGCTAAATGGATAATATGGGGCATATTGTTAAGGTTTGCAGCAGTGACCAAACTCTTTACTGCTGGTGCTAGGCCTTTGATGTACAACTCAATTCTTCGTGGTGGGGGTCGAGACAAGTTAGGGCACATGTTTGCTAGCTCATGTGACCTCATTGTGAACACTTCAATTTCAGACCCCTCCATCTTCAGATTGTAGTATTCGTTCTCAAGTTTCTGAATCTCATTACGAGGACAATACTCATCTCGCATCAACTCACATCTGCACTTGGGCATTCCACCAAGTTAGGGCACCATCCTCTAATGTGCCAGTAGTATACTTCACCCGGTCCCCCACGGGATAGTTACACATAGCGAACACTGACTCAGCTTTCTCGAACCATCGAAGTAGCCCCACAGCCCCTTCAGTCCCACTGAAGGTCTGTGGCTTACAATCCATAAATGTCTTAAACATGCAGGCAGGCGGATTGTTCTGATTCTGATTCACTTGCTTACCTAATAAACGAAAATGAAAGATACAGCACACGGGTAAGAGTTGGGCATGCGACACAAGAATAAAGAGTATTTGGCACATATCGTACCATCTTGATAGGCTGCCAAAGCCTCAGCCACAAGGGTGTTAATCATGTTTGTCAGCTCGGCCTGTGTCATCGCAATGTGACCACGCCCATGGCCTCGTCCGCTCATGATTCTATATAAGGAAAGAGGACAGGTTAAGAGTCGAGATAAGGTAGGAGTCAAAGATCATGAAGACTTCTACAGACTACTAAGTTTACATCAATCAACAGAGCGGAACCCTTTTCACACTCGTTAAGGCTCACTGGGACTCACATGCACCCCTCATTATTATTATGTGTGCACCCATAATAACAATGCGATTTGCATGTTTATCTCAGCTCCCCCTAACTTATGCTAAAAGGTTCCTCAAATCCGAGTAGCAAGACACAAGACACCATAAAACGTAAACCACGAATGTCTAACGAGATATCACACTGTGACTCTATCAACCACATAACTTAGGCAAATAAACGTGAGTTCAGTCCATTGTGCTAAGTTTGCAATTACGTGCAACATCATGCATTAGTGTACCCTAGATATGCTATGCAATTAGTAAACGAGAGACGAACCTTGCAATCTGTAGCTGAGTGTCATGGTCGATTTCGAAGCTGTTCGGTTATAGTCTGGTTTTGTAAAAACGTTTTAAAACTTAGTTCACTATAACCAGTGGCTCTGATACCAAACTGTCACACCCCCAAAATACCACATGCGGAAACACCGCGGGACGTGTGACGTACCAGGATCCAAGCCACCAATCACATTGAACTAATAATAAATATTTAATAAAACATTCGATTCATTTCATAATATAATTCCAAGTCATAAGTTAAAACCAAAGTAAACGTTCAGCGGAAGCAAAATGTAAATTGTTAATCAATTGTTTCACGGCAAGTGTTCAAAACCAACGAAACAAGTATCCAAGAGTCTCGACCCATGACCACTCCAGCACTCCCAGATAGCAAGTCCATAACCAAGATTCTAACGACCTGCAAGCATGCAGACAAGTGTGTCAGACGACGCTGGTGAGTTCAAAGTTTGTTAACACATTTTAGTTACCAGATATAAGTATAAAACAATTCAATGATTTGATGTTGTTAATAACTCAATTACCGCAGATGGCTCCAGATTATTTGCCCTATTCCCCAAAGCCTCTATCAAAGCAATGGTCAAGATTGGGGTCATTAGTTCACTCCAGACCTTCCCCGGTGCGGTGTGAGGGTGCCAAACCTAAATAGCGCTATTAACTAATACCCCGTTACCTCCTCAGCAACAATCGGTAGAAGGGACTTAAGTGATAGATATGAGTGTATTAACCAACATCCCAATAACCCGACATTCCTCCCCGAAACGTCTACCAGATGTCCCTCCCTGGGACGCATGCTTGGAAAAAGAGCAGTGAGCTCACCTTGGTTTGCTCAGTTTGTTAAGTTACCCGTTTCCAAGTTAATCAACCAACCCTACCGAGGTTACCAATCAATATCAGTTTCGTAATAAGTCACTTTATGTAATTACACAGTTTACATTTCACACAACGGTCCTCATCCCTGTGTATATCACGCAATAACATTCACAGTTGCATTGGCTATTCTTATCAAACAATTTACATTAGACAACCCATATCAGTCTATTCAGGTTCCTTATTTCTAGAAAGCCCTAACCTCATGCAACAATCACAACTGTCAGACAGCATGCACAACATAACCCACTCACTGTTCAACTTGTTACCCATGCGATGAAGAACCATCTTTCGTCGGGGTCACATCATGACGAAAGATCCATCTTTCGTCGGGTTCAATCATGACGACAGATCCAAGGTTAGTCAACAGGTATGTCGACGAAGAATGGGTCCTTCGTCGACACTGATTATTCGTCAAAGGTGTTTCGTCGCTAACCCTAACAGACGGTTACCAGTCCCTGACTACTGCCGTAACATATGATAATGGATTTGACAGTTTACAATCTGATCATACAGCAGTTTTAATCAAGAATTACACACCCCAACTCATGTACAGTCCTCAACCTTTCAACAATAACTCATGTATCATAAGTATCCTCATGATTATTCATCTAACAGGCTAATCATTTACATACACAATGAAATTCAATTGTTTTAACTATGCAGCCATTCATTCATTAAAGTCGAGGCTCTAAACAATCAATACATGATCTTGAACAGATGATTACATTCACACATATTACCAAACATTACTCATGAACACAGATTATCATTCATAGAAACACAAGATCATCAAGTCCTCAGATCACGAAATCAAACCATACAATAACAAGGATTTACATAGGTTATACGTCTAATGTACTGGGCCCGAACGACTTGGGCCGAGAGGCCCTAATGGCGAAACACCTAGCATGATGAAATACATCCTTCGTCGTGCATGTGGGTGACGAAATACATCTTTCATCGAGCTCATAAATCACGTTTTGTTTTCATTAATCACTAACCTTTAACCTTAAACATAACCATCCTTTCACATTCAAACAAAACAATGTAATGATACAATGCAACGACTTATAAAACAGGATTCTAAAACAAGTGACACGTAAAGGAAAGGTCTTGAAATTTCGGGTTGTCACATCATACCAACGTTATTATGATCACGTAGGAAAGTTCGGATTGAACTTAACCTTGGCCGAAATGGTCAGAAGCTAAATTCAAATAGAAAGTCAACTATTTGACTTTATCTTCAAAATCACTAAATAAAATGGAATTACACTAATGTAAACACTTACTTGGAAGTGTTATAGCTGAAGAACACTAAGAAGGGAGTCCTGTTGTCCAGAGGAATGCTCCAAGCAGGGATAGAGTAAAAGAAATGAGAATGAACAAGTTTAAGTGAAGAAATCATGGCCTTTTATACTTGAAGATGATCCACAAGATCATTCCAAGTGTTATAATCAGTTGTAGGATGTCCCCAAGTGTCCTAAGACGTGTAAGGAGCAGAGAAAGGTGGCACAAATGCGAGAGATGTGGCAGAATGGCAGCTAGCCTTGGGCTGCAACCAAAATTTGTCTCTAGCAGTCCCTTACGGACCGTAAGGGTTAAGTCCTTGCGGTCCGTAAGGACCATAAAGGCACTGAACTTCAAACATGCTTACGGACCGTAAGCCGTAAGGCTTTCCGGTCCGTATACGACCACCAAAAATGAATTTTTGAGATTTTACATCTTTAGTCCTTGGACTTTACATCTTTGGTCATTTAGCACTTTTAGTCCCTCTCCTTCCTCGTATTTGGGATTAGTCGGAGATCCGGGACGCGCTTTAGCTAACCCAAAAATAATAATCATTCTCTCCTTCCCATATTCGGGATTCATTGGAGATTCAAAACACGTTTCAATTAACGTTCAAAGTAGGTCCTTCCACGTAATCAGTATTAGTTGGAGCTTTCTCCCTCCACGTAGTAGGATTAGTTGGAGAATTGGACATGTATCATCACATAATTGGACATAATTTTCGGGGTGTTACAGTCAATGAGGAGTTCACTGTAAAATGTTATAGTGATGCTAGTTTTCAAACTGACCGATATACCTCTCGCTCACAAACAGGTTTCGTGTTCACTATCAACAGAGGAGCTGTCTCAAGGAAAAGCTCCAAGCAGAGTGTTGTGGCTGATTCCACCATGGAATCTGAGTACATTGCCGCATCGGATGCCGCAAAGGAAGCTGCTTGGATGAAGAAGTTCATAACCGATCTCGAAGTGGTTCCAAGTATCATGAAACCCATCCAGATATTTTGTGATAATACAGGTGCTGTTGCTCAAGCCAAGGAGCCTAGATCTCATCACAAAGCCAAGTACATTTTGAGAAAGTTTCACTACATACGTGAGATTGTGGAAAATGGAGACATCGTTATAAGCGAAATTAACACAGATCAAAACCTAGCTGACCCGTTTACTAAGCCAATGACTCAAGAAAAACATGACTATCACATGGACGGTATTGGGCTTAGATTAGCAAGTGATATGTTTTGATTTAGTATTTGGATGTACAAACATCAAACAGTTGTACTATTGCATCCATTTTGATTTACTAGTTAAATGCAATTCTTGGATCCTACAACTGTGTTCGAATTTCATACGTTTAATCCATGAATCATGTATTCTAAATTGTTCGAAGTTGATCAGACTCATGGGAACGATTCTAAATTAAGACTTTTCTGAATTTGGACTCAAGTGATTGACTTCCAAATCCACAGGCCTCTTTATGAATGACAGTAGATGTAACTCACATCAAATCATCTTCATGGATTCAGGCATAAGATGTTTTGATAAAGGCATACTCATCTGGTATCCTCTGACCTGAGATACAAATTAGAACTTCCGTTTACAAAGAACCTTCTTTGATTACTGCCAACCGCTGTCGCGTAACTGCCACTCATAAAAGCTTTAGTTGGGAATGGATCTTAAATTCAATGGGAGTTGTATGTAAACAATAGGGAATTATGTACTCTTACACTAAAATGTAACAGCTAGGCATCAAGGCGTCCTCGTTGATTCATACTGGAGAAGTGTAAGGCTTTACCCAAACTGACTGTGTGTTTGATTAGACCACTGTGAATCTGGATCGAGAACAAGAATAATTGAAACACAATAAGAGAATGAATTGATCCATGTCTCATAGTTTTAAATTGATGTTTTTTTACAGAAAGGATAGATGACAACGATTGCCATAAGTCTACTGCCTTAAAGTAGCAAGCCGTTGCTAAAGGGAAGATACCTTGGTTAGTGACTTTAAAGTGTCATGACCTGTTGGGGGCAGCTATGTGTAGCTAGAGCACCGCTGGCTGTCTGCATTGAGATCTTATCGGAGACCGTCCAAGTTGGAGCTATTGGATATTTATGTCTGGTTCGATAAGTCAACGCTATCGACTGGGTCTTGACCCGTAAGAGTTACACTACGGGCAACGAACTAAAATCCACTTAACTAGTTTAACTGGTAATTACAAACGATATACAAAACAGATCATAATTATATTTATGATCATGAGCGGGTTTATATTATTAATAATCGTTATAATAAAATAATTATTTATCTTAATTAATAAACTTGTTGCGGGTATTAACTCAGAGACGGGTACATGTACCGTGTGAGACAAGCACACTCTTTAATCACCACTTGTCGCACATGCACCGATGCTACGCCACTTGTCACGCATGCACTCTTGCATTGCCACTTGTCGCACATGCATGAACTTCTCGCCACTTGTCCAACTTGGGCATGCATGTCCGCCACTTGGCAAGCATGCATGCATCTCTATACTCCATATATAGTGTTGTATGGACTTGCTTTGTGAGGTTAGAAGTTTTGCACAAGAGAACTCTCCAAAATACTCATAACCGGTCACTAATCCCGCTGCGCCGCCGATACCGTCGCCACCGATCCGCCGTTGCCACCGCTTCGCCGCCACCGGCCACCGCCACTACCCGGAGCTATACCCGCGTTCGTCACTAGCACGTGTTCGTTGAATCTCGGTGTCTCAACCGGTTAATTACTAACCGAAGGTATACCTAAACCCCCTTTGGTTTGTGTTTTTATTTCGTGTTTGCATGTCGGTGACTTTGTTCCATTGTAGATACTCCTTGGTATAAAAGTGTTCATATTATTTATATATTGGTACCTATGCTTTCGTTGCTTAAAAATGTATATGTATATTTTTCCTCTAGTTAAAGTTTATTTTAACTAACATATATATATATATATATATATATATATCAAAAGTGTTTTGACTAATCTTTGTAATAAATAAATATATACTTATATGAACCGGGTTTAAAAAAAACATATACTGCAGATTCCCTTCATAAACAACAAATATGATAAGATTAAAGACACTTGCTACTAGAAACTACAAAGAAACTACTTTTACCGTATTTAAGAAATCAACTAGTAGGTTCACTCCCGTGTTTGATCGGTATGGATCCGGTTTGTTACAATATGAGCATACGTTATAACAATCAAAATAGAAAACACAAAAATTAAAGGTGTAGTAAAATCAAAACCATAACAACACATATTCGGTTTGTTATGACGGTGTGATTCTACAACGAAATGTAAGAAAAACACATTACGTCAAAATTGAGAAAATCATAATATAAAATCGTGAAAAGCATGACACATCTAAATTTATTATAATTAATTAAAATCTTCACATAACACTATTTTTGAAACTAAAAGAATAAATTCTAAGAAGTTGAATAAGTTATAAAAATAAATGTGGCTTTAGAAGAGTAATTAATCATGTGACTGACTTTGCGTGTTGTAGCATTTGAGAATTTGGTTGATTTTGATTCACTTGTATAGCAAACGTAAAAGGAAATATAAAAATATTGTCATGACAAATGTTTGTTTTGTCAATATTTTTTTTTTAACTTTTAATTACATAAATACGAAAGCGAATTTAAATATTCATGACCAACCTTTGTTTTGTTTGTTGAATTAAATTAAAAAATTAAGAAACCCAAAAATAAATATGTTTTGTTAAGTATTAAAATGAGTACGTAAAAGAGTACCCCATATAGTTCAATTTTATCATTTCTACTTTATATAAAAAAATTTGAAAGTTTCCCTAGTAAAATAAAATTCTAAAATTGGTTAGGTGAAGCAAGTATCACTAAAAAAACAAAAAAAGGAAAAAGATAGGCACTACAAGAATATGGTACCAATAGCAGAAACACCAACAACGATGACATCCTATTTGTTGCCTCTATTGGTCCGATCCGGACACGGTGTCCCTTAATAAACCCCAGCCACCCATTTCTTATCTCGATGATCCAACAGCTGGGGTTTAACCTAACCTTTAGCAGTGATATGTAGAGCAATAGAGGCAACTCGATGTCGCCTCTAATTTTTTTTGGAAAATACAGCTCTTAAAAGCGAGATTTTCCCCTCCTCTCTCTGTTTTCACCCCAAACCCTTCATCTCCTTCACGGATTCTCCCCCAATTCGGCTATATCTCTTCAATTTCATCAAATTCTCCCCCAAATCGGTTAGTATGTTTGTTAAGTTGAATTTCTTCTTTAATTTGTTATATATTTGTTAATTTCTTGACTTTTTGTGTATGTATTTGTGTATGCTAGAGAAATCCGTCCACCCACCACGTCTTTGCCTCCGCCACGAGTAGGAACTTCACTTTTACAGTTACTTTTCTATTTAATTTTGTTCAAGATGGGAAATTGTTAATTTCGGGTTAATTAGTTTAGGGTTTGTGTAGGTATGTATAAGGATGTATATTTATATGTAAATGTGTATATCTTAGTAAATGTATGTGTCTATATGTATGTGTATGTGTATGTGTGTATATGTAAATGTGTGGATGTTAGTATATATGGAAGTAAACGTATGTATATGTAAATGTGTGTATGTAAGAATGTATAATGTATGTGTATTTGGTGAAAATGTGCGTATGTAAGTATGTATGTGTGTATGTAGGCGTATGTAAGTATGTAAATGTGTGTATGTTAGTATGTATGTTTGTATAAAGTATGGAAATGTGTGTATGTATGTAAGTATGTATAAATTATGTGTATTTGATGAAAATGTGTATATATTAGTATGTAGGTGTGTATGTGCGTATGTAAATGTGAGTATGTAAGTATGTATGTGTGTATAAAGTATGTCAATTTGTGTATATAAGCATGTGTATTTCATGAAAATATTTGTATTTAAGTATGTATATGTGTATGTAAATATGTGTGTTTGTATGTGAGTATCTGAATGTGTGTTTGTAAGTATGTATGTATTTGTGTATAAACTATGTAAATGTGTATATGTAAGTATGTATGTGTGTATGTTTGTATGTAAGCATGTATGTGTGCAGAAACTAAGTAAATGTATGTATGTATGTAAGTATGTATGTATGTTTGTATGTAAGTTTGTATGTATGTATGTTTGTATGCAAGTATGTAAATGTGTGTTTGTAAGTATGTATGTGTGTATAAAGTATGTATATGTGTGTGTATGTAAGTAAGTATGGATGTGTGTATGCTAGTATGTGTATGTATATGCTAGTATGTATGCGTGTATGTGTTTATGTAAGTATGTAAATGTGTGTATGTTAGTTTTATTATTTGTATGTATGCGTAGGTATATAAGGTAGAGGATCCTGTACATTTTATATATTAACAATTGATGAAAGCTCTTGTGAACAGTACAACATTTGGGCAAACTTTGGAACTTATTTACGGTACTACCACCGTTGTTTTTGGTTCAATTGTTAAAAAGGTGAAGCAACCGTCAGAGAGAGAGAGGGGGAGCGATGAGATACAGACAGAGAGGTCGATGACGATGATTCCGCCGGTGTTACAACCTTCTCGCCGGCGTGAATAACACTTGTCAACGACGTCTTCATCATTGTGGTGGCGGCGAACATGGGTTGTGCCGGAGAGCGACGAGGTATGTTCGATCAGATGCTGCCGTAGCTCCGACAATGACGGCGGTCAAGCGGTTAGGGTTTCGATCAACTTCTGGTAAGCCCTTTTCTATTGCATGTTCACTATTTTTTTAGATCGGTTGTCGCTGAACCTTAACCCGACGACTAATGTTGATCTGATGAGTAAGTAACATCTGCTGAGGTTCCGGTGAACGGCCAGGAGAAGATTTCATTTAACAGGTAAGCACACAACCCTAATTATGAGTATTGCTTCAGTGTGACGGTGATGATGTTGTGACGGTGTGGTTGTTAGGGTTTGTTTGCCCTAATAAGTCGTTCTCGAACCCTAGGTGGAGATAAGAACTGATGGTGGACCAATGAAGATTGATCAGGTAATTTTAACTGTTTTTGATTGTTTGAAGATGGCTTTAATATTTGAATTGTGAATTAAGTGTTTGATATGTTATGTTTATGGTAATTGGATTGTACTAATTAGGGTTTCTTTGAATGGTTTAGGTTTAGTTGGTAAGAGTGGGTCGAAATGGAAGTTAAGGAGGAGACTCAAGCAAAAATGAAAAGAAACCTAGGACCACAACATACTTTGATAACAAAGTTATAAGAAATAAAAAATACGTGTAGGCGACTATTCTTAAACTTTGGGTTTCTGCGTGTTGGTTACGAATGACATGCCACTGCCACGATGACACCACCGTACCCAGCGGCGCCACCACCTACCGGCGACTCATTTTTTATAGGGTTTGCTTATATATTCTTATTATTATGAAATTTGTGTAATAAGGTAATAATGTTATTACTTTGTTTTCTAGGGCTTTGAATCACCTGAAGCTTGCTTACATCATGCTTTCATTGCAACGGTTCGCTAAGTTTTTTGGTAAGTTTCTTTGTTATAAATACCATATAAATTAAAAAACTTGAATTATTATTTGATTTTTCCCCCTTTCAGCATTTCTTTCATTGAAAGCTTCCATGTTTCTTGGATATATGTCTTTAAATCTATGGTTTTGACTTTGTAGTAATGCAGCTAATTGTTTGAAAAAATTCAGTTTATGCAATTAGGAATTCACTTTTTTCACGCTTGCTGTTTTTCTGGCCAACCAACAGTGTCGAAACAAACACTAAATCTAGGAAATCTTCCCATCTTTAGTCTCATAATTTCAAACTGAAACACTGTGACTTGGTTTGTTACCGTTGATCACCAAATACTACTTCCTGAATTGAAGTTGGTTTAAGAATTCCTGTTCGATTTTGATGATTTTACGAAACACAATGGACATAGTGCATCGTTTGACCCATAGTGCATCGTTTGACTAGATCAATTCACTAAAAAAAATCATAATATGTTTTCTTTTTCGACCAGCATTTTGTGATTAGTTTGCTTGTCTAACTCAATATACTATAATCCATTATAGTATTGTAAAATCACACACGAAAAAAAATATAAAAATATATATATTGTGTTTTGAAACAAAACTTTGTGGTATAAATAAAATTTCACCATGATTGATTTATCATTGCTGTTTTTCTAAAATTTCGATATCAAATGATAATGTATTTTATTTTAGTTAAGAGTATAACAAAGCATGTCATTAACTCAACGCTTGTCGACCATAGTGGAGCGGGTCAATGGGTCGTCAACAACACAATTTACGTGGGGAAGGTTTCAGTTTACACAATAAATGCGCGAAGAGGTATATGCACAAACCCTGCAATTTAATTCACTACTTAGTTTATTACTATGGTTATTGTATATATTTATTTATGTGCATCACGTGTGGGTCTAAACGAGCCTAAACAAACTAAACCAAATTATAAATACAAATTGCGAACAAGTATACAATATTAAAGCTTTATACTCAATTAAATAAGCCAAACTGATAATATATACTGTATACAAATAGGACGAATATAGTATTCTTGGGCACATGTAGCCGCTTCTAATTTGGGCTTTTTTTAGCAAAACAATGCAATTTCTTATTTATTGCTAGAGTCAATCATTTGGTCCGGATATGGTTTCTGTTAAATCAATAGTTGCAGCTGTATACATGGATTATAGAGTCAACTTACGGATGGTGACTTCCTATTAATTTCTTAGTAGCTGAAAATGGTTAAATGATTAGCTATCAGCGCTCAGATCAAATGTTCCCAAAATAAGCAAGGTATAACCAGCAATATATATACCCTCGATTTGGCTTTTCTATTATTAAAATAAACTAATAATCTTTTTTGAGGTAGGTGGATGGATAAAAGATCAATACTCGGGCTACGATACGGATACCATGATCCAAATTTGTTGTTCGATGAAACCCGGACCGTTATCAACAATGAGCACACTTGAAGCACTTGGTTTAGACATTCGACAATGGGTCATCAGTTGTTTTAATGGTTGTTTATTTCAAAGTTCATATTCTAAGGTGTGTTTCTATTAAAAATGTGCATCTCTTTATCTATCTTAACTATATATGCACATGTAATTATAATAAATTCTAAATTTGCATGATATGTAGTCACAGGATTATCGATCGGCGATGGACTACAATGAATTGTGATGACCTGAACCAAACAATCATCTGTTTAATCATTGTTATTATGTTTTACTAATTTGTTTCTCAAGTTTGATGCATGGTTCTTCAGGTACACGACATACCTTAACTAGACATAAATTTGGCAGACAACTAACAAGCACCAACAACTTTTCTAAAACACGCAAGGCACAACGAACCAAGAGATAAAACGCACTCGCTACAAGGGCTAAACACGGGCCACGAGACATATCTATTCTTAAGAGCGCTAGACATCATTCGGTTTTGCACGCCGCAACGCGCGCGGGGATAACCCTAGTTAATCTAAAAGTGTGAGAAGGGTGAGAAATATTGTGGTGATGACATGTGTCCTCAATCTAAATTAATTCAAAAGGGTAAAAAAGTAATTTTCTTA
This sequence comes from Helianthus tuberosus, assembly GCA_030545235.1. Taxonomy (NCBI): domain Eukaryota; kingdom Viridiplantae; phylum Streptophyta; class Magnoliopsida; order Asterales; family Asteraceae; genus Helianthus; species Helianthus tuberosus. The sequence continues at coordinate 113,538,006 of CM060417.1, read as the reverse complement.
TTGATTTAATTAATTGATAACATTCCATAACCGCCACCCTTAATTATAGGAATACGAATTAAGAATTAATCTACGAATTTGTGTCATCTCCTTTAGAACTGTATAGTGTTATATATTTTTATATAGTGTTATATAGTGTTACATAGTATTATATGGTGTTATATAGTGTTATATGATGGATGTATAGTGTTATATAGTGTTATATGGTGTTATATGGTGTTATATAGTGTTATTTAGAGTTATATAGTGTTATAGTGTTATATTTGTCTAATAGCATGTCTATGATAGATGTATAGTGTTATTTATTGTTATGTAGTGTTATGTAGTGTTATACGGTGTTATACGGTGTTATATGGTGTTATATAGTGTTATATGATGGATGTATAGTGTTATATATTTCTTCTAGCAGTTAAATATTTCTAGATTTTTTAGAATGTCCGAATTTAAAATAAGTTTAAAATTGAATAGCTAGAATTTAGGAGTGAATTGCTAGAATTTAGGAGAGGTTACATAATTTGAAACATATACTAAGACACTATTACCCCTACAATTTTCAAATCAGTCCAAATAATTAAAACACAATTTATAATTTGGTCCCTATTGATCTCAACCATTAGATCAAAGATCTAATGGTTTAAAACACTTCTCACACTTTTGAATTAATGTACACTATCCCTACCCTGTATGCGTATATATATATGTTTAAGTTTAAAAAATATATATGTTGTTACATTGTGAAATTGATATGCCATTGCTTCAAGTTATATTAGTTTAGAAAATACCTACTGAAATTAAAATCATCATTTAAAATATAACGAGCTTAGAAAATACCCGCCCGAAATTGAAGCCATCATTTAAAACATAACGAGCTTTGAAAACACTCGTCCGAAACTGAAATCATCATTTAAAACATAACGAACTTAGAAAATACTCGTCCAAAATTTAATCCATCATTTTAAACATAATAAGCTTAGAAAGTACGCGCCCGAAATTGAAATCATTACTTAAAACACAATGAACTTAGCAATACACGCCGGAAATTGAATTCATCACAAAAAACATACTGAGCTTAGAAATAACCGCCCGTAATTGATTAAGAAATTAATTTCGGGTTGTTCCTATTTAATTTGGTACTGCTTTTTTGAATAATTTATCTCATTTAGGATGTGAATGTGTATTACATGATTGTTTGTTTAAAAAGGATTCAGCTGTCATTTTCTCTTTGCTTCTCATGTATATATTCTTACATATATACTTGGGAACTAAGGGTAAATGTTGCTGAATTTTTCTTATGCAAACAAATATCTAATACACATTCATATATGAGATAAATTGTTCAAAAAATAGGTTTAGCAGCCTACCCTTGTCATGTAAACCCTAAATTAAATTAGGTTTCAGTTGCATCATGCCAGCGATAAAAGCTGGATTGATTCTCCATGTAACGCACCCCAGTTCGAGCAAGGACTCAATACTTTTATCGAGTTGTGCAAAGGAGTGGTCAACAACCAAGAGAAAGTTAAATTTCCACGTAAAAAATGTAAAAATTCTGGCATAATATTCTTGTAAAAAATGAAACTCCATTTGCATGTTTTCAGTTTCTAGTCGGATTACACGAAGTGGGTCTACACAACAAAATGCCACAGCCTTTAGTTGTAGTTGTAGATGACTTTGCGCCACTGAACGACATGGAAAATGTTATTGAAGACATTAGGTGGCGACACACGGATGAAGATACAGACCTTGAAGATACAAATCTTACCCAACAAAACTCTGTTGAAGTTCATCCGCCAACGGCTACCGTCGATGAAGTGTTTGAGGTGAAGACAGATTATGATGAGGACGATCCCGATTATGACACCGAGAGAGAAAATGAAGTATCTGATGGAGAGTCTGATTAAAAGAAGAGTTACTGTAATTTCTAGAGTAAATTGCCTAGGTGGTCCTCTGTGGTTTGCCATTTTTTCACCTTTAGTCTCCAACTTTCTAAAATTACATGTATATTCTATGTGGTTTGATCGTTTGTTACTCGGATAGTCCCCTAAGTGGATGGTTTTTAGTTTGCTCATTTAAGTCCATGTAAAATGACTAAATTGCCCTTAAAAATAAAAGAAAATAAATTAAAAAGTATTATATATATATATATATAGGGTAAGGTTCATGCGAGAACCACCTTTATTGCGAGAACCGCGAGAACCAATGTGAACACAACCTAAAATAGCTAAAAAACTTAAAAAAAACTAACCCCCACCCCCAAAAACCTAAACCCCCCACCCCCCCCCCCCCCCCCAAAAAAAAAAAAAAAAAAAAAACCTAACCCCCCCAACCCCCCAAAAACCTAACCCCCCCCAAGCTAAATGCTAAAAACTAAAACCCTCAAAAAACCTAACCCCCCCCCACCCCCCAAAAACCTAAACCCCCCTCCCCCATCCCCCAAAAACCTAAACCACCCCCCCCCCCCCCAAGCTAAAATGCTAAAAACTAAACCCCCAAAAAACCAAAAAAAAAAATAGAAAAAAAATTCTAAATTTAAATTTTTTTTTTTTTTTTGCTACTAAAAGTAGCGATTTTAACATAAAAAATATTTTAAAAAAAAATTTGTGTGTTTTTTAGCTATTTTAGGCATTTTTGGTTGTGTTCACATTGGTTCTCGCGATTCTCGCAATAAGGGGTGGTTCCTAACGGATCTTTGTCCTATATATATATATATATATTGCCCCACTTATTAAAAAAATATATAAAACACCCAACCCCCACCCTCTTTCTTCTCCGACATATTCAAAAATAGGGGAATTAGCCTGTAATAATCTCAAATAGACGTCATTGGCCATTGGCAGTCACACCTTTGAATATTCCCTATGCCAGTCCCACCTTTCACTTATTTTTCCTCCACCAGTCCCAGTTAAAAAAACTTAACGGTGTTTTTGATCAGAACGAGAATACGAGTCCAATGATGTAAAACTTACCTCAAATTGTGCTCCAAACGATGAAAACGATGCTTCAATGCGGGTGTTTAAACTTTTAACTAACAAAAATCAAGTCGTTTGGAGCACCGTTTCGAGGTAAGTTTTACATCAATAGACTCGTATCCTCGTTCTTATCCAAAGCCCTAATACGTAAGTCTGTAATTCAGAAAAAAAAACTTAACTTTGTTAAGTTTTTTTAACTGAGAACCGGTGGAGGAAAAATAGGTGAAAGATGGGACTTGCATGGTGAATATTTAAAGGTGGGACTGGCAATGACCAATGACGTCTAGTTGGGATGTTACATGCCAATTCCTCTTAAAAATATATTTAAAAGTATTATATATATACACACACATATCAGCCGGTGAGCATCACCGCACCCTAACTTCTTCCCTCATATTCCTCCAATTTTTCGCGCTCCTTTCACCGCACCGACAACTCCCTTCTCACCCGCCATTTCCATCCAAATTTATAGAAGATCTAAACACCCTAATTCCAAGAAAGAAACTGTTTTTTTCTCAGTATCACTCCAAACAAAACAAAACTACATAATTACAAATTTACACCAATCTTCCCAAGAAACCTTCCTATTTTTCGATCTAACATTGTACCAAAGGAACCCAACAGATTTAATTTCACTAATAATCTTCTCCACCTTGATTGGTATGTTATTGAAGTTCACCCCGTTTCTCGCCCTCCATATGCTCCAGCAACCTATTAATAATCCACTCTCATCTTAGTTTTGCGAATGGTAGGTAAGTTTAGGTAGCATGAATTTAATTGCACATTCTGTGTTGTATTTATAGTGTGATATTTGCCCATGACTTTATAGCCTAGTGGCATCTTGATGGTAGGATAAGGCTTTGGAACTAATAGGCCCTGGGTTCGATTCCCATAAGAGCGTTTTTTCTCATAATTATTGAGTTTCCTCCTGAATTGGTGTATAGACATTATGCCTAGTGGAGATAGATATGATCGGGTGATTCTGCTGGTGACACGATGATACTCCAGTGGTCCGTCAGCAAGGCCGACCCTAAGGGTGAGCGGGGAGGACTACCGGGCAGGGCCCGATATTTAGAAGGGCACGTTATTTAAAAAAACCCGATAAATATATGTAAAAGAATTTTTTTTAATAGGGTATACCCATACAAACACCAACATAGGTCCACTTACAAAACTATTCTTATGGTTTAGATTAGTTATTAGCCCATTGGCATTAGGTTAGACCTTTAGTGAGCTCAATACCCAATTTCGTTAAGGCCTAAGGGCACGTTTTTCGAGCTCGAACAAGGTACACGAATTCTCAGGGCCGGCCCTGTCCATCAGTGATCCAAATTTGCCGTTCAAAAAAAAAATTATACTATGATATCTATTGTTTTTGTTTGGATTCTGTGGTTATTAGAACCTGCATGTCGTCTAGCGGTTCACTTCATGTGATCATCGGGCTTGTTGGAAGGATGACATTGAGGATAGGGCCAACACATATTTTTTTTTATCCTTAGTATTTTCTCTAAGAGGCAAGAACCTCTACCACCCAGTCAAAGCTGGAATAGCATAATGTCAACACATGTACCAATAATTTCGTATAACTACACAATTAGTATTTTTTTAATTATTTCATATTTAGTTTTTATACTCTAGAAACGATTTCATGCATGTGATGTATTGGTGGGAATTGGGGCCCCAGTGTCGAGAAGGAATTGTACACTACATTGTGCCATACATGTAGAATTGAATCGAGAATCAGACAAGGGATGCACATTATGAAACGAGCTTATTGACCATGTACATTTTGCTTTTATGTTCAACCTATCGTATATTGCAAATTTTATTTATACCAATTTATGGGCCATTTTTGTGGCACTTGTAGAACAAAGACACTTAGAGATCCTTATGTAGGGTGGGTAAGGCCAATCGGACGACTAACTTGGGGCACATAGTGATGTTGACCAACGCCACACGTCGCAACAATTGATGTGTTTAAAATTGGTATTACATTTGTATTTATTTTGATAACTAATAAGTTAACATGTTATTCTAGACCAACTATGTGGGTAAAGTGCCCGAGGTCGGAAGAAGAGCCGCCCCTTCGGCTCTGGGTTCACTCACGATCCATACGTTGTCATTATCGATGATCCCGACAATGACAACACTAGGCATCTTATGTTCATAATCCTACTGTGGAGGTATTTTTTTATATTAGGTAATATTTTTAACGTTAACAAACTGCTGATTATTTGTATAGTGTTTGTTGATTACTACCTTAGAAGAAAAACTTGCGGTGATGCAAAGAGATCAACATAAACAAATGTGATGGTCCATGCGCCATTCGTGGCTATGTGGTTGCATTTCGAAGAAGTGGTCTAACCAAGCCTCTACTTAGGTATCATAATTTCAAATTTATATTGTAACTATTTAGCTTATGTAATTTTTTTTCATTATTTGGAACACGTTGTTTAAATTTACAAGAAGTCGGCAATAACTTTTATTGATTGTAATAAAAATTAGTAATCATTAACAGACATTGCCTGGTTGATCTGTCGCTGATCTGTCGATGAATATCCATCTCTTATTAGTCGGCGAATATATCTTTCAACCATAGTGACGCAGTGATAGTGATCTGCGTCTGCCAGTAATATCCCTAGGCAAAATAAATGTTGATAGTTTTTGGCAATTTTAGTCGCTGACCATCGGTAATATTTTTACCTAGACCCAATCTATGTAGCACGGGAACGGGTACGGGACTGGGATACGGGAAAGATACGGATACGGGAAACGACAAAACTCAAAAATCCAAGACACGGGTACGGCAAAAGTACGACAAAAAATATATATAAAAAATAGCTATTTATAATTTATATATACATATAAAGTTAGTTTTATACTTTTTATGTAATAATTTACAAACTTAAGGACCAAATGTAAACTAGTGAAAATAAAGGGGGTTAAATGTTAAAACGCACAAACTAAGTTCACACTTTTTGTGTAAATTTTTACAAGTTTTAGGGAATAAATAGAAACTAGTAAAAAAATAGAGGGGCTAAATGTCAAAATACATAAAGTTATAAATGCTGGCAGCAATTGATTAAGCAAGCCCAAAGGACCGGGCCCATCCCAAGTTCTCTAAGGGGGTTGTGGCCCTAAGTGAGAATTAAGGTAAATTACTTGTTCACCAAGTTGGGTGATTAGTATAAATACATTAGCCAAGTTTAGGGTTTATGTATTAAGAGTGTTTATTGTATTAAGGTTTTGAGCCTATTTTCCTTAGTATAATAAAAAATGAGTTCTCTTAAAATTATGTTTTAGTTCTTTCGATTAATCTATTGGGACTTGAATTGGTATCAGAGCCGGTTTAAGAACCCTAATCGTTTAGAACAAAAGAAGAAGATAATCGCGAAGGAGAAGTTTGTAGCCGTCGCCGCAAAACTTCTCAAGCCGCAAGAAGATGGGGGATGCCAACAATGCGCAACCACCGAAAGAGAAGGAAACCGGACCTTCTGTTGTCTAGTGTCCAATGTTAACTTCTACGAACTATTCGGTTTGGGCTATGAGAATGAAAATTGTCATGCGTCTAAACAAAGCCTAGGAAGCCATTGACCTAGGTAGTACTGACTCGGATAAGAATGACCTAGCCATGGGTCTCATGTTCCAGTTCATTCCTGAATCCTTAAATTTACAGGTAGGAAATCAGGAGAATGCAAAAGGTATGTGGGAGTCTATCAAAACCCGTTACTTGGGTGCTGATCGAACTAGAGAAACAAAGCTCCAAACCTTGTCAAGCGATCTTGACAACTTGAAGATGAAAGAAACGGAAACGGTGGATGACTTCACCAGCAAGTTAGCTTCCATAGCCGCGAAGTCGGCTTCTTTGGGAAAAGTTATTGAAGACTCGACTTTGGTAAGGAAATTTTTAAAGGCACTTCCGAGATCCAAGTACATCCAAATCGTTGCTTCACTCGAGCAAGTATTGGATCTAGATAAATCGACTTTTCAAGAGGTAGTAAGTCGAATCAGGACTACGAGGAGCATCTAATGGAGGAGGAAGAACAATCATCGGAAAATCAAAGTAAGTTGTTTTTTTCTGATGCCGAATCATCAAGAAATCATGCCTATGAGTTAAAGGGGCATGGTAGGGGTGGTGGGCAACGTGGTCGTGGCCGAGGCAAGGGTCGTGGTCAAGGCCAGGATCGAGGTACAAGTGGACCGAGTCAAAATCGAAATGAAGGTCAGAAATCCGGTAAGAAAGATCGGTCAAAAATCTTATGTTTCAGATGTGATAAATATGGTCACTTCGCTTCTGGTTGCCCCAAACGAAAATAGAAGCAGGAACAAGCTCATCTGAATGAGACGGAGGAAGATAATCCAGCTTTATTCATGCACGAGATGGTATTTCTGAATGAAGAAAATCTTATCCCAAATAGGTATGAAAACGAGTCTAATAGTAATGTTTGCTACCTTGACAATGGGTCAAGTAATCATATGAACGGGAACAAAAGTTTTTTCTCGGAATTCAATGAATGGATTACTGGTAGAGTAAGGTTTGGTGATGGTTCATGTGTGGAAATTGGTGGTAAAGGTTCTATACTGCTCGAAGGAAAAACCAGTGAGCAACGTCTTATGATGGAAATTTATTTTATACCGGACCTTTGTAGCAATATTATTAGTTTGGGTCAAGCAACCAAGCATGGATGTGATATCCATATGAAGGGTGAATACTTGACTTGTAACAACCATAAATTTATTTAGCACTTTTCGTAAATAATCACAAATTACTGAGTATTTATATTTAATCATTCATGCTCACATACGGGTTTGTTAAAACTTTTCTAAACTTTGAAAGCAAAACAACATAATGTAATTTAATTCATCGTTTTAGAATAACGACGAAACAACTTGCGGAAGCTTCATTTAACGCGTGTTCGGTTCTTGCTCGACGCTTGATCTTCATCCGGGGCTCTCGACATTCACCTATGTTCAAAACCAACTTAAAAGTTAGTTTTGATAATTAAATAACTAGTATCACAAGGAAAATGGGTCGAATAATTGAATTAAAGAAAAATCAGGAAATCCCAACATTTATCTCTTGATCCCAGAAACAAGGACTCGAATCTGGCCTCCACCGTAACTTACGGTGGGCACCATAAGTTACGGTGGCCCCTGATTTAAAATGCCCCCACCGTAAGGTAGTAGGTATCTGGCGTAACGATTTCAGCCCCACCGTAACTTACGGTGGGCACCGTAAGTTACGGTGGCCCCTGTATCAGACCCTTCCACTTTTTTTTATCGTTTTTGACACGAAAACTTTCGTATCTTTCAATCCATATATCCGTTTGATCTCTCGTTTCTTCCTACATGATCGAAATTTGATTTTCCATCTCGTGGAGTTTAAATCCGACTTTCAAACTAATAAAATTCGGGATTTCTAAGCATTCGGTTTATTATTAAAAATTCACATGTTGACCCGTTTGTATTTAAGACCTCCAAACGTGTTTCTAGTTATTCGTATATCATAAACCAAAGTATTTAACTCAAAATAACTATCTTGGATTCATAAGTTTTGTGAATTACACGGCAAACACCCAAGTTACGTGCGTAATTCATTTTGACCCGTTCAGGGGATCTTTTATGCATTTTAGTCTAAAACTAACTCTTTTCTTTTCATACTTCATAAGGCCACATCTACACATCTGCTTATGTTCCACCACAACTATTTTTATGGTGGATTTAGCATAACTAACCTATTATCCAAAATTTACCCATCGGTTGGTCATTTTACGCAAATGACCATTTTTATGCATTTGACCCATGAATGTGTATTCCTGTAACTTTTATTCATATCTAATGATTTCATAATCTTAATGCAAGTTCCTAAACAACCCCTATGGGTCGTTTGCCCAATATACCCTTCAACGGTGTTTTGGTCAACTTTAGTCCCTCACTTTACGACGAAGGACTTTCGCTAAATATTTGACCAAAAATTGTATGTTTAAATAAAGTCTTATTTATGCGTACCTGGCTCGGGTCAAAGTATTGACCCGTTTACATAACTTTTGCTTTAAATCTTTTTAGTTAAAGCAACACAAGCTTATGTTATTCCTGTGATTACAAAACTCAACAAGCGATTGTCAAATGTTATTGTTAAATGGTGTTAACAACACCATTTGACCCATTAAGTCTAATTGACCATTTGTCCGTATGAGATGGTATTTAATTACCATTTCATCCCTTTAAACCTATCCCGGTTTTCCCTTGAACTAGTTTTACTTAAAACCGTTTTTATTTGTTTGTCATTACATGACTAATTTACCATTTTACCCTTTTTACCATAACTCATGAATCTTACCATTTACCCTTGTTCCGACTCTCATTGAATCGTATCAGAACATCATATACCAACCACTTAGTAGCATTCATATACAATACTTGCAATTAAGTAATTTGTAAATAATGTAAAGGGGCGTAAGCTTTACTTACCTTGCATCTGAAACACGTTTTTCCTTCACACTTGATTCGTTTGACCCGCTTCCTTTCCAAGCCTCCACCTAGCTTGTCAAGCGTCAAACTATAATCATAATTCGTAAGACGGTTAGATTAGTCATTATCACATACGACTATTCCATCTTATGAATTCTATGTTGAATCTACTATTCGACTTCATCATTTATTTGTTCAACTTATCAAAAGTTAACTACTTTTAATCACATGATTTTACATAGTTAATCTAAATCAACATGATGTTTAGAACCCCTATTGCTTCATATTACGCATAATTTGTTATATCATTCAAATGCGCGTTTCACTTTAAATTTCAACACTTTGGTTCTTATTTAGGCATTTTAACAAACACCTAATGTGCATAATTTTACATATTTACTAACTAGTTCATAACTAGTTATTTTTACCAAGATTTACATCAAAATTAAACCTCTATGTCTAGTGTTCATGAACTATATCTAGAACTTATATCATAATCACCAATATTCATCAATTTAACACTCTAATTCGAGTGTTCATCATGTTGCCTCAAAACCCACTTAGCACACATATAGGTAATCACCAAATCATTTAAGTCATAGCATCATATGTATGATTTTCACTTAGGGTTTAGTTCCTCAGCATGTATACATCACTAATTTAGCCATAGCTCATCTAATCCTTACATAATTCGCGATTTATGATGCTAACTCAAATTTTGCAACTTCACGAATCATCAAATTTTTACATACCTTATGATCCCCTAGGTTGGGTGATCATTAATTCATGTTCATGCATCGATTTGGCCTTGAATCAAGCTTCAATTCGATGATTCTTGACAATTTAGGGTTTGGCTCCCTTCTTCCTTTCCTCTGGTCGATTACACGCACACACACATAGTGTGTGTGTAGTGTTTTTAATTTTAATAACATTTAGTTTCTAACTTTCCCCTTTTGGCCCCTCTAGTTTACCCTTGTTGCATATAACATGTTTTAACCAAGGTTTCTCATAACTACAAGACTTGTAATTAACTAGGTTATTTATTTCCTAGTTAATTTTTATCTTGTTCATAACCGCTATTTAATATGTATATAAAACCTATATATTTTTGGGGTGTTACTCATCCCGTTTTATTTTAGGTCCCGTTAACTCGGGCCTTTTATATACTTTGTTTTCTCAAAGTATTTATCCTCCTTATTAATTAATATTAGATTATTTATTTAAATCCTTATATTCATCCGGTTAATTTTACCACTAACGGTATTTTACCTGTTCATTATTATTAACGTGGTTTGGTTACCAAACCCATTTTCGGGGTGTTACATGACTATGCGTGATAGAGCCGGGAAGCTACTTATGAAAGTTCCAAGAATGAAGAATCTTCTATATAAAATTATATTGAAAATAGGAAATCTCGCTTGTTTACATGCTAAGCTGGAGGACGATGCTCGGTTGTGGCATGCACGACTTGGACATGTCAACTTCGAGTCAATGAAGATGATGGCATCTAAAGGGTATGCGAAGGGATTACCGATTCTTAATCGACAAAACCAGTTGTGTGAATCTTGCTTGGTTGGTAAGCAATCACGGTTACCTTTCCCGGTGGCGAGCTACTTCAGGGTTATCAAACCATTAGCAATGATTCATGGTGACTTATAGCCGGAAATAGGTACATGTTTGTTTTGATCGATGACTATTCTCGATACATGTGGACTTTTATGTTGAAACAAAAAGGGGGAGCCTTTGGTTGTTTCAAGAATTTTAAAACTATGGTGGAAAAACAATTTGGGCGAAAGATTAAAGTTTTACGAACTGGCCACGGAGGAGAATTTACCTCCAGTGCATTTCATTCTTTGTGTGAAACGGAAGGCATAGTCAGACACTTAACCGCTCCATACACATCGCAACAAAATGGTGTGGTGGAACGGCGAAACCGAACCCTAGTGGAGATGACGCAGAGCTTGATGAAAGCGAAGGGGGTACCAAATTATTTATGGGGTGAAGGGGTGAGGCATGCTACTTATCTCATCAACCAAACTCCGACACGAGCATTGAAGAACCAAACTCCGTATGAAGCTTACAAGGGCCAAAAGCCAAGCGTAAGTCACCTCAGAGTATTTGGTTGCCTAGCCTATGCTAAGGTCACGGGGCCCCAAGTAAAGCTAGATGATCGCTCAAGAAAGTTAGTTCATCTCGGAGTGGAACCGGCTTCTAAATCATACCGTTATATGACCCGATTATTTGGAGAATTGTTGTAAGTCGGGATGTCATTTTTGACGAAAAGGGGCATGGAGTTGGAGCAACTTTTCTCACAAAAATGCACAAGTAAAATCATTTGAAACTGGTACTTTTGATGTTTTTATGATATTTCTGGTACAACGACAAATTCAGCAATTTCAGCGACCAAGTCAGTTATTCCCTTCAACAATAACTCTGTCGCTTCAGGTTCAGCGACTGTTTCAGCAAGTGGTACAGATTCAGCTACAATAGCAGCAAGTGTCATAAATACAGAGGCAGATTTAGTGACAGCTTCAGTGACACCTGCAACATCTGCTACAGATTCAGCAACTGAAAATTCAGCTTTGAATTTGAATTCCGAGCACGAAGATGAAAATCCACCCTTAAGAAGGTCCACAAGACCTCGAGTTCAGCCACAATTCTTCGAAGATTATTATGTTGAAGGAACTTCAAGCCAAGAAGTTGGATACTTGGATCTACTTTTGATCCAAGATGACGAACCAAGAACTTTTCCAGAAGCTAAAGAGAATAAAGATTGGGTCAAAGCTATGCAGGCAAAAATTGATTCAATTGAAAAGAATGGTACGTGGCACTTGATCGATCCTCCAAAGAATGTGAAGACTATTGGGCTCAATTGGGTTTTTAAGATAAAAAGGAACTCGGATGTAACGCCTCGCTTTTCGCAGCTTTCCCGTTTGTAGAAATACCGTATCGTGATTCTATTTTCGGAAACTTGTTTCCTTTGTAATCATATCTCATTTCAAATCATAGTAAATCCGAGACTTTGATCGTAATAAAATCGATCTTCTATATGAAATATACATCGTTTATACATATTTATACCTTGATAGTTACATTCGTTTAATGCGTGATTCATGATTCTCGTAAACGTAAGTTAAACTCGTAAACAACTATCGCGTATTCATAATCTTAAACCTTCCATACATACAAATGCCTGATCATTCAATTATAAGACAAACTTATATATTTTTGTCACTCGATTGGTACCTAAACACCTATTATACAAACTTGTTTGCTGCGTATTATTCAATCACATGTCTTCTTCTACTTTGTTGCGTATTAGTCAATCACATGTCTTCTTCTACTTTGTTGCGTATTAGTCAATCACATGTCTTCTTCTACTTTGTTGCTTATTAGTCAATCACATGTCTTCTTCTACTTTGCTGCGTATTAGTCAATCACGTGTCTTCTTCTACTTTGCTACGTATTAGTCAATCACATGTCTCCTTCTACTTCAATCACTTAAAACATATTTATTTCACATAATAGGCCATGTACATGTTAAATAAACTTTGTCACATCACTAAGACATAATATACATCATAATTGTACATCTAAATATGTTAGAAACAAATAAAATAAATATGAAAAGGGTTTTGGCAGCTTGAAATCGCAGCTTTCAAAGCTGTGTTTAATTGTCCTTTTAATGTGTAACACCCACCTAATCATCTTAAATGCACACCTAACCCAAACCCTAATCATTCCCCTATAAATACAACTTATATTCAGTCTCCTTACCACTTTTACAACATTAAACCTCTCAAAAACACAGCTGAGTTTCCAGCAAGTTCATCAGAAACTTCCAGCCATAAAAGTGAGTTTTAACTCACTTCTACTTCGATTTTCTTCTCATTTCTTTCTTCTTAACACTTGGATAACCTGTAGAAAGGTTTTCACAAGTTTTCTTGGACAAACTAAGGTGAAACCTCACCATTTTTGAGGTCCAAAGTGTGATATACTTTCTGCTCGTTTTTTTTTTTTTTCGTTTTATGTTCATTTTCTTGTTGATAACTTGATCGAATCTTGTTCCCATCAAGCTCACAATAAAGTCTATGATTGTGGGTTTGTATTAGGGTGATTACCATCCAAGTTATGAGTTCAAACACTCACTTATTTTCTGTTTAAACTTGATAATCAAGTGATGAAAACAAGCACAAGTTATCATCTTCTATATGATGAACTTGTTACTTGTGAAGTAACAAATGGAAGCTTTGGCTTTCCAAACTAAGTTCCACTCCTTCATTTGAACATTTTTATAACTTGTTAGTTTAGATTTACTTTCTTGTTATTCATGACCCTCCCCCCATCTTGAAGATGGTGTGTGTAGTGGTGAATCATACAATGAGGTTTCAAACCCCCATGCTTAACAATACATGATATTAAATGACAATACTTGATTGGACATAGTTTAGGATATATTATTACCTCATACATATACCTATTATTATATAAAAACATGGCTGAGTTTGTGGTATTAATCAAGCTATGAATAATCCCCATAAACCTAAGCTAACAATCAAAGATTCTAGAGTACTTGTTATGATTCGAATAGGCAATTTGGGACCCATGAAACCACTTGATATGGTGTCATAAACAAACTCTTAGAACTTAGATATTACTTTCATATATACATACTTTAACTACTTTAAATTCCTAATTCTCATTCTAAACACCCCCATAAACTCCATCGCCGAACACATTCATTCTCATATTCTCATTAACTCGTCAATACATAATAATCAGAAGACTTAGCAATTTTGTGAGTACACTTGACCCTTTTTCACTTTAACACACTTTGGGTGCAACATGTTTAACTCGTCAAAATGCAGGATTCACACAAATATACTTTATTCACTCAATCTATTATACATGCTTTTGTTATGCCTAGGTTCATGCTAGAATACATGCTACTTGTCATTAACTTAGCTGTCGCAGCCCCAGACCCCTGCCCCGGAAGGCGGGCGTCCGTGGACGTTCACGCAGAGCGGGTGGTATCGGTGTTTATTAATTTGGCAGCGGAAATGAGACATCAGGACCGTAGTTAAGAAATATTTTATCAGAGTTAAAACACCAAACTTTTTATAATAAATAAATGGGATAAAACCCAAGTTTCCAATACAATACATTTATAGGGATAAGCCCTAGTTTATTGAAAACAAAACTCCTTTTTATTTAGGTAACTTTTATAGCCACTTTTCCAAGCCTTCAATGCTCTCCAACTGGCTTCTATTAGCTTCACATTAAGTTACCTGAAACGCGTTTTGAAAATGTTTTATCAGCAAGGAATACTGGCGAGTGTATCCCAGTTTAATCAAAACAGTTTTATAATTTCAAAGTATTGAGAGCGATTACAATGTTTATATCTACATAGTTACTCATTCAGTACTGTCAACACCTGACTTGTGGGTCATGTTACTCATTGGCTAACTCTTTCTCTAATAGTAACGGATTAAAATAATGTATACAAAACCCTAACATACCGGCAGTAATTGTAGAATACATAGACTCAATCACTGTTAATTATAATTGAAAACATTTGAGGTTTTACAAAAAGAGAATGACTCACAAAAAGAGTTTATAAAAGAGAATGTACTCACATTGTTTACTTAGGTAAAACTAAAGCTTCCTGGTGAATCTCCTGGTTATTATTTATTAAAAATTTAAACAATGCACACGTGTTAGTAAGATAACCCAAATCACATTAACCGTACAACTCGAGACAGAACTCCAATAACTGAGTCAGGCAGAGCCTTGACATGCATTACGGAGTCCTAGATCAATCGAGTGTAACACGAGACAGAACTCCAACGACTGAGTCAGGCAGAGCCTTGACATGCGTTACGGAGCCCTACATCAATCGGGTAGGGTAACAGATATGTGATCAGGGTTTACAATACTTACAACGAGGCAGCGCTTCGCTTTTTAGGGGTATAATACCCGAGTATTATCATTGCCTAGAGATTTGAGAGAGAATTTAAAATCGAAGGTTTGCAAACTGAGGCCTGAGGCCCCTTTTATAGGCTGATCGAGGGGTCCCTCGCGCCCTGCGAGGACCACCTCCATCTCTGTCGCGGCCCGCGAGGGACACAAAGGCGGCTGTAGGCTTGTCGAGTCAGCAGGTAGGTTCCACACGTAACCGAACACGTGGCTGACCAGGGTGTCGCCCAGTGTCACTATGTCGCACCCCGCGACAGACTTAGGGGTCCGGGTCGCGTCCCACGATAACCCCATATATTTGTTTTTGTTTGATTTTTATAATATTAAGGTATTTTAGTCTCGTTTCTCGTATACAGGGTATATTTTAGGACGTTTAGGGTTATATTAAAGGGTTTTAGGAGGGTTGTTATATCCTCCCCACCTTAATATAGATCTCGTCCTCGAGGTCTACTGGAATAGGTGTGGATATTTCCTTTGCATCTCTGACTCGAGCTCCCAAGTATATTCTGGTCCTCTCTTGGAATTCCATTTCACTTTGACCAGAACTAGTCTCTTGTGTTTGAGATTCTTGACCTTTTTATCTTCAATCTGAATAGGTTTCTCTACAAACTTAAGTTTCTCATTTACCTCTATCTCCTGAAGAGGTATCACTAATGATTCGTCTGCTAAGCATTTCTTGAGATTACATACATGAAACACATCATGTATTCTTGCCATTTTCTCTGGCAGTTGTAGCTGATAAGCTACGGGTCCTATCCTTTTAATAATCTCAAAAGGTCCAACATACCTGGGGCTTAGCTTTCCTCTTTTAATGAATCTGACTACTCCTTTCCATGGAGAAACTTTTAACAATACCTTATCTCTAACTTGAAATTCCAAAGGTTTTCGTCTGTTATCTGCATAACTCTTTTGAAGATCTCGTGCTGCTTTTAGTCTTTCGTTGACTTAAATAATCTTGTCCGTTGTTTCTTCTACTATCTCTTGTCCAGATAGTTGTTTTTTTCCAATTTCTGCCCAACAGACTAGAGTTCGGCACTTTCGTCCATAAACTGCTTCAAATTGTGCAGCATTAATGCTTGTATGATAGTTGTTAGTGTAGGAAAATTCTATTAATGGTAAATGATCATCCCAATTTCCTCCGAAATCAATTACACAGGCTCTAAGCATAGCTTCCATTGTTTGTATTGTCCTTTTTCTTTGTCCGTCCGTTTGAGGATGATAAGTTGTGCTTAGATTTAACCTGGTTCCTATTGCTTTTTGGAAACTTGTCCAAAAATGAGAAGTAAAACGGCTATCTCTATCAGATACAATAGATAGAGGAATTCCATGTAATGAAACTATTTCATTCACATATAACTTGGCTAACTGTTCCATACTGAAAGTTTCCTTCATTGGTAAGAAATGAGCAGATTTTGTCAATCTGTCTACAATCACCCAAATTGTATCATTACCTTTTCGTGTTTTGGGTAATTTGGTAACAAAGTCCATTGTTATCAATTCCCATTTCCATATTAACATTTCTAATTGCTGCAATAATCCTAAGGATTTCTGATGTTCAGCTTTAACCTGTGAGCAGGTCAGACATTTAGCAACATAGTTTGCTATATCCTTTTTCATTCCTATCCACCAGAAATTCTTTCTTAGATCTTGATACATCTTATCACTACCGGGATGTATCGTATACTTAGACTTATGGGCTTCCTCTAGAATTCTGTGGCGTAGGTTTCCTTGTTTAGGTATTCACATCCTTTTCTTATCGAACTTCCAAATTCCATCTGATCCTTGTTCTAATTCCTTAATCATTCCTTTTAAACCTTCAACATCGTCCTTGATTGTTGTTTCCTGTACCTCTCTAATTTGCTCATTTAAATCTATCTGCAAATTTAATTTAAGAGAGCGTACTCGTTTTGGCTTTTCATGACATTTTCGACTTAAAGCATCAGCTACTACATTAGCTTTTCCAGCATGATATTGGATATCACAATCATAATCACTAAGAATTTCCATCCAACGTCTCTGTCTCATATTCAATTCTTTTTGCCCAAAAATATACCTTAAACTCTTATGATCCGTCAAGACAGCAAACTTACTTCCATATAGATAGTGTCTCCAAATCTTAAGGGCAAAAACTATGACTCCTAATTCTAGATCATGGGTTGTGTAATTCTCTTCATGTTTCTTAAGTTGTCTAGAAGCATAATCTATAACCTTTTGATGTTGCATTAACACACATCCATATCCTAACTTAGACGCATCACAATAGACTATAAAGTCTTCAGTTCCTTCTGGTAATGCGAGTATGGGTGCGTTGGTTAACCTTTGCTTAAGAATCTTAAAGGCTTCTTCCTGTTTTGGTCCCCATTCAAACTTAACTGATTTGCATGTCAGTTTGGTTAATGTAATGGCTATTCTATAAAAATTTTGAATAAAATGTTTATAATATCCTACCAGTCCAAGAAAACTTCTTACTTCCATTGGTGACTCAGGGACTTTCCATTTGGTAATTGCCTCGATTTTTGTGGGATCCACATGAATTCCTTCATGATTAACCAGATGTCCAAGGAATTGCACTTCTTGTAAAAATTCACATTTTGGGAATTTAGCATAAAGCTTCTCTTTTCTCAATAATGTCAGTAATGTATGCAGATGCTCTGCATGTTCCTCTTTACTCTTAGAGTAGATTAAAATATCATCTATAAAGACAATTATGAACTTATCCAGGTATGGTTTACATATTATGTTCATCATGTCCATAAATGTGGCTGGGGCATTGGTTAAACCATATTGCATGACGATAAATTCATAATGACCATACCTTGTTCTGAAAGCAGTTTTACGAATGTCCTCTTCCTGTACTTTCAATTGATGATATCCTGAGCGTAAATCGATCCTAGAAAAGAATCGAGCTCCTTGAAGTTGATCGAACAGATCATCGATTCTCGGTAGTGGGTACCGATTCTTAATCGTAATCTTGTTCAATTCTCGGTAATCAATGCACATACGCATTGATCTGTCTTTCTTCTTAACAAACAAAACTGGTGCTCCTCATGGCGATGAACTAGGTTGTATAAAACCTTTGTCAAGAAGTTCGTCCAATTATTTCTTCAGTTCCTGCATCTCCGTTGGTGCAAGTCGATATGGTGCTTTGGCAATCGGTGTCGTCCTTGGTATTAGGTGAATTCTAAATTCAACCTCTCTATCAGGCGGTAAGCCAGGTAACTCTTCCGGAAAGACGTCTAAGAATTTAGATACTACATGAATATCTTTTAATTCTTTTCCTTTAGTGTTAGTGATTATGGAAATCATATACACTAGTGCTCATTTCCTTGCACAACTTGCAGCTTTCATCACAGAGATGAATTTTGCTGACCTGGTTGGCTTGTCTCCTTTGATTGTGATCTTTTTACCACTTGGTGCACTTACTTGTACTGACTTTTGATCACATAAAATACTGGCACGATTGGCTACCAACCAATCCATTCCTAATACAATATCGAATCCGACTAGATTCATTGGATAAAGGTTAGCAGAGAAATGATGGTTCAGAATTTCTATTCTTGCTCCCTGCAAGATTTCACTAATCTTAATGGATTCTCCGTTTGACATCTCTACCAGACAGTCTTGTCGAAGTTTAGTTAAGGGTTGTTTGAGAAGTTTGTAGAAAGAAGTATTGATAAAACTTTGGTTTGCACTAGAGTCAAATAATACTTTGGCAAAAATATCATTAACTAAAAACATACCGGCAATCACATCCGGAATCATCTTGGCTTCTTCAGCTATCAGAACGAATGCTCTGGCATTCCTTTTGGGTCCTTCAGTTGTCTTAGCTTTGCAGGTTGCTGCTAGAGCTAGTTTCGGACAGTTCGGTTTGATTTGTCCAGTTTCTCCACAATTGAAGCATAGCCTATTGCTAGGTTTCCTCCTACAATCTTCTTCCTTGTGTCCAGACATTTTGCAAAAGTTGTAGTATATTGAGCACCTTCCAGAGTGCTTCCTTTTACAATACTTGCAGTAAGGTGCAGAGGAAGAACCTGTACTTTTCCCACGGTTGGAATTACTGTAGCGAAATTCCTGGGTAAGCCTTTGGGCTAGGTTCTTTCTCTGGTTTTCCTCTTGTGTGCGTACCAATTCATCGGTCAGAGTGTTGGCTAGTTCTACTGCTTCTTCTATGGTTTGTGGCCTAGCTGCCTTGACTACGTGTCTAATCTCACTAATTAATCCCCAAAGGTAACGGGAGATTAATACTGGCTCAGGTGTGAGGCTAAGGTTGGCACTATTCTAGCATATTCAAAGAATATGGTAGTGTAACCTTTGCAGTCTATTCTAGTCATTTTAAGATTTAAGAACTAATTGGCAATTTTTTTCCTTTTCATGAGGAGGACATAATTTTCTTTCGACTATCTCTTTAAAGTTAGTCCATTCCATATTATAAACTCTGTCACTTTCTCTAGATTGGTGAATAGTATTCCGCCATTCTAAGGCTGCATTTTTGAAAAGATTAGAAGCAAACGTAATCTTATCTTCATCTGTACATTTACTTATTTTTATGATTGCTTCTATCTTTTCTATCCAACGCAAGGCTGAAATGGCTCCTTCATTGCCTGAGAATTCTATTGGTTCGCAGGCCAAGAATTCTTTATAAGAACAACTGTAAGAGACGGTTCTTCCTCTTTTAGGAATTGGAGCTTGGATTATTGGTCCATTATTTTCGTTCACACTGTGACTTGGTTCAGTGGGTTGGTGTTTACTTCCAATTGCAGATTTATTATTTTCTACTTCTTTAACAGTCTTGATAATATAGGGCATATCATCTATAATTCCTTGTGCTACTATATGTTGGATGGCACTGTTATCTATTTGGTTTTCGTTATTCTCATTATTCGGGTTTTCCTGATTTACTTCGTTGTCCATCTGAATTAGAGACATTTATCAGGTATTAATTATCACAAAATAAAATTTAATACGAATAATCACACAAACAGATTGATCAAAATCGTCGAACATTGCGACTTTACTCTTTTTATATATCTATGCATCAACTACATATTACCACTAAAAATTAAACACACTAGTAATTATGCATCGATATTTATTTTAGTATATCTATTTTAGTTATATATATATATATCAAAATACAAAGTTACACACATATCTATGTATTATTCTAGGTGTTATTCATCCAATATTGCATCTCATGCTCGTCGTATTTCTAAACGAACTTTTCCCCTATCTGTCGAATTCTTTTCCCTTCATCCACTAAATTTTCGCCATACTGACGGAGTTCCTGCACACATTTTCAGCTCATGGGTGGGCCTACTGGTGGAGCTGGCACTAGTTCTTCGGGAGTATATAATGCCGAATATGACCTATTGTCATCAAACCAAGGATCATATTCTAAAGAGTTTGGGGTTGGGATTCTAGGTAATTCATTAGGGTCGAATGTAGGTATCGGGAATTGGTTTTCCTGGTTTAGTTCTACCATTGGTTGGTCTGGGAATAACGGTAACAGTGGTGGTTCAGCTATTTGGTTTAGGTTAGAGTCTACTGCGGTAGTGGCTAACATATGGAAATCTGCCAACTGCCTATCAAGTTCCTCTTCCCACAGTGCTCTATTGACTGCTTCCTGAGTTTGGACATTTACTTCCCTATTGGCTTTTGCTATCGCTCTTTGTTGTTGTAATTTCTTCATCTTCTTTCTTCTCTCATGCGCTCCTCTACTAAACCATCCTCTCTTTTTAGAAGGGAATGGTTCCTCAGACTGTGCCTTAAAAATAAATATTCCTTCCTCAGTATCGGCTGAGTATCCTGAGGGATTTGGCTGAGATGAGGTTCCTTTATCTTTTGGGGAACTAGCTAATTGACGATAAGCGTCGGATGTACCTTGCTCACTCATACCTTAAACTAACAAATTGTTAAATAACACAAAACAATAATATACATATTTACACACAATCATATAAATTATTTCCTAACACAGTTTATTTAGGATTTAAGTGTCAGCAGAACACTTCATTGGCTTAAACCAGTGGATGTAGCTCTGATACCACCTTCTGTCACAGCCCCTGACCCATGCCCCGGGAGGCGGGCGGCCGCGGACGTTCACGCTGAGCGGGTGGTATCGGTGTTTTTTAATTTGGCAGCGGAAATGAGACATCAGGACCGTAGTTAGGAAATAGTTTATCAGAGTTAAAACACCAAACTTTTTATAATACATAAATGGAATAAAACCCAAGTTTCCATTACAATACATTTATAGGGATAAACCCTAGTTTATTGAAAACAAAACTCCTTTTTATTTAGGTAACTTTTATAGCCACTTTTCCAAGCCTTCAGTGCTCTCCAGCTGGCTTCTATTAGCTTCACATTAAGTTACCTGAAACTCGTTTTAAAAAGGTTTTATCAGCAAGAAACACTGGCGAGTGCATCCCAGTTTAATCAAAACAATTTTATAATTTCACAATATTGAGAGCAATTACAGTGTTTATATTTACACTGTTACTCATTCAGTACTGTCAACACCTGACTTGTCGGTCATGTTACTCATTGGCTAACTCTTTGTCCAATGATAACGGATTAAAATAATGTATACAAAACCTCAACATACCAGCACTAATTGTAGAATACATAGACTCAATCACTGTTAATTATAATTGAAAACATTTGAGGTTTTACAAAAAGATTTACAAAAAGAGAATGACTCATTGTGAGTTTATAAAAGAGAATGTAATCACATTGTTTACTTAGGTAAAACTAAAGCTTCCTGGTGAATCTCCTAGTTATTATCTATTAAAAATTTAAACAATGCACTTCTTCTATAAATAGGCCCTCATGTTGAACCATTTCATTGCTCAAATCAATTTTATCACTTCTTCTCTCAATTGATGGGATTCCTGATCATAAGGAAGCTCATTCTAGTTGAAAAGATTAAGCTAGGACCCTTTGTAAGTGTCCTTAGCCCCCCTTTAGTTCAGTTTTGTTATTTAAAAACCGAAAACTCAAAGTTACGCAAAATGGCTTTAACTATTGGTTTAGACCTAAACGGTACAGCCATTGTTCGAGGCGAATATGGCTACGTGATCGTAATTAGGTGTGTGTTAACCCCTAAAAAGGGCACATCCTAATTACCACGTTTACTTAGCTAATTGTCGGGTCAAAGTAGTTAATTAAAAAGTCAAACTAGTCAAATTTTTAAATAAAAACATAATCTGATAATGTAGAAGGTATAAACCATGTTTTATCACTTAAATAATTTGGTAAATATTATTAGAACATGTCTAAGCATGTTCAACCCGAAAATTCTAAATTTAGTGTCGGTTCGCAACCGAAAGTCGCAAAAGCTTGACTTTTGCTTTGACTTTCAGTTCTGACCCGATTAAGCTTAAATCCTTTATGGTTTAAGCTTCCATTAAGACCATATTATGTTGTAGTATAACCCTCTGAGGTTATATTACCTGGTCATTAATATTCTGAATTATATGCTAGTTTCCGTCATTATGCTTATAATTGACCATGAGATTTTTGTATATGTGAGCATACATATAGGTTAAGTACTGATATATAAACATGTCAAAATTGTTTTGACATAATTTTCTGGTCTCAAATTAAAGATATTCAAGATATCGTAAATTTGAACTTTTTATTAATTAAACTACGCTATTATGCATAATGCAAGTTTAAACATAGATTTTGACCCAAAACTCATTACCTACTGTTATGATATTATTTTTAGGGATTTTTGGAATACTGGGTAAGATTATAAACTGACCATATCATTGAGTTCTTGTATAAATTCCTTAATTGACGATAATGCCCTTTTGGCTAATAAAATGTGATTTACATATGTTTAACTTGCCAAAGCTTTTTCTACTAGTTTGATATTAAAAATAAAATATTTTAAACATTCAAGGCTGATCAAAATCTCAGATTCACATAAACATCTTAAATATCGTCAATTATCGACTTTTTAAGCTAATTAGGTGCATACTATGGTTTAAAACTATAACTAGCACCTAAGACTTGTTACCTACTGAATTCATAAATAAGTTTTAATATTTTTATAGTAGGTATAAGTCATGAACTCAGATTTCCAATTATGTCCTTAAAATCATATGTGAAATGACCAAAATACCCTTTCGGGACATAGTTTGGCCATAAATGGTAAACCACACATATGAATGATATCCTACTTTTTTAACATCATAAAATAAATACTTTTACTGAATGTTTTAGACCAGAATATCAGTTTACTTTAAAACCTCTTTTATAAATATTAAAATGACCAAAATGCCCTTACGAAACTTAATTTGGTTTAAATACTTTTGGGCATATATGTTAACATCCTACTGATGTATTATCATATTTTAAGCATAATAACATATGGGACTTGTATATGGTTCATCTGGTTGCCCGTTATGCATTTACGCGTTCGGTTCGGTTCATGTAAAGTTACATAAATTAGCCGAAATGGGTTTAACCTTATCATTAAATCTTCAAAATCCAGAATGTGTTTAGTTTACCCATATTATACAAGTATCCAAACTTGTCGGGTCTAAATCACATTCCATTCTGGTCTCCGCTTAATCTAGCGTTTCGAACCGTAAAGTATCTTTCAAACTAACCGGTCTAAGTCTTTGACTTAGATAAAGACCCGTTAGTATCCTAATAGGTTATTAAACCTTCTATACAGATTAAGTAGCTTCGGTAGAAGGTATTTACATAAGGCTTTAGGAAACATACGGCTGAGTTACATCCTTACACATCTAGCTCAAGTAAATACTTTTAACTTATTTTCCCTTATACGGGCTTGGGATACGGTATAATATAATACCGCTTGGTTGGGTATGAAATCATTTAATCAGATTGTGATTAATAAATTGCACAACCCGTTTTAATCTGTTTTGTTTGATAACATAAACATTGGGGGTTAATACGACCATGTCCTGGATATCCTCGACTCATTTCATTTGAAAATGGCCACGACCTATGCACGGGGTGTAGGCATACACCTGACAGATGCAAATGCTAAATAACCGACATGTTGGGGATAACTCTGTGACAACCCTCATAATTACGTGTATACATATGATTTATTAATGCTAATTAAGGTGCTTGATGTCTGTGTTGAATTACTTGACTGCTTTCTGATTACTGCGTCATACTTACATGTGCTTTTTAACATACTAGTCTTGCACAAGAAATTGACTAAATAGTCCTGTATGCCTTCCTAAGTGTTGGGAATTAAAAGTGTTACAAAAAGATATATATATATATATATATATATATATATATATAGGACACTATATGGGATAACTTAGCACTTTAACGGAACGGTATCCAACCGAACAACCGGACATTACCCAGAACACTAAAATATTGCAAGAAACATTATTTTTATTTTTCTGAGCTAGTTATGGTTCCCGAGCACACTAACACATTACATAATACCCGGTACACACTAAACACTAGACATAACATTAAACTCCCACTAATTAACTTATTTACCCCCAAATGTTACACTAAACCCCCCCCCCCATTGCAAGTAATCGGCTCTCATGGCCCCACCCACCAAAATCACCTAATCTTCTAATATCTTCACCAATCTCTCATTGGATTTTGTGAGATTGTGACGTGATCATGCAAGTACTTCCACTAAACCCTAATACTTACACTTAACACCCTATTAATCATCCTCCTTACCATCAAATGTTGCATTTAACCCCCCCCCCCCCCCACATGGCTGAATTTTCGGCTCACATGGCCCCACACCACAAGATCTCTAAAATCCTTACTTTCCCCATGTAATCCCTTTAGAGATTATAGTTGATTATGTTTGTACTATCTTGGGCATAAGAACCATGGGTTAAAAGGGGTTTAGAGTGTTATAAGATCACTATCATTCTCATCATCATCACCAACACAAAAACACCTCCCTCTCCTCCACTAAGGCTTCGGCCCAACACCCCCTATATCACCATCACTATTTTCTTTCAAGCTTCAAACAATCCAAGTGTACTCCTAGGTGCTACAAGGCGTTCAACGAAGCTTGGTGTTCTCAGAAGTTGAAGGACCTCTTGCAAGTGCTATTAACCACTCATTTTTCATCTTGTTTCTTCCCTGGCTTAAAAGCTAGTAGTAAGTCTCTTGAATCCTCATTTACTCCATATTTATGGTGGTTAATAGTTATATCTTGATGTAAACAAATGAACACTAAAAGAACATAAACCTAAAGCTTGAACATAATGGTGAAATAGGATGAAATCTTGATGAAATGAAGTTGTTTTGATTATGTTGTTGATTACTTGATGATTACTTGTTAATATTGATGTTGGTCATAACATAGAACTTGTTAAATCATGATTAAAAACATGAGTTAACAAGTTAGGAGGTGATTAGGGGTTTTACATAAAAGAATCACCTCCATATTTAGACATGAACTTGGTGACAAAATGATTTCTTGTAAAATAATAAACCAAGTGAACTAGTGGTCTTGTAAATCTAAAACTTGTGAACGATTTTCAAAGAGAACCAAGTTTAAAAGGATGATTTTTAGAAGAACATGGTTTTTATTAAACCAACACTATTTTAAATAACAACATAAGTGTAGAAATACTTTTAACACAAGAAGATGTTATAAGTAAACATTTTTGTAAATTATATTTACAAGTTGTGAACATCTAAAAATCCCGAGAATGAGATTTTAACAAAAGTAAACACACTTTGGAGGGTAACTAAACCCACTAAACGCCATACCGAGTTACTACGTATTTTTATGAAACATCAAGTTCATGTTGGTTTGTAAATAGAATAGTTCGCTCTTGGTAAATTGTCATTGATTGTTGAATGATTTTTTTTTTTGGTAAAGAAAATGATATGCTTATTAGAATGGAAACCTCCGTTTACAAAGGAAACTCTGGCGAAATTTTCTAAAAATTCCAACACTTAGAAAATATTTTTCTAAACAAGCGTTACAAGTATATTTTATAACTTGTGTTTCGAATATAAACTTCGCCATAATTTCTGTTACAAAAATACAAAGTATCGGAGGTTGATTTTTACAAGCAAAATGGGTAAATATATATATTTAGAATATATATATATCTTATACTAGAACACTTGTGTGAATATGTGTTTATTTTGTGAGATAGTTATATTATTTTAGGATAAAATAATACAACTTAACAAAATATCTTGACATTAGAATTGTGTGGTACGTGATAGAAGTAATGAGTAGATAAACCATACGTAGGATACGTGTTATGCATGCACAGGAAACTGATTGTTATAGGTACCTTATTAGGACATGCTTGATTCCTGTTTGTTAAGAGTAATTAATCTAACCGAGCAAACCAAGGTGAGTTCACACTTTCTATAAGGCATGGGATTCCCGGTGGTTTGGGAATGGGTTAAGAAACTAAAATGGAACCTACATATCCTCCTTGGGTAGGATATGTACCGCCATCCTCCATAGGTAGGATGCTAATATTAATCCTGCGTATTCTCCTTGGGTAGAATACGTACGTTCGTCCTCCTTGGGTAGGACAACAACCTTAAAACTTACTAGACAAAACTCTATCATTCAGTCCCTCATCTTATATCGACTTAATCGCCGAGGCCGATGGCGAGCGGGTCATTAGTTAATAGCGCTATTAGGTTTAACAAACCTCACACCGTGTCGTCTGAACGGGCGTGTACTAATGGACTATGGCAAACTGTCAATGATGATAGACATTGACGTAGGGCACAATTAATGTTCGTCAGTTTTCGATATCAAAACGGTCTAGTAGTTCACACGGGGAAGCCTCCACTAATTATGGGTATGATTTGGGAAAGAAGGAAATGGGTTAATCATATTTTCAACTATAGGGTAACCCCCACGGCAAGTAAGCCAACTAAACAAAAACAATGTTTTTTTTTGGACCAACCAAAACAAACACCCAACCATGAACTCACTCAACTTTATTGTTGACTCGTTGTTACATGCCTTACAGGTCGTTAGATGCTTATGGAGCTTGCACGAGGAGGAGGTCGTTGTGGGATATGGACTGTTATGTCCCATGCTAAACATTTAATCCATATGAACTTATTAAACTTACGTAATGGACTTTAAACTTATGAACTATGGAACTTATGTTTTGGACTTACGTTTTATGCTTCCGCTGTTAACTTAAAGTCGGTTACCTTCTTTAGGTCACCAATTATATTGTGGTTGGTTTTATTTACTCAATTACGTTGTTCAATATGATTGGTGGATCGATCCCGGTCAGGTCACGCCTCCAAGCGGTGAAACTCCGCATGGTGGATTTTGGGGGTGTGAAAGATTGGTATCAGAGCCATTGGTTATAGCGAACTTGGTTTTAAAAAGGGGAAAAGCTTTTTGATAAAACCAGACTATAACCTGTACAGTGCTCAACGATCCACAACGACGCTTCGCTCCACGTGCAAGACTCAACACTATAGGTAATATGGTTTATGTTTG
Organism: Helianthus tuberosus; assembly: GCA_030545235.1. NCBI lineage: Eukaryota > Viridiplantae > Streptophyta > Magnoliopsida > Asterales > Asteraceae > Helianthus > Helianthus tuberosus. The sequence continues at coordinate 113,510,118 of CM060417.1, read as the reverse complement.
TATTGCCTACCTGCTAGTAGCGCATTTGATCATGGTATGCTTAGTTAGCGTAACAACTATTGCTTGAAACCCTGTGTGTTTGCTCTCTTCTGTCACTCCACACTTATGCACCTTCGCCACACCTTTCTTACTTGTGTTTCCTTCGATGTGAAGATCATGAGTGGGCGTCTCAACTTGACTCAGGATCAGCTAACGACTTTGATTAACGAACAGATTGCTGAAGCCTTAGCAACCCAAACAGGGAGTCAACCCATGCACCCTCAAACACGCATGGGCACCTTCAAGGCGTTCCTGGAATGCAAACCTCCCACTTTCGACGGCACTGAAGGGGCAATCGGCCTTCTACACTGGATCCGAAGAATCGAGTATACATTCGAAGAGAGTGAAAGCCCTGCCAGCAAATGAGTAGAATACGCTACTGACATGTTGCAAGGGAAAGCGTATTCTTGGTGGAACGCACAAGTTCAGATGGTCGGGTTGGCAGACGCGAATGCCACCCTCTGGAGCGACTTCAAGGATTGGATTAAGGAAGAATTCTGCCACCTGGATGACATTCTGAAACTTGAAATAGAGTATTATGGTTTGAAGACGGAAGGATCAGAGATTGAGGCATACACAAAGAGGTCTAACGACTTGGCTGCCTTATGTCCTAGCTTATCACAACCCATATCTAGACAGATCAAGCTATACCTCAGAGGCTTAGTCCAGGAGATCCAAGGGTCTGTAATTGCAGCCAACCTTCCCACGATCCAGCAAGTCATTCGTTTGGCGCACCAGCTCACCGATCAGGCGGTGGAAGAGGGCAAGCTGCCCAAGCGTATTAGCACTACTGCTACTGATGCTCCCAGTAATAACAAGCACAAGTGGGATGGAAATTCGGGCAAGGGCTCCACTTCAGTTCAGTCTCAGTCCCAGTGGCGAAAGACAGATGAGCACAAGAGCCCCAGTCAGCATTCTTCTGGGAATCAAGGTCAGGGTGGATATAAGGGAAATCACCCTAAGTGCAATCGATGTAGTTTGCACCACAGCGGGCCGTGCAACAAGGGTCGTTGTCAGAGATGTAACAAGCATGGACATAAAGCTAGAGATTGCAGGAGCTCACGTCCTGCGAATCAGAATCGACGACAGCAGCCACAAGCTCCCCAGAACCAACAGCAACACCAGCAGGGTAATAAGGGATGCTTCCAGTGCAGTGCTGAGGGTTACTTCAAGAGGCACTGTCCACAGCTGAATCAAAATCAGAATCAGAACAACAACCAAGGAAATGAGAACAACAATGGAGGCAACAATGGAGGTAACAACGGGAGTAACAATAATGGCCACTACAACAAAATTGGTTTTTTAGGACCTTTTCTGTGGGACGCTTTTAAAAGAGGGTCCTAAAAAACTATATAATAGGACTAATGAACTTTTGAGGTCCTTTTATAATAGACTCTACTAAACCGGTGTCCTAAAAAACTATTTAATATGATGAATGATTTTTTGGGGTCCTATTATCATATAATTTAATAGGACACTTAAAATGTAGATCCTAATAAAGTACTTTACAAGACATTTAATTGTTAGTGCCCCATTATGTGGTACTGTATTAGGACACTTGATCATCTGGGGTCCTATTATAACATAACTTAATAGGACACGTTGTAGTTAAGTCATAAATGTTCAGTGCTATAGGACCCTTTCTAGTCGAAGTCATATTAGAACTTAGCTTAGTAGGACACTTGACACTTAGGTCTTATAACTTTAAACTTTATAAGACGCTTAATCATTGTGGTGTTATTATAATACACCGTAATGGGACACTTGATATTTGAGTCATAAAACATTAGTTTTATAGGACGCTTATTCGCTAGAGTTTTATAATAATATAACTGAAAAAGACACTTGACACTTGGGTCTTATAAATTTAACCTTTGTAGGACGTTTAATCATTGTGATGTTATTATAATACACTGTAATAGGACACCTGATATTTGAGTCATAAAACATCAGTTTTATAGGACGCTTATTCGCTAAAGTTCTATTATAACATAACTTAATAGGACACTTGACACTAGGGTCTTATAACTTTAACCTTTATTGGACGCTTAATCATTATGGTGTTATTATAATACACCGTAATAGGACACTTGATATTTGAGTCGTAATACATAAATTTTATAGGACGTTTATTCGCTAGAGTTTCATAATAACACTAGGTTATTGACCCGCTTAGTCATGACCGGTGAATAGTGGTGGTGAGTGGTGGTGAGAGGTGGTTGTGAGTGGTGGTGGTGGCCGGTGAGTGGTGGTGGTGGTGGTGGACGGTGAGTGGTGGTGGTGGTGAGTAGTGGTGGTGGCCGGTGAGTGGTGGTGGTGGTGAGAGGTGGTAGTGGCCGGTGAGTGGTGGTGGCCGGTGAGAGGTGGTGAGTAGTGGTGGTGGCCGGTGGTGGTGAGTAGTGGTGGTGGACAGTGAGTGATGGTGGTGCTGGTGAGAGCTGGTGGTGCTGGTGAGAGGTGGTGGTGAGAGGTGGTGATGGCCGGTGAGTGGTGGTGGTGGCCGGTGAGTGGTGGTGGTGGTGAGTAGTGGTGGTGGCAGGTGGTGGTGGCTGGTGAGTGGTGGCGGTGAGAGGTGGTAGTGGCCGGTGAGTGGTGGTGGCCTGTTTATGGTGAGTGGTGGTGAGTAGTGGTGAGTAGTGGTGGTGGCCGGCGGTGGTGGTGGCCGGCGGTGGTGGTGGCCAACGGTGGTGGCTGGCGGTGGTGGTGGCCGGTGAGTGGTGGTGGTGGCCGGTTTCGATTAATAAATAATAAACGAGCTAAGCCCGAGCTTGAAAAACTACTCACGAGCCGAGCTCGAGCTTTAGAAATAAATATAGAAACTAACCGAGCTCGAGCTCTCTGCAAATTAAACGAGACGAGCTCAGGCTTGACTCGACTCATTAACACCCCTAGTTATACCACTAATTTTAGTTTTTAATGGCAATTTAGGTGTGTGACTAAAAATTTAACTCCTTTTGAAAAACTTGAAATTTTTTAATTTCCCTGTAATACTTTCTAATTATTTTCACCTCTAAATTTCTTTTCCCTCTTTGATTCTAAACCCTAATCGTTCCCTCCTCCTCCTCCAAATCTGATGGTGTTCTCTACTCATGCTCTCTCCATCAATCTTAATCGATTTCCATATCTTTGAACCACCCCCACATCACATATTGAGAAGGTCGCTACATCCTTGTTCAGTAGCCCCTTCATTCTAGTTTAATGGTCGTATGGATGTTAGGTTAAAGTGGATATATTGCTAAGATTTTATATCTTATTGATGCCCTAATTCTTAAAATTTCATTTTCTATGTAGGCTAAAAGGCATCTGAAATGACCATCAGCAGAAGCGATGTCTTTTGACACACTCAATCGACCTCCCTTCTGTCAATGGCTTCCATCTTCGAATCAATTTGGTTGGTATGGTCATCTCTCTATTCTGTTTTTATATGATGTTCAACTATGTTTTTTTCTTGTTTGTTGTCTCTATTATTGGTCGAATCCATAATTTTTTTGTACTGATTTTACCATGTATGAACGACTGTTGTAGGATTTAAATTTCTTAATTAATATTTATTTTTTTTCTAAATAGAGAGTCTAGTTGAATCGAGCTACAGTTCAAATTTAGCTTGCTTATATGAAATCGACTTAAATCTGCCCCAACCGTATTTGCGGAATCGCGGCCTCACCGTTACTATACACGTAAGCATCTCTTAGTTTATGTATGAAAGAAAATGTGTAAATTGTACAAGTAATTATCATACATTTTGATACTTTGATTCATGAACAACGGGTTAACTAGTGAGTAGGTTTAAAGGGGGTGTGAGTTAGCCATTCTAAAAAAATAAGATTGTTATGGTAATAATCCTTTTTTTTAATCTTGATCAACACACATAATATCGTATTTTTTATACTCATTTTGTTAAGTATGCGTAGTTCAAAGTTATATAAATTTTACAAGGATGCTTTAGACCAAAACTGGTTTCATTAGTATTACAATAAATAGAACTATTGCATTTACTTTGGAGACCAGGAGTAGGAGTATGGTGTTACCAAGGGTTATGGAATAGTATATGCCTTGTAACTGGTTAATTTCTTGTTTATGGTTTATTTAGTTCAAATTATTTTTACATACTTTCATTGCTGCATGACATTAAAGTTGACAAATTTTGAGCCATTTACTAATTTCTAGGTAGTTTGGGTCATGGTGAAAATTTGTATGTTTTTCCACCAATGTGTATATTTCTGTTTTATCGAGTTGTTAATATCTGATATTTGTGTTGACACAGATGGTCATACATTTTTTTTATTCTACAATATGAAGCTTAAGCGTGTCATTACTTTCTGGTTTGAGTTTCTTAAGTTGATTAGATAAAAATGCTTTTATGAAATGTTGTAAATAATTTCAAGTGCTGGTATGTTAGAATGTTAGAGGTGGCTTGATGGGCGGATTGGTTAACGGGTCCAAACGGGTCCTATTTGACACTGTTTATTTTCTAGTACAGGCTGAAAAGGGCCAGCTTGGCTTGACACATGAGCACTTGTTTCTTCGTTTTGTAAATATCAACTAGAAAACGTTATTATTACAACATAATCTATTTTTTAAGTAATGACTTGTCATCTGACCCAAATGAGATTCTACATCAAATGACTTCAAATTGGGACTTCTTTACTAAGAGTGGCAGTTATGGACATGACATTAAAATAAAAGGGTTCTTCTTAAGTTGGTTGATAGTCTAACATGTTTAATAAACAAAACGTGTTTGGTTGGGTTGTCATTAAACAGGTTAGCTTGCAACCTGTTTATTAGAACTTAAAAAAGTTACAAGTTCAACCCACCATCCTAATTACGATATGATTACAAACAGCTTAGATAAAAATAGCTACATTGGCTACGCATACCCAGGTTAGGGTTGAGTTTTATTCCCAATTAACTAAACGGGTCATGTTTGGGTTAGTCAACCAACAAAAATTAATTAATTTTTGTTTGCAGCAAATTGGCGAGTGATTGGGACGGATATTACTACGAGGAAGATGGTGCATGAGGATTGAGGACGCATGATGACTCAAGATTTTATGCTTCTTATTTTTTTAATTGCTTTTAATTTCTTTGTTAAATGTTAAGACTTTATGTTAGATAATGTTATAACTTATTTATGGTTAGTGTTTTTGTTATGAACATGCTTATTTGAAATATAATGCAGTTTTATTTCTTTCATTAGTTGATGTTATACAATAACCATTAGGATGTTATATGTTGAGGGCCTGTTTATAAAATTGGTTTTATAATCTTATTTGGTATAGTAGGACCCTTTTCTTGGTACTAAATTAGCTATAATGTTACATCATAAGGGTCCTATCAATTAATTTCTAAGGACGCTTGTAAGTGTATCAAAAGATTAAAAGTATGTAAGCACATGTTAGAACATCATGAAAGTGTCCTAATATGTTTTTTTATTAGGACACTATTTTGGTTGTTCAAAGACATATTACTCGACCATAAAATTGATTTCATAATCTTATTTGAGATGTTAGGACGCTTTTTTAGTTCCGGGACTTATTACGACCCCTTTACATGAAACGCTTTTACCGTTGGTCCTATTAAATGAAAGGTCCTATAAAATAGCATTTTAGGACGCTTTTACGCGTACTAAAAACCCAGTTTTCTTGTAGTGTGGCCATGGCGCCCAAGGTCGTGCCTTCGTGATTGGCCAGGGTGATGCAAGGAACGATCCCAACGTGGTGATGGGTAAGTTTCTACTGGATGACTTTTATGTTACTGTTTTATTCGATTCGGGTGCAGATACTAGTTATGTGACCACCAAACACACGGTAGAGCTAGCGAACGGAAAAAGTCTTGAAGCCACACACATAGTTAAGGGTTGTAACCTCGTCTTAGCTGGTCAGACCTTCTCTATCGATCTTATTCCTATCATTCTGGGTAGTTTCGATGTTGTTATTGGGGTGGATTGGTTATCTCATTAGCAAGCGGAAATTCTTTGCAACGAGAAGATTGTTCGCATCCCTCGTTCTAGTAAAGAACCCCTCGTAATTCGTGGCGACAAGAGTGGTGCTGTGGTGGGCATCATCTCTTTTCCCAAGGCCCAGAAGTGTTTGCGAAAGGGTCACACTGCTATTCTAGCCCTCGTTTCTGACACATCCTCGGAAGAAAGGGAGATAGAAGACATACCTATTGTACGTGATTTTCCTGAGGTACTTCCTGAGGAATTACCCGGTCTTCCGCCTCATCGTCAGGTTGAATTTCAAATCGAGCTAGCTCCTAGAGCAGCGCCCATAGCTCAAGCACCTTATCGTCTAGCTCTAACAGAACTTGAAGAGCTGTCCACGTAACTACAAGAGCTCTTGGAAAAGGGTTTCATACGTCCTAGCTCTTCGCCTTGGGGAGCTCCAGTGTTATTCGTGAAGAAGAAAGACGGTACCTTCAGAATGTGTATTGACTACCGCGAACTCAACAAGGTGACCGTGAAGAATCGTTATCCTCTTCCACGCAGTGATGACTTATTCGACCAATTGCAAGGGTCGAGTTTCTACTCAAAGATTGACCTGAGGTCAGGTTACCATCAACTGAGAGTCCGAGACGAGGATATCTCTAAAACAGCATTTAGGACTCATTATGGGCATTACGAGTTTCTGGTTATGCCTTTTGGATTAACGAATGCACCTGCGGTCTTCATGGATCTCATGAACAGAGTATGCAAGCCTTACCTGGATAAGTTTTGTATTCATAGACGACATCCTGATCTATTCTAAGAGTCAGGAGGAACACGAGCGACACCTGAGACTTATTTTGGAACTCCTTCGAACAGAGCAGTTGTATGCCAAGTTTTCGAAATGTGACTTCTGGCTTTGCGAAGTCCACTTTCTAGGCCACGTAGTAAACAAGGATGGGATTCATGTTGATCCATCCAAGGTTGACTCGATCAAGAACTGGCCTGCACCCCGTACACCAATAGAAATCCGCCAATTCTTGGGTCTGGCAGGATATTACAGACGGTTTATCAAGGATTTCTCAAATATTGCGCAACCCCTCACTTCATTAACTCAAAAGGGTGTCACCTATCATTGGGGTGATGCACAAGAGTCCGCATTCCAGCACTTAAAAGATAGACTTTGTAGCGCGCTTATCCTCTCATTGCCTGAAGGCACAGATGATTTTGTGGTTTATTGCGATGCTTCCATCCAAGGACTTGGTTGCGTGTTGATGCAACGTGACAAGGTCATTGCCTACGCATCGTGCCAACTTAAAGTTCACGAAGGGAACTACACTACGCATGACTTGGAATTGGGAGCAGTTGTTTTCGTACTCAAGATATGGAGACATTACCTGTACGGTACCAAGTGCACCATTTACACCGATCACAGGAGTCTCGAGTATATCTTCAAGCAAAAGGAGTTAAACATGCGATAACGCCGATGGGTTGAGCTCTTGAACAATTACGAATGTGCGATCAAGTACCATCCGGGCAAAGCCAATGTTGTGGCCGACGCCCTCAGTCGAAAGGAGACTATACCTAAGCGAGTACATGCGTTACAGCTTACCATTCACTCTAACCTTCCCGCTCAATTCGTGATGCTCAGGTTGAAGCATTGAAAGCAGAAAACGTCAGGGCTGAGTCCCTGCGAGGATTAAGGAAACGGTTAGAACAAAAGGAAGACGGCGCCTACTATGTTAACGGGCGCAACCGGGGTTCCACTCTATGGAAACTTACGCGAGCTTGTGATGGATGAAGCACATAAGTCTCGTTATTCAGTACATCCTGGTTTGGATAAGATATACCACGACCTAAAGACTACGTATTGGTGGCCTAGCATGAAAGCCAACATCGCAACCTAAGTCAGTAAATGTTTGACTTGTGCGAGAGTCAAGATTGAATATCAGAAACCATCAGGCCTACTCCAACAACCAGAGATCCCGAAATGGAAATGGGAGCAAATTTCCATGGATTTCGCTACTGGCCTGCCTAGATCTCAACGCGAAAATGATACCATTTGGGTAATCGTGGATCGACTGACCAAGTCTGCACATTTTCTGGCTATCAAGGAAATGGATAAGTTTTCTACTCTAGCAGACATCTACCTAAAGGAAGTAGTATCAAGGCATGGAGTGCCAACCTCCATCATTTCTGATCGTGACTCACGTTTTACATCCGAATTATGGCAAGCTATGCACAAGTCCTTTGGCTCCCGATTAGACATGAGCACGGCATATCATCCACAGACGGATGGGCAATCTATAGGTCCCTCTCGGAGGATCGAGAACAAACCTAAACCTTGTTATACTAACTCACTAGCGAGTGCGGAATCCAAGCTAGCAAGCAAACCGGGATGATGCAAGAACAAACACAAGAACACACAAGACTCAACGATTAACACCACTTGTATTAATGCGTATGAAAGGTTCCAGATACAAGCACAATGTTTACAATCAGTTTGCAAACTCTCAAAGTGTGTGTGTGTGTGTGTTTTCAGCAGAATGCTCTCTATCTCTCGGGTGTGCATTACCTCTAAAACAACACACTGCATGGGTATTTATATACCCAGCTCAACATGTCTGGTCCGAAGGATCCGATAGATGGTCCGAAGGATCATCTATCGATGACAATGCTTTCGAAGGATCAGCAGGGACCTCCAAGGATGATCCTTCGAGGTCTATCAATCGAAGCATATCTTTCGAGCACCTCGAAGGATCAACAGTATCCCTCGAGGAGCTATCCTTCGATACAGACAAACAAACATATTACTAACTTATTGGCCAAGTCAAACTAGGAGGATAGTTGACTAGGTCAACTTACAGGACATTGTTTACAAACAGACCGAATACAGACAAAGTACAGACACAAGTGCACCAACAAACTCCCCCTTGGCTGTAGCTTTGTCTTTATCTTCTATAGTTGCAGGCTCGTCTCGAACTTCGACGGTCTTTGGTCTTCGAGTTCCCAAAACTCTGATGTCCTTTCAAGTTTTCATTGTCGGAGGATCTTCAAAGTCTTCACGTCTTGAAAGCAAAAAGTGTATCAACAAACTACCCGTATCATGTAGGAAGTGTGTTGACAAACTCCCCCTTAACATAAGCTCCCCCTTGAGTTATGCTCGTGAAAAACTTTATCTTTATGAAGTGAGATCCTTGTGGTGTTGATGATGGCCAGCGGCAACTCGATCATCTTCATCACTTGAGTGCCTTCACGTCGTGTCTTCATTCCGAAGCTTGTCATCGACCATGTTCTCCTTGCCTTTAGAATCTGCACCTGCAAGAAATCTAAACGCGTAATGAGAACAACTGCTTGGAATATAGTTAACATAAACACAAGACACACGGATGACCATGTCACAATCAAACACCGTCCGATAATTTGAAAGTCTAATAGATTTATCTATTTCAGATTTAACTTTCAAAACATGCAAATTTCGACCGTTTATGAAGACTTAGTCAATTCGGTTTTCATTCAGGTTTCAGGCAACGAAGACTCGAGTTCCAACATCGTACGATCGAAAATAAAGTAGAAATAAAATCTTTTTGGCTTTTAAAAAGTTTATATTAAAACACACCTAAAATCTTTTTGGTATTTTTGAAATTAAAAAAAAACAATTTTAATATCCTTTGAGTGTTATCAAACGACATCACCGCTAATGTCGTGCTGATATGCACCAAGCGACGAAACTGTTTAAAAATAAAGCAATAAAATTTAAGCAGTAAATAAATATATACAGACAATCTTTTTGCGAGTTTCGAGGGTAAGAGAATCATATCAGTGTACGGTCATGTCAAGACACTCTTGTTGTTCAATTAGTTAACATTTAGATAAGCATCCTATAACAATTATCGGTATTGTTGTCCACTTAAGCTCAACTTATCAGATGTAATCATGATTAGGGGATACGTTAATGTATAATTTATACTTACCGACCGGTGTTCATCCACATCACGACACATTCCCGTATCAAGGTATGCACGAGGGTTCATCTTACCGGTGAGTATACCGATTATCATCTGTTTGACCGTATATGGTGTGAGATACTCACTTATTTTGATTTGAAAACAAGCCCTATGTGATATAATCACTTATTGATGAGGAACTTGATTTTCAGATGCATGAGAGCACAGGAGTAAGTCCGTGAACAGGTCAGTACTTTCGTACAGCAGAGAGACGAACTTGACTCCCGGATGAATGTGATATATTATCACTTATTTGTAGGGACATGTGATTGTTTATCACTTATTGAGGTCGTATGCAATATGTACACGTATGTATGGTATCATGGAAGATCTAGACTTCGTCTCCGTTATTTTTACGGTTTGAGATACAACCATGATACCCAGATGATAAGCAGCATAAAGACCGAATATCTCAGAACCTCGGCAATCTATCAAACGAAATTTCGGTACCAAGACCATATGCCAATGAATGGTTCCCACCTGGTCTTCAGTCGGATTAAGTTTATATCACCCTGCACACTTTAAAATGATTGTGAGCCTACCGATACATCTTATATAGAGCTGCTTATCGTTTTGCATTTAAGGTTTAAAGAGGTTTAGACAGACCACTGATGTACTATCATTTTCTCTTTTGCTCGCCAGGAAACTCATTTTTGTTTTTCTATTGTTTTTGTGCTTTTGAAATTTTTCGATGTTTTTGGATTTTTCGATTTTTGGATTTACTCCCCCTAAAATCAATAAACTAAGACAAATTTTAAAACACAAAGGTATTTACAAAAATGATTTTCCGATGTTGGTTTTACTCTTGCTTGACCTTAATGCCGTTTACCAATAATAAAAAGTCAAATCTTGATTTGTCAAAAGCTTTGGTAAATAAGTCGGCACGTTGGTCATCGGTGTGGACCTTAACAACATCGATTAGCCTTTTCTCAAAGCAATCACGTATGAAGTGATATTTGATTTCGATGTGTTTGGTCTTTGAGTGCTGCACAGGATTTCTAGTGATCTGTAATGCAGCAGAATTATCAACGTAAATAGGAGTAGTTAGGAATTCAAAACCGTAGTCGCGTAATTGTTGTTGGATCCACAGAACTTGGGAGCAACAACTTGAGGCAGCAATGTATTCAGCTTCGCATGTTGATGTAGCGACGCACGTTTGCTTCTTGCACTGCCATGTGACTAGGCGATTTCCTAAAAACTGACATCCAGCGGTTGTGGATTTGCCGTCGATTTTGCATCCGCCATGATCAGAATCACTGAATGCGATCAAGTCAAAGTTATTATCCCTAGGGTACCATAGACCGGTGTCAGGGTAACCCTTCAAATAACGAAAAATCCTTTTTGCAGCTGCAAGATGTGAGGCCTTCGGGTTAACTTGATATCTGGCAAGCAGGCACGTTGGGTACATTATGTCTGGCCTTGATGCTGTGAGGTACATAAGAGATCCGATCATTGCGCGATAGTATGAGGGGCTAACAGCTTCACCCTTCAAGTCTGGAGTAATTCCATGATTTTGTGGCAATGGGGTACCAATGGGCGTTGCATCAGACATCTGGAACCGGCTCAAGATGTCACCAACATATTTAGTCTGATGGATGAATATCCCAGACTCAGTTTGTTGCACTTGTAGGCCCAAGAAGAAAGTCATTTCCCCCATAGCACTCATCTCGAATTTATCCTGCATAATGCGCTCGAAATTCCTACACAAGACATAATTAGTAGAACCAAAAATAATATCATCAACGTATACCTGTACCAGAAGAAGATCTCCATCTTGTTCTTTGATGAAAAGAGTACAGTCGATAAGACCTCTTCGAAAACCGTTCTCCAGCAGATAGGTAGATAAGGTTGCATACCAAGCTCGCGGTGCTTGATGAAGACCATAGAGAGCTTTGTTGAGCAACCAAACCCGATCGGGATGGATAGGATCTTCAAAACCTGGAGGCTGTTCGACATATACCTCTTCTTCAACCACACCATGTAGAAATGCACTTTTCACGTCCATTTGGTAAACCTTGAATCCTTTGTAGGACGCATAGGCTAGAAAGATTTGAATTGCTTCGAGACGTGCCACTGGTGCATATACTTCGTTGTAGTCGATGCCTTCTATCTGACGAAAACCTTGAACGACTAAACGTGCTTTGTTTCGAATAACCACGCCACGATCGTCCTTCTTGCATTTGAAAACCCATCGAGTGCCAATCTTCTTGTAGTTTTCAGGCTTTTCAACAAGTTTCCAAACACCAAGCTTTTGAAATTGCACCAATTCTTCCTGCATAGCCTCAACCCATGAGCTGTCTTTCATTGCTTCTTTCCACGACTTTGGTTCTTCTTGTGACACGTAACACGCGAAGGACCAGTCATTCTGTTGACCAGATTCTCTTATAGCTGAATACAAACCAGCATTCCGGTTGTTTCTCAGCTGATTACGCGTCTGCACACCGCGATGGACATCTCCTATAATGTTCTGCTGGGGATGGGTATCATGAATCCTCATTTCAGGATTATCTGGCACACGAGCATTGATACCCAAATTGTTCAAATTAAGATCCACAACCAACTCTACACCAGGAATGTGTGTCGAGGTGGATGCATTTCCTTCAGCAGTGTCTACATTCTGCATATGAGGTGTATCAATAGAAGCACCTTGAACAGGAGCAACTGGAGCTGAAGATCCTTCAGCTGCATCATGATATTCATCATCTTCAGAAGACTCATTATAATCAGCAGCATCTTCATAAACCTCATTTTGAACTGTATTGTTAACAGATGAAGAACCTTGCTCGATCCTCCGAGAGGGACCTACAAGTGGTATCCAAGCTAGCAAGCAAACCGGGATGATGCAAGAACAAACACAAGAACACACAAGACTCAACGATTAACACCACTTGTATTAATGCGTATGAAAGGTTCCAGATACAAGCACAATGTTTACAATCAGTTTGCAAACTCTCAAAGTGTGTGTGTGTGTGTTTTCAGCAGAATGCTCTCTATCTCTCGGGTGTGCATTACCTCTAAAACAACACACTGCATGGGTATTTATATACCCAGCTCAACATGTCTGGTCCGAAGGATCCGATAGATGGTCCGAAGGATCATCTATCGATGACAATGCTTTCGAAGGATCAGCAGGGACCTCCAAGGATGATCCTTCGAGGTCTATCAATCGAAGCATATCTTTCGAGCACCTCGAAGGATCAACAGTATCCCTCGAGGAGCTATCCTTCGATACAGACAAACAAACATATTACTAACTTATTGGCCAAGTCAAACTAGGAGGATAGTTGACTAGGTCAACTTACAGGACATTGTTTACAAACAGACCGAATACAGACAAAGTACAGACACAAGTGCACCAACACAATCTGAGCTCACCATCCAAACCCTTGAATACATGCTTAGGGCATGTGTAATCGACTTCGGTAATAGCTGGGAAAACATCTCCCGTTAGTGGAGTTTTCGTATAACAACAATTACCACACCAGTATCCAGGCCGCTCCGTTCGAGGCATTGTATGGACGGAAGTGCCGATCACCTCTCTGTTGGGCAGAAGTTGGTGACAGCCAAATCACTGGCCCAGAACTTGTAGTAGATACAACCGAGAGAATTGCTCAGATACGGCAACGAATGGCGGCAGCTCGTGACCGTCAGAAAAGCTATGCTGATAAGCGAAGGAAACCACTCGAGTTCCAGGTTGGGGATCGGGTGCTACTCAAAGTCTCACCTTGGAAAGGTGTAGTTCGTTTTGGCAAACGAGGCAAACTCAATCCGCGTTACGTCGGACCGTTCGAAATCATTGAGAAAATTGGAAAAGTCGCTTACAGGCTGAATCTACCGGCAGAACTCAGCGGAGTTCACAATGTTTTCTATGTGTCGAATCTGAAGAAATGCCTGTCAGATGAGACCCTCATAGTTCCTCTCAAGGAACTCACTATCGACGACCAGCGGCGATTCGTCGAGGAACCAGTAGAGATTACGGATCGAGATGTTAAGATTCTCAAGCGTACCAGAATACCTCTTGTCCGAGTTCGTTGGGATTCCCGTCGTGGCCTAGAGTATACCTGGGAACGAGAAGACCAGATGAAACTCAAGTATCCCCAGCTGTTTAAGAAAAGTGCAAGCACTACTGAGGCTGAAGCTACTGCAGAATTTCGGGACGAAATTCCAAACCAACGGGGGAATGATGTGACACCCCAGGAAAACCTGGAAACCAATCAACTTAACTAGCTTCCTCAGTAACCAAGTGCTAAATTTCGGGACGAAATTCTCTTAACAGGGGGAGAATTTGACAACCCTCATAATTACATGTATCCGTACGATTTATTAATGCTAATTAAGGTGCTTGATGTCTGTGTTGAATTACTTGACTGCTTTCTGATTACTGCGTCATACTTACATGTGCTTTTTAACATACTAGTCTTGCGCAAGAAATTGACTAAATAGTCCTGTATGCCTTCACGCCCCGCTTGCGGTATGCTCATATAATGTATATATGTGTGGGCTCTCGTGGGGCAAAAGTGAAAGTGCACTAATTTTAACGTTATTTTACAAATTTCGTGAAAATTACGTTAAAAGACGGGGATGGTTAATCATGCATCATGTGGTGGCATTGATAGCCGAAAGACAAGGGGTACATGCACTAATCGGCGTTTGTCTCAATTGCTGAGTGTATGTGCCTTATGTCCAAGGCTTGATGCAAAACTACAATTGAGACGGGGGTCTCATTGGAAGCAGCCTCTCTATTCATACGGGGTAGAGGTAAGGTTGTCTAGATCTCACCCTCCTCAGACCCTACCTTAGCTTTGCTATTGATGGGATATACTGAGTATGATGATGATGATGATGATGAGTCCTGTATGCCTTCCTAAGTGTTGGGAATTAAAAGTGTTACAAAAAGATATATATAGGACACCATATGGGATAACTTAGCACTTTAACAGAACGATATCCAACCAAACAACCAGACATTACCCGGAACACTAAAATATTGCAAGAAACATTATTTTTATTTTTCTGAGCTAGTTATGGTTCCCGAGCACACTAACACATTACATAATACCCGGTACACACTAAACACTAGACATGACATTAAACTCCCACTAATTAACTTATTTACCCCCAAATGTTACACTAACCCCCCCCCCCCCCATTGCAAGTAATCGGCTCTCATGGCCCCACCCACCAAAATCACCTAATCTTCTAATATCTTCACCAATCTCTCATTAGATTTTGTGAGATTGTGATGTGATCATGCAAGTACTTCCACTAAACCCTAATACTTACACTTAGCACCCTATTAATCATCCTCCTTACCATCAAATGTTGCATTTAACCCCCCCCCCCCATGGCTGAATTTTTGGCTCACATGGCCCCTCACCACAAGATCTCTAAAATCCTTACTTTCCCCATGTAATCCCTTTAGAGATTATAGTTGATTATGTTTGTACTATCTTGGGCATAAGGACCATGGGTTAAAAGGGGTTTAGAGTGTTATAAGATCACTATCATTCTCATCATCATCACCAACACAAAAACACCTCCCTCTCCTCCACTAAGGCTTCGGCCGAACACCCCCTATATCACCATCACTATTTTCTTTCAAGCTTCAAACAATCCAAGTGTACTCCTAGGTGCTACAAGGCGTTCAACGAAGCTTGGTGTTCTCGGAAGTTGAAGGACCTCTTGCAAGTGCTATTAACCACTCATTTTTCATCTTGTTTCTTCCCTGGCTTAAAAGCTAGTAGTAAGTCTCTTGAATCCTCATTCACTCCATATTTATGGTGGTTAATAGTTATATCTTGATGTAAACAAATGAACACTAAAAGAACATAAACCTAAAGCTTGAACATAATGGTGAAATAGGATGAAATCTTGATGAAATGAAGTTGTTTTGATTATGTTGTTGATTACTTGATGATTACTTGTTAATATTGATGTTGGTCATAACATAGAACTTGTTAAATCATGATTAAAAACATGAGTTAACAAGTTAGGAGGTGATTAAGGGTTTTACATAAAATAATCACCTCCATATTTAGACATGAACTTGGTGACAAAATGATTTCTTGTAAAATAATAAACCAAGTGAACTAGTGGTCTTGTAAATCTAAAACTTGTGAACGATTTTCAAAGAGAACCAAGTTTAAAAGGATGATTTTTAGAAGAACATGGTTTTTATTAAACCAACACTATTTTAAATAACAACATAAGTGTAGAAATACTTTTAACACAAGAAGATGTTATAAGTAAACATTTTTGTAAATTATATTTACAAGTTGTGAACATCTAAAAATCCCGAGAATGAGATTTTAACAAAAGTAAACACACTTTGGAGGGTAACTAAACCCACTAAACGCCATATCGAGTTACTACGCATTTTTATGAAACATCAAGTTCATGTTGGTTTGTAAATAGAATAGAATAGTTTGCTCTGGGTAAATTGTCGTTGATTGTTGAATGATTTTTTTTTTGGTAAAGAAAATGATATGGTTATTAGCATGGACACCTCCGTTTACAAAGGAAACTCTGGCGAAATTTTCTAAAAATTCCAACACTTAGAAAATATTTTTCTAAACAAGCGTTACAAGTATATTTTATAACTTGTGTTTCGAATATAAACTTCGCCACAATTTTTGTTACAAAAATACAAAGTATCGGAGGTTGATTTTTACAAGCAAAATGGGTAAATATATATATTTAGAATATATATATCTTATATTAGAACACTTGTGTGAATATGTGTTTATTTTGTGAGATAGTTATATTATTTTAGGATAAAATAATACAACTTAACAAAATATCTTGACATTAGAATTGTGTGGTACGTGATAGAAGTAATGAGTAGATAAACCGTACGTAGGATACGTGTTATGCATGCACAGGAAACTGATTGTTATATGTACCTTATTAGGACGTGCTTGAGTCCTGTTTGTTAAGAGTAATTAATCTAACCGAGCAAACCAAGGTGAGTTCACACTTTCTATAAGGCATGGGATTTCCGGTGGTTTGGGAATGGGTTAAGAAACTAAAATAGAACCTACATATCCTCCTTGGGTAGGATATGTACTGCCATCCTCCATAGGTAGGATGCCAATATTAATCCTGCATATTCTCCTTGGGTAGAATACGTACGTTCGTCCTCCTTGGGTAGGACAACAACCTTAAAACTTACTAGACAAAACTCTATCATTCAGTCCCTCATCTTATATCGACTTAATCGCCGAGGCCGATGGCGAGCGGGTCATTAGTTAATAGCACTATTAGGTTTAACAAACCTCACACTGTGTCGTCCGAACGGGCGTGTACTAATGGACTATGGCAAACTGTCAATGATGATAGACATTGACGTAGGGCACAATTAATGTTCGTCAGTTGTCGATATCATAACGGTCTAGTAGTTCACACGGGGAAGCCCTCACTAATTATGGGTATGATTTGGGAAAGAAGGAAATGGGGTAATCATATTTTCAACTATGGGGTAACCCCCACGGCAAGTAAGCCAACTAAACAAAAACAATGTTTTTTTTTGGACCAACCAAAACAAACACCCAACCGTGAACTCACTCAAATTTATTGTTGACTCGGTGTTACATGCCTTACAGGTCGTTAGATGCTTATGGAGCTTGCACGAGGAGGAGGTCGTTGTGGGATATGGACTGTTATGTCCCGTGCTAAACATTTAATCCTTATGAACTTATTAAACTTACGTAATGGATTTTTAACTTATGAACTATGGAACTTATGTTTTGGACTAACGTTTTATGCTTCCGCTGTTAACTTAAAGTCGGTTACCTTCTTTAGGTCACCAATTATATTGTGGTTGGTTTTATTTACTCAATTACGTTATTCAATATGAGTGGTGGCTTGATCCTGGTCCGGTCACGCCTCCAAGCGGGGTGATACTCCGCATGGTGGATTTTGGGGGTGTGACAAACTCCTTTATGGGTTTTATAGTGGTGAGTCGGTTAATTATGACTGGCTTTTAAACCGGCCCCATATGTATGACAAACATGTAAAACTGTATACAAGATTTTATTAAAGATTGTCCCAAGTTATAAATGGTTTGCGCCTTGTGCGCCTAAATCAATTTTCATAAACTCTTTTCAAATGAGTCAGTTAATTTTATTTACCAGTGAAATCTGATGTATTTTCCAAAGACTAAGTGACACGTACCTCTCGAAATTTGGCTGGAGCTACTTGGTGTCAAATAAGAGGATCTTGCAAATCCTTAGATGCCTGAAGTCTGTTATTTCAGTTTTTCTTGTATTTGTTTTTATGATCCGCCTGTGGATCTCTATTACAACAAGTCTGTATATTCTTTTATTTGGACACTCGGACATTATGGTTTGTAATAGTAATTATCTACCAAGCCTTCCCCTGTGCTATAATATTTTGTTAATTGACTATGATGATATCAACGTCACGATATTCCCCACCGGGCCCACCTATAATATGTGGAAATATCGGGGTGTGACAGCTTGGTATCAGAGCCAACATTGAGTGAATTAAACACTAGCCTTTTGTGTTTAATCTCAATGACACAATAGCACATTCCTTAGACTTCCGAGTCTAGGCAAATGACCTAGGATTTATTCTTAACTTTCCTTTTGTCGTTTATATGTTGTTTTACTGTTTTGACAGGTTTGCTAATCAAAATGCCGCCACGTGTTAGAGGAAAAGGAAAAGGTCCTATGAGGGGAGATCATCTAGCCATACTGGACCCTCACACAAATGCATGCCTTTAGCGTCATTTACCAGCTCCGATTCACGAGACAATTGGAGACACTCTTTCGAGCCTGCGAGACACTCAGTTTCGTTAGGTTCTTCACCATCTTTTCACCCTTCCTTTGGGCCGCCTATTCAAGACGAGCTCTAGCATTCATACCATTCTCACCACTCAGATCACTCGCAGCATTCGCTGGATTCACATTCGTTTCACCATTCTGATTCTCACCATCCTTATTCTCCGGGTCAATTTAACCCAAATGATTATATCAACGAACCCCCGGGTTATAACCCGTTTCGCCCAGATGTGACATCTGTGCCTCCATGGCCATCAAACAAATACCAAATCAATGAAATATTGTGTTTCATATTTGGCATTTGTATAAATATGTGTATCATTTGCACATATCAATTCTTGTTCGATTTCAAGCTCTAAATCGCTTTCTGGAAAGTTATACGCAAACTGATGCGTAAACTTAATCAGTTTAATGTGACAAACAATCCGGAATAGTGACATGGGCTTAACATACCTTAAATAACCTTTACATAACTTAGAAATAAGTTTTGGAGGGTTTGGTGTGTTGAAAATCAAGTTTATTCGATCGCAGGGACTATTTGCGTCAAACTGCAAAAGTCTGCCGATTCGTATGGTATCAAACTTTCTGGAACTTGATCATAAGTTAAACAAGCCCTAAATATCCTTTACATAGCTTAGAAATAGGCTTTGAGGTGTTTGGTGCGCAAAAATAAACTTATTGGTCAACAGGGACTAAAAGCGTCAAAAAGTGCATAAGTTTGCATTTTCGCTCATATCTTACGTTCTGAATATATCCAGACATCCAAAAATTTAGGTAATCATTAAAATATTTTATTTTAGTGATTGGCATGATAAAATTCCATTCGTCGCGTAATTTGGATCGTTTTTCACGTCCGTTCGTGTTTCGTCGTAATTAACCGAACAACGCAACCGTACGACCAAACGAACTGACGCCCAAGATATTTTTGAGCATATTTCGTGTTCCCTATACTTTAACTTCATTGTAGAGCCTTGAAATGGGGTTAACGGGGCTTAAACATGTCAAAAATGCATCAAAACCAAGTTTTTCACATGCAAGGACCAAAACTGACTTTTTCTGAAAATTAGGCCAGGCGGGGCGCGTAGCCCAATGCCTCTTCTTACGCGGCCCGTGTAAACTGCCCAGTTCAGCAAATTTAGTTTTCTGTTTCAGCAGCTTGTTTTCAGGCTTTGTACTTGGTTTCTTCATACCATGGGCTTGTTTTAAGCACCCACAGGTTTGTAAAAACAGTGGGCACACTTGGATGGTTGAGATCAAAGCTTGTAGTTAGAGAAACGATCCTAACGGTTGTCCAATTTCTATAAATACCCACTTTCCCCATTTGCAATCCTCACACCTTGGTTCATTTATGCTCTAAGTTGGGGTTTCCACACCTCATACCTGAGCAACTTGAATCAAATCTCCATTGCTTGGACCTCTTGTAAGTTTCTTTCATGCTTTTATGCGTTTTTAAGCAAAAAGTTAAACAATTTTTTACTTTCTTTTTTGACCAGTCTTTGGTCAACACGAAGTTCGTTTGAACTTCGCAACGTGAGCGTAATCACGATGGTCATAGTCCCTTGTGACTAACTATACCTACTGATTACCACGTTGATTAGGGGTAGTGACGAGTCATAGTTTCGGTCAAAATGCGTATTCATGCGTATTTTGCAACCAAACTATTCTTGGGCATCAAAACCTTTTGTTTTGATATCAACCTTGTTTTCTAACTTCATTAAACATGTTTAACATGTTTAACCCGTCACTTTAGGTTTAGTGCTTATATAGGGTCGTAAGATAAGCGGTCTAAACAACCGCTTAGGCTTTTGAACCCGACCCATTTGGTCGATCTTTAGGATCCGACCAAACATATTTGTGACCATAGTTGTATAGGGAATAACCTTCCGAGGTTATACCTTATGGTCACTTCGTTTAGTTAGTTGTATGATAGGTAATTTATATGCCTTAGGAAAATGACCAAAATACCCTTTTTCGCATAAATTCATTTTAAGCATATGTAACCTAAATTTTTACGTCTAAACTGATTAGGTAACATTATTAGACATGTTAAGGCATATAATTCTTGTCATAGGACTAGTTAGGCGGTCCGAACGCGTTTTATGAGAACGACGCGTTAAAGTAGCGTAAGCTACCTAAACGGGTCGTAATGGGCCGTAAGCACTTAGGATAGGTTTCGATTTAGTATGTAGGCTTTGTTAAACCATATTACATGATTTTTTTGGTGCATATTTCGTACATCTGCCACTGTGCGAATCGCTAGATAGAGCGTGTGTTGAATATTGTATAGAATAGGAAAAAGTTGGACAGGTTTTGATATTGTAAAGGTGCATCCGGATCGGATGGCAATTCGATCGGATGGCAATTTGATCGGATGGCAATCCGATCGGATGACCATCCGATTGGATGTCACCATGTTGTGAGATGTCTATAAATAGGGACCTTGGGGTTCCATTTGGATAAGCTTTTGATTCCCAGAGGGGAAATGCTGTCCAACTGGTCTCTCGGCGCTGTAAATGTTGAATAATCAATAGAGACCAGATTATAAGTGACTGCTCGTTGCCGTATCTATTTCTACTCGTTTCTTTTCATTTTTGTCGTTAATAAACGCACCGAACACGTCATTTCTGGACCGAAGCTCCGTCGAACTCACCGGATCCTGGAATCAGCAGAGTTCCTATACTCATTTGGTTTACGAAACCTCATTCTATCCGATCTTCCGATTTAGGTCCGGTTTATTAACATAGTTACCTATATTAGGTGCCGTTTGATTTTCGTGATCCCTCTAGCTTTGCTTGGTTGTTATTCAAGACTTCTAAGCACCCTCAAGAGAGTACATAGTTCCCCTCTTTTACGTTTTCAAATGTTTTGGGGTGATACACATGTGCCTACTTGTTACTTTCGTGCTTTTCATGCTTTTATATCATATGCTTGCTATGTTCATTAGTACACATATAGTACATGATTTCTTGCATGTCTTTATTATGTATGTTTTATTAACATGCTAGCACATTGATTTTATATATTACATTTTGTTGCATATGTTCACCCAGCATATGGACACATTGTTTTACATTAAACATTTTTACTTTATATGTTCATTTAGCATATTTAAGTACATCATTTTCATAAAACATGCTTACATTTGGTATGGCATTTGGTTTGTTTAACGGGTCATAAATACATTCATTAACACCGATCATGCCGCTCGGTAGTAGGTAGTGGTACCATAGGACTTGACAACTCCCATTTCTGAAATCCTAGGTTTGTTTGGGTGGAAGGGATGACCGAATCCGAAAACATTTTTGGTAGACCTTTGACATTGTTCTAGGGTTTATCCTACAGTCTCAAGGCTTGGATGTATGCGTTAGAACATTACCGCATAGATGTTTGTATCTGTAAAGCATGCATTTATTTTACAAAACATAACTTTTGATTATAATTTATTAAATACATTGTTTTGTACATTTCTTTCATATAGGGTTGAGTAAATGCTTTTATTTAGTAATTGTTTTTATTCACTATACATTACATTTGGATATACATGAACATTTTTACATTGGTGGTTTGTTTGGTAAGTGATTTAAATAACGAGGCGTGTGTAATATGACAAGAGCATAGTGGATACGCCGCTGGTACTTCCTATATATAAGTGCTTTTACGGTATTACATATCGTAGCGTTATTTAAACCATTTCAATTTAGACATATTACATTTTACACAGATAACATATTTTCACATAAACATTGTTTTACAAACAACATATTTTATACAAACTCATTTTTACTTGGTTATTATTTATCTATGCACATTTCTTTTACATCATCTGATTTCTTATCACTTTTTGTATGATTTATAAAAGAAAACATTATACAAGATTCATGACTAACTTTTGTTAAACATTTTCTTTAAACTTACAAGTCATGAATCCTATTTTAAATAAAACCCATGTATCTCACATGCATTTTTATGCTGACGTACCTATTTTAACATGTGTTTTCAGGAGCTGATGCATAGGATTGATCAAGATACACTTAGGCGGACTTGGGCCTTAGTGACAATAAAAGATGCAATACTAGTTAATTATGTTGTGTTTCTTTGTTTTTAAGACATTGTAACCTTTATTAATTCAATAAAACAAAACTTCAAATTCCCATGTGTTATGAAACAATGATTCTGTTACAACACTCCTCGACGATTCAGCCGCGATTTGTTGTTTTACGCGGTCGGGGTGTGACAGAAGAGTTGGTATCAGAGCTCATGGTTATAGGGAATTAGGTTATTAGTAATGCTTTGACCTAGTCTATAACCTTCCTAGGACCCTAACACAAGATTCTTGTGTTTAGATCTTAAAACAATATCGTCACCTATCCTTAGGCGACAACCGCAACAAGAACACAAATTTCAAATCCGCTTTGAAAACCAATCATCTGTTCTAGGATGATTTATTATAAGGTTTTGAACCTTCAAAGTTTTCAAAATCTCGTCAAAGTTGGGTCTTATAATGTGAACACATGCAATCTGGAAGGGTGGATGCCTGTACTCTGAGTTTTCTGTCTAAGGCTAGAGTGTTCGTACAAATCCACATAATCGGACCAGTCACTCTTACCTGGGAACTCTTGGGGTGAGTGTTCACTTATAGGCCAAAGCATGTCTTCGCGATACATTAATATGACCCACTTACTTTGATGTCACCGTCTTATTTGTTTGCCTTAGGTAACAAACAAATGATCGGAATTTTTATGCGTTGTCATTCTGTTTTGATTATCCGATAACATTTCACTTGTTTCCTCCTATGTCTTCCATTTCCTTTAGGATGTCTCCTTATCGCAGCAACACTCAAATGTACGAACAGGCTACCAAATTTGCCCAACGAATAGGCGTAGTAATCAAAAAGACTGCTGAATTAGCCGTTGCCATGTCCCGTCTCAAGGATGAAGCCGCCCAAGAAACACCAAAGGAAACAGAAGTCAAGCCTTCACAAAAAAAATCGAAGAAGCGTAAAGCTTCAAAGAATCCTCCAGCCATTGCACCAAATCAAGCGGGACCTAGCCAAGTGGCAACACCACCAGCCAAGAAGTCATACTTGGGAACTGCTCCATGGTGCAATCAATGCAACCGTCTTCATCCGAATCACATACCCTGCTTCAAATGTACCCACTGTGGACGATGGGGACATTTGGTTAACGTGTGCCGCTTTGCTACCCAAAGCAAAGCTGTTGCAAATCTTGCTGCTGCTCAACCTCCTGCAAGGAAACCTTATGACAGTACTGCGCTGATATGCAACAAATGTAATGCACCTCACCGAGCTTACCTACAGTGTCGTCTGTGTGCATCATGTGGGAGACTCGGTCACCTGGAAAATGTTTGTCGATTCAACCCAAGCTAAGGTGGTCCAAACCAACCCCAAGTCAATCCTGCTCAAGCTCGTTATCCGTCTGGTACTTGGTACAACTACGGCGAGACGGGTTATTTCAGGAACAAATGTCTAAAGATTGTCAATGCAAATCTGACCCACGGATGAGCATTTGGCTGATTAGAAGAGGCTGCTACTTTGAATAATCTGAATCTTATGCTTTTGTTTCTTTTGTTTTTCTTGTACTCTGAAACAATGTGTTTAGTTTATAAATAAATCATTGTTCACAATTCTGATGTACAAGTGTAGTTACATGTGTGTATGGCGTACCCTTACGATATCTACACCAAAGAACAATGTTCTTTACAAACTACTCTTGTAGTTTCCCATTCATGTGATCG
This sequence comes from Helianthus tuberosus, assembly GCA_030545235.1. NCBI lineage: Eukaryota > Viridiplantae > Streptophyta > Magnoliopsida > Asterales > Asteraceae > Helianthus > Helianthus tuberosus. The sequence continues at coordinate 113,485,594 of CM060417.1, read as the reverse complement.
CTCATGATTTCCTCGAAAAATTTCTAAGTACTCTTTTCATTCTAAGAAACAAAGTACAGAATATAAGTGACAATTTTTAGACGATTACTCAAAATGTCACTTTAAATCCTTGGTTAGATAACTAAGGGTATTTTTCAATCTCATACCCATATCATTACATTCTGGTTTTCATAACAACATAAATAGTATAAGTTTTCAAAACAACCTTCACGATTTCAAAATATTTCATATAGTTTGAAAACAATTTTAACACAGTATATTTACTTAATATATCAAGTGCATGATTTCAAAAGCATTACCCATGTTTTCAAAAACATCATACATAATTTCAAAATTCATCTCGCATGATCTTAAAACATTTTATAAACATATTTACCTAATACATCTACCGTATGATTTCAAAAGTATTATGTAAGGTTTCAAAAACATTAAACACATTTTTGAAGAACCCCATGCATAGTTTTTGAAAACATTCTGCTCGTATGATTGATTTAACATACGTAGTACTCAACCTCCAAATTCTGCTTCATATGTCGCCTTGGCATATCTAGCATCTCAACTTCATGAGCATTCTACCTCGTGTATCGACTTAAGCATGTCTAGTGCAAGATTTTGAATAGTCTCCCGCTTTTCAAATTCCAAAAATCCATATGGGATCTTCTTATCTTCACAATTAGATCCTTGTGGATGATTATCACTCAAATCGGAGTCCTTAATTGAATTCTTTGTATGCCTTAATACGTACATTACGATTCAATAAGGACAAGCCGAATTCCTATTAAGATCTTCCTATCTTCATAGTTAGATTCTTGAAGATGTTTAAAGTGCCAAAGGAAATCCACGGATTGGATTCCTGGTGTACTTTAAAATACATGTGCACAATTAACAAACAAATTAACAAAATGATAACAAATTTAAGATCAAGTTAAACAATTTTGTGATTATGTGATTATGTGTTATGTGTTTTCTTTTGTGTTTTTATTTTCGTTATCCAAATCCTCGTAGAATCTTCCATATCTTCATATGAGTGATTCATAGTAGGATATCCAAAGGTACTACCTTGAATCCTTAATGGGCTTCTACGTAATAGTTAAGACCCTTGGATTATATAGTACCATTCCATAATTCAAAAGAGACCCCTTGAGTGGTCTAGTAAAAAAGATTGATTCAAAATCTGGTTAAGAATAACATGTGATGATATAGTTGAACAGACTCCTTGGTAGTCTATTTAAAGAGATCATTTATTGATTTAATTAAAAGGACCCTATGGTGGTCTAGTCACAATCATCACAGGTTCGTTCATTGTTTTGTTCCCCTACACATTATAAGATGCACTGTGTGGACTATGCAAGGAATTACGTAATTATGGATGCATACATAATTATGAAATTCAGTGCACGGAAATCACAGTAAGATTTATCATGTGTAAGAACCGATAGTGGCAAAAATAACGAAACGTGAACAATGTAATGGAGGTACGGTGGACGCACCAATGGCACTTCATATACTTGTATATAAGTGTCCCTCTTACATTGTAAGCATGATGTTATTTAAAACTTACTAGAAGTTCAGAACCCTAACCAGTGTTGTTTTATCTTTTCGACTTCATGTTTCGAGCTCTCACAAGTTTCCTCTAAATAAATTTCGGGACGAAATTTCCTGAAGTAGGGGAGACTGTGACATTTGTGCCTCCACAGCCATCAAACAAATACCAAATCAATGAAATATTGTGTTTCATACTTGGCATTTGTATAAATATGTGTATCATTTGCACATATCAATTCTTGTTCGATTTCGAGCTCTAAATCGCTTTCTGGAAAGTTATTCGCAAACTGACGCATAAACGTAATCAGTTTAATGCGACAAACACTCCGGAACAGTGACATGGGCTGAACATACCTTAAATAACCTTTACATAACTTAGAAATAAGTTTCGGAGGGTTTGGTGTGCTGAAAATCAAGTTTATTCGATCGCAGGGACTATTTGCGTCAAACTGCGAAAGTCTGCCGATTCGTATGGTATCAAACCTTCTGGAACTTAATCATAAGTTAAACATGCCCTAAATATCCTTTACATAGCCTAGAAATAGGCTTTGAGGTGTTTGGTGCGCAAAAATAAACTTATTTGATCAAAAGGGACTAAAAGCGTCAAAAAGTGCATAAGTTTGCATTTTCGCGCATATCTTACGTTCTGAATATATCCATACATCCAAAAATTTATGTAATCATTAAAATATTTTATTTTATTTTAGTGATTGGTATGATAAAATTCCATTCATCGCGTAATTTGGATCGTTTTTCGCGTCCGTTCGTGTTTCGTCGTAATTAACCGAACAACGCAACCGTACGACCAAACAAACTGACGCCTGAGATATTTTTGAGCATATTTCATGTTCCCTATACTTTAACTTCATTGTAGAGCCTTGAAAAGGGGTTAACGAGGCTTAAACATGTCAAAAATGCATCAAAACCAAGTTTTTCACATGCAGGGACCAAAATTGACTTTTTCTGAAAGTTAGGCCAGGCGGGGCGCGTAGCCCAATGCCTCTTCTTACGCGGCCCGTGTAAACTACCCAGTTCAACAAACTCAGTTTTCTGTTTCACCAGCTTGTTTTCTGGCTTTGTACTTGGTTTCTTCATACCATGGGCTTGTTTTAAGCACCCATAGGTATGTAAAAACAGTGGGCACACTTGGATGGTTGAGATCAAAGCTCGTAGTTCGAGAAACAATCCTAATGGTTGTCCAATTTCTATAAATACCCACTTTCCCCATTTGCAATCCTCACACCTTGGTTCATTTCTTCTCTAAGTTGGGGTTTCCACACCTCATACCCGAGCAACTTGAATCAAATCTCCATTGCTTGGACCTCTTGTAAGTTTCTTTCATTCATGCTTTTATGCGTTTTTAAGAAAAAAGTCAAACAGTGTTTGACTTTCTGCTTTTACCAGTCTTTGGTCAACACGAAGTTCGTTTGAACTTCGCAACGTGAGCGTAATCACGATGGTCATAGTCCCTTGTGACTATACCTACTGATTACCACGTTGATTAGGTGTAGTGACGAGTCATAGTTTCGGTCAAAATGCGTATTCATGCGTATTTTGAAACCAAACTATTCTTGGGTATCAAAACCCTTTGTTTTGATATCAACCTTGTTTTCTAACTTCATTAAACATGTTTAACATGTTTAACCCGTCACTTTAGATTTAGTGCTTATATAGGGTCGTAAGATAAGCGGTCTAAACAACCGCTTATGCTTTCGAACCCGACCCATTTGGTCGATCTTTAGGATCCGACCAAACATATTTGTGACCATAGTCGTATAGGGAATAACCTTCTGAGGTTATACCTTATGGTCACTTCATTTAGTTAGTTGTATGATAGGTAATTTATATGCCTTAGGAAAATGACCAAAATACCCTTTTTTCGCATAAATTCATTTTAAGCATATGTAACCTAAATTTTTACATCTAAACAGATTAGGTAACATTATTAGACATGTTAAGGCATATAATACTTGTCATAGGACTAGTTAGGCGGTCCGAACGCGTTTTACGCGAACGACGTGTTAAAGTAGCGTAAGCTACCTAAACAGGTCGTAATGGGTCGTAAACACTTAGGATAGGTTTCGATTTAGAATGTAGGCTTTGTTAAACCATATTACATGAGTTCCTATACTCATTTGGTTTACGAAACCTCATTCAATCCGATCTTCTGATTTAGGTCCGGTTTATTAACATAGTTACCTATATTAGGTGCCGTTTGATTTCCATGATCCCTCTAGCTGTGCTTGGTTGATATTCAAGACTTCTAAGCACCCTCAAGTGAGTACATAGTTCCCCTCTTTTACGTTTTCAAATGTTTTGTGGTGATACACATGTGCCTACTTGTTACTTTCGTACTTTTCATGCTTTTATATCATATGCTTGCTATGTTCATTAGTACACATATAGTACATGATTTCTTGCATGTCTTTGCTATGTATGTTTTATTAACATGCTAGCACATTGATTTTATATATTACATTTTGTTGCATATGTTCACCCAGCATATGGACACATTGTTTTACATTAAACATTTTTACTTTATATGTTCATTTAGCATATTTAAGTACATCATTTTCATAAAACATGCTTACATTTGGTATGACATTTGGTTTGTTTAACGGGTCATAAATACATTCATTAACACCGATCATGCCGCTCGGTAGTAGGTAGTGTACCATAGGACTTGACAACTCCCATTTCTGAAATCCTAGGTTTGTTTGGGTGGAAGGGATGACCAAATCCGAAAACATTTTTGGTAGACCTTTGACATTGTTCTAGGGTTTATCCTACAGTCTCAAGGCTTGGATGTATGCGTTAGAACATTACCGAATAGATGTTTGTATCTGTAAAGCATGCATTTATTTTACAAAACATAACTTTTGATTATAATTTGTCAAATACGTTGTTTTGTACATTTCTTTCATATAGGGTTGAGTAAATGCTTTTATTTAGTAAATGTTTTTATTCACTATACATTACATTTGGATATACATGAACATTTTTACATTGGTGGTTTGTTTGGTAAGTGATTTAAATAACGAGGCGTGTGTAATATGATAAGAGCATGGTGGATACGCCGCTGGTACTTCCTATATATAAGTGCTTTTATGGTATTACATATCGTAGCGTTATTTAATCCATTTCAATTTAGACATATTACATTTTACACAGATAACATATTTTCACATAAACATTGTTTTACAAACAAAATATTTTATACAAACTCATTTTTACTTGGTTATTATTTATCTATGCATCTTTCTTTTATATCATCTGATTTCTTATCACTTTTTGTATGATTTATAAAAGAAAACATTTTACAAGATTCATGACTAACTTTTGTTAAACTTTTTCTTTAAACTTACAAGTCATGAATCCTATTTTAAATAAAACCCATGTATCTCACAGGCATTTTTATGCTGACGTACCTATTTTCACATGTGTTTTCAGGAGCTGATGCATAGGATTGATCAAGATACACTTAGGCGGACTTGGGCCTTAGTGACAATAAAAGATGCAAGACTAGTTACTTATGTTGTGTTCCTTTGTTTTTAAGACATTGTAACCTCTTTTAATTCAATAAAACAAAACTTCAAATTTCCAGTGTTATGACACAATGATTGTGTTACAACACTCCCCGACGATTCCACCACGATTTGTTGTTTTACGCGGTCGGGGTGTGACACCAGAAGATCATTTATCACAGGACATGGATGTGGATAGTGATCCAGATCCAGCAATGCCACCGAATGGGACGCCTACGCATCCCATCAGTATTTCCAGCGGTTCTTCTTATGAAGTATCGCCATATCAAGGCCCCGATTCATGGGTCGAAAGGTGGAACAGCTACAAATGGGAATTTACCCCTTATTTTCACAACTCTCCTCCACAACCTCCATTGGAGGAACCGTACCTTCAGGCGGTTACTCCACCACCATTTCCAGATAAGGAACCACCTCAGCAACCACCACAACCACCTCTTGAGCCACCAAGGCGGAGGAGGATTGCACGGATGTCCATGCAAGGGGGATCGAGATTCAGTTCCCCACAAGCTTCAAGCACTTACCCTCCAATCCCCGAAGATCCACAAATGGGTGGACCTTCTCACGCGGTGCCGGAAAATGATCCCCCGCCGGTTACCTTTGCACCACCGCCACCGCCACCGCCAATGGGTTATGAAAACCCAATACCTACTTACCCAGGTTCGTCTGGGTATAACCAGTTTGAATATCAAGCTCCTACGGGTTATGAATATCAAGCCCCTGCCCAGGATCCATATCTTGAGGCAGCTCAATTTAACGCCCTTTATCCCTCACCGTTTCCTCCAGCATACCCAACAGGGTATCCAGTGCAAGGGTATCAATACCCTCCTTATCAGCATCAACCTCAACCCGCACCTCAACATTCTCAAACCCAAGAAATTCTACAAAGGTTGGACGTGGTTGAGCAAAAAGTGGAGGAACGTGAAAGAAAGACCCATAAATTTCTAAAGGGTCTTGCGAACTTCATAAAGGGAAATAAGAAGTAGAAGAATTTTATTTTATTTTGTATTATAATTTCAATTAAGTCCCTGCGTGGACATTTCATTTCTGTATTAGTCCCTGCGTGGACTTGTTTCTTTCCTTTAGTCCCTGCGTGGACAATTTGTTTATTTCAAGACCCGTTTAGGACATTTCTGTAATCGTTTAGTATTTTAATGGAATTTCTTTTGAAATTTTTATATGTGTATTTTATTACATCATCATGCAAATATCATTTCAATTTTTAAATTGATCTGCCAAAGAAATTTCAAAAGAAGTTCTTAAAGGTATAACCTAGCCAAAATATTAATGGCTATGATGGTATAACCTATTTAAGACAATAATTCCCTGTTAACATCTAAAAACATGTTAACACTCCTAGCAGTGTGACTTGAGAAACCACACTAGCTTCTCAAGGTACTTGGATCTTTCCAAGCCAACCATATAGCCTATATGATCAATATGAATCATGGCTAAGAACATCAAATATGATGTCATTATAAAACATCCATTTGAGGTGTTGTTCTTATGGGCCAATGTATAAATTCTGACAAGAATAGTTATATTTTATAACTTCTTGTCCAAAAAGGCGATGAACCATGTTCGACCCTTAAAACCACTGATCCAAAAGATCATTGATAATACTTGAATTGTCCTCGTGACAAGGCCTTGCGTGCCATTTAAATGTCCTTCGAGACGAGCCTTTGTGCCATATGAAAATGTCTTTACGACATTGACATTTAAATGTTAGATGAACGTCAGGGAGGCGGTGAATGATGACAATGTTATAACAGGTACCTTCCTCATTAATCATATTTATGCTAGAGTTTTATTTGATTTAGGTGTTGATAAGTCATTTGTAGACCATAAGTTTAGTAAATTACTGAATCTGCCTATTAAAACTCTAGACATAAAATATGAGGTGGAACTCGCAGATGGTACCTTAGAAACTACTTCAACTCTTCTTGATGGATGCTTCATATCCATTAAGAATCATTCTATTCCGCTATCCCTTTTGCCAATGAAATTGGCCGGGTTTGATGTAGTTTTAGGCATGGATTGGTTATAACCAAGCCCAAATAGCCTGCGATAAGAATCTAGTTAACATCAAAACCCCATCTGGTGAGTTGGTCACCATTCATAGAGATACACAGTATGGTTTGCCCAACAATGTGTCTATACTCAAAGCATCGAAGTGTCTGAAGAACAGATGGGTCATCTACATGGCATAAGTGACGGTAGATGATCTGAAACCTAAGATTGAAGTCATTCCAATCATTTCTGAATACCCTGATGTCTTTCCTGATGAGCTACCTGGATTACCTCCTGAGAGGTAAGTCGAATTCAGGATAGACATTATGCCAGGATCTGCACCAATTGCACGAGCTCCTTACCGACTAGCACCTACTGAAATGAAAGAGTTAAGGGCCCAATTGGATGATTTATTGGAAAAGGGTTTCATACAACCCAGCTCATCTCCTTGGGGAGCACCCATACTATTTGTAAAGAAGAAGGATGGTTCAATGCGTCTATGCATTGATTATCGCGAGCTAAACAAGGTAACAATCAAGAATCGTTATCCATTCCCCAGGATCGATGACTTGTTCGACCAACTTCAAGGGGCAAGCTTCTTTTCGAAGATCGATTTAAGATCTTGGTATCATCAACTCAAGGTTAGAACTGAAGATGTACCTAAGACATCGTTCAGAACTAGGTATGGCCACTATGAGTTCTTGGTGATGCCTTTTGGGCTCACTAATGCACCTGCAGCATTCATGGACCTCATGAATTCATACTGTAAGCCATACTTAGATAAGTTTATCATTGTCTTTATAGACGACATACTTATTTATTCTGGTAGTCAAGTTGACCATGAGAAACACCTTCGGTGTATCTTAGGATTGCTACAAAAGGAGAAGCTATATGCAAAATTCTCCAAGTGCGAATTCTGGCTTCGCGAAGTCCAATTCCTTGGACATGTTGTGAGAGAGCGTGGTATCCAAGTAGATCCTGCTATAATAGAAGCAATTATGAATTGGGAAGCACCTAAGACACCTACAGAGATTCGCAGCTTTCTGGGATTAGTTGGTTATTACAGAAGATTCATTGAAAATTTCTCAAGGATAGCTGCACCATTAACTACCCTGACCCGTAAGAATGTGAAGTTTTATTGGGGTCCTAAACAACAAGAATCTTTTGAAATCCTTAAGCACAAGTTAAGCAATGCTCTAGTATTGACATTGCTTGAGCGAATAGAAGAGTTTGTTGTCTATTGTGATGCTTCGCACACTGGCATGGGCTGTGTGCTTGTGTAGAGAGGCAAGGTGATTGCCTATGGATCACGACAGTTAAAAGTGCATGAAAAGAATTACACCACCAACGATTTGGAGTTGGGTGCTGTTGTATTTGCACTTAAATTGTGGAGACGTTACTTATATGGAACTAAATGTGTGATATATTCAGATCACAGAAGTCTCCAGCATTTATTCAATCAAAAGGATCTCAATATGAGGCAACGACGTTGGATGGAAACCTTGAACGACTACGATTGTGAAATTCGCTACCATCCTGGTAAAGCGAATGTAGTCGCAGATGCGTTGAGCAGAAAAGAAAGGATTAAACCTATTCGGATTAATGCCAAAAGTATTGAAATTAAGAACAGCTTGAATGAAAAACTGTTAGCTGCTCAGAAGGAAGCTATATTGGAAGCTAACTTTCCAAGTGAAAAGTTAGGTGTAACTGCTGATCAGTTGACATCTGGCAAGGATGGAATCTGTTGGATCTGAGTTTGGTTTTGATTGTATTTTACGTTTGAAATTAAGATGGAAATGGATGAGTGTGCAGCGGAATTAAGATGGAAACAAACTTTGCATACAATCAAACGAGAGTATTGCTTTGATCAAACATTTTTTCACAATGAACCGAAAGATTGAATTTAATTTCAACAACGATTACAATGCAAATGATTGAATACAAACTCCCCCTCAGCCAGAGCTCAATGTTTGTTCGTGCAAAGAAGACGGTGTTGCAAAGAGCTAATAGAACAGTACAGAGCACTGTTCTATTTATAGGCACTAGCAAACCACTAAGCATCTAAAGCTGACGTCACCATGAAAGTGACATCTAACCTCCTAACAAACTCTAACCTCTGATCAATACAAATACTGCTATGCTAACTACTGCTATTACATTATATTACAAACAGACTATAGAACAGTTGCTGCAACCTTCCACTACTGTGAACCCAGCAGTACTTGTCTGGATCAGCAGTGCTTGACTCAAGGCAGTAGATTGAATCAGCAGAGCTTTAGTCTTTCATCAGGTCTTTACTTGAGCAGTAGTTTGACGGTCAGTAGCTTGCAAGATCAGTAGATAGGAGGTCAGCAGATGTTGAATATCACCTTCAAGGGGAGAGATTTGTTCCTAACAACTGCTTATTCTGGATCCACTGAGCTGATCCAGTTTTGGCTTTAATTATCTGTTCCTCTGGTAGGGTTCAATCCCAACAATCTCCCCCTGGAACAGATAATGCCAAAACTGTTCATTATTGTGGAAGTTTATTGCCTCATCAACAGTTCCCTTATCTAACCTTTAAACTGTAGTTCAAAGTCTAGGGCATCTGTGTCATCATCATCCCTGCTAAGTGGAAGATCAAGGAGATCCTGCAAATCTTCAAGACTCAGGCCAAGAGTTTGTTCCCTTGATATTTTCTTCACTTTTCCACCAGACCTGAGCAAAGTCAATACGTAGGTCTGTTTGTCAGTTTCCCACTTTAGTATTTTTGAGCCTGGTGGGTTTCTTGGGAGATGTTTATTTGCAGAGGTGTTTGGTGAGGCTGGCCTATTCATGACTGGTTGAGCAGTACTTGCAGATTGTTCCAATTCAAGATCTTCTTTTATCATTAATTTAATGCCCACTTTTACAATAGCACTTCCAGCTTTTAGATCTTGAATTGTTTCAGCACTTAACTGGTTTTGACTCCTTCTTTTGTAGATGGCAGCACCAGCTAGAGCAGTCGTTCTTTTCACGTGCAGCTTTGGTGGTCTTTTTGAGACCTCTGCTTTGGAATAGTCAGGCTTTTGTGGAACTTTTGGATCTTTCTTTCTAAGTTCTTCCAACCTTTTGTAGGTAGCCCTGACCGTATCTTCTCCCCACTTTGACACAGAATTCTTTGACCCATAATCAGCTGCTATCAGCTCCTCCCTCATTCTCTTCAACTCTAAGGCTTTATCAGCTTCAATCTGTTTAAATTTTTCAGGAGGAGTCTGCTTGACCTTATTTTTTATCATATCTTGAATCCTTGCTGCCTCTTTTTCAAGCTCAGGAATGGTCCAGTTTTTGTACATGTGTTTCTCCCCCTTGTATTTCTTGTGGGTCATGATGTTCTCAATGTAGTCTTTTCTCAAGGACTCATCTGCCCTTTCTGAGAGTTTCTGACATACATTTTTAGCAAACCGCTCCATAGCACTGACCTGTGTGAGTAAGAACTGATAGTTTTGCTGAAATTCTCTATCAGATTTCCCTTGTCTGTTTTTTATTGCGATATCCTCTGCTTGCTTGGCCTTGAGTTTCAAATATTCATCAAGATTGTTAGGCCTGGGATATCCTTCAACTGATGGCAAACTCCTTTTAGCTGGTTCGTCCTCATAAAAGAAAGATTTGATTTCTTCCCTAACTGCAATGAGTTCCAGAGGAAATGAGACACCAGCAGGAGGTAATGACTTTAGAATTTGAGCTGAAGAGAGAGGTATGGGTTTTGGAATTGTGACAAGTGCAAGGGATTTTGAAGATGTTGGTGGTGGTGAAGTGTCATCATCTTTCAGAATTAGCCTTCTCCTTTTAGTTTGAGGAGGGGCTAATGATGTTTTGGATGTAACAGTGGTAGTGGATTGTGATTAACTAACAGCTATTGAAACAACTGGTGTTTCAACCACTGTTGTCATTACAACAGATGTTATAACATCTGTTGTCTTCTGCTTTTTATCAGCAGGTGATGTTGTTTTTGGTGGTGATGGTGGTGAAGCAGTAGATGTGGTGTGTGTTGGAGTGGTGTGTGTTGAAGTGAGAACAGATGTTGAAACCACTGAAGTACCAGCAGTAGTTGATACAACAGGAGTTACAACAGCTATTTTTGGAGCAGACTTTGAACGTCTGGTTGAGATGGATTTGGGTTGCCTTACTTTTCTAGTAGGCTTCTTCTTTTCCTCAACAGGATTTTCATCATCCTTTGACCCAGAAGTACCCTGATCTGGATGATCCACCCTGGCTTTCTTTTTGGCCTCTCTATCCTTTTTGACACTTGTAACTGCCTCTGCCAGTGCATTTGTGGTCTCATCAATTTTCTTGCTACCATCTGGCAAAGGGATATTTTTGGTCATGTTTTCTCTTTCTGGTTCAATGTAAAGACCATCATCTATTCCCTTCTTCTTCCACTCCTGAATTTTCTCCCCCTTTTTGGCATTATCTTCAGGGAGTTGATCAATGAATAATACAGTTGGAGGAGCAGTGCCAGTGATATGTAAGATCAATGAATAATACAGTTGGAGCAGTGCCAATGTAAAGACCATCATCTATTCCCTTCTTCTTCCACTCCTGAATTTTCTCCCCCTTTTTGGCATTATCTTCAGGGAGTTGATCAATGAATAATACAGTTGGAGGAGCAGTGCCAGTGATATGTAAGATCTGGGCTTTTAGAGCCTTGAGATCAGCTTGTGTGTTCTTGAACCTAGACTCCATAGTGTTTCTCAGCTTGTGTACATGTTTTTCATGTTGCTGATCTGCCATGAGGGCTTGTTGTTGGAGAAAAGGTTGAAATAAGTTCCAGAGCTCATCTGTAGCAGGTGCTTGTGGTGGAGCAGGTGCTTGAGGTGGAACAGCAGTGGATTGTACCTTTTGTAATTGTAACATCTGTTGAAGCATATCTTTGACTTCAGCAACAGAGTTATCAAGTTTTTCAACACGTTCTGTCAATTTCTGGTACTTTAAACCATCACCCAATTTAATGGGATCATCTGATTTCCCACTAGCAGTGGTTTTATCAGTGGTTGAGGTAGGGAGTTTACTCCAAACATTAACCACTGATGCCCCTTTTTCTTGGTACTGGGGTCTTCTCCCTTCAACACTTGACATTCTTTTGATGTTTCCAGAGGTCAAGAAAAGTCCACTGGTAGATGTCAGAGGTGCTATGGAAGGAATTGCCTCCAAGGAAGTCTTATTAATGTAACCACTGTCCAACTGCAAACCAGTGGGTTCAGCAGTTGTAGTGGCTGCTTCACTTGCATCACCACCAAGAGTTACTTGTAACTCAAGGGGTGTAACCTCCTCAAGGTGTGTTGGTGGGTTAGCAAAGATTGATACATTAGACCCAGTCTTTTGTTGAAGTATATTCTCATTGATAGGTGATTGAGAAGGACTGGTTTGTGCCTGGTTCAAATCAATTGCATCCAACAAAAATTTTGTTTGTGGGGGAATTGTGGATGTAAAGTTTGGTTTAGAAGCAGAATTTGCCCCGGGAATTGGGCTGTGGATGATGGAAATAAGTGTTTCCAGAGCATCATATTGAGGTGTCCCAATTTGTACAACCTGTTCTTTTTGTGAAGAAGCAGGAGGAGTTTCGGTGAAAGGTTGAGATATTTTGACCAACTGCTGTGAGGAAGTAGCAGCAGTGGTTTTGAGTGACTTTTGTTTTGTCACTGGCAGTTGCTCTGGTATATCATCCTCCAGAGTTGCCTTCTTGATGGGTTTGGGGGGGTTTTGAGTTTTCTTTTTGTGTGGCTTTTTGTGGATTGTAGGTGTGGGTTTCAAAACAGTTGTTCTACTGCTTTGATCACCTTGAGCAGTGGGCTCAGCAGCAGATACCTGAGGAGCAGTGGTAGCTGCTAAATTCTGCTCAGGCACCTCTGCTTGTGTTTTACAAGGTGTTAACATTCTTGAAAAAGTTTCAGTAGTTAAACTGTGCATTTGAAAGTGTTCACCTTGGTTTATTGCAGCAATATCATCCTTGCTGAATTTCTTTACAAAATAGTAACTTAAAAACCTTGGAAACAGCAAGAATGATTTTGTTTCAACATTATTAACCAGATCATTAAAGATTTCCCGAGAATAATTAAAATTTTCTTTTTGAAGAATAGCATATCCCAGATTTTGAATCTTTAATGGTATTTCATTGAAAGAAGTGGTTTTGTTTGAAACACACATTAGGAGGGTATGGAATAAAAATCGTGTTGCTGAAGGAAAGAAACCTTTTTGTAAGGTAGCTTTCTTCATCATTGTGTCTGCATACCCTCTTTCAATAAAGTCAATTTTTAACTCGTTTTTAGGAAAGGAAGTGTTACCTTGCTGATCCTCGAGTTGAAAGACTTCTGATATGGATTGTGGTGTGATTTGGACAACTTTACCCTTTAGAGATGAGTTTATGGCAGTTACAGTTTCTCCATGTTTGTCAAGGGTTGCATTCTTCCAGAACTCTCTTTGGGTTGCCAAATAAATTGGTGCATCGGCTGTTAACAAAGTTTTGTACTTTGATTTTGCCATTATGTCAATGATGGAGTCGAAAGCATCGGTGGTGCCGGGTTTTGTGAGGAGACCCAGAAGATTGTGAGATGGTTTGTGTGGAATTTCAGTGGGTGGTGCCTTTTGAGAGGCTGCTTTCGAAGATGATTTGGAAGTGGGTTTTGCAGATTTCTTCGATTTTGTCATTTTGAAGATGATGATCGAAGAAAGTGATGAAGGAATTTGATGAAAAACTGCTTTGAGAAGAGAATTTTTGATAATTCAATTCGACAGTAAACCCTGTTTTTGATGTGAAGTGGGGGTTTTATAGAGGAAAAAGTGAATGCTGACGTGGCAGCGGTTATTATGATCTGAAGGCTAAAAACTGACCACGTATCAACCGCTGATGTGGAGATGAATAATGGAGGACAGTTGTTTCAGGAAACCACTGATGAAGCAAGTATCAGTGGTTGCAACGGTCAAAATGAGGACAGTGGGTGATTTTTACTATCAGTGGATAGCATATCAGTGGTTATAACACAGATTTTGAATATCAGTGCTTACCATGAAGATGGAAGAACAGAGGTTGACTTTCAGCTGTGGACAGTATTTAGGAAGCGGATATTTGAACAAAGCAGTGTTTAGGGGTAAGACAGTGGTAAGAATTTGATGCAATAGTATCTCAGCAACTTTTAGAGCAATCAGTGGATAGCTTTTTCAGAAATTTACATTCAGAGTTTTGCCACATGTCAATTTTGAAAATAGATTTCTGACAGTGGTTTAGTACCCCAGATGATGAGAATTTTTTACTAAGGATACTCATTTTCGTCATAATATATAGATTAAAACATGAGTACCTAAGTAACTTCAATATCTGTTTATCAATCAATTTTTTTATCAGGGTTTAAAACAACCTTGAGTATGACATGACCTTGACATATGTACCATTTCATTTTGACCCATTTATGAGGACCATAATACCAACAAAAATAAGGTACTATACCCTGACAGGAAATTGAAACTATTGCGAATAAAAACAAGCAAAAGTTCAATATATATATTATTCTTAAAAAAAAACAGAATAACATATCCTGATTATTTGAGAAAAACCTTTATAAAAAATGGTTAAAGGTTTTTCTGAACACAGTATCAAAAGAATCTGGTATAATTTCAATAAAATACATAATCATATCATTCTCAAGTTTATGAAAATGGTCAGTGGTTTAACATCAGTGGTAGGAAATTTTGAATACGTTTTGACCACTGTTTGGTACCATTTTCTTGTCAGTTGATTGTAAACATGAGGACACATGTACACAAAGGTTTTGAAAGTCCAGTAGTAGACATTGTTACCATGTGATGATTTTGAAAATTTGTCTAAACCTCTTGAAGTTTATTCACTGAGAGTACTATTTTTACCTGAACTTTTTCTTGACCCAATGACTGCATATAGTTGCTTAATGACCATTATTACCCCAAGCTTTGACTCTCAAGTGTTTTGGGTTTATATTCTTTCTTTTGACTTCAAAAGTTTTGAAATAAACACACTATTGAGTTTTTGTGAATTTTCTTCTTCCCTTTTTACCCCTTCCCATTTATAAGTAATGAATTACTTACTGGGAGGTCTTTATTGAGAGAAACCTTAATCCAAAATCATTTTGCAGTAATGTTTTGAGAGAATCGGTCATGTTTGCACAAGTTTTCAACCAATCTCACATTACATATGATACGGACTATGTTAATCCCTGATTTTCTGAATGTATTTTGACATAGTTGATTTTGTCCTTTTGTGGATCCTCAACCTGTTTTTCAATACGCCAGATCTAAAAACTAAAGTTTTAATTTCCCTCTTTCTGCATTAGCAAAACACTAATGCTTTTAAGAACATAGGTTTTGTTAATATGAGGTTCATACTTTAGTAATAAACATGATGAAACAGCACAAATTTCATAACAACAGTTGAAATCAATGTTGAAATTATAAAACAATCCCATAATTTATCAGATATGTTTTCAGATCTGAAAACTATGAGTGACTTGTGCATGATATCACTTGTTGTGTGAGATTTGTGTGTCATATGACATCTTGGTTGATTTACAGAGTTTTTGAATAACCATTTTGATCATGGTTTACTCGTTACTCTGTTTTTCAACTGAATACAACCAACCTTAGTGTCAATGAATTTTGAGCCGAACTGTTATGTCAAATTGATTGTTAGATCGAATTTGACTGTCCGGGCTCTGATACCAATTGTTGGATCTGAGTTTGGTTTTGATTGTATTTTACATTTGAAATTAAGATGGAAATGGATGAGTGTGCAGCGGAATTAAGATGGAAACAAACTTTGCATACAATCAAACGAGAGTATTGCTTTGATCAAACATTTTTTCACAATGAACCGAAAGATTGAATTTAATTTCAACAACGATTACAATGCAAATGATTGAATACAAACTCCCCCTCAGCCAGAGCTCAGTGTTTGTTCGTGCAAAGAAGACGGTGTTGCAAAGAGCTAATAGAACAGTACAGAGCACTGTTCTATTTATAGGCACTAGCAAACCACTGAGCATCTAAAGCTGACGTCACCATGAAAGTGACATCTAACCTCCTAACAAACTCTAACCTCTGATCAATACAAATACTGCTATGCTAACTACTGCTATTACATTATATTACAAACAGACTATAGAACAGCTGTTGTAACCTTCCACTGCTATGAACCCAGCAGTACTTGTCCGGATCAGCAGTGCTTGACTCAAGGCAGTAGATTGAATCAGCAGAGCTTTAGTCTTTCATCAGGTCTTTACTTGAGCAGTAGTTTGACGGTCAGTAGCTTGCAAGATCAGTAGATAGGAGGTCAGCAGATGTTGAATATCACCTTCAAGGGGAGAGATTTGTTCCTAACAACTGCTTATTCTGGATCCACTGAGCTGATCCAGTTTTGGCTTTAATTATCTGTTCCTCTGGTAGGGTTCAATCCCAACAGAATCCTTAGATTAAATGGTAGGATTTGGGTTCCTATCCATGGAGGACTTAGAGATGTAATCCTCCAGTAGGCTCATAACTCCAGATACTCAGTTCACCCTGGAGATGACAAAATGTATCAAGATTTGAAAGCCAATTATTGGTGGATAGGTTTGAAGAAGTCCATTGCCACACATGTAGCTAAATGTCTGACATGCGCTCAGATTAAAACTGAACATCAAAAGCCGTCAGGTTTGCTACAACAACCAGAACTTCCCACATGGAAGTGGGAGATGGTAACCATGGATTTTATAACCAAGTTACCTAAAACAAGGCATGGAAATGATACTATATGGGTCATAGTTGACAGAGTGACTAAGTCAGCACATTTCTTACCAATCAAGGAGACTCATAGCTCCGACAAGCTAGCTCAGTTGTATGTGGATGAGATTGTATCTCTCCACGGAGTGCCAGTATCTATCATATCCGATAGAGATACTAGATACACCTCTCATTTTTGGAAAAGCTTCCAACAATCATTAGGCACTCGTTTGAATTTTAGTACTGCTTACCATCCCCAAACGGATGGACAAAGTGAGCTTACCATTCAAACTTTGGAAGACATGCTTCGTGCATGTGTTATTGATTTGGGTGGTAGTTGGGATGACCACCTACCTTTGATCGAGTTCTCCTATAATAATAGTTACCATACTAGCATTCAGGCTGCGCCTTTTGAGGCATTGTATGGGAGGAAATGCAGAACACCTGTTTGTTGGGCAGAAGTGGGAGAAACTCAGTTATCAGGACATGATATAGTCCTTGAAACAACAGACAAGATTGTCCAAATTCATGATCGCCTAAAACCTGCCAGAGATAGGCAGAAAAGTTATGCAGATAAGAGGCGAAAACCCCTAAAGTTTGAAGTAGGCGACAAAGTCTTACTGAAAGTATCACCCTGGAAAGGTGCGATGCGTTTCGGTAAGAAGGAAAAATTAAACCCAAGGTATATCGGACCATTCGAGATCACTGAGTGTGTCGACAGTGTAACTTATAAGCTAAACTTGCCTGAGGAGCTTAGTGGAATTCACAATGTGTTCCACATCTGTAACTTAAAGAAATGTCTAGCTGATGAATCGCTAGCAATGTCTCATAAAGACGTACAGATTGATGAAAGCCTGAGGTTTGTTGAAAGACCTATATCAATCGAGGATCGACAGGTTAAAAAGCTCCGAAGGAAGCATGTGCCTATAGTGAAGGTTAAATGGGATGCCCGTAGAGGCCCTGAATATACATGGGAGGTTGAGTCCACTATGCGACAAAAGTACCCTCAATTGTTTCAGTGAATCTCAGGGTCGAGATTTCTTTTAAGGGGGTGAGGATGTAACACCTCGTAAAAAAATGTGTCCAATTATGTAAAGACACATGTCTTAAACTCTAAACATGTAAAAGTTTGAGTTTGAAGGACCAAAGTTTACAAACGATGAAAGTATGTATGCGAAGGGACTAAAAGTGTCAACATGCCAAACTTGTGCCTCTGAATTACCACACATGATGAATATATTCTTAAACAAGAAATTATTCGGATATAAAAAGCCGTTTGTGAAAGTAAACTAAAGTTTACAAGATACAGGGGTGTAGGATCGTTTTGCGACCTATATGAGTCGATCAGAGTCAATACAAAGCTGTTTGAAAGGCGGAAACAGTCAAACAACTGAGAATCAGTGATAGAAAGGTGTAGAAACAGAGAATTATACTTAAAACAGGTTTCTTATTGATATTCAACTTGATTACATGGTGAAAATTGGGCAGCACTTTGTTGCACACACACTGATTCCGTACCAAATGAGAAACCAAGACAGCCTATATATAGGCAACTGATTTCGCACGAAATGACCACATGTCATTTCATACGAAATGACCACTTTTGATTTCGTACGAAATGATTTCGTCCAAAACACATAAAACTACATATTTGACATTTTGACCCCTATTACAAGCTATCGACATGACCTAGACTGTAGACGTAGGCTATAGACATTATGCACCAACAAACTCCCCCTTGGATATTGTCGGAGTCTTCAGTCAAGTCTTCAACACAAACTTTACAGTGACTTGAACTTCTCTTCCCTTGGCTTAGGCTTTCGCAGCAACATCTTCCTAAGCTTTGCATTCTCATCTACCTTTCTCTTTTCTTCAGCAGCCATTCTTTAAACAACAGTATGCCTTAGCATGTAATCTCTTTCCTCACGAGCTTTTCTTTCCTTCTCAGCCTTAAATGCTTCCTCTTTTTCAATCTTTCGCCATTTAGATGACCATTTACTCTCAGCATTGATTCCTTTCTGGAAACAGATGGATACAACCTTCTGAAACTGCATAGACTGGTCTTTATCTTCAGCTTTAAACCCAATCTTGTTAACAAACAAACATTCAATGTCTTTTGCCGAACAATTGACCAACCACAAAGGATTATACACAGAGATATATCTGATTTCATTTTCAACTCTGTAGGTGATCACAGCTTCAGTTGTCAAACAGCTGTACACCCAATACAAGAACCCTGTATGGAAATCCTGCTCCATTTTCGGCACAGGAATGTTCTTTATCACTTTTGGTTTCTTTATTTTCAGAATTGTCTCTTCAGCACCAGTTTCAGGATCCACTCTCCTTACTTTCTTTGGATAGTGAGGCTTCCAGTGCTTGAATCCTCTGAAAGCTTCAAATTTCATCAAACCCCATATAGGTACATCATGCTTTCTGACAGGATAATCCAAAGTTCTAACTTTCGACAACTCTTCAACATCCCACCAGGGTAGTGACATTATATCCTGAATGTACTCAAAATACTGCACCCCATATTCTCTTCTGATTGCATACACGTTCACTTGTGGCAAGAATCCCCAGCTGATAATGTCACCAAGTGATACTTCTCTATCTCTCTTATAAAATTTCAACGGCCTTTTAAACTTTCATTCAGTACTCTTTCTAAACCATTTCTTCCTCTCTTCTCACTGTTCATCTTTCAACGTACCATCAAAGTTTTTATCTTTTAAACATTCAGCAACTTTCCTCCTCAACTCATCAACGTTTGCTTGACTGAAAAACTCAACAAGCGTTGGAAAGTTGGAAGTATCTACATTCATGTTTTCTTCATCGCTGCAGTCTTCAACCTCAACCCTATCATATTGTCTGCCTCTTCAACATACTTGTACTGATAGTCAGGCTGTTGGTTGATATCAAATTGGTTCAGTTCTTCTTCAAAGTCAAACTTGAAGTTAGGATCATCAATTTGCGTCATCTTGATAATATCAGCCATCGTATACGTATGCCTGATTTCACCTTCCTCAACATCAGGCTCTAGATGCAAAATCAATCTTTCACTTTCGACATTTTGATCATCCACGTTCTCCCCCTTACCTTTACCATCCTCAGCCTCTTCATTCGCATCATCACGAAGATAATAATCGACATTTTCTTCATTCGACGCTTCTGTGACTTTAATGCCTGCACCACCTTGACCATCGTCATCATCATCAACATCGTCACTATGACTACTCGCAGAAAATACATCATCTGCATCATCTGCCTTATCTTCATCATCATCCTCTTCATCATCATCTTCCTCAACCTCTTCCTCATCATCTATAACATCATCAATTAACACGTCTTCTTCAAAAATACCAGACACTGCAGGTATAGGACGAGGATTTTGAATATGTGACTCAGAAACACCAGATGGAACAATTGCCCTCTCAGTAACATCAGAAGCACCTTCAACACCTTTACCCTTATATTTCATCTCAGCATCAATCGCAGCTTGACGTCTAGCTCTAACTTCTTCAACTTCAATTTCTTCAAACTTTTGCTCAACAGATTTACCAAGCAAATTTTCTAACACCTTGTTTATCATGTACATCTCATGTTCTTTCTTTGCGTTAGCAGCTTCTAATTCTTTGTTCTTTAACTTGAAATATTTATTCTGCTCATCTCTGCGAGCTTTTTCATCTTCCAACTCTGCAATTTTCACTTTCATAATATCAATCTTAACTTGATCAGCTTCAACTTTCTTTAATAATGAGGAATTTTCAGCTTCCACAATCTTTACACGCTTTTCAAGTTTCTTCTCATGATCCAACAACTTCTTGTTCTCAACCAATACTTCTTCAACTTTCTTTTCCAACCTTTTTACTTGCTCATCACTTGCAAAGCTGAAATCACCAATGTCATCAAGAGGAATATTCACTGGAATTTGAGGAAAATCTTTAATGCCAGAAGATCCAGGAGTGGTTTGGACTTGTGGTTGTTTAGATGGTGGTGTTTGAAAGATTTGAGATGAAGTGAAAACAGGTTGATCTTGGATTGGTGTTTGATGTTGTGGTGAAAGATGTGGTGGTGATAGATGTGGTGGTGATAATTGTTGTTCAGTTTGTGGTGGAGGTGATGGTGGTGGTGTAGGTTGTTTTGGTGGTGTAGGAGGTTTTGATTTTGGTGTACCTTTAGGCAGCTTGACAATCAACTTTCTTCTTGCTGCTTTTGGAGAGATCACACGCTTTCTTGCACTAGCTTTCTTTCTACCACCAGATGATGGAGGTGTCTGAGATTCTATAACATGCTCAGGAGATGGATTGTACAATTCGTCATCTTTATCCTCTCTCCTCTTTCTCTTTAGCTATTTCTTTTTCTCTATTTCAGCTTTAATTCTTCTTGCACGTTCATTTTCATCAATTTCTTCTTCAGATGAGTTTGATGAACTTTTATCTACATCGTCACCTTCATCACCAGCTGCCTTCTCTATTTCAGCATTATATTCATTAAGAGATTTCAAAAACTTTGCAGATTCAGGAGATAAACGGACGTCATCTCCTTCAGCATCACCTTCAGCTTCATCTTCTTCCTCTGATTCATCAACAAGCATAGTCTCAACATTCTTCTTTTGACGCTTTTTCTTTGGTTGAGAAGATGAACCCTCTTCTGTTTGTTCTTTCGGAGTTGTTTTCCTACTCCTTTTCTTCTTTTCTCCCTTCAGAAACCACTCATTCCTCATTTCTTTGAAATTTGCAAGTATCTTCAACTCATCTGCATAACTTGCTTCTTTCATTTCTTTCTCATTTCTCCAGTTCTGATGATCAACTGGGTCTGGATCTTGATAATTTTTGTCTTTGATGAACCCAAAGAATTCAGCTTTTGTCGATGGCTCTGGATGGTTTGTGTGATATCTAGCCAAAACTTTCAAAGTCTCATTATCCATGTGGAATAACACCAACAAATCAGTGTTTTCATCTTTCTCCAAATCAGGATAAGCATGATCTAACATCATCTGTACAAATCTGGGATAGATCCATGTTTTGCTTTTTGAAGTAATATTCTCTACCATGTAATGAAACACAATCTTTGAAAAGTTATACTTCTTGTTTAACACAAGTGCCGTCACCATGCACATTTGATAATCCCGCATCACATCATAACCTCCATTTCGATGACTTAGAGCATGCAACACTTAATGTATAAGAAACTTGTAAGGCTTGGAAAAACATGTTTTCAAGTAGTTAGCCTTGTTCAGTGGTCCTCTATATCCCATCCTTAGCATACAACCCTTGACCATCCTCTCTGGGAACTTTGTCGGAGAATTTTCATCGTCCGGAAAGTTTATCACCTCATGTACTAACTGTTCTGTGATAATGATCGGTTTGTCTTGGCCATTCAAGCTCACAATTGAATTTATCGTCTTGTTTTCTTCATCATATGTTGCATTTTTTCAGAAACGTTCAATGTGGGACCGAAATACAAGATGTTGATTTGTTAAAGCCTTCTGAATCGGCAACCTTTCCATGAACTCTAGAATCCCTTTGAATTCAGCCATCTTTGGTATCTCCATATCGTAAACACAACAAATGTTGTGTAGTGGATCAAATAGCACATTCGAAGCCTGAAAAAAAAAAAGCAACAACATACAATCATGTTAACACTTAAAATATTTTTTCAACACAAACAGTTCATTCATGCGAAAAGACTTCAAACGAAATCACATTTCATGCGAAATGATCAATTCAAACAGAATGACATGTTTTAAACGAAATGATACACTCAAGCGGAATGACATTTACAAGCGAAAACAGTTTGAAACGAAATGTCAGTTTGATGCGAAATGACTTCTTGAAACGAAATGACCATTTGAAACGGAATGACATGTTTCAAATGAAATACCCATTTCGTACGAAATGAGTCGTCATTTCGTTTGAAATACCTTACCATGAACAAATTTTTCAAAAACTTTTCTGATGATGAAATTGATACACTAACAATGTTCTATGTCAGATTCCGACAACAAGGGTATGTTTTATTTTCATTTTTACCCACAAAATTAACCTAGATCTAAGTCTGAAAATCCTGACCTACCGTCTTCATACAAGAACATACTTTATGGTTCAAATTGATACCCTAAATCAGATCTATATCACATTCCGAGTTCAAGGGAGTGTTAATCGATCAATTTTACTCATAGACAAATCCTAGATCTAAACATCCAGTCTTGTTCATCGCCGAACATTCGATTCAGTACAAATCACCAAGAATCTCACCTTTCCCATGATTATAAGTTGAGCATACCAACTTAAAATCAGATTACAAACAACAATCAAGCAAGATCTTGGCTAGAAACGATGATTCTGGTGTTTTCGCGTGGAATCGCTTTGACAGAGTTTCGGTACGAAATGACAGAAATGATGCCTTTAAGCGAAATCAGCTCACTATTTATAGACACACTCATTTCGTATGAAATGAGCATTTAACAACTTCACACGAAATCAAGTTTCAAGCGGAATCAACAGTTCAAGCGAAATCAATGTTTCAAGCGGACTGACTATTTCGTGCGAAATAGTCATTTCGTTTGAAAATTCAATTTTTCAAAATTTTCAATTTTTCAAACTTTTTGACATTTTACCGTCACACCCAGTTAACCAAGTCCAAGTTAATGACCCTAGTCAACTGTTTAGCCTGCCAAGTCCAAGTTAATGACCTTGGCTGACCAATTTATGAAGATGCTGATTTTCTGAAACAGATTTCAGTTCAAATTAATGAACTTTTAAACTTTCAAGCAATTTCCAACACTTTTTCTCAAACTTCTGCTTACCCAACCCTCATGATCCAGACTTGTTCAGCACATAAGACTTTGATCATCAGATCCCCAACATCTGTTGTCGAAAATAAGATGAAATGCAAATCTTTTTGGATTTTATAAAATGCTAAACAAACAGACAATCTTTTTTGGGTTTTTGATAAGCAACAAACTGTACATACAATATTTTTGGTGAGCGTTTTAGGGGATCATATCGGCTTCTGACAAGATACAAGCACCGTTAAGCTTTTATTTCATACACAGCATTAAACAGTTCGCTTTGATTGTCGATATACTGATCCTCTTAAATTTTCACACAATTTTCCATCTATTCAGGATACGGATTTAGTGTTTTAAAGATCTTAACTTTTACGCGTGTACCACCTCAGAATATACTCCCGTATCCAGATCACTATATTCAGTCTTGCAGGTGAGTGCACACTAATGATATCTGTAATTAGGTGAATGCGAGGCCATGAGAGCTCAGGCTAGAACTTCCGTTCAATTAGAGAGATGATGGCTCGACTTTAGGTGGGTTCCCTTTAGGGAATCTTTTTTTTACAACAGCACATG
Source organism: Helianthus tuberosus (assembly GCA_030545235.1). Taxonomy (NCBI): domain Eukaryota; kingdom Viridiplantae; phylum Streptophyta; class Magnoliopsida; order Asterales; family Asteraceae; genus Helianthus; species Helianthus tuberosus. Next base: position 113,461,390 of record CM060417.1, on the reverse strand, counting down.
ATTAGCATTTTGCAATGTTTCATCATTTTTTTTATGCTGAGGGGAGGCTTTATGAATAGAGTTGTGCAGAGTATTATACAAGGACTAGGCTATTGCTTCCGCAAAATCAGAAGTCCTGATATAATACCCCAGATATCATCACGTACAAAGACCTAGTATGTCAGAAATAGGATCTTTCAAACAAGATTTCAGGGGTTACCTATATATCCTGGAGATGTTCCCCACGTAAAAGCAAGTTATGAGTTTATGTTTATATCCCAAACAAATCTACTAAATGTGTAAAAACCTATCGACACATCATTTGCGAGAGTGCTTAACACATTTTAAACTTTACAATTCTTTAGCGTACTACATCTGTCTAGCTGATGTACTATCATTTCCCCTTTTTACACAAACTCTTTTTCAGTTTTTCAATGTTTTTGGATTTTGAAATTTTATCATGTTTTTGGAATTTCTGCAAACTTTCTCCCCCTAAAAACAAAAACATATTTTTGTGTTTTTGGTTTTATCAAAAGCAGAAAATAAACTGTACAAAAACTTGACAACATGACGTGGATCACTTCAGATCGCCATCCTCCTCGGCTTCACACTCAACAACCCTCCCAGAAAACAAATTTTTCAAACCATTTAATTTTAAAAGATAGTTAAATCTCGTTCTATCAAAAGGTTTGGTGTAAAATCAGCCCTCTGATCATCGGTGTGAATATGTTCAATCCGAATCAATTTCTTCTCGTGACAATCACGGATGAAATGATGTCGGATTTCAATATGCTGTTTTAGAATGGTGAACCGGGTTTTTTGTTATGTTTATCGCTTCCTCATTGTCCACAAATATAGGTTTGTCCAAGAACTGCAAACCAGAGTCTCTCATCTGTTGTTGGATCCAAAGGATCTGAGAGCAATAGCTCGAGGCCGAAACGTATTCAGCCTCGCATGTAGAGAGCGCGACTAAGGTTTGTTTCTTGCACTGCCACGTGACTAGTCGAGTTCCGAAGAACTGACAGCCTGCAGTGGTGGACTTAGCATTTTGCTTGCAGCTACCAAAGTCCGAATCAGCATAACCTGTAAGAGAGAAGTCACCCGATTTAGGATACCACAAGCAGGTGCTTGGGCAGCCTTGTAAATACCATAAAATGCGTTTCACGATCATCAGGTGTGACTGTCTTGGGCTAGATTGATAACGGGCGCATAAACACGTCGGATACATGATGTCCGGGCGGGAAGCAGTTAGATACATCAAAGATCCAATTATCGACCGATAATACGTCTCGTCCACTTTCTCTCCATTCTCATCTGGACAGATCCCGTGATTTTGAGCTAGGGGGTTGATGTTGGAGTAGATTCAGACATGTTGAACTTCGCCAGAACATCGTTCACGTATTTGGTTTGATGAATGAAGATTCCTTCGGGCATTTGCTCCACCGTAGCCCTAGGAAGAACTTCATCTCCCCCATCGAACTCATTTCAAACTTTCTTTTCATCACTTTATCAAACTCTTTACACAAATCATCATTTGTTGATCCAAAGATGATATCGTCGACGTAAATCTGCATGATCAATAGATGCCCTGCAACCTCTTTTGTAAACAACGTACCATCAACTGTCCCTCTGGTGAACCCGTTGGCCAGCAGATATTGGGAAAGAGTCTCATACTAGGCTCTCGGGGCCTAGTGTAGTCCGTAAAGCGCTTTATCAAGAAGATAGACTTTGCTTTTGTGTACTGGATCTGTGAACCCCGGCGGTTGTCCAACGTACACTTCTTCTTTGATTTTGCCATAAAGGAATGCAGATTTCACATCTAGCTGGTAGACTTTGAATCCTTTCCAGGACGGGAATGCCAAGAAGATTTTTATCGCCTCGAGTCTAGCAACAGGCGCGTACACTTCGGTAAAATCAATGCCTTCTTGCTGACTGAAACCCTGTACTACCAATCGTGCTTTATTTCTTACAATCACTCCTCTATCATCCCTTTTACACTTAAAGACCCATTTAGTCTTTATCAGCTTCTGATTTTCAGGAAGATCTACCAATCTCCATACTCCCAGCTTCTCAAACTACTGCAGCTCTTCCTGCATAGCATTCACCCAGCTTTCTTCAGTTAAAGCTTCCTTATACGTTCTCGGTTCAACCTGCGAGATGAAACACTTTAGTGAAAAATCAACTTGTAAAGGAGCAACAGATGTATAAAAACATGTAAGAGCTCTGTTGATCTGATCACGCGTTTTTACTCCACTCTGAAGATCACCGATTATCTGCTCTGAAGGATGATAAGACAAAGTTCTAGGCATTACAGTGTCAGGCACGTTTACTTCTGATTGCAAGTTTGTGATGTCTTGATCACCGGTGTGATCAACAGCTTCTGTCGATGCAACATTTGGTTCCTCGTCCAAAATCGGACCGTCTTCCGATTCTGAGTCATCGGAGTTATCAAATGTTGGAGTTGGTTCCTCTGGAGGTTCGTGAGCAGTTCCAATGGGACCGGCCTCGTGATTGTTTGAACCCTCGGTGGGTGGAGAAACTATTAGCAGTCTTGGCACTTGTTCTTGTGACATAGACTGCTGATATTGGTACAATATTGCTAGTTCCTCTTCACTTGGCTGAGTCGGCAGTTGGAAAGACTCCCAGAGTTTGTCATAATCGAACAACAATTTTTTTCTGGGAAGTTGTGGTGGAGCAGTATGCTTCTGACAATCAACCTGCTGAACTTGAATTACCTTCCCCAGGCATGGAACGAACACCCTCTTCAGTGGACTCGCATAACCTACAAAGAAACCCTCGTTACTTTTAGCACCAAACTTACCATCTGGATCAATAAAAGTACAAGGAGATCCAAACGGTTCTAAAAACTTCAAATTTGGCTTGTAACGATGAAGAAGTTCAAAGCAGGTTTTCTTGTATTTCTTCACTGTTAGGACACGATTCAGTGTATAACACGCTGCTGCAACTGCTTCACTCCAGAAAAATATTGGCAACTTGGAATCGGCGAGCATAGTTCGAGCTGTTTCAATTAGAGTGCGATTCTTTCGTTCAGCTACACCATTTTGTTGTGGAGTGTATGGTGCACTGAATTCATGAAGAATTCCTTTCTCATTGCAATACTCGAGCATGCGATTGTTTTTAAACTCCGTTCCATTGTCGCTTCGAATTCTCCTGATCGGCAATTTGTACAGCGTTTCCATCTTCTTGAATAAGATCATTAGTGAATCAAATGTTTGATCTTTTCTTTCCAGACACATCACCCATGAAAATCTAGTGAAGTCATCAGTGACTACTAGACTCTCCACTAATGCTCTGCACATTCACTGGTCCAAAGAGATCCATATGGAGTCTCTCGAGTGGAACTCTGATTGAATTCAGCAACTTCTGTGGGTGTGTCTTCTTTGTTTGCTTTCCCTTCTTGCATTATACACAATCATCATTCAAATGAAAATTTTTAAGATTTACACCTTCAACAAGATCATTGTGTACAAGAAAATTCATTTTTCTGACATGAATGTGACCCATCTTTCGATGCCACATTTTTTACTCTTTTTCTGTTGCCTTTTTTTTGTCACAAAACATTGTTTCTTTTGATCTGTTGTTGTTGCAACGCTCATATCCAGGACATACAAATCGTTTTCCCGGGGAGCTCGCATCAACACCATGTCCTCAGGAATTTTAAAACTAGGTTTTATGATTAAACATTCATTTTTAGTAAAGTGTACTGTAAAAGACTTGTCACAGATCTGTGACATGCTCAACAGATTGTTTTCAAGTTCGATGATATAGTTCACTTTGTCAAACGTGACGACTCCACTAGTTAGAGTCCCTTCACCAACAATTCTGCCACCCTGATTCCCTGCAAATCCAACATATCCTCCGTTGATAGACTTGACATCATAGAGCAAAGCCAACATTCCCGTCATATGCCTTGAAGCTCCGCTGTCCATGATCCACTTCGAGATTATCGACCTCGGAAGCCCCTGCATACATCAAATAAATTCATTCAAACAATGAAGCCCATGATTTCTTTACCTTTGGAACACTACCAAACACAAGATCACATGACACATCAACTTTTGGAATGTTAAAGATGACGTTTGGAACAACAGGTTTAGATTTTGGTTTTAAATCTCCCTCCTTAATTGGTGGGAATTCCTCAAGCAACTTGTCCAGTTCAAATTCCAGTTTTTCAACATCATTTGCAAAACTTTTGGTTCAGATTTTAGCTCATTTTCCATCTTCTTTTCTTCAACTGATTGTGTTGATTTTGCCACCCATGATTGGTTTTCAAAAAATTTCGTCTTCGGATAAACCTTTGAAGTCTTTCAGATTTTCGAAGATTCGCCAATCTCAAAGGTTGATTTTGGCTTTTCTTCGGACTTCAAAGATTCACCTCTTTTCAAAATTCGAACAGGGGAAACCATTGGCTTTTTACCCTTAACATCAGTTGGAGTTTTAGGTTTGGGTTTTTGCAAAACTGGTTTCTCAAGCTTTTTTACTCACTGCTTGGCCATGTGACCAATTTCATTGCAGCGGTAACAGATTCTTTTGTCATACTCGACAAAAGTTGATCTGTAGGTCTCCTGTCTCAACTTCTTAGCTGCATTGAAATCGTCAACGGCTTTTTAACTAAAGATATAATCCTTTTCAGCATCAACACTAGGACCAGCAACAAAACATCACTCATCTATTCTTTTGGCTTGACATTCTTCTTAGCCATATTCTTTTCAAAACTGACACCCTTTTTTTAAAGTTGTTACCTTGTCTTTTGTTCGACCCATTGTTACCCACCCAATCTTTCTTCCCAGGGTTGTTTAGTTGTTGTTTCACAAAAGACTTTTTAGGTTTTGAAAGAAACTCGTTGTTGTTAACCTCAGAAATGTCAATCTCTACAAGTTTAAACACCTTTTCAACATTTTGCATGTTCGCATTCTGGATTTGATACTCAAAATCAGAATAAAGTTTGTCAGTTCCGGTCATTGTGTAAACCACAATGATCGAATCATCATTCACAACTGTATCTGATTTTGGTATGAAATTGTCTAAGAAGTTACCATCTTCTTCAGAATTAGAAATGGAGTTTTCAAAATGAGTTTTCACAGTACCAAAATCCGAGTTATCACTTTCTTCATCTAATACTTGGTCAACAACGGTTTTGATTACCTGTGACTCATTATCAGTGTCGGATGGAGAAAATGTAACGTCAATATTCTCAGGCAACTCATTCTCAACTGTTCTCAACCTGAGATTCAAAGCAGTTTCCACCCCATCTGGATATTTTTGTGTATAATGATTCCACATTGGGGGTGGAACACTTTTGAAGACAGGTTTCGCATCAGGTTGTTGCGGAACAATTTGATCTATCACATATGATGAAGCAACATAACTCATCAGTTTCTTATCAACTCTCTCAGTTTCAATTCTCATTAACTCAAGTTCTTTCTTCAAAGAAGCAATTGTATCCAGATGGATGTTAATTTCCACCTGTTTATCCATGACAGTAGATTTTAGCAAATTCGTGGCTTTATCATTTTCAAAGCTTTCTTTTTTAATCATTTTGATTGATCGTGCCAAAGTGTCATATGCTTCTTTTATCTCACTGAGATCATATTTTACTTCATCAGTAAATTTTTTCAATTCTTGAAATTGTTTGTCTTTTTCAAGACAATCCATGCAGGGTTGTAAACAGTTTTTGCATGGAATTTCATGAATTGAATCAATAGTTTCAAAATCTTTTTCCTCTATATCAGTTTTATCATCCGTTTTACCAAAACCATCAGACTCTGACTCTGACTTTTCCACTGATTTGATCTCCTTATTTTCTGATTTCCCGTCAGACTCCCTTATGACTGACTCCATATTGACAAACACACTTTCAACTAACTCTGTTTCGACAGACTTTGTTTCAACAGATTCTGTTTCTACCTCTTTTAGCTTGTCCATCAAAGCTTTGTCAGCAATTTCCTTTAGAGTCTCTTCATTCATTTCCTTGGAAACGTCTATTATTTCTTCAACAGGAGCTTTCTCAACGTCATACTGTGGACAAAGACCGGTAGTTGGCTCACTGAGGAAACCTGCAAAAGATTCAAACATGTTAGGAGGCATTATTGATTTAAATGAACTAGCAATAATCTCTTGTTCAGATTGATAGTAATAAACTTCTGCTACAGCTTCTTCCAGCTCTGCCAAACTTTCTTCACTCATTGTTTCACTGATATTCTTAGTTTCAACCACGCATTCTAGCTCTTCCACAATTTCAGCCATCATGGCCAGACCTTCACCAGGAATATAATTATCCAACTAAAACCTTCTGCAACCTTTTCATCATCCTGATTGACTAAAAGAGTTTTTTTCAGGTTTGTTTTCAATTTGAGGTCTTTGGTTGACTGGTTGCTGACTAGTCTTGTGATATATAGCTTGTCTGTAGTAGTCGTTGGTGAACGGATTTTGATGATTGTTGACTTCTCTATTAGGACATTCACGTTTGAAATGTCCCTTCTCTTTGCATTTGAAACATGTGACTTTTGTTTTATCAAACCCAAGCTTTTGATCGGGTCCTAAAAGACTGTTTCGACCAGTAATCTCCATAAATCTTTGAGCTCTCTCACCAAGCTTGCCATTCCCCACTTGATATCTATCAACTCCAGCTCTTCTGGATCAATCTGATCATAATCTTCCTTTGTCATATCAGGGTTCCCAATTCTACCTGTAACCAAACTCTCATAAGATTCAAGCACCGAAGCAAGTAGTGTTATGTGTTGTTTCGCTGATGATTCAGTAAAGTCTTGAGCATTCTTTATGTTCACCGCGATGTTGCACAGAATTCCTAGACCTTGACTTTGACTGTTTGATCCTGATGAACTTTGAGTATATGATTGATCTGATGAGTTTTGAACCTTAGGATTTGGTTCAAAACTTGCAAATGGTGAATTGTTGCTGCTTGATGTGCCAGGTGAAACTCCGAAAGTAGAATCAGTACTAAAAGTTGTCTGGATTTTAGGACTTAGATTCGATGTTGCTGATGGATTTCCTTTGTAGTATAATGATACATCATGTTGTACATTTGAAGACTTCATTTTCCTAATTTTCATCAGCTCAAGTTCATGTGATTCAATTTTCTCTATGAATGTGCTAAGGTTGAATCCAACATACTCCAAGTTGTTTTTCAACACCAACAGATAAGTACCCAATTCATCGTACGGTAATGCATCCGCTAGCTTATCTACCCACTCTTCATCAGTTTTCTCAATGCTCAACTGCTTCATCTCAACAACTAGGTGACAATATCTTTCAATCAACTGTTTTGTTGTCTCACCCTTTATACCCGTAAAGATATCAAACTCCTTCTTCAACAAAGCAGTTTTTCTTTTTATCATAGACACACTTCCAAGAAACTTAACCTTCAATGCATTCCAAACCGACTGTGAGTTATCCTGATGTTGTAGTAGAACTAAGATATCCTCTTTGATTGCTTGTTGTAGGATGCTCATCATCTTCTTTTCTGCTTTGAAACTTTCTTGTTCAACTAGAGTTAAACTTCCAATAGATTTCTCAATACCCGCTGCAGTAACTGGAGGTACATACTTGGACTCGATTTTCATCCAACATTCGAAATGGTTTGGTTGCACCCAGGTCTTAAACCTATCAGACCATCCAGCATACTCGTCAATGTTCATCAACTTCGGCGGTTTTTGCATCGTACCGAGTTCATTTTCCATGTTCACATTTTGCATGATACTGGCTGGGGTTTGTACTGCCGTCATTCCCCCACCGGCAAACAAGTTGTAAAAATCTTGGTTATCCATTTTACGAAAACAGTTTCAAAAAAAATTTTCAAGTTTTTGAAAACAGTCACTTTCAAGCGAAAACACTTCTACACGAAATGGACTTCAAACGAAATCACACAAACGAAATGGACTTCAAGCGAAATCAGATTCTCACTCGAAATCAACCTTTTCTGTAACACCTCGAAAATTCACGTCCAATAAAGTATTGACATGTGTAATAAACCCTATTGAAGTCAAATGTTGAAATTAAGGGACTAATTTTTTGAAAGATCGAAAAATTTGATTATGAAAGAACTGGAAGAGTTATTATACCTAAAATAAGTTTCTAAATAACCTTTTTCGGTTTTATATTCACAAATGAGCCACTTGTTGATCAAGTGTAGCCGTTTGCGTAATTAATTGAAAGTTTGCGCAATAAAGGGTTAAAAGCGTCAACATGTTAATTCTTACCTCTGAGTGACCTTTTAACAAACCGAGAGCCTCATGATATTTGATTATACTCTCGGGGATGCCAATCATTGGCCATACAAGGCTTTTATGCCTAAAAGAGAAGTTACGCGCAACTTTGCAAGTATAAGGGACTAAAAGTGTCAATATGTTTAATTATACCTCTGAATGACCTTTTACCGAGCCTGAAGTATTATGATGTTTAATAATACTTTCAAGAATGCCTAATATGGATTAGATGAGGCTTCAATGCTATTAATCGATGATATACACAAGTTTACGCATTAGAGGGACCTAAAGCGTCAAACTGTTAAAGTATACCGATTCGTATGTTATCTGACCTTCCGGAATATGACCATGAGTCAAACATACCCTATTTATACTTCTCATAGCTTAGAGATAGGCTTAGAGGTGTTTGGTGCGCAAGAATAAACTTTTATGTCATGTAGGGACAAAAAGTGTCAAAAAGCGCACAAGTTTGCGTTTACACGCATATCCTACATTCTGAATATTCCCGGACACCCAAAAATTTATGTAAGCACTAAAATATTTTATTTTAGTGTTTGGCTTGATAAAATTCCATTCGTCGCGTCGTTTGGATTGTTTTTCGCGTCCGTCCGTGTTTCGTCGTAATTAGCCGAACAACGTGACCGTACGACCAAACGAACCGACATCCGGCATATTTTTGAGCATGTTTCATGTTATCTATGCTTAGGCATCATTATAAAGCCTTAAAATGGTTTAACAGGCCTTAGAGTTGTCGGAAATCAAGTTTGGAAGTCCAGGGGTCAAAACTGTCAACATTTGAAAGATTCATTGTGCTGGCAAAGGCTTGGGCACCTCAACACCCAGAGCCTTACGGTGCGCAAGCATTGCCCAGATGTAGAAACTCATTTTTCTTGGCTGTTCAAGTCCATGAAACGACTTCTGGAGATATTTATCAATTCCATGCGCGTCCCCTACTAATTTTAGGGCTTAGGGACATGTGTTAATGATCAGGGATCACTCCTAGCATGATTTGTCATCATCAAATTGATCCAAGATCACTATAAAAGGCCATTGTTTGCAACATTTTTTATCATTCCTTCCATCTGCTTTCTTGGAGCTTCCTGGAGCTTGAGAGCAGACCCAAGTCCTTCCTAATCATGCATAGGACTTCAGTAAGTAAGCTTAACCTTTCTTAGTTGAGTTTTTGCTTAGTTTTAGCTTAAAAGTCAAACCGTAGTAATTAACGGTTGACTTCACGATTAATCACTAATGGTCCAGTGATTAGTCGAATTGAAAGTAGTTATAAGTTGGTAATTATATGGGCAATAAACCCTTAAAAGGGCACCCTCTGATTCCCACTCTAACTAGGACTTTTGTCGGGTCAAAGTTGTTAATAAAAAGTCAACAGGATTCTAATTTGCGATTTAAAACATAATTAATAATGTAGAAGCTTTGCAACCTTTTTTATTACTCTTATAACTTAGTAATTAATGTAAGAACATGTCTAAGCATGTTCGACCCGACAATTTTCTGTTTAGACCCGGTTCGGAACCGAAAGTCGCAAAACTTTGACTTTTGCTTTGACTTCAGTTCTGACCCGATTTAGTATGATTTGGAAATGCCTTAGAGCTTCCTTAGGACCAGGCTACATGTTAGCATAACCCTCTGTGGTTGGTTCATTGATTGCGCCATTCGTTTACGCGGTTCCGTTAATTGCTTAAATGTTGACCAATATGCCCTTTTGACCATAAAACGAGAATTTTGGGAATGTGAAAGGACAATAATCCTTATTACTGATTTATAAAGTTGTCCCTAAATTTTCACATCAGTTGGAGGTCTAGATTAGGAGTTATGCTCATTAGCGTAATTATAACGCCTTTTAGTAATTAAAAGGCGCAATTAGCATAAGGCCTATCTAAACTCAATTTTCGACACCAAACCTTTTACCCACTGATGTAATATAATATTTTGAGATTTTTAAAGATTTTTAATCATTTTTAACCTGTCCATAACCGAAGGTTATGGCCTTAAATCGGTAAATACCGATTATGCCCTTTCAGGCCATAAAATGAGTCTTACAAGCCCTTTTGATACCAATCCAATGGCTACTGATTTTATATAATAAATAAAGTATTTTGAACTTTATAACCTGATCAGAAAACTCAAATTTCCTGTATAACCCGGAAATCGCTTAAAATGGCTTTTAAAGCGTATTAAACGCATAGTTTGGGTTTAAAACCTTTTTGTCATATAAGACCTATTGCCAACTGATATGACCTAATAAAATAAGTCATTTTACTGATGTATTCGGACACAAATCTTAGAACTACAATTAAACTCCTTTTTAATCTTTAAAATGACCAAAATACCCCTACGGGGCTTATTTTGAGATTAAACTCGTTTTGGGCATAATGGAAGGTATCCTACTGATATCACAACATATTAAAGGCATATTAACTTAGGAAACCTGTATATGATTCATTGGTTACTCGTTACGCATTTTTCGCGTTCGGATCGGCTTATGTAACTAGTTTGCATATATTAGCCGAAACGGGTCAAACCTTATCATTTTCATCTCAAAATCCAGAAGGTGTTTAGATTACCCATATTATACAAGTCTTAAAACTTGTCGGGTCTAAAACACATTCTATTCCGGTATTCGCTTAATCATGCGCTTGAACCGTATCTTTCTGTAAGACTAACCGGTCTAAGCTTAGGCTTAATTAAAGACCCGTTAGCATTCTAATTAGTTATTTATACCATCATTCCAGACTAGAGCCTTCCGGTAAATGGTACCTACGCTTACTTAAGTGAATACGGCTGAGTTATTAAATTCTTGCTATTTAAGACAGGAGCTAGCTCAGGTAAATACTTTTAACTTATTTTCCCTATACGGGCTTGGGGTACGGTATATAAAATACCGCTTGGTCGAGCATTAAATCTTCCATCATATGGTGGCTAATTGATAATTTAATCGGCCCGTTTAAATATGTTTTGTTTGCTTAAAAGCCTTTGGGGGGTTAATGACCATGTCCCGGATATCCTTGACATCATTGTATTATAAAATGGCCACGGCTTATGCACGGGGTGTAGGCATACACCTGACAGTTGCTTAAGGGAAACGGTATCTCACTTCCATGTGGGCCTATACTTGTGGTGTGTCTATTAAGCTTTAACCCGGCACGATCCGGGCTACTGAACGCATAAGAAACATGTAATTCTTTTACAAGATTATAAATATAATTGTCCCAAGTATAAAAGATTAATTTTGCCTCTGTGCATTTTAATCAAATTATAAAAGCTATTTTGTGCCACGTGCATTCAAATCAATTTTCCTAAACTCTTTTCAAAACGAGTCAGTTAATTGTATTTACCAGTGTAAACTGACGTATTTTCCAAAAAGGTTAAGTGACAGGTACTGTACGTAATTGGCTGGGAGCTCAGGGCGTTAATAAGGAATCTTGCAAGTTCTAGATGCCTGAAGTCTGTTGAACAATGTTTATGTTTATTTGATCCGCCTGTGGATCCCTTACTTTCCGTTGTAATACTCTGATATTACTTTATATTCGGATCGTAATATATTTATCTTTTGCTTCCGCTATGCATTTATATATATATATATATATATATTGTGTTGTTTGACTATGATGATATCAACTACGTCACGATACTCCCATCCGGGCCCACCGGTGATACGTGGAAATATCGGGGTGTGACAGGTTGGTATCAGAGCCAACATTGAGTGAATTAAACACTAACCTTTTTGTGTTTAATCTCAATGACACATTAGCACATTCCTTGACCTTCTGAGTCTAGACTTAAGATAGGAATATTCTCAATCCTAATCTGGAAATTTTTCTCCAAATTTTTATATATTGGATACGTCGCCAAACGAAGAAGCCGTAATAAGAGTTCTCCACACCCGGAGCCTTGAAGTGCTGAGCTTCATACCGCGGCTAGAATGAAACGAGCATCTGAGGAGAAAGCATCCAGAAATAAAATGAAGAAGAAACTCCTTTTGCTGAAGATCGTTTCCTTAATAGTCCTCATAAGGACATATTTATCTTTCAGTCCCTTCGAGGACAACATTATTCCTTTCAAGTCCCGTTTAGGGCAAACCTGAATTTTTATTTTATAGTGGAATGACTAAACTTTCATCCTAAATATGAAATATGAAATAAATGAAAAATAACATTCCTTTTATAAGATCTACCATTATAATAAAATGGCAAAATCTAAAAAGGGCAAGACCTAGCCACGTGTCATTTTAAGACAAGGCCAAGATGGTAGTTCCTCAATTAGATTTAGATCCTTATTAACATCTCAATTTAGGATTGTTCTACGTTAATTATTAAAAGAATCTTAAAGGTAAAACCTAGCCTAAAGGTCATTGCAGACATGGCCAAGATGGTAAAACCTAGCTCAGGTGTCATTACAGACATGGCAAAGATGGTAAAACCTAGCCTAAATGTCACCGCAGACGTGGCCAAGACGGTAAAACCTATCTAAAAGATTCCAATTCCTGTTAACATCTGTAAGTGTGTTAACTTTGTGGCAAACTGTGAATCGTTAAAGTCGCACAGGCCATCTTTTAACAGGGTTAATTTAAATTCCCTTATTATATAGTCATTCCTTAAGGATGAAGTGCCTACGGGCTGATATAATGCCTACGGGCTGATATAATGCCTACGGGCTATACTCATTGTCATATAAGACAAAAGACAGTGGTAGCCTACAGCTCCCTGTCAAGAAAAGGTAATGAACTTTGATTAAAACCTTAATGCCTCGATTCTCTGAAATCATGGCTTATAAATTAAACTTGTCTACGCGACTAGGCCATTTGTGCTATTATTAAAACCTTAATGCCTCGATTCTCTGAAATCATGGCTTATAAATTAAACTTATCTACGCGACTAGGCCATTTGTGCTATTATTAACTTGTAAATTAGGATTTATGATAAAAATCCTGAATAAAATAAATATCCTTCCTTCCCTGCCAGTATGTATTTTAAAAAGAATCTTAAAGGTGAAACCTAGCCTACGTGGCCAAGATGGTGAAACCTACTCAAGGGATTCAGATCTTTGTTAACACCTAAGAACATGTTAGCACTCTCGACAAATGTGATTCGAGAAAATCACAATAGTCATCCCTATATTGGAAATTTTTTTTCAAACTTCCTATTTGGTCTAACAATCCAGAAATCATGGCTTATATCATCCTATAAGATGATTAACTTATAACCATCCGTAAGTGATGAAGTGCCTACGGGCTAAATTTGTTATCCGATAAGACAACGACAGTGGTGGTCTTTGACCCTGTCTAAAGATGTTGGAATACGTCCAAGCATAATAGTCGGTGGGGTCCATACGATCTCGACTAATATCATCTGAAAAGATGATCATACCATAAATATCCCTTAGGAGGGAAATGCCTACAGGCTATAATTAACGTCCTCCGAGACTAAAGACAGTGGTAGCCTACAACTCCCTGTCAAGAAAAGATGTTTTGCCTACGGGCTATAATAAATTGTCCATTTGAGACATTGACATTATGATCTTTATGATTCCTTGTCTAAGGTGGTGAGCTATGCTCAAGACGAATAGTCAATATGATTAATGCGATCATGACTTATATCATCTAAAATGATGAATCTATTATAAACATCCATTAGTGATGTTTTGCCTACGGGCCATATTATATTGTCCATTTGTGACACAAACATTATGATCTTTTTGATCCCCTGTTTAAGGTAGTGAGCTGCGCTCAAGCCTAATAGTCTATATGATCATTGCGATCCTGACTAGTATCATCAGTATGATGATCATAAATTCATAATATTGACATCCCTAGTGATGAATTGCCTACGGGCTATACTTTACTCTATTGTCGATAAGACAAAATAGTGGTGATCTTTATGATCCCCTATTCAAAATGGTGGGATATACCCAAACCTAATAGTCAATATGATCGATGTGATCATGACTAATTTCATTGGATACGATAATTATATATAGACATCCATTAGTGATGTTAATTGGTTTACCTTCTGTCAAGTGAATCGCCTTTCAAGACGATGACAGTTGTAGTCTATGACTCCCTGTCCAAAGGTGAAGAACTATGTTCAAGCCTTAAAACTCCTGATCTATTAAGATTGCAGCCTATGAATTGATGTCCTTGTGACAAATCCACAAGTTATAATTCAGGTCACCCATAACAAGCCTCCGTGCTATAATTCATCGTTCGTGACAAGTTAACATACTAAATGTTAACATCCCTGGTGACAGGCCTTAGTGCCACATCCTATAACGTCCTAGAGACAAGGCCATTTGTGCCGTATCTGAATGTCATTGCGACAAGGCCTTCGTGCCATATGATTACTTATGTCCTTCATGACTGGGCTTTATGCCATATCTTTCTACGTCCCTCGCGACAGGCTTCTATGCCATATATGTATAAATATAACAAAAAGTCATGTAAGGCTAGCCTTTGAGCTATTCATAATCGTCCGTGTGACAAAGACAATTGTGACATTATGATCCCCTGTCAAGCAGATATTGGACTCGTTCCAAACTTTAAATGCCATTGATGGTCCTTTTGTGACCTAGGCTAAATATAATGAATATACGTACAAATAACGTTCATCAGGAATGCTCGGAACAAAATAGCCCATACGGTTTATGAATGCCGTGGCTAATCTAAGTCAGGTCATCAGGATGATGACTAATAATTGTTAAAATTTGGTGATTGGTACCAAGTTTCGAGTATGGAAAACTCGGATGAGGTAGACAACAGTCGCAATACTATTAATGCGACAAAAGTTAATAAAGCTACAAACCTAAACCTCAATATTAATGGAGTTAATCTCCAAGCTGTGGTTGATGCAGCAGTTGGAAAGGCCATGGAAAAGGTCATGAAACAATTAAAAGAGCCGAATGCTTCTCGCTCTAAGTTTCATTCAACAACCATGTTCAATTACTCATGAAAAGAGCTTTGTTCACACTTCAAATATAAAGGATGAACTAAAGGAGGAGGATAACTCCCATAAATCTAAGAAAAAGAGCAAGTACGGGCTTAATAAGAACCCACAAAAGTTTAGTAAGAAGCCTGTATATATGAATTGCTATAAAAAGACACTGGGGACAGTGTCGAATAGAACAAAGACCAAAGCAGTGTGACATCTGCTAAGGAACTGGTCATCATTCCCATGAATGTAGAGACATAAAGAATGCAGTCTATTACGACTGTGGTGAACAAGGCGGCATCAGAACTAGATACCATAAAGCTGCCAAAGAAGGTACAGCTAAGCCTGGAAAGGCTAAGAAAGGAAACGCCTGAACTCACCTGATGAAGGCCAAGAGGCAAAACATGATGTCATCAAATACATTCCTTATCATTTACCAATGATAATTTCTGCTAAGTGTCCTATTTTTAATACATGCAATAATAAGTCTTCATGAACCAAAAGCTTAGCAAACTTTTATATTATCCACGAGGTAGAACCTACTAATGAAACCTCAGAGACTGTTTCTTTTATTTTTCTCAACAATGATCTCTCTGAAAAATCTAAGAGTACTCTTTCTTCGAATAGAGTACGACAAAATATGTTATTTTAATTATTTTCCTCATTGATTTTATCAACTACGAGTACCAAACTATGTTTGATAAAAGTGCCATATGAGGATTGGCGTATCCTAGTGTGTCCCATAGATTGCTTCCATGCCTGATCAGTATGGAGGTTTAATGCATGGAACCCCTGAGATATCCCAATGGTCATATTGTACTAAAGTCGACTAGTAGTATTCAAGGAAGATATCCAATATAAAAATGTCCTTATAAGTATCTTTACTTAGGACATCCTTGCAATTGTAAAGAAAATGTGTCATTTATCTGACACCGACAACGGTAGACGAATCGAAGCCTGAGAATACAGACACCTCTGACATCTCTGTGTGTCATAATTATCTTCTCCTAAGATTACCCTGTTTACCCCTGAAAGGCAGGTAGAAATAAAGATTTATATCCCATTAAGGCTGTATTATTATGAAATCTCCAAGACGGCCAGTACCATCATTGGGAGAATCAAAACCTCGATTAACTAAGTTTTTAAAATAGAGGGTTCATATAGTCTAACTCGATATCCTGAAAATTCGGTATAGTTAATTACGAAAGACGGTTCATTTTGCTTATGCATTATTACCGCAACCCTAATTAAGCAACAATTAAGAATCGCTATTACCTGCCCAGGATCGTCGATTTGTTCAACTAGCTGTAAGGATTAGCTATTCTTTGAGATTAGTTAAGCAGTGGTTGGAATAACCATCTCACCTTAAGATAAGCTTTTCTATAATAATTGATATGTAAGCATCAAGGCTACTCCTTTGGAGACCTTGTATGGATGGAATGTTAAACGCCTATTGATAGGACAATAGATTGGTAAGTCCAATTATCAGGATCTGAAAGTTGCATTGGAGTCAACGAATAAGATCATACAAACCCATAATTATCAGTAAATTGCCAGTATTCGGCAGAAAATCAAGGATGGATGAAAGTAGCAACCCTCCTAAATTCTTGTTAAGGAATAAAGTTCAACAAAAGATATCACCAGGAAGGGTGTGCCAAATTTGTTAAATTATCAGGCTAGTTAAGCTCTGAATATATAGAATCATTCGAAGAAAATCGAATGTATCAAGATCAAGTAGCTTATAAGCTAAAACCTATTTAAGGAGCTTGGTGGAGCTCGCAATACATTGCACACTAGTGACTGAGTGGTGTTTCGCCAATGAGTCAAGAAGCACTATCACATAATGATATGCAATTTTATGATATAATGCGCAACCTATGTCGATTAAGGATCGACAGGTGAAGAAGCTCCAAAGGGATACATGTACCTTTTATAAAGGTCACGTTGGGAGCTTGGAAAGACTCCAGATATGTTATAGAAGTTGAGTCCATTATGCGACAAAAAGTACTTCCAGCATTTTAACAAATCTCGAGGTCAAGATTTCTTTTAAGGGGGTGAGGATGTAACACCTCGAAAATTCACGTCCAATAAAGTATTGACATGTGTAATAAACCTTATTGAAGTCAAATGTTGAAATTAAGGGACTAATTTTTCGAAAGATCAAAAAATTTGATTATGAAAGAACTGGAAGTGTTATTATACCTAAAATAAGTTTCTAAATAACCTTTTTCGGTTTTATATTCACAAATGAGCCACTTGTTGATCAAGTGTAGCCGTTTGCGTAATTAATTAAAAGTTTGTGCAATAAAGGGTTAAAAGCGTCAACATGTTAATTCTTACCTCTGAGTGACCTTTTAACAAACCGAGAGCCTCATGATATTTGATTATACTCTCGGGGATGCCAATCATTGGCCATACAAGGCTTTTATGCCTAAAAGAGAAGTTACGCGCAACTTTGCAAGTATAAGGGACAAAAAGTGTCAATATGTTTAATTATACCTCTGAATGACCTTTTACCGAGCCCGAAGTATTATGATGTTTAATAATACTTTCAATAATGCCTAATATGGATTAGATGAGGCTTCAATGCTATTAATCGATGATATACACAAGTTTGCGCATTAGAGGGACCTAAAGCGTCAAACTGTTAAAGTATACCGATTCGTATGTTATCTGAACTTCTGGAATATGACCATGAGTCAAACATACCCTATTTATACTTCTCATAGCTTAGAGATAGGCTTAGAGGTGTTTGGTGGGCAAGAATAAACTTTTATGTCATGTAGGGACTAAAAGTGTCAAAAAGCGCACAAGTTTGCATTTACACGCATATCCTACATTCTAAATATTCCTGCACACCCAAAAATTTATGTAAGCACTAAAATATTTTATTTTAGTGTTTGGCTTGATAAAATTCCATTCATCGCGTCGTTTGGATTGTTTTTCGCGTCCGTCCGTGTTTCGTCGTAATTAGCCGAACAACGTGACCGTACGACCAAACGAACCGACATCCGGCATATTTTTGAGCATGTTTCATGTTCTCTATGCTTAGGCATCATTATAAAGCCTTAAAAATGGTTTAACGGGCCTTAGAGGTGTCGGAAATCAAGTTTGGAAGTCCAGGGGTCAAAACTGTCAACATTTGAAAGATTCATTGTGCTGGCAAAGGCTTGCGCACCTCAACACCCAGAGCCTTACGGTGCGCAAGCATTGCCCAGATGCAGAAACTCGTTTTTCTTGGCTGTTCAAGTCCATGAAATGACTTCTGGAGATATTTATCAATTCCATGCGCGTCCCCTACTAATTTTAGGGCTTAGGGACATGTGTTAATGATCAGGGATCACTCCTAGCATGATTTGTCATCATCAAATTGATCCAAGATCACTATAAAAGGCCATTGTTTGCAACATTTTTGATCATTCCTTCCATCTGCTTTCTTGGAGCTTCCTGGAGCTTGAGAGCAGACCCAAGTCCTTCCTAATCATGCATAGGACTTCAGTAAGTAAGCTTAACCTTTCTTAGTTGAGTTTTTGCTTAGTTTTAGCTTAAAAGTCAAACCGGCGTAATTAATGATTTACTTCACGATTAATCACTAATGGTCCAGTGATTAGTCGAATTGAAAGTAGTTATAAGTTGGTAATTATGTGGGCAATAAACCCTTAAAAGGGCACCCTCTGATTCCCACTCTAACTAGGACTTTTGTCGGGTCAAAGTTGTTAATAAAAAGTCAACAGGATTCTAATTTGCGATTTAAAACATAATTAATAATGTAGAAGCTTTGCAACCTGTTTTATTACTCTTATAACTTAGTAATTAATGTAAGAACATGTCTAAGCATGTTCGACCCGACAATTTTCTGTTTAGACCCGGTTCGGAACCGAAAGTCGCAAAACTTTGACTTTTGCTTTGACTTCAGTTCTGACCCGATTTAGTATGATTTGGAAATGCCTTAGAGCTTCCTTAGGACCAGGCTACATGTTAGCATAACCCTCTGTGGTTGGTTCATTGATTGCCCCATTCGTTTACGCGGTTCCGTTAATTGCTTAAATGTTGACCAATATGCCTTTTTGACCATAAAACGAGAATTTTGGGAATGTGAAAGGACAATAATCCTTATTACTGATTTATAAAGTTGTCCCTAAATTTTCACATCAGTTGGAGGTCTAGATTAGGAGTTATGCTCATTAGCGTAATTATAACGCCTT
The DNA here is from genome assembly GCA_030545235.1 of Helianthus tuberosus. Classification (NCBI taxonomy): domain Eukaryota; kingdom Viridiplantae; phylum Streptophyta; class Magnoliopsida; order Asterales; family Asteraceae; genus Helianthus; species Helianthus tuberosus. The sequence continues at coordinate 113,442,019 of CM060417.1, read as the reverse complement.
TTAGTAATTAAAAGGCGCAATTAGCATAAGGCCTATCTAAACCCAATTTTCGACACCAAACCTTTTACCCACTGATGTAATATAATATTTTGAGATTTTTAAATATTTTTAATCATTTTTAACCTGTCCATAACCGAAGGTTATGGCCTTAAATCGGTAAATACCGATTATGCCCTTTCAGACCATAAAATGAGTTTTACAAGCCCTTTTGATACCAATCCAATGGCTACTGATTTTATATAATAAATAAAGTATTTTGAACTTTATAACCTGATCAGAAAACTCAGATTTCCTGTATAACCCGGAAATCGCTTAAAATGGCTTTTAAAGCGTATTAAACGCATAGTTTGGGTTTAAAACCTTTTTGTCATATAAGACCTATTGCCAACTGATATGACCTAATAAAATAAGTCATTTTACTGATGTATTCAGACACGAATCTCAGAACTACAATTAAACTCCTTTTTAATCTTTATAATGACCAAAATACCCCTACGGGGCTTATTTTGAGATTAAACTCGTTTTGGGCATAATGGAAGGTATCCTACTGATATCACAACATATTAAAGGCATATTAACTTAGGAAACCTGTATATGATTCATTGGTTACTCGTTACTCATTTTTCGCGTTCGGATCGGCTTATGTAACTAGTTTGCATATATTAGCCGAAACGGGTCAAACCTTATCATTTTCATCTCAAAATCCAGAAGGTGTTTAGATTACCCATATTATACAAGTCTTCAAACTTTTCGGGTCTAAAACACATTCTATTCCGGTCTTCGCTTAATCATGCGCTTGAACCGTATCTTTCTGTAAGACTAACCGGTCTAAGCTTAGGCTTAATTAAAGACCCGTTAGCATTCTAATTAGTTATTTATACCATCATTCCAGACTAGAGCCTTCCGGTAAATGGTACCTACGCTTACTTAAGTGAATACGGCTGAGTTATTAAATTCTTGCTATTTAAGACAGGAGCTAGCTCAGGTAAATACTTTTAACTTATTTTCCCTATACGGGCTTGGGGTACGGTATATAAAATACCGCTTGGTCGAGCATTAAATCTTCCATCATATGGTGGCTAATTGATAATTTAATCGGCCCGTTTAAATATGTTTTGTTTGCTTAAAAGCCTTTGGGGGGTTAATGACCATGTCCCGGATATCCTTGACATCATTGTATTATAAAATGGCCACGGCTTATGCACCGGGTGTAGGCATACACCTGACAGTTGCTTAAGGGAAACGGTATCTCACTTCCATGTGGGCCTATACTTGTGGTGTGTCTATTAAGCTTTAACCCGGCACGATCCGGGCTACTGAACGCATAAGAAACATGTAATTCTTTTACAAGATTATAAATATAATTGTCCCAAGTATAAAAGATTAATTTTGCCTCTGTGCATTTTAATCAAATTATAAAAGCTATTTTGTGCCACGTGCATTCAAATCAATTTTCCTAAACTCTTTTCAAAACGAGTCAGTTAATTGTATTTACCAGTGTAAACTGACGTATTTTCCAAAAAGGTTAAGTGACAGGTACTGTACGTAATTGGCTGGGAGCTCAGGGCGTTAATAAGGAATCTTGCAAGTTCTAGATGCCTGAAGTCTGTTGAACAATGTTTATGTTTATTTGATCCGCCTGTGGATCCCTTACTTTCCGTTGTAATACTCTGATATTACTTTATATTCGGATCGTAATATATTTATCTTTTGCTTCCGCTGTGCATTTATATATATATATATTGTGTTGTTTGACTATGATGATATCAACTACGTCACGATACTCCCATCCGGGCCCACCGGTGATACGTGGAAATATCGGGGTGTGACATTTTCAAACGAAATCAACTTTTAATGCGAAAACACTTGGTTATCCATTTTAAGAAAACAGTTTCAAAAAAAATTTCAAGTTTTTGAAAACAGTCACTTTCATGCGAAAATACTTCTACACGAAATGGACTTCAAACGAAATCACACAAACGAAATGGACTTCAAGTGAAATCAGATTCTCACACGAAATCAACCTTTTCAAACGAAAACAACATTTCATGCGAAATGAAAAGTCATTTCGTACGAAATCAACAAAACATTTCTTTTCGTGCGAAATAGTCAAACGGAAAGACCTTTTCAAATGAAATGAGTCATTTCGTGCGAAATAAACTCAAATTTTCAAACGAAATGATGGCTCGTTCAAACGAAATTAAGTTTTTGGCCCATTTTTGTTACTTTTAGTCTGAATTTAGGTCTGATTCTTTCAAGGATTTCTTAAAACTGTATTTTACACGTTATATCAAGAGATCAGTCCATTTTGTCCGTGAATTTGTCCAGAAATCCAAGAATGAGTAGAAAAACAGAATTCTAAGCACTGATTCAAACGAATTGACTCATCCTGAGCTCTGATACCACTTGTAGGATCGTTTTGCAACCTATATGAGTCGATCAGAGTCAATACAAAGCTGTTTGAAAGGCGGAAACAGTCAAACAGCTGAGAATCAGTGATAGAAAGGTGTAGAAACAGAGAATTATACTTAAAACAGGTTTCTCATTGATATTCAACTTGATTACACGGTGAAAATTGGGCAGCACTTCGTTGCACACACACTGATTTCGTACCAAATGAGAAACCAAGACAGCCTATATATAGGCAACTGATTTCGCACGAAATGACCACATGTCATTTCGTACGAAATGACCACTTTTGATTTCGTACGAAATGACCAAATGTCATTTCGTGCGAAATGACTTCCAAAACACATAAAACTACATATTTGACATTTTGACCCATATTACAAGCTATCAACATGACCTAGTCTATAGACGTAGGCTATAGACATTATGCACCAACAAGGGGTTAAACGTGTCAACATGTTAATTCTCACCTCTGAGTGACCTTTTAACGAACCCGGGGCTTCGTAATATTCGATTATACTTCCAAGAATAAGCGTTATCAAATTCACATGGTTTCGAGATCGTTATGTATTATTTACGTAAGTTTCCAAGAATAAGGGTTAAAAGTGTCAACGAGCAGAAACTAGTGTTTTCGGAGATCGTTCAACGAAACCGGACCTAACGGTGTTTGGTTATACTCCCAAGATCCTCTACAAACTAACTACAAGTGCCATTTGTGCCTAAAATGAAAGTTATATAAGTTATAAAGGACTAGGGACTGAAACTGCCAAACCTGAAACATTTTTAACCTGAACGAAGGAGTGTCGCGGGGCGCGTAGACCTGCCCCTGTAACCTACGCGGGCCGCGAGAGAACCCCCAGTGCAGAAAAACACTGCCAGCTGCAGGTTTCTGCACATAACCGACTTAAACACCTGAATTTCGATACCAGGAGCTTGTTGATGGTTTAATCTTACCACTAGGACACTTATAAACATCTGGGATCATTCCATAACACCTGTGATGATCATAGGATGTGCTCCTCAACTATAAATAGGCCCTCATGTTGAACCATTTCATTGCTCATATCAATTTTATCACTTCTTCTCTCAATTGCTGGGATTCCTGATCATAAGGAAGCTCATTCTAGTTGAAAAGATTAAGCTAGGACCCTTTGTAAGTGTCCTTAGCCCCCCTTTAGTTCAGTTTTGTTATTTAAAAACCGAAAAGTCAAAGTTAAGCAAAATGGCTAAAAAGGGCACATCCTAATTACCACGTTTACTTAGCTAATTGTCGGGTCAAAGTAGTTAATTAAAAAGTCAAACTAGTTAAATTTTTAAATAAAAACATAATCTGATAATGTAGAAGGTATAAACCATGTTTTATCACTTAAATAACTTGGTAAATATTATTAGAACATGTCTAAGCATGTTCAACCCGAAAATTCTGAGTTTAGTGTCGGTTCGCAACCGAAAGTCGCAAAAGCTTTACTTTTGCTTTGACTTTCAGTTCTGACCCGATTAAGCTTAAATCCTTTATGTTTTAAGCTTCCATTAAGACCATATTATGTTGTAGTATAACCCTCTGAGGTTATATTACCTTGTCATTAATATTCTGAATTATATGCTAGTTTCCGTCATTATGCTTATAATTGACCATTATGCCCTTTTTGTCTAAAAATGAGATTTTTGTATATGTGAGCATACATATAGGTTAAGTACTGATATGTAAACATGTCAAAATTGTTTTGACATAATTTTCTGGTCTCAAATTAAAGATATTCAAGATATCATAAATTTGAACTTTTTATTAATTAAACTACGCTATTGTGCATAATGCATGTTTAAACATAGATTTTGACCCAAAACTCATTACCTACTATTATGATATTATTTTTAAGGATTTTTGGAATATTGGGTCAGATTATAAACTGACCATATCATTGAGTTCTTGTATAAATTCCTTAATTGACGATAATGCCATTTTGGCTAATAAAATGTGATTTACATATGTTTAACTTGACAAGCCTTTTTCTACTGGTTTGATATTAAAAATAAAATATTTTAAACATTCAAGACTGATCAAAATCTCAGAATCACATAAACATCTTAAATATCGTCAATTATCGACTTTTTACGCTAATTAGGTGCATAGTATGGTTTAAAACTATAACTAGTACCTAATACTTGTTACCTACTGAATTCATAAATAAATTTTAATATTTTTACAGTAGGTATAAGTCATGAACTCAGATTTCCAATTATGTCCTTAAAATCATAAGTGAAATGACCAAGATACCCTTTCGGGGCATAGTTTGGCCATAAATGGTAAACCACACATATGAATGATATCCTACTGTTTTAACATCATAAAATAAATATTCTTACTAAATGTTTTAGACCAGAATATCAGTTTACTTTAAAACCTCTTTTATAAATATTAAAATGACCAAAATGCCTTTACGGGACTTAATTTGGTTTGAATACTTTTGGGCATATATGTTAACATCCTACTGATGTATTAACATATTTTAAGCATAATAACATATGGGACTTGTATATGGTTCATTTGGTTGCCCGTTATGCATTTACGTGTTTGGTTCGGTTTATGTAACTAGTTTACATGAATTAGCCGAAATGGGTTTAACCTTATCATTAAATCTTCAAAATCCAGAATGTGTTTAGTTTACCCATATTATACAAGAATCCAAACTTGTCGGGTCTAAATCACATTCCATTCCGGTCTCCGCTTAATCTAGCGTTTCGAACCGTAAATTATCTTTCAAACTAACCGGTCTAAGTCTTTGACTTAGATAAAGACACGTTAGTATCCTAATAGGTTATTAAACCTTCTATACAGATTAAGTAGCTTCGGTAGAAGGTATTTACATAAGGCTTTAGGAGACATACGGCTGAGTTACATCCTTACACATCTAGCTCAGGTAAATACTTTTAACTTATTTTTCCTTATACGGACTTGGGATACGGTATAATATAATACCGCTTGGTGTCCTGGATATCCTCGGCTCATTTCATTTGAAAATGGCCACGACCTATGCACGGGGTGTAGGCATACACCTGACAGATGCAAATGCTAAATAACCCACATGTTGGGGATAACTCCTTTATGGGTTTTATAGTGGTGAGTCGGTTAATCATGACTGGCTTTCAAACCAGCCCCATATGTATGACAAACATGTAAAACTGTATACAAGATTTTATTAAAGATTGTCCCAAGTTATAAATGGTTTGTGCCTTGTGCGCCTAAATCAATTTTCATAAACTCTTTTCAAATGAGTCGGTTAATTGTATTTACCAGTGAAAACTGGCGTATTTTCCAAAGACTAAGTGACAGGTACCTCTCGAAATTTGGCTGGAGCTACTTGGTGTCAAATATGAGGATCTTGCAAATCCTTAGATGCCTGAAGTCTGTTATTTCAGTTTTTCTTGTATTTGTTTTTATGATCCGCCTGTGGATCTCTATTACAACCAGTTTGTATATTCTTTTATTTGGACACTCGGACATTATGGTTTGTAATAGTAATTATCTACCAAGCCTTCCGCTGTGCTATAATATTGTCTTAATTGACTATGATGATATCAACTACGTCACAATACTCCCCACCGGGCCCACCGGTAATATGTGGAAATATCGGGGTGTGACACTGTAACACCCCGTGTTTCGAAAGTCAAAGTCAAGATTGAAGTCAAAGGAAGAAAAGATTGCTAATTGTGATCTGTCACTCCTTGCTCAACTACTGTTTTGACTTCTTTAACTTGTAGATAGTCTAATTATTTTATCGCATTATTTGTATTATGTGGAGTACTTGTTAATAATCGAGGTTTAATCGATATTTAGCGCATGTTTTATCGCTTTATCACTTATCGCATCGCAATCGCATTCGCAACCCGAATTATGCGTTGTGGATATTGTTTTACGTGTGTGTGCTACTTATGTGTTACTTGTGCATGTTTAATTATGTTTATGTTGTGGTGATTAATCGAAATGCAATCACAACTCTATCGCAATCGAATCGCAAACGCTAAACGCCAGTTAATTATGATGATTGTATGTTAGATATAGTATTTGTGTGTTTATTATTAATCTATCGCATCGCTCGCTCGAAACGCATCGCAACGCTCAACACGCGAATCGAATCGAAAGGACGAAACTCAACACGCCGGACACCAGGATCGAGTGGGCGACCGATCGAGTGGCCATCCGATCGGATTGCCATCCGATCGAGTCGCCATCCGATCGGTGGCCCATCTGACCCTTTGCACCTTTCCTCTTTTGGAAACCTATAAATACCCACCTGTCACATCACTTGTGATGTGACAACTCTCTACTTGACCAGCCGCACTCAAGCTCTCCCTTCTCTCGATTTCTCGCGATTCTTGTAAGTTTCCACCCTAAATCTTGTACTTCTATGATCTACACGCTTTCCTTCATCTTTTTCACCTTTGAATCTTAACTTTCAACCGTGAAATCAACGGATTTGAGGTGTTCTTGGATGATGTCATCATGGAGTTCTTATAAACTTCAAGTATTGGCCTCATTCCACCAAGAACAACTCAGATCTGAAGGGTTTCCACATGAATCAACAACGATTTCGCATAGATCTACACAGATTCATGGTTAAAAGGATTGAAAGATGGTTTTCTAACTTTCTTTCAACTCTTTTACACTCAATGCGCTCAAAACCGATAGAATCAGAGCTAGATTTGATCTTCTACTCTTTCTTAGTGATGTGTTGGTTCAAGATCTGAATTCTATCTAAGAGACAACCGATTTCGGGTTAAACATGAACCACCATCTCGAAAAGTTAACTGATCGGACTAGGGTGATTCCTGTTCGATCGGATCACTTGAGTGTTGACGAGGTTTCTGTTGTTTAGCACATTATCACACTGTCTCGATCAAAACTGCAAAATTTTCAAAACAATCAAGTGTCAAAGACGATCAGGACGTTGGGACGGATTGTCGTCCGATCAGATTGTCGTCCGATCGGACAGCCATCCGATCGGATTACACCTGGTTCCACACTTAAACTTTACGTTTCAACTTTTCAAAGATCTGAACGTTGAACGGATTACCGTCCGATTGGATTGCCATCCGATCGATCGACCATTCGACCAAGTGACGTTTGGGACTTCAACACTTAAACAATTTTCAACATGTACAATGCATGGTCAGTTCTAACAGATTGCCACCCGGTCGGTAGACCATCCGATCGAGTGACAACACTGCTGTGAACTTGTTCTCTGAGAAATACCTCGCCGAACGGATCGTCACCCGATCGAACCGCCGTTCGATCGATCGACCTGAAAATGCTACAACGAAAAATTCAAAGCCATCATACACAAACACATCCTTACCAAACAAGATGTCAATCCAATCGAATGGCCATCTGATCGGATGACCATCCGAACGGATTGACAGCCGATCGACTGGCCATCCGATCGGATTACCATCTGACACTTTTCACTTTTGCACTATTTTACGCGCCGCTTATCGTTTATGCTATCATTAACTGTTCAGGATAATCTCTCTCAGCGCTCCCTTCAATCCAAGAGAGTGTTTACTTGTTAAACACAATCTGTGAGTATACTCGATCCCTTTTTGCTTTACGCACTATTGGGTGTTACATACGTTACTTATTCTAAATCAAAATCGATACACAACGCAAACACTATTTATACGCTAACCGCTATTACAAGCTACGTGTTATTCGATGAATTCTTGTATGTTATGTTAACACAGTGATTGTTGCCTGACACCTTAGCAACGATAGTACTATGGTTTGGACTCAGCACCTGTCGGGGACAGGGATTGTTAAGGGCTTTACTTCACATGTCCCAGTGGGGATATGTGTTGTGCATTCTACAACTCGCAGTCACGTCTGTGCATATTTCTCTGTCGATAACCTACTTGCCTTCACTTTATACATGTTACATGCTGGTTATGCGTAAACTATTTTCGAACTCTATTATACTATATCAAACTTGTATGCTCACCTTTACACTATGTGTATTGACCTTTATTTTAACGTATGTGACAGGTGTTTAGGATGCTATCTGCTAGGATGCTTACTATGTGGAATCGAGTTAGGAAGAGTATAGAAACAAACAAACAATTTATTTAAATCTGAGTCATCGGAACAGTTTTATTTGTTTTGTGATGATATGTCTGTAATAACTATTTTGCTGGATATGTTTTGGTATGGGACTTAACGTTAAATATTCGGTAATATTAGTTGTTATGGATTTCTCTTGGACAATCTGTTTCGCTCAGTGCCATGCCCCGATGTTTCTGCCATCAGTTGGGGTGTGACAGATTGGTATCAGAGCCATAACTATAGGGAATTAGGCAAGACTCGACCTAGTCAGGGCCGATGTCTTAAAAACAACCTAGACTATAGTCTAAGTACCAACAGACCGACTTGTGCATATCCTGTAGGGGTTTTGTACAAGCTTACTTGCTATATCTCGTTATTCCCGCTGAACACTACACTATCACTGCACTCTAATTTTCAAAAATGAACGAGTGATTAGGTCGAGATTAGGTGTGAAACCCGCAAACTCTCGACTGAATCGCTTGTTCGACTAGTATTATTTATCAATAAACAGGAGAATTTGCGTTGAATCAGGAGTGAAATCCGTACTTTAACGCAGATTTCCTCTCCATCTTCATCAAAAACAGGAACGAAGTTGTTAAGATAGGGGTGAAACATGAGCCTTAACGACTTGTTCCAATCTCTATTTTGGTTTTATAAAACTCTCACCAAAGTCTCGATGGACTCCAGCGACTTGAAGTCACACTGAACAGGAAGGATGCGTGTCGATCACCCAAAATCGAGGCGAGAGCACAGTCCTAAAAGTCAAAGTGTGTACCAAGGGTCCTTGTTAATAGTCCAACCACTTTGGGTAGTCAATGTCTCGCACCCATACAATCTATACTCGATTTTATGTGTTTTCGATTCTGGATTTCGCCGCCACTGACTCTGATATTCGTCGCTTTTATGTGGATTTTATGTTATTATGTGATTTTATCTGTTTATGTATTTCGATTTTGGTGATTTATACGCTTATCACTTATCGCTTTGATCGACACATACAAATCGCACTTCACATCTATCTCAATACGCTAACAAATCGCTGCAACTTGTAGATGATCGCATGCTATGTTATTCGCTATACTATACTACTCGCTGTGAACTCGCTAATCGTAATCGCTATTCTCAAACGCGCGTGGACTTTGAATGATAGGTTTCTGTATTCTAACTGCCTCTTGTGCTTCTGTGCTTTACGTGCTTACGTGCTCCTACGTGCTTATGTGTTCAGTGAGTATGTGCTTATGTGATTATGTGCTTATGTGATTATGTGTTTGTATGGTTGACATGTTCCTGAGCTTTAGTCGTATTGAGTAAGTGTGAGGTGAGATTCGATAATATAGCGTCTGAATCCTATGGCGATGTCAGTTGCAGACAATGTCGTCATCTGGATCCCTTCACTCTCGAACTGCTCGCCGAAACCAGAAAGACAAACGCATTGCTGCTCTCGTCGCTAAGAAGATAGCGAAAGTTATCCCTCAGATCGTTAGCGACCTAAATGAGAATGCTAGCAAGTCTTCTGAAGAATCCCGAACTAATTCGCCAAAAGTTGTTTTTAGCTTCAAGCAGTTCAAAGCCTGCGGCCCGAAAGAATTTACCGGTGAAGATGGGCCTACGGCCATGTTCCAATGGTTTGATTCGATCGAAGTCACCCTGCGCCAGAGTGGCTGTCCTGACGAACTCCGCACTCTTAACGCCACCGGCGTCTTCCAATCCCGAGCTCTAGATTGGTGGACGACCGAGAGAAACGAACGCGGAAATGATGCAGCTTACGGTTTGACGTGGGATGAGTTGAAGGGCGTCATGATGCAAGAGTTCTTCCCTCCCCACGAGCGCCAAAAGTTGGAGGACGAGTTCTGGCATATCAAGCAGAAGGATGGTGACAATGCTGCTCTGACTGCTCGCTTTAAGCAGCTAAGCATAATCTGTCAGGATCAAGTTAAGATGCTCGAAATCACCATCAAGAAGTATATCCGTGCTTTTCCGGATTGCGTGGCTGATTTCGTTCAAGCTGCAAAGACGACAACGATCGAGGAAACTTATCTGCTCGCCGCTGAGATCAATGACAAGCGAGTCAAGTCTGGCTACTGGGATAAAGCCTCCAAGAACCTGCATCAAGCTACCACCGCCACAACCGCTGAAACCGTCGCCGCTCCGCAGTCCTCAAAGTCCTCTCGTCGCAAGAGGAAGAACAACAACAGTAGAAAAAATTGCGCTGTCACCACTGCTGCCCCGCTCCAATCAGTTCGAGCTTAATCGTAACCTCAACACCGCCAAGTAGCGGCACCTGTTACCAACACACCGACGACTAAGCGTGCGTACACTGGTCCTCACCCGGCATGCCCTACTTGTACTTATCACCATCCAGTGGGAATCACTTGTAGATACAGTGTGCACTGCAATATGTACGGCCACTTCACTGCCAACTGCCGTACATGTCCTCGTCAAGCTACAGCTCCAGCTCCTGCTCAACAAGCTCTACTTCCCGCTTCTTAAGGCCAGCAAGCGGCTCCTGCACCCGTGATCCATGCTAGAGCTTGCTTTGCATGTGGTGATCCCAACCACTTCGCAAACATGTGCCCAAATCGAGTTGTGAAGCAAGAGCCGCAACAGCAGCAGCCCCAGCAACAGTCTCAGCAGCAACAACAGCAAGCAGCTCGTGCTTGAACTTTCAACATCAATGTGCGCCAGCCTCAGGCTGACAAAAATGTGGTCAATGGTACATTCCTTGTGAATGGTATTTATGCTTCGTGTTTATTTGATACTGGAGCCGATAACTGTTTTGTATCGTTTGAATTCGAAAAGCTCCTTAATCGTAAGCGTGCCCATCTCTCCTCGACGTTCGATGTTGAAGTTGCCACAGGCAAAACCGTCGTTGTCAATTCTGTTCTTCGTGATTGTACTCTCGAACTCAACAATCACATCTTTCCTATCGACCTTATTCCGATGCAGCTCGGTAGTTTTGTTGTCATAGTAGGCATGGACTTTCTTCACGAAAACCATGCTGAAGTTGTTTGCTTTGATAAGATGATTCGATTCTCGATCGCGAATGGTGATCAACTTTGTGTGTATGGTGAAACTCCTTCGAAAGGTCTCAAGCTCATGTCGTGTGTCCAAGCTAGCAAGTATCTCCGCAAGGAATACAGAGCTTTCTTGGCTAACATTGTAGTAGCAGAGAAGGAAAAGAAAGGTAATCCTAGAATGAACGATTTTCCCATGGTTTGTGAATTTCCTACCGTATTTCCTGACGAGTTACCCGGCTTACCCCCGAGTCGTGATATCGACTTTCGCATCGACCTCATTCCTGGAGCCAACCCTGTTGCTAAAGCGCCTTATCGCCTCGCTCCATCTGAAATGCACGAACTCTCGAGTCAACTCCAGGAATTGCTTGATAAAGGCTTCATTCGCCCTAGCACCCCTCCTTGGGGCGCACCAGTCCTTTACATCAAAAAGAAGGATGGGCCGTTTTGAATGTGCATCGATTATAGGGAGTTGAATAAGCTGACAATCAAGAATCGCTATCCCCTGCCCCAAATCAATGATCTGTTTGACCAGCTACAAGGTGCTATATGTTTCTCCAAGATCGATCTACGCTCAGGCTACCACCAATTACGCATTCAAGAGGAGGATATACCCAAAACCGCTTTTCGCACTCGTTACGGCCACTATGAGTTCGTTGTTATGCCTTTTGGTTTAACCAACGCACCTGCGGTTTTCATGGATCTGATGAATCACGTGTGTAAACCATTTCTCGACCGCTTCATCATCGTGTTCATCGATGATATCCTGATCTATTCCAAGTCAAAAACCGAACACGCGCAACATCTACGTTTGGTTCTCGAGCTACTCCAAGGGAATCGACTCTATGCCAAGTTCTCCAAGTGCGAATTCTGGCTGGATGAGGTTCAATTCCTCGGTCATATTGTAAAATAGTCAAGGAATCCACGTCGACCCCGCGAAGATCGAAGCTGTTAAGAGTTGGGTTACACCTAAGATCCCGTCTGAAGTCTGTTCTTTTCTCGGACTAGCGGGCTACAAGGGATTCTCTAAAATCGCCGTGCCGCTTACTTCCATTACGCATAAAGACAAGCCTTTTGTTTGGGGAAACCAACAAGAGACTGCCTTTCAAACCCTCAAGCAGATGCTTTGCAATGCTCCCGTTCTTGCTCTACCCGGCGGAAACGATGACTTCGTTGTCTATTGTGATGCCTCGAACTTTGGTCTTGGTTGTGTTCTCATGCAACGTACGCATCTCGTCAGCTCAAGATCCATGAGAAGAACTATACAACCCACGACCTCGAGCTAGGCGCAGCTGTTTTTGCGTTGAAGATTTGGCGACACTACCTTTATGGTACCAAGTGTACGGTCTCACCGACCATAGGAGCCTACAACACATCTTCAGCCAAAAAGAACTGAATATGCGTCAACGCCGATGGGTGGAACTTCTCAACAATTACGACTGTGAGATTCGTTATCATCCTGGCAAAGCAAATGTCGTTGCCGACGCCCTCAGCAGACGAAGCTATTTGGATAGAGTTCGAAATGTTCAAGCCCAGTATCATCTCGAAGCCCTTATCCGCGAAGCCCAACATGCTTCTTTCACCGAACGCACTTTGAAGAAGGAAAGGATTCTTAACGATGGAGCCCAGCTAGTGAATAAGTCGAATGGGATATTCCATTATCTGAGCCGAATTTGGATCCCTAAACGGACCGATTTACGACAGATTTTGATGGACGAAGCCCATAAGTCTCGATATTCTATTCATCCCGGTGCCGACAAAATATACCAGGACCTTCGCTACAAGTACTGGTGGCCGAGCATGAAGAAAGATATCGCCCTCTATGTTTCGAAGTGCCTGACTTGCTCGAAAGTCAAGGCCGAGCATCAAAGACCCTCTGGCTTACTCGTCCAACCCGAGATCCCTATGTGGAAATAGGAGAGTATAGGTACGGACTTCATAACGAAACTTCTGCGCACGCCATCAAGTCACGACAGCATCTGGGTTGTCGTCGACCATTTGACTAAATCCGCTCATTTTCTGCCAATACGAGAAGACTACAAGGTAGAAAAATTAGCCCGAATCTACACCAATGAGATCATTTGTCGACATGGGACACCTCACGACATCATCTCTGACCGCGATGGTCGGTTTACCTCGCGTCTTTGGGAAACATTTCAATCTCCTCTCGGTACTACGCTTAATCTAAGTACCGCTTTCCATCCCCAAACTGATGGTCAGACTGAAAGAACGATTCGCACCCTTGAAGACATGCTCCTTTCATGTGTCATAGATTTCGGTGGTAATTGGGACGCATACTTACCTCTAGTCGAATTCTCGTACAATAACAGTTACCATTCCAGCATTCAAATGGCACCATTTGAGGCTTTATACGGGAGAAAATGTCGATCGCCTATTGTATGGCACGAGATCGGAGATTCGCAAATAACCGGTCCTGAGCTGTTGCAAGAAACGACTGACAAAATCCTCCAAATTCGAGACAATCTGCTGAAATCTCGGAGTCGTCAGAAAAGTTACACCGATAGACGACGCAAGCCCCTTGAATTTGATGTTGGCGATCACGTACTCCTAAAGGTATCACCTTGGAAGGGTGTGGTCAGATTCGGCAAGAAAGGGAAACTCGCGCCTCGATATGTTGGACCCTTTAAGATTCTGGAAAGGAACGGCAAAGTGGCCTACAGACTCGAACTACTGGAGGAACTTAGCAACGTCCACCCGACTTTCCATGTTTCGAACCTCAGAAGATGTCTGGCTGAGCATGATTTACACGTTCCACTAGAGGATTTACAAGTGGACAAAACATTACACTCCGTAGAGAAACCTGTCGAGATCATTGACCGACAAACCAAGCAGCTCAGGCGCTCACGCATTCCCATTGTGAAAGTTCGCTGGGAAGGCAAACGAGGCGTAGAGTTCACTTGGGAACTCGAAAGCGACATGAAGGCGAAGTACCCGCAGTTGTTTGTTACGACTAAAGCCTAATTTCGGGATGAAATTCCCTTAAGAGGGGGAGGCTGTAACACCCCGTGTTTCGAAAGTCAAAGTCAAAGTCAAGATTGAAGTCAAAGGAAGAAAAGATTGCTAATTGCGATCTGTCACTCCTTGCTCAACTACTGTTTTGACTTCTTTGACTTGTAGATAGTCTAATTATTTTATCGCATTAGTTGTATTATGTGGAGTACTTGTTAATAATCGAGGTTTAATCGATATTTATCGCATGTTTTATCGCTTTATCACTTATCGCATCGCAATCGCATTCGCAACCCGAATTATGCGTTCTGGATATTGTTTTACGTGTGTATGCTACTTATGTGTTACTTGTGCATGTTTAATTATGTTTATGTTGTGGTGATTAATCGAAACGTAATCGCAACTCTATCACAATCGAATCGCAAACGCTAAACGCCAGTTAATTATGATGATTGTATGTTAGATATAGTATTTGTGTGTTTATTATTAATCTATCGCATCGCTCGCTCGAAACGCATCACAACGCTCAACACGCAAATCGAAACGACGAAGCTCAACACGCCAAACACCAGGATCGAGTGGGCGACCGATCGAGTGGCCATCCAATCAGATTGTTATCCGATCGAGTCTCCATCCGATCGGTGGCCCATCTGACCCTTTGCACCTTTCCTCTTTTGGAAACCCTATAAATACCCACCTGTCACATCACTTGTGATGTGACAACTCTCTACTCGACCAGCCGCACTCAAGCTCTCCCTTCTCTCGATTTCTCGCGATTCTTGTAAGTTTCCTACCTAAATCTTGTACTTCTATGATCTACACGCACTCCTTCATCTTTTTCACATTTAAATCTTAACTTTTAACCGTGAAATCAACGGATTTGAGGTGTTCTAGGATGATGTCATCATGGAGTTCTTATGAACTTCAAGTATTGGCCTCATTCCACCAAGAACAACTAAGATCTGAAGGGTTTCCACATGAATCAACAACGATTTCGCATAGATCTACATATATTCATGGTTAAAAGGATTGAAAGATGGTTTTCTAACTTTCTTTCAACTCTTTTATACTCAATGCGCTCAAAACCGATAGAATCGGAGCTAGATCTGATCTTCTACTCTTTCTTAGTGATGTGTTGGTTCAAGATCTGAATTCTATCTAAGAGACAACCGATTTTGGGTTAAACATGAACCACCGTCTCGAACAGTTAACTGACCGGACTAGGGTGATTCCTGTTCGATCGGATCACTTGAGTCTTGACGAGGTTTCTGTTGTTTAGCACGTTATCACACCGTCTCGATCAAAGCTGCAAAATTTTCAAAACAATCAAGTTTCAAAGACGATCAGGACGTTGGGACGGATTGCCGTCCAATCGGACAGCCATCCGATCGGGTTACACTTGCTTCCACACTTAAACTTTACGTTTCAACTTTTCAAAGATCTGAACGTTGAATGGATTACCGTCCGATCGGATTGCCATCCGATCGAACGACCATCCGACCATGTGACGTTTGGGACTTCAACACTTAAACAATTTTCAACATGTACAATGCATGGTCAGTTTTAACGGATTGCCACCCGATCGGTAGACCATCCGATCGAGTGACAACACTGCTGTGAACTTGTTCTCTGAGAAATACCTCGCTGTACGGATCGTCACCCGATTTAACCGTCGTTCGATCGATCGACCTGAAGGGTAGAGATACTTCTCTGTTTTCAAAATGCTACAATGAAAACTTCAAAGCCATCATACACAAACACATCCTTACCAAACAAGATGTCAATCCAATCGAATGGCCATCCGAACGGATTAACATCCGATCAACTGGCCATCCGATCGGATTGCCATCCGATCGGATTACCATCCGACACTTATCACTTTTGCACCGTTTTACGCACCGCTTATCGTTTATGCTATCATTAACTGGTCAGGCTAATCTCTTAGAGTGCTCCCTTCAATCCAAGAGAGTGTTTACTTGTTAAACACAATCTGTGAGTATACTCGATCCCTTTTGGCTTTACGCATTGTTGGGTGTTACATACGTTACTTATTCTAAATCACAATCGACACACAACGCAAACAATATTTATACGCTAACCGCTATTGCATGCTACGTGTTATTCGATGAATGCTTGTATGTTATGTTAACACAATGATTGTTGCCTAACACCTTAGCAACGATAGTACTATAGTTTGGACTCAGCACCTGTCGGGGACAGGGGTTGTTAAGGGCTTTACTTCACGTGTCCCAGTGGCGATATGTGTTGCGCATTCTACAACTTGCAGCCACGTCTGTGAATATTTCTCTGTCGATAACCTACTTGCCTTCACTTTATTCATGTTACATGCTGGTTATGTGTAAACTATTTTCGAACTCTATTATACTATATCAAACGTGTATGCTCACCTTTACACTATGTGTATTGACCTTTATTTAACGTATGTGACAGGTGTTTAGGATGCTGTCTGCTAGGATGCTTGCTATGTGGAATCGAGTTAGGAAGAGTCTAGAAACAAACAAACAATTTATTTAAATCTGAGTCGTCAGAACAGTTTTATTTGTTTTGAGATGATATGTCTGTAATAACTATTTTGCTGGATATGTTTTGGTATGGGACTTAACGTTAAATATTCGGTAATATTAGCTTTTATGGATTTCTCTTGGACAATCTGTTTCGCTCAGTGCCATGCCCCGATGTTTCCGCCATCGGTTGGGGTGTGACAGACACGACATTTCGGCAAGAGTATTCCACCTATTAGGCTAAAGCATGCTTCCCAAACTCAAAAGAACCTTCGACCACTTCGGTTTAGTCAAAAGTTCCATTTTAGAACAATCCAAATTTTAAACAAACCTCAATTTTACTATTATCAATCTTATGCTTAACACAATACAACTTCTTCTTTTCAAAATTCAAATTATTTTCAAAATTTTTCGTTTCTACACACACATAATACTAAATCTTTTCATAAAATTATACGTTATTCACATGCATGATTTCAAAAACGTCACCAACTAGGTTATACATTTCTTGTAACCCAAAAAAATGGAGACATATCATCGAGATAGGTGTGATTTCCTTACCTTGACGATTAGCTCCGCTTCTTCCCTTCTCGTGAAACGACCTCACCAACGGGTTAGGGGTGATTCCCTTACCTCGGTGATCGTTACCAAACTCCTTTTTAAAGATACCTTATTATGCAAATTTTATACCTAAATCATTACTAGTTTTGTCAAATCCTTACTCATGCAAAATTTCAAAATTCATCGTTTTATCAAACGTATTTCTTACCCTACAATCTATTTTACATAAATCACATACACGAAATTCCGAATCGTACCTTAAACATTTTGTTTCCCGATTTTCAAAACCTTATGAAATGCTACCTATCAACTTAATCGGCCCAATGAATCTCTTGCCCATAAGCTTCATACTCAACCTAATCCCTAAAACGCGCTTACATTATATCATCATACTAAAGACTTTCATTCTAAATCGGAAATCAAACCAACCTTTCTCACATGCTTATAAGATCTTATAGATATTATAAGATCGTTTTACTAAGACTCTTTTCAAAATCAGTAAATCATTTTGCTAAAACTCTTTTCAACGATCACTAAGTTCATTTTGCTAAATTTCTTTCTAAGGATCAACGCCTTCACGAGAACTTCCAAATTTCAACTCTCTTATTTTAATACAAGATCCTTTAAATGATGCAAACGTACTGTTTTCATAAACCTTTTCATGCATCGCTCAATACATCATTTCAATTCCAAAACACGTGGGCAAAGAGACTTCATAGGAACCGACAACCTTCGATATAAGTAAATCATTTTTTTTAGAAACAAGAGTAGCATTTCCTTTTTCAAAACACATCTCATGTAACAATCAAATACTTTATATTCTTTGACATTCAAAAACTTGATTCCCCATTTTCCGTCAAATTCAATCTATTTTGATTCAATAAACGCGATTATTTATTTAAACAACTATACATGCATATCATTGTACACATTTTAGTCAATATTTCACGATAATCTCACCCATATCATTCATTTTTACATACTCAAAACTTCTTGATCGTTTTATATGCTTAAATTCGTAATGTTTCAATTAATACTATATACGTAATCATTATTATTCATACTTATACTCATACTTGTATTCATACTTATACTTATACTTATACTTATACTCATACGCATACGCATACTCATATTCATGCTTGTATTCATACATTCGTACCTATACGTGAGCGTAACCCGAGGGTTTCACTCACGTTGGTCTCATACACATTTAAACATAAACATGCTTATATACTACATTCTTATACACACACATTCTTATTTTCAAAAATTTATGTATACCCTAATTTATACACAACTAGTACAAACTATGTGGATCATGCGACCATCAATATAATCGCGGGTGCACACGGGATTATAATGGTAGGCGCATGAGAATCATAGGGTGCACTACTGTGTATGGTAAGACACGGAATGTAACATGACACCGAATAACGGAACGGACGTAACATGGTCAAAACGTGGTGGATACGCCGCTGGTACTTCCTATATAAAAGTGTTTTCACCTTGTTACCAACTTTCGTAAAATGTGCCATGAGAAATTCGGTGTTTTGCAGACCCTAATTAGACCCGATATACAAACTTTAACAACTCACAAACGCATTGCTAAACGCGTAATATCCGATTATCCATGAAGAAACCTCATTCTTAATGCCTCGTATTCGTTTTGTATCCAATAATTATACCATTCATATCCTTGCATTCATCCACTAGATCATCTGTTCATTCTCATACCACGATTATTTCCAATTATTATTTGACTCCTATACAAACCTTATTTACAAATCAATCGGTTTAAACGTTCAAATCCTAAAATACTTTCTTACTTTTAAAACTATCTTCCATTCCTTATTTATGCGCAAACATACTTAGCTGTCCATTACCTCCGAAACCATTTTATTAAATGCCTAACTCGTTTCTCCCCAATAAACAATTTTCTACAAATCTGAGATTTATTAATACTCTTGAAACCAATAAAACTTTTCATACAACCTACTGTACGGCCACACTTTTCATCAAAATACAAACCGTTTTGTACAAAGACTTTCTTCTTAGATAATATATTTTAAATACCTCTCCTTTTGAGTTATTCAAACTTGTTTAAAGCTCGTTATGCCTATACACACACATGCACGTTTAATTTATGCTTG
This sequence comes from Helianthus tuberosus, assembly GCA_030545235.1. Lineage (NCBI taxonomy): Eukaryota > Viridiplantae > Streptophyta > Magnoliopsida > Asterales > Asteraceae > Helianthus > Helianthus tuberosus. Next base: position 113,422,296 of record CM060417.1, on the reverse strand, counting down.
ATGCCTCAAGTCATCTTAGTCAAACAAACTCTTTTTACAAACCTATCCTTTCGTTCCCCAACAATTTTATGCATTTCAACACGTCTCAAACTCCCAAATCTCGATTCTAGTCAAACTACTAGCCAAAATGTCTTTTACAAGGACTTCCCCTTGAATAAATTTCGGGACGAAATTTCCTAAAGGAGGGGAGATTGTAACGCCTTGCTTTTCGTAGCTTTCAATTTGTAGAAATATTGTATCGTGATTCTATTTACAGAAACTCGTTTCCTTTGTAATCGTATCTCATTTCAAATCACATAGTAAATCCGAGACTTTAATCGTAATAAAATCGATCTTCTATATGAAATATACATCATTTATACATATTTATACCTTGATACATACATTCGTTTAATGCTTGATTCATGATTCTCGTAAACGTAAGTTAAACTTGTAAACAACTATCGCGTATTCGTAATCTTAAACCTTCCATACATACAAATGCTTGATCATTCAATTATAAGACTAACTTATATATTTTTGTCACTCGATTGGTACCTAAACACCTATTATACAAACTTGTTTGCTGCGTATTAGTCAATCACATGTCTTCTTCTACTTTGTTGCGTATTAGTCAATCACATGTCTTCTTCTACTTTGCTGCGTATTAGTGAATCACATGTCTTCTTCTACTTTGTTGCGTATTAGTCAATCACATGTCTTCTTCTACTTTGTTGCGTATTAGTCAATCACATGTCTTCTTCTACTTTGCTGCGTATTAGTCAATCACATGTCTCCTTCTACTTCATTCACTAAAAACATATTTATTTTACATAATAGGCCCTGTACACGTTAAATAAACTTTGTCACATCACTAATCCATAATATACATCATAATTATACATCTTAATATGTTAGAAAAAAATAAAATAAAAATGAAAATGTTTTGGCAGCTTGAAATCGCAGCTTTCAAAGCTGTGTTTAATTGTCCTTATCATGTGTAACACCCACCTAATCATCTTAAATGCACACCTAACCCAAACCCTAATCATTCCCCTATAAATACAACTTATATTCAGCCTCCTTACCACTTTTACAACACTAAAACCTCTCAAAAACACAGTTGAGTTTCCAGCAAGTTCATCAGAAACTTCCAGCCATAAAGGTGAGTTTTAACTCACTTCTACATCGATTTTCTTCTCATTTCTTTCTTCTTAACACTTTGATAACCTCTAGGAAGGTTTTCACAAGTTTGCTTGGGCAAACTAAGGTGAAACCTCACCATTTTTTAGGTCAAAAGTGTGATATACTTTCCGCTCGTTTTTTTTTTTTCGTTGTATGTTCATTTTCTTATTGATAACTTGATGGAATCTTGTTCCCATCAAGCTCACAATCAAGTCTATGATTGTGGGTTTGTATTAGGGTGATTACGATCCAAGTTATGAGTTCAAACACTCACTTAGTTTTTGTTTAAACTTGATAATCAAGTGATGAAAACAAGCACAAGTCATCATCTTCTATATGATGAACTTGTGACTTGTGAAGTGTGAACAAATGGAAGCTTTGGCTTTCCAAACTAAGTTCCGCTCCTTCATTTGAACATTTTTATAACTTGTTAGTTTAGATTTACTTTCTTGTTATTCATGACCCTCCCACCATCTTGAAGATGGTGTGTGTAGTGGTGAATCATACAATGAGGTTTCAAACCTCCATGCTTGATAATACATGATATTACATGACAATACTTGATTGGACATAGTTTAGGTAATATTATTACCTTATATATATACCTATTATCATGGTTGCAAAAGTCGCTAGGCGCTCCCTAGTCGGTCGACCGGGGAGTTGAGAGTACTCGGCCTAGGCGGAGAGTACACGGGGAGTACTCGGACATGCTAAATTATAAAGAAATTAGTTTTCGAAAATTAAATATATGTCAAATAACATAAATTTTCTAATATTTATAACAAAATACATGAAATTGATTTTCATTCTTTAATATGATAGGCATAGAAATTATGTTTTGTTTTATTTTAGGTCAAACTCGGCCCGAGTTGACCTACTAGATCCGAATTTGGCCGATGTTGACTGCATTTCATCAATTACGAGTAATTAGTCGGAGTTGAAGAAAGTCGGCTCGGCAGCCTACCTTGTAGCGACTACTCGGGGAGTACTCGGCCTTGGAGACCTTGTTTTACAACCATGCCTATTATTATCATGGTTGTAAAACAAGGTCTCCAAGGCCGAGTACCCCCCGAGTAGTCGCTACAAGGTAGGCTGCCAAGCCGACTTTCTTCAATTCCGACTAATTACTCGGAATTGATGAAATGCGGTCAACATCGGCCAAATTCGGGTCTAGTAGGTCAACTCGGGCCAAGTTTGACCTAAAATAAAATAAAACATAATTTCATGCCTATCATATTAAAGAATGAAAATCAATTTCACGTATTTTGTTATAAATATTAGCAAATTTATGTTATTTGACATATATTTAATTTTCAAAAACTAATTTCTTTATAATTTAGCATGTCCGAGTACTCCCCGTGTACTCTCCGCCTAGGCCGAGTACTCTCAACTCCCCGGTCGACCGACTAGGGAGCGCCTAGCGACTTTTGCAACCATGATTATTATATAAAAACATGGCTGAGTATGTGTTATTAATCAGGCTATGATTAATCACCATAAACCTAAGCTAGCATATCAAAGATTCTAGAGTACTTGTTATGATTCCAATGGGCAATTTGGGACCCATGAAACCACTTGATATGGTGTCATAAAAAAACTCTTAGAACTTAGATATTACTTTCATATATACATACTTTCACTACTTTAAATTCCTAATTCCGATTCTAAACACCCCCATAAACTCCATCACCGAACACATTCATTCTCCTATTCTCATTAACTCGTCAATACATGGATAATCGGAAGTCTTAGCAATTTTGTGAGTACACTTGACCCTTTTTCGCTTTAACACACTTTGGGTGCAATATGTTTAACTCATCAAAATGCACGATTCACACATATATACTTTATTCACTCAATCTGTTATACATGCTTTTGTTATGCTTAGGTTCATGCTAGAATACATGCTACTTGTCATTAACTTAACTAAGCCCACCTTAACAATTATAGCGCTATAGGAGTAGCACCCCACCCGACGGGGTTTTGTAGTTATATTCTTTACGGTTTCGATTACTTCGGTATCGAGGGATGCTTATTGTTCATAAACAGTCTCGTCACTTTTGTGGCGAGGGACGCATATAATTCTTGTGGACACTTGGGTTTGACTTATAGTTATGCATGCTAGTTCAATCTTGTATACCAAATTGCCATGTTGGATTTGAGAAATACTTTTTATACGTATGCCTTGTGTCTAAAACTAGTGTACTCGCTAATACGTTTGTATTGAACTATGCTTTTAAAACATGTTGCAGGTTTATTGATGATATTGATGATGCATGGAACTTAGTAGGATGCCTAGAAACACATTTTAATTTTGTAAACTTATTTTAGTGTAATTATTTTATTTCAAGTTGTTGTATTTGATTTCAAACTATGTAATTGACTCTTTAGAAATGAAATGAAATTCATTATTTAAATACTTGTCGCAAATATGAGTGTTATGAAGTCTCAAGCAATCTATTTCGTCTCACTCCGATGTTTCCGCCATCGGTTGGGGTGTGACATCGGATGGTACCGTTAACAAGTACAAGGCACGCTTGGTTGCGAAGGGATATGTGCAAGAGCAAGGAGTTGACTTTTACGAAGTATTTGCTTCGGTTTCCCAACTTGAAACAGTACGTTTAATTTCGCTTTAGCAGCTTTTAATGGGTGGGAATTGCATCATCTTGATGTAAAAGACGCTTTTTTGAATCGAGAGTTACAAGAAGATGTTTATGTTGAGCAACCGGAAGGTTACAAGAAGCCATGGCATGAACACAAGATTTACAAGTTGGTAAAAGCTTTCTATGGTCTATGCCAGGCCACAAGGGCTTGGAATACAAAGTTGGATAAGAGCTTGAAGAATATGAAATTCACCTGATGTTCACAAGAAAATCCATTTACAAAAGGAGTACATTGAAATCTTTGTTGATAATATGTGTCTACGTAGATGATATGACAGTGACGAGAAACAAGATTGACGAGATTCTCGAGTTCAAGCAACAAATGTCAAAGACGTTCGAAATGAATGACCTCGGTTTATTAAATTACTATTCGGGTATAGAAATATACCAAGGGCCGAAGGGGATTAGTCTCAAACAAAAGGGTTATGCAATAAAATTACTCAATGAAGCAAGCATGCAAGACCGTAGTTTAACGCACTGTCCTCTTGATCCAAGCTTGAAAATTACAAAGGATGATAATGGTCAATCTGTGGATGCTAAAGATTATAGAAAACGAGTTGGTTGCTTGAGGTGTTTACTTCACACTCGACCGGATCTTGCTTTTTCGGTCGGAGTTGCAAGTTGTTATATGCAGTCTCCTAAGGAGTCTCACTATCTTGCCACCAAACACATATTAAGGTACATTCGAGGCACAGTTGCTTATGGCATACACTATGATCGAGGTGGAGATTTAGCACTAAGGGGTGATAGTAGCCACAATATCAATCGTGATGATGGTCGAAGTACGGCGGGTCATGTGCTTTATCTTGGAGGTGCACCGGTTACTTGGTGTTCACAAAAGCAGCCAACCATTGCATTTTCATCGTGCAAGGCTGAGTTAATGGCAGCCACCTCAGCGGCGTGTCAAGCATTATGGTTACGAGGGCTTGTGAGCGAGATCACCGGGAGAAAGGAAGACACCGTTGCTTTGTTGGTTGATAACAAGTCCGCTATTGCCTTGATGAAAAATCCAGTTTTCCACGGCCGAAGCAAGCACATACACACTCGATATCACTTTATACGAGAGTGTGTTGAGAAGGGCAAGTGAAGGCTGAGTTTGTTAGCGGAGTGGAGCAACGTGCCGACATCCTTACCAAAGCTCTATCGAAGTTAAAGTTCAAGGAAATGTGGGAGCTCATTGGAGTGAAGGACCTCACCAAATTGAGGTCATCAATTGGGGGGGTGAATGTTGGCAACAATTGATTAAGCCCAAAGGACCGGGCCCATCCCAAGTTCTCTAAGGGGGTTGTGGCCCTAAGTGAGAATTAGGGTAAATTACTTGTTCACCAAGTTGGGTGATTAGTATAAATACATTAGCCAAGTTTAGGGTTTATGTATTAAGAGTATTTATTGTATTAAGGTTTTGAGCCTATTTTCCTTAGTATAATAAAAAGTGAATTCTCTTAAAATTGTGTGTTTATTCTTTCGATTAATCTATTGGGACTTGAATAAAACCCTAAAGTCTAAAACACGCTGAACAACCGCTGCCCACTATCTTCTTCTGCTCTTCATCTTCTTCTTCCTGGTTTCCTAGAATTTGAAAGTTTTTTAACACCCTAAAAATAAAAGATAACATTTGGTTGTCGTCCCTGAAATGTTTGGTTACCATCCCCCGATTTCAAGATAAGTTTTGGAAACGTCCCCAGCCATCCCACGGCGTTTCTGTCACCAAACCATCCCCGGAACAGGTACTAGAGGCTCATAGCCGTCCTCGCTCTACATAGGACCCGATATCACTACTAGCCTTACATTCACCCGTCACTAAAAGTCGTCTCATACTTGATAGAAGCATAAATATCTGTACGGAAAGTTAGACTATACACTGGTTATATTATAATAGAGTATGGTATTTTATAATTCTAATATTCCATATTAATAATTCCGCACCCGTTAAAATGTCATATTCAGGTTCTGGCATGTTCAAAATATACTAAACTTTTTGCTTACACCGTCCACCTTTTAATAATCTTTTCATTTTTCAACTTTCCAAGAGAAACTTTCTAAATGTCGTCATTTAAACAGCACATAAATAATGGATAACAACTTACTTTTTTCAGAGAATGAAACTATTGGAAACTAACGCCACCTGGTATACTTTAACATCCATAGGTGTTAATCCTAGTTGGCATCCGTTAACACCTGTTAAACCGTTCCTAAAGGGTGTTAAGTGGCATTAAAAGCTTCACATGTTAAGAAGTTAACTAGGAGAGAGAGGGAGTGAATCAAGCATTGCAAAATTTGCACACACACACAACATGCTATATATATGTATTTTAATTAATTTGAGGGGCGTTAATGGGGTTAAACCATTTCTTTGGTGTGAGGTTAAGTGAAAGAGGGTTAAGTAGATGATGTTGTGCGTACGTGTAGTTAAGGGGTGTGAAAGTATACCCATAGCCTAAAATCATAGTTGATATTAATTTGCTACCAAAAGCGTCTTGAAAATGATTCTTATCATGCTATATGAGTGAAAAGAAACCATATTTCGATAAAATATTTTAAATCAAAGCGAAATGATGCACTTTTTCAGGAAGGGTTAAAGAGTATGTCTATAGTTGAGACATTTCTGATAACTAGTTTTGAGGCTTATAATTTAATTTCATTTGAAATAGTCATACAATTGCAAGTTTATAATTTTTTATATGCTTTCTGTTTAAATTAAGTGTTGTTCTTTTAAGGATAAGATAATGCAATTTGTATATAAGTAGAAGAACCTCAAGCATTTAAGATATCAATATGTAGTCTCACTTTCTAGCTACAACTATATTCATAATAACTTCTTCCCCATACACCCAAGTTTCCAGATCTTGTTAAATATCGGCATACCTTTGTAGCCATGACAGAAATACATCCAAGTGATGGCATATACGAGTCACCCATCATCATAACACCAACACACACAAACGTTCAGCCCAAAAGATCAATATTATCTCTATTTGACTACCCTCCTGGTTTTACGCGGAAGGTAACATACTATTTTTACGATGATTCATTTCATATTATATTTATAACAATTTAAAACAATGATGTTTTGTCAACAGGTGGTGGCGGAAGTGGTGGCTACATTCTTGTTGGTGTTTATGACATGTGGAGCAGCATCACTTACCACAAGTGATAACCGCAAAGTGTCACAGCTTGGAGCCTCAATTGTGGGTGGGCTTATTGTAACTGTTATGATCTATTCTGTTGGACACATATCCGGTGCACACATGAACCCAGCCCTCACATTTGCTTTCGCTACTGGTGGACAAATCTCTTGGGTTCAGGTAGGTACCTGACCACACCTACTTGAACTCGTTGTTATATTGGGACAATACATCTCAAAAGATTAGAACCATAAATTGAGTCCTTAAGACCATGCCATGCCAAGTCAGCTGTGAAATTATGTAGGCCACCTGAGGATTTAATCAATATATACATGGATACTAATTCGTGTCTAATTAGCCAATTAGCTTTTGCTTTTAATTCTACAACATGTTAAGTTATCTAGATTACTATATCATACTATAAATAAATAAATTAATATAACTCGAGCCTGGAATCTAAAGGGTAGCCTCTCAAGCCCCTAGGATAGAGGTAAGATTTGACCCTATATCCACACCCTACCAATAACTCTGCTATAAGTGGGATATACCATATATTTGTTTATTTGTTTGTTACATCAGACCTTTTTGGTGAGACAAATAACTAATCTGACTAGCTCAATATATGGAGGTCCCTATATATGCCGCAGCACAACTAACAGGGTCCATATCAGCTTCCTTTGCCCTAAGGGCATTGTTAAAACAGACAAAAGATTTGGGCACAACAACACCTTCAGGGACAGACATACAAGCTTTATTTATGGAGATCATCGTCACTTTTTGTATGATGTTTGTCACTTCAGTTGTCGCTACTGACGCTAAAGCGGTAAAAATACATGTTTTACATTTAAAAAGTATTAAAACTACGGAATATTTAAGAGAAATTGGCCTGTAATAATCTCACCTAGACCTTATTGGCTATTAATAATCTCACCTCAGAATATCCCCCCCCCCCCAGTCCCACCTTTTACCTATTTTTCCTACAATGGTCCCTCGTTAAAAAAACTTAACGGAGTTACGCTTTTTTCCAAATTACAAACATATTTTTTAGGGTTTTTGATTAGAACGACGATACGAGTCCATTGATGTAAAACTTGCCTCGAAACGGTGCTCCAAACGATGAAAACAACGCTTCAATTCGGGTGTTTAAATTTCCAATTAACCAAAATCAAGTAACTTGGAGCACCATTTCGAAGTAAGTTTTACATCAATGGACTCGTATCATCGTTCTGATCAAAAACCCTAAAAATCTGTTTGTAATTTGGAAAAAAACTTAACTCCGTTAAGTTTTTTTAACGGGGGACCATTGTAGGAAAAATATGTGAAAGGTGGGACTGGTGGGGGAATATTCTAAGGTAGGATTATTAATGGCTAATAAGGTCTAGATGGGATTATTACAGGCCAATTCCCTAATATTTAATACTTATAATAAATAATTAGTTATATAAGAAATAAAAGTGTTAAAATGTTTTCAGGTAGGAGAGCTAGCAGGTATGGCAGTTGGGTCAGCAGTATGCATAACTTCCATTTTTGCAGGGCACAACTTTAAAATTATATATAATATTTTAAACTATTTACATGTTAATAAATCAAACAAGTATCTTAACAAACATGCATATATAATTTGCAGGCCAGTGTCAGGAGGATCGATGAATCCAGCACGCACCATTGGACCTGCATTAGCTAGCAACAACTATAAGGGCATTTGGGTGTACATTGTCGGTCCGGTAATAGGGACCGTATCGGCGGTGATGTGCTACAGTTTCATTCGATATACTGATAGACCAGTTCAATCTATATCTTCTTTTAAACTTGGAAGAACGAAGAGTAATGTTGAAGATGTTTAAGAGAAAGATTCTCTTAGTTTGGTATAATGCTATTAATTAGTGAAATGTTATATGATATCAAAGAGCTTCAATGAAGCTCACCATATTAGTCTATGTGTTATATGATATCAAAGAGCTTCAATGAAGCTCACCACATTAGTCTATGTGTATATTTCATAATAAATAGTTGGTGTGATTCTGTTGGGTGCAATTATCATATTTGTAATTCCCTACACATCGATCAGCCAAAATCAAACGTGTTGTTTCAAGCTAAATATCATAAATCACAATTATTGCAAATTAGGGATGATTACTAAAGGGCTATTGTGTGATACCCGATTCATACGGGCTCCCATGCACTACAAAATAAAGGAGTGTCAACAACGGTCAAATTAGTTGGTAATCCGTCGGTGACCGATTGAGCTCCACAGAAACGTCCTTGGAACATCCTTCTAAGGTGCCCGATTTCAACAGATTTCTGATAGAATTTCAATGGCACGAAAGCAGTAGAGCATGCCATGGGTAATCCATACATTTTTAAAGTATTTAATTTGTTTTAAAGTATAAATTTCATAAAAAAAAGTATGAAAAGTAAAATATAATTATAAATCTGAAACTTACCTATAATAAAGTTTTATACACTATATAAACCGAATAAAATTTCATTACAATAGAGAGTTAAATCCATTAAATACCGATACATCAAATACAAAAACATCAAATCCAAGATCGCAAACTCTATTAAATTATGATTTCACTAACTTGTGACTATTTCTAAAAATATGATCATAAAAAGGAGTTAAATACATTAAATACCAGGCACCGAACTCGAAATATCTTTTTTTTATTTTTTGAAAGGTGAACTTCATTCAACATAACGCGAAAACCACCAACTCTCCAAGGAGGAGAGAAGGGGCCGCAAAATTACAATAACATTACATTACTCCAACCTTTCCATCCTTAACAAAATCTTTATGCCTATTCGAAAACCAAAGGAAACCGAACGCTTTAATCTCGGCCACAACCTCCACCACATTGCTCCTCCTATGATTAAAGACAACGTCATTTCTAGCCCGCCAAATACGCCAACAACACACCATAACCATACCTCTTATAATATCTTTATGCGTAGCCGATAATCCATCCATCTTGTGCATATCACCCAACTCGCTCACACTGAAGCTGAAGTAGTTTGGAATACCAAGCCATCCTAGAACTCCATTCCACACACTAGCTGCGAAGGCACAACCTGTAAATACATGGTCCACCTCGTCGTCACAATCCCCACAAAAAGCACAACGACTGTCGTCTATTAAAATGTTCCGTTTCAATAACCACTACAAAAAAAATTCCGTTTAATGGCATACAAAAAGTGCCACAAAAAACCAATTAAGTGCCACTAATGACTACTTTTGGAATGGGTGGCACACAAAAAAAGTGCCACAAGAAGTGGTGACACTAAAGCCTTTTAGTGGCACTTTTTTGGTCTGCCGCTACAAACTTTTGAGCTATTAGTGGCACTTTTTGGTTTGCCACTACATACTTTTGGGCTTTTAATAGCACATAATTTTTTCCACAAAAATCACATAAAATTAAATGCCACTATAGACGTTTATTATATTTATTATGATGAATTAAAGCTATTATTTATCTACAATACAAAACAAAATAAAAAAAATTGTAAAATACAGAAAACATAATATCATCACTTTAATTAAAATTTTGATGGTCTTTCAAACATTTCAAATGTCTATTAAGTGTCAAATTAAGTCTAATCATCAAATCTATAAAACAAAAAACTAACAAATATTTGAATAAAAGCTCAAAACTTCATGGCGCTCATGAATAGTATCCTCATCAATCACATCATGGTTATCACCAACTCCCGTTATGCAAAATTCCATATCCTCTTCGCCATTTTGTCACATCATTTTCATCAAAAAATTGGGATATAACCATACAATTTTTTTTTGATAAATTGCCCGTATCACGTCCTTCACCCTCATTATACGAGTTTGCAACAAATGGCATCATATTGCTAGACCAACAACTCCCTGATTGCAAACATTGAACACAAAAGTATTATTTCTAAATCCATATGTAAAACTGAAACTTTTAAAAATTTTAAAAAAACTAAGGATTAATAGAAAAGAGCTTTTTTAGGTAAAATTTACCATTAGGGGAAGCAAGATTCTATAATCTTGTCAATTGAACCAAAAGTTGAGCCGAAGTCAAGGGTACAGAACAAAAAACTAATAAACTGAAGCCATGGTAGTAGCCTTCCAACCTGACATGTAAAATGGAAGACATAATTAGTGGAAGATTCATCAGATAGAAGTGAAAATGGTGAATGTTTTCATGATGTTAGCAGCAATACACCAAAACAGCCACCACCACAATACAAGAAACAACTCAAACAAGTTGGAAGAAGAAACGCCAACTATTTGCAGGTTAATCGTCATTCATACCGGCGATAAAGTATAAAGCATTCAGAAATGTCAAATCCATCGTCAATGGTAACAACGATGGTACCTTTTGCAAGTATAACTACTATCGCCGAAAAGGAAAAGGCAAAAAGTGTCACCTCGTACCTGCAAACAATGATTACCTCTTACATTCCCTTAAAAATGTCTTACACACTTATTGGCTTCTCCTTGATCGCCACTAGCAATGGGAGGTAGCATTAGCTGTGAAAACAAATTGAAAGTAGCGTTAGTTGTGAAAACATATTAAAAAGGGCCATATTTCTAGAAAAAAAAAAGCTTTATAAATAATATGAATTAAGTGAGATACGTCAATATGTAACTTTTTTAATGTTGTATTTAATTATAATGAGGTTTATATTGAAAAAAAAATGACTTTGATTGGTTTTTTCATTCGCTTTCACCTTGGTTTTAAAAAGCGAGAGGCGCACAAAAGCGAGAGAGCGTTAGTTGTGAAAACATATTAAAAAGGGCATTTCATTTTTTAACTGTATTTTAAAATTTACCCTTTTGACCCATTAGATTAGTAAATGGGACCAAACTGCCACCTCGATAAAAGGGTTGTCTATATCAGACGACAGAATAAAACCCAATACTTGAACTTGAACATACCTTTTCTCCTAACTGTTTCTCCCCAAGGTCAAGATCAAAACACATTTACAAGAATTTTGGCATATAAAAGAATTCTGGGATGAGTTCTTTTACATCTGAGGTGTTGCTTCTTCCAGCAGCACTTAACCACGTGTCACGTAAGCTATTGAAAAGCCGGTCAGCATGGTCAAACCGCCTGCCCTGCAGCTTTTTATTTTCTGCACTGAACGGTGCCAAACATATAAGATAAAAGAGTACGATTCCAGCACCAGAGTAGTGAGAACCACAATGAAATTTCAGAATCTCAGGATTATCCCAGCTGTGAAACCTGAAAATAAACCACAATAGATTACAAAATTCACATGAACAAAGTAGAGGTGATGCCTTTGTCTATTTACTTGTGAACCGATCGATTTGATAATTTTAGCTAAAAGCAAAATGGTGAAATGGGTAAAAACGAAACCAACCTTTTCCTGAACTCCATTTCCCCTTCTTTTGATTGGCAACCCATGGGCTTATCAAGCTTCCGGAATGTTTCGGGATTGGTTAAATCCAGATTTTCACTATCGTAATCTGACAAAATCCAAGGGAAGAGTGGATACTGAGTAAGATCGCTGTAACTGCAACCCGCAAGAGTGTTGAGGTGCATCAGGTACTGGAAGTTGCTAATTTCTCCATTCTGCCACCTTTTGGAAAAAGGTTTAGCCGTAAGCTTGTAAGCGCTTTCTAAATAATATATGTTTTATAACTTAATAAATGTTGACTAAAAACATTGGTGTTGTTTCTAGGAAGATTCATTGATAGCATATTTCTGAAAATTCTCAATAACATATAGACATAGTTCTCCGATTAAAAAGATCCCGTCATGTTTATCAAGACTAACAACTCTTTCACAATTATATTTGAACTTTATTTTCTCGTTACGTTCCAAATAAGGTCTAACTAAATACTCACCGTTGTCACTTAATTCCTTATCGTTTTTGTCATCTGTTACTCTAACATTATCAGATCTTACTGAAGCGTATCTTCTTAACGAACCAACCTTAGAATTTTCAAATACGCTTTTTGCTTTTGGTGCAACCGCTGAGCTGACATTAACATTAAATTCAGCAGCAGAATGAATACTTGCATCGAAAATACTACTATCCTTACCTTTCTACCCAGCCTGACCGGATCTTTTACACTGTCTCTATCATCATACAACTCATCAAAAGGAAAAAAATTTAAGAAAGAACCAGACGGGTCAATATAAATAAATTGTTAAAAAGTAACGGGTCAAATGCCTCGAATGGTTGAATAGTCGTCCGGACTCTATACTTTTAATGCATACAACCTCCTAAATAATTCATATTCAAAAGACTCGATTATAATTGCAAAAATACTGCACTATCATGTCATGAATCTATTTTACAGCAACAATTAGCTGAACTACCTTAACGATTGAATGAATCTGCTATTTGGGGCTTATACGAGGCTGTGATTTCAAGCCTCTAAACTATAGTTTACAAAAAAAAAAAAAGTAAGCATATTAGATGAGTTATAGATCTAGAATATGAATAATATACTTTACAAAATAAAAACACCTCTCGAAACCACCTAAGACAACACCAAGTTTATAATTTAACAGTCAATTAATTATAACTGTCTGGAAATAGAGAATAGAACCAACTCAAAACCATATAATAATCATGATTATAAAAGTTTATATGTAATAAAAAATGCATATTTCAGTAACTCACATATAGCACAACTCACATGAAAATAAAAAATGAGATAGTGACAACAAAATTTGTAGCTTTTTAAACAAAAAAAAACGCTCATCTTGAAGCTTTAACCTGGCTTTACTAAAATACCCGCTAATTGCAGCATTCTAAGTAGCTATAATATGTTGAAAGATTATCCCCAAGGGTAGAGTAGAACAAGCAGAACATAAACACAAACCACAAGAAAACATGTATATATGTTTTTCTTCGAAAATGATATATGACCAGAAACCAACAATTTGTGCAGAGCCATAAAGACAAATGGTATTGTAGGTAAGATATACAATCCAAGCTGACATTACATTGACATATTAAGTTGCTCTAAATATTAAAGGAAAGGGGGGCCAATCGATATGCATCATGAAATTTTAGAAAAAAATATGAGCATACATCAAGTTGTTTCAGAACTTCATAGGATGATGAGAGTTAATATAACGAAATATTTAATTTAGTTCAGCCATAAGAAACTAGTACTTACAACAACAAGAACAAAGAATCACATAAATAGATTTTAAATTATGCAAAAAAAGGTACAAAGACCAGTTAAGATTTTGTATTCAACCGCACTTTAACAATTGAAAGCATTTTCAAGCTTACTCATGTTTCAATGATTCCTAGGGGACACCAGCAATAAACAAATATTTGCCTTTCTTAAACAAATATTGACATCTAGAGCGGGACGCTGCAAGATCTAACAAAATTCCACTAGTTGTGATAATCATAAACCCAACCAACAAACTAAAAAGGTTTTTTTTTTTCAATGTTTTGATCGTTTTATTCTTATAGCTTCCAAAAAGAAGGATACTTTAATAGATACTTAATAACCCTACAATTCATCAAATCTGAAGATATAATTTGTTTTTTACCATAAAGTTTTGAAACCATAATATCGCAAACTTAATTATGATGTCTGTAAGTGTGGGAAATATACCATGATTCGCAAACTACATTATTGCAAACATGAAATTGAAAAACCACGATGCCAAAAACTGATGTTATGATGTGTGTAAGGGTGGGAAATATACCTGAAAGCAAAGAAGGCGAGTCATGAAAGAAGAGTTGACCTAACGAGATCGACTCAATGAACCTGCAAAAAGTCACAAGAAATAGAAATTAGACCTGCAAGCTAGGGTTCCGAATTCACTATTGGGATTAAGTAATCATCTAATGGTAAACTGAATTATTCGCTATTGAAAATAGACCTGCAAGCTAGGGTTCCGATCGGTTTTTACAAAGAGGGAGAATGAGCATCAAAGAAAGAGAGTAGCTGGGAAACCGAAAATGAGAGGGAAATTTGCTTTTTAGGATGAAATTTTCAAAGAAGAGGGAACCAAATAGGAGAAGATGGAAACCGAAAATGAGAGGGAAATTTGCTTTTCAGGATGAAATTTTCGAAGAAGAGGGAACCAAATGTCAGAGGGAAATCAATGTTTTTAGGAAATTTATTTTTGGGGATAAAATTTTAGGAGGAGAAGAAAGTTTTGGTTAATGTGAAGCTATTAAGTTTTGATTTAGAATATAAAGAAAAGAATATATAGGGGAAACAATAAAAACATCGCTATATTTGAATCTATATAACAGATAAAATTATAAAAAAATAAAATACACCTCTATATTTCCTCTATATTTAGAGTTCCATATTCAACACTTAATAATATTATTGTTGTGAGTATATAGGAAAAATAAAAACTAATAAAATAAGTGTTAGTGAGGAGTAAGAAATATATAGAGATAAAATATTGGATATAAGATGTTTTTGAAAAATTAACAAAATCTAGAGAAGTGTGTGTTTTTAAAAAGATGAAGATAGAGATTCTAATGTGAATGCGTAAAATAACGTTGTCTCTAAAATGGCATGTTAGCCAAATACGACACACATAAAGTGCCACTAAAAACCTAAATTTGTGGCATAAGAGATAGATGTCACTAATAACATGTGTCAAGAAAATATGGCACACATAAAGTGCCATTAAAAGTTTAAATTAGTGGCACAATAAGCAAATGCCATTAAAAGTGTGTGCCACTAATTGGCATTTTTTTTTGTAGTGAACGCTACCTTAGTGGGGAGACGCTTCATCAATAAACGCTACATAAAGATATTGCACTTGATAGGAATCCATTTACACCAATCAAAATAAACCGGATTGACAACCTGATGCGAAGAAGCGAGCCAATTTCTAACAGCCGCAACCAAGAAGGAGCCACTCGGATGACCTCCCCACTTCCACAGATTTGCGCCTTGTTTAAAACGATACTGCTGCAGAAGGGACAACAGCGTCAGCAGCTGCTGAACCTCCTCTGCAGTCGACGGATGCTTCTTCCAGGACCATATATTAACTAGTGTATCCCCTACCTTCTTCAGCCTCTCGCAAACTGCACAATGCTTATTAACTTCCAACTTAAATAGCGCAGGGAAACATTCCTTCAAGACTCCAAAAGGGGCCCAATCGTCCACCCAAAATCTAGCACACTCCCTATTACCCACTTCACATTTTATTAATCGAATGAACGACGAACCGTTAACCTTTAACTTATATCCTTCTTTGACAATATTAATCCAACCACTTGAATAGGAGCCATTAGTCGGAAACATATCCCATTTCATTTTTGAGCAATGAATAGCATCAATGATAACCTTCCACATGAACTCGAAATATCTTAAATTCAGATATCCGGATTTTCGAATTAAGAGATATCCAAAATATTTAGTAAATATTTTTGTTTGATATTCACATTTTAAGTAAATATTTGTGTTTTTTATTCATTACTTATAATTTATACATAATACTAAGTATTATTTTGTACTTTTTGAATGTTATGAGACCCTTTTAGTTTTTAAGTGATATTGTGTTTGATTATTTGGGCATTTAAATATTTATCATCTATAATTTTGGATTGCATGTACTTGTGTTTGGCGGATTTTTAATTTGTTTTTTAGGAATTTTTATATCCATTTTATATGTGTTATGGGGGTTTGGTTGTGGGCTTGGGTGAAAAAAAAAGCGTTGCCATGTAGGCGACATATAAACACACTTTTTTCGCACTTAGAAATACTCAAAAGGGATGTAATGGATGAGACTTGGTTGGTGATTACATTATTATTATTATTATTATTATTATTATTATTATTATTCACTCAATCTGTTATACATGCTTTTGTTATGCTTAGGTTCATGCTAGAATACATGCTACTTGTCATTAACTTAGCCAAGCCCACTTTAACAATTATAACGCTATAGGAGTAGCACACCACCCGACGGGGTTTTGTTAAGTTATATTCTTTACGGTCTCGATTACTTCGGTATCGAGGGATGCTTATTATTCATAAAGAGTGTCATCACTTTTGTGGCGAGGGACACATATAATTCTTGTGGACACTTGGGTTTGACTTATAGTTCATACATGCTAGTTCAATCTTGTATACCAAATTGCCATGTTGGATTTGAGTAATACTTTTTTATACATATGCCTTGTGTCTAAAACTAGTGTACTCGCCAATACGTTTGTATTGAACTATGCTTTTAAAACATGTTGCAGGTTTATTGATGATGTTGATGATGCATGGAACTTAGTAGGATGCCTAGAAACACATTTTAATTTTGTATACTTATTGTAGTGTAATTATTTTATTTCAAGTTGTTGTATTTGATTTCAAACTATGTAATTGACTCTTTAGAAATGAAATAAAATTCATTATTTAAATACTTGTCACAAATATTAGTGTTATGAAGTCTCGAGCAATCTATTTCGTCTCACTCCGATGTTTCGCCATCGGTTGGGGTGTGACATCGGATGGTACCGTTAACAAGTACAAGGCACGCTTGGTTGCGAAGGGATATGTGCAAGAGCAAGGAGTTGACTTTGACGAAGTATTTACTTCGGTTGCCCAACTTGAAACGGTACGTTTAATTTCACTTTAGCAGCTTTTAATGGGTGGGAATTGCATCATCTTGATGTAAAAGCCGTTTTTTTTAATGGAGAGTTACAAGAAGATGTTTATGTTGAGCAACCGGAAGGTTACAAGAAGTCGGGGCATGAACACAAGATTTACAAGTTGGTAAAAGCTTTCTATGGTCTATGCCAGGCCCCAAGGGCTTGGAATACAAAGTTGGATAAGAGCTTGAAGAATATGAAATTCACCTGATGTTCACAAGACAATCCGTTTACAAAAGGAGTACATCGAAATCTTTGTTGATAATATGTGTCTACGTAGATGATATGACAGTGACGGGAAACAAGATTGACGAGATTCTCGAGTTCAAGCAACAAATGTCAAAAACGTTCGAAATGAGTGACCTCGGTTTATTAGCTTACTATTTGGGTATAGAAATATACTATTATTATTATTATTATTATTATTATTATTATTATTATTATTATTATTATTATTATTATTATGCACCTCTTACCATATATCCGAATCACACCTATAGATAATAATAATAATAATAATAATAATAATAATAATAATAATAATAATAAAAGACATATAATAATAATAAAAATAATAATATAATAATAACATTTAAAATATTACCTTGGCAAAAATATTCAAGACTATTGCGCAATATTTTTTCGGACATCTTCAAGTATTCGTCCCACGAGTCCGGTGAGGTCCCATAGGCAAGTTGGCGAATAGCTGGCGTAAATTTCATGTATACCCGAAAAACCGAGTACTCCTCTAGCATCACGTCTTTGTTGGAAAAATTCAAACGAGTTTTGCAAATCTTGAACTACTCGTAAAGAAAAAGCCTCCGACTTATACGAAAAGGTCGCCTAAAAAGATTTTCATTATCAACCAGATTTTTCGGAAAAGTAGTCACGTACCAATAATTCATGAGCCACCTCACGACCCAGTCTAGATGAGGCCGTCTTGTTAAGGGTTGCAAAGTTAAACCTTAGATCACTTCATTCATAAACTCGATCGTTAACTTGACCGACTCCACGATAACCGCGTCTTCTTTAGAATCCGACGAAGACAGTAACTCGTAGACAAATTAACTTCCCAGAAATTGGCTAATTTCGAAGACAGTAATTCGTAGACAATTCAGACAGTTCACAGATAATTCACAGACAATTCACATACAGTTTTATGTGTCCATTGCGTTTTAGAAATAAGAGAGTTTTATGTGTTTTCTGGCTATTGCGTTTTAGAAAAAACACATTTTTAAGTGTTTTTAGTCATTGCGTTTTAGGTAAAACACATTTTTGAAGTGTTTTTAGTCATTGCGTTTTAGGTAAAACACATTTTTAGGTGTTTTCAGTCCATTGCGTTTTAGAGAGAACACTTTCTTTTGTTTTTTTAGGCCATTGCGTTTTAGAAATGAGACATTTTTAAGTGTTTTCTGGCCATTGCGTTTTATAAATAAGACATTTCTTTGTGTTTTTTGCGCATTGCGTTTTAGGTAAAACACATTTTTATGTGTTTTCAGTCCATTGCGTTTTAGAAAAACAGACATTTTAAGTGTTTTCTGCCCATTGCGTTTTAAAAATAAGACATTTGTTTGTGTTTTTGGTGCATTTTTCAGTCCATTGCGTTTTAGAAACTACACTTTCTTTTGAGTTTTTAGGCTATTGCGTTTTAGAAATAACACATTTTTTGTGTTTTCTGGCCATTGCGTTTTACAAATAAGGCATTTCTTTGTGTTTTTGGTGCATTGCGTTTTAGAAAAATGTCATTTTTTAGGTTTTTTTTTCATTGCGTTTTACGCAACTGGGTTTTTTCCATTGCGTTTTACGCAACTGAGTTTTCAAAAAAAAATTTCGAAAATATAGCAATAGTATACTCGTTTTAAAGATAAAAAACGCTCATTTTTTTGGTGCAATTTTTATAAAAAAAATATTGTCGTATGAAAGAGTTATTAACGTTTAAAAAATGGGGGGAATTGGAGGAGAGATAAACTATTGCCTTGGATTGACTAGAATGCCCCTAAACAAACTCACGCGCCTCTTTTCTTCCCTTCAATTTCCACCATTTAATCTTAGACCTTGAGTAATCAAATGGATGGTCAAGATCACTTACTAGCCTTCTTAGCCAAATAAACTTTTTATTGTATCTCCACCCTATGTTATAATAAAATAATAATATAAGATGGAAAAAATTCGGATAACTTTGAAAAATAAATTACGTTTTATCTTTTTTTCTTTAACTTTTCATTTAAGCCGTATTATTTCTTATTGGTACTTTTTCTTTAACTTTTCATTTAAGCCATATTATTTCTTATTGGTACTTAAAGTCAAAAAGCTTATAACCCCAACGAACATCTCCCCAACGCCCGATGCTGGCCCTCCGGAAATTCCTCACCGCCCTATTCACGCCGACGTGTTCACTTACTAGCCTTCTTAGCCAAATAAACTTTTTATTGTATCTCCACCCTATGTTATAATAAAATAATAATATAAGATGGAAAAAATTCGGATAACTTTGAAAAATAAATTACGTTTTATCTTTTTTTCTTTAACTTTTCATTTAAGCCGTATTATTTCTTATTGGTACTTTTTCTTTAACTTTTCATTTAAGCCATATTATTTCTTATTGGTACTTAAAGTCAAAAAGCTTATAACCCCAACGAACATCTCCCCAACGCCCGCGGCTGGCCCTCCGGAAATTCCTCACCGCCCTATTCACGCCGACGTGTTACCGTTTCTTTTATCCGCGCCTTCTTACTATCCCATCCATGTTTGAGATTTCTAACATTTGAATTTGAACACCCGTAATCATGATTGCTCCTCTTGTACTTCTATCCATCAAGATTGCTCCTCTTTCACATGTTTGTGCACAGGAGTATGTGTACGGAAATTTGCACCATACTTCTTGATTAGGATAAAAAAGTTGGCAATACCTAGGTATTTCCTATAAGTGGAAGTCATATCATATTAAAAGACAACTAAAGGAGTGACCTTGGTATCCTCTAATGTATCACAAAAATGAGTTTCATTGTGTGATACATTACAGGATAATGTGATTGCACCATTAAATGTCTTTCTAACTAGTGGGACCCCTAAGCTATGTGGTCGGAGTTTAGTCATTTTTCCGTGTGGTACGCAGCGCGACTTTGGTCGTTATCGGCTCGACTCATCAGAAACTATAAAAGCAAAGATCGATGAAAACGAATGTTGATACCAGTTCTGTTCTGATTAATATCAATTAAAAAAAGGAAAAAAGAATTTACCCCTATGCTACACGGTGGGAGTTTGATTGTTTTTCCCTATGCTACGTGGCATGACTTTGGTCATTATCTGCTCGACTCATTGGAAGCCATAAAAGAGAATATCGATACAGGATTTTTCCCTTGCGCTACACGTCGGGAGTATGATTGTTTTTTCCTGTTACGCGATTTGACTTTTGTCGTTATCAGCTCGACTCATCGGAATACCATAAAAGTGAATATTAATCAGGGGCGGATGCATGTGTAATCAAGGGGGAGCGCCCGCTACCGCTTGGCCGGAAAATTTTTGACGTTTTTAGTGTAAATTTTGGAAAAATTTGACGTTTTTTCGATTTCGTTACCGCTTATTTATAAAACGTTACCGCTTGGTCGGAATCCTAGATCCGCCACTGATATTAATAAAAGCGAATATTGATATCAGCTCTAATAATACCAATTTAAAAAATAAAAACATGACTTTGATCGTTATAAGCTCTACTTGTTCAAAACAAAAGAAACAATATCCATAAAAGTAAACATCAATATGGATTTCAATTATATCAATAAAAAAACATAGAAAACCACTAAAGTGACCATAAAGAACAAAAGAAAAAGAAAACACTAAAGTAAATAAAAATAAAAATAAACACTATTCCTAAGTTTCTTCCCGTGCTATGCAACGTAACTTTGATCGTTATAAGCTCTACTTATTGAAAACAAAAAAAATATCGATAAAAGTAAATATCTTTACCGATTTTAATTATATCAATAAAAAACAAAAAAAAACTAAAAACCATAAAAAATAAAAGAAAAAGAAAATGCTAAAGTAAAAAAAACAGTAAAAGGAAAAAAACACTATTTCTAAGGTTCTTCATTATTTGTTGTTATATACAATATATAAAAGATTAAAACCGTAAAAAAGTTTTCGTATAAATTTTGTTCTTTGTTAAAAAGTTTTTGTAAAAAAAAAAACTTGTAAAAAAGTTTTATTGTAAAAAAGTTTTTTTTTGTAAAAAATAAAGTCTAACACTGTAAAAAAGATTTCGTAAAAAAGTTTAAAACCATAAAAAAAGTTTAAAAACGTGTGTGTAAAAAAACGGCGCGTAAATACGGTGCGAAAAAAACGAGGCGTAAAAACCGGCGCGTAAAAAAAACAACACGTAAAATACAGGGTGTAAAAAATGTAACAACCCGCACGTTCGTGCGTTATTACTACTCGTTATACTCGTTACGCCTAGCACCAGAGATTCAGATCATAATAGAGCTATATCGCTTACATCGCTATTTCGCAGTATAATCGCATATTACGCATGTTTTATCGCTATAACACATCGCATCGCACACACTAACGCTCACGATGACGTTGAGTGAGGACCTATTCTACCCTCCTCGATAGCCGTGATGCGTCGCAACGCAACGCAACGTATATTCGAAACGAAACTCGATTGTTGCAACGCAGGCTTGGAAATGTGAATATTTATATACGACCCTTGTGATTAGTAATAATAAGTATAACTATGTATGTTTATGTGTGTACAAACTATCGCAACGCTTAACGAACGAAACAAAACATCGAAACGCAATTCGCCGGAGACCACCGATCGAATGACCATCCGATCTGGTGACCATCCGATCGGGTGACCATCCGATCGGATTGCCATCCGATCCATGGCACTCCATCACCTTCACTCCACTTCACCTATAAATAGCACTTGTCACATCTCTTGAACAGTGATGTGACAGCTCTCGTTCGACCAACGCACTTTTGGCTCTATTTCTCTCGATTCCTCGCGATTCTTGTAAGTTTTCAACTCAAATCTTGTACTTCTTTGATCCACACACACTTCTTCATCTTTTTCACCTTTGAATCTGTAACACCCCGAAAATGGGTTTGGTAATTTAAACCCGGTTAATATAAAGGAACGGGTAAAAATACCGTTAGGGGTAAAAGTGAACCCGTAAATGAATATCAACTAGGAAATTATGTTAAGACATTAAAGTGTGCAAGTAGATACTTAACCATATATATTTAAGACTTAACACTTGAGGGACCAAATGTGTATAAGTTGAAAGTGGAATAATGAAAGATTAAAATATCTAAACACAACACATACATCAGACGTATGTGTGTGTGTTCGACATTAGGTGAAGCAAGAAGAACAAAACCCTAAATACTACTAATCCATCAAATTAGAAGAGAAATTGAAGTGTAAATTGATGCATGTATCCAGATTCACGATCCTCTAAGTGTGCTCAACATCAAGTAAGTTGAATTTTATGCTTTAGTGATGTTTAATGATATGGGTTATGTGTAATCCATGGATGTATTGCGAAATTAAGCATGAATGTTAGTTAATTTCAACATAAGGAAGTCGTAATGTGCTTGATTTTGATTATATTGATGGTTTGATAAGAAACCCATTTGAAATTTTGATGATATGATTAGTGATGATGATGTATGTGTTAATTCTTGATACAGGTTGATGAGTAAGGTTAATATATGCATAATGATGTTATAATAATCTGAATATTTGAAGAATTCATGTGTTGGTGATGTTTTGCCATGACTTTAGAAAAGATTTTGTAGAGATGTGCTTAATAGGCTTGTACATTTCGCTAGGTAAGTAGTATGCACATAAGGTGTTCGATGAAATGCTTGAGCTGAATTGATTATGTATGAATATGAAGAATTTTAGATTTAAAAGATCTAATAATGGCGTGGAATATGAATATGAGTAATGAACGTTAGAGTGAATGATGTGAATGCGTGTAAATGATGTATAATGTGAAAACTAAATGCAAATGTGATACACCCTTTAGGGTCGAAGAAAGGAGGAGAATCAAGTCAAGCGAAAGCATTAGGAGCGCATGACTCCGGTAAGTTCTTATGAACTTCGTTTACTTTACTAGTAGGTTTATGAATGATATAAATGATTATATGAATTCGTACAATTTTCCGTTGTAGATTAAATTGATTAGATGCAAGAAATTATACTTGAAGAAGGTTTTAAAATTGATGTTGTAGCAAAGATGAACCAACCCGTCCAAATGGGTTGAAATGATTAGTGGAATGATTCTCTTAATGTTTATATATTGACTTGTTAATAACGGGTTAAATAATGTAAGTGAACTCCGAACTTATCCTTTTGTTTGGTAATGTAATTATGATATATGGTAATTATTGAATGTAATATAAGAAGATACGAATCGATGTTATTACCAAGTTAAGTTTTAGTGAATACATGCTTGAGTGAGTATTTAATTATATGCTTGAATGAATAAGATGAGTTATGGGTATTTGAGGACATGTTCATATGAAAGGAAGCTAACGATACTAACCGTTTTCTTTTGAGAATTAATGTGAAGCATAGGTATGTTAACAATGGAGGTGAAGGTTGACTTCGCACCGATGCGAGTGATCGAATGGATGGATAAAGGGGCTAGTAATAAAGAAAGCATGATATGTTGACGCCTTATTATACATGTGTAAGATTTTGTATTATGTCACCGGTTACTAATGATGTGATTGAATGTGGTGACTGCAGGTTGTACAGGTTTATGGATATTTCATAAAGAAGTGTACGCGGTTGAAGATCGAGTCAACGCATGGATTGTACGTGGGTGTGAATATGGTCACTTAATTTTTATATAAGTATGTTAGTTTTTAATTAATTTACAAAAAGGGATTAATGTATTTAAGTGAAAGAATGAATATAATGAAAGAAAATTTTTAAAGTTCGTATTTCCGCTGCGACTTTCGATTATAACGTGTTAGGGCGTTACAGAATCTCAACTTTTAACCGTGAAATCAACAGATTTTAGGTGTTCTAGGGTGATGTCATCATGGAGTTCTTATGAACTTCAAGTTTTGACCTCATTCCACCAAGAATAACTCGGATCTGAATGATTTCCACATGATTTCACAACGATTTCGCATAGATCTAAACATTTTTAAGTTAAAAGGATTGAAAGAAGCTTTTCCAACTTCCTTTCAACTCTTTTACACTCAATGCACTCAAAACCGATAGAATCGGAGCTCGTTCTGATCTTCTACTCATTCTTAGTGAAGAGTTGGTTCAAGATCTGATTTCTATCTAAGAGACAATTGATTACGGGTTAAACATGAACAACCATCAAGAACAGTTAACTGATCGGACTAGGGTGATTCCTGTTCAATCGGATAACTTGGGTCATGATGGGGTTTCTGTTGTTTAGTGCGCTGTCATACCGTCTCGAGCAAACCGTAAAACTTTTCAAAATAATCAAGTCAAGACGATCAGATTCGTTGGGATGGATTGTCGTCCGATCGCATTGTCGTCCGATCGGATTGACATCCGATCGGATTGCACTTGAACTCCCATACTTAGTCAACTTTTCAAAGACCAACTGAATGCCGAACGGATTGCCTTCCGATCGGATTGCCATCCGATTGAACGACCATCCGATTGGTTGACATTGGACTTCAACACTTAATCATCTTCGCAATCTTTAGAGATCATCAGTAACTAACGGATTGACATCCGATCGAGTGACAATCCTGCTATGAACTTGTTCTCACTAAGTGTCCTGCAAATCGGATCGCTATCCGATCGAACGACCGTTCGATCGACGACCTGAAAGGTAGAGATACTTCTCTGTTTTCAAAATGCTACAACGAAAACTTCAAAGCCATCTTACACAAACACATCCATCCTAAAAGAATGTCAATCCAATCGAATGGCCATCTGATCGAGTGGCTAACCGATCGGATAGCCATCCGATCGGATTCCATTCGACACTTGGTTCACCGCCACCGTTTAACGCACTGTTCAATGCTTACGCTATCAATCTGTAATCAGGCTAATCTCAGACGCGCTCCCTTCAATCCAACCAAGTTGTGTTACTTGCTGGACACCGACTGTGAGTATACTCGAACCCTTTTTATCGCATTTTGGGTGTAACATACGTTCCTATTAAATCGAATTTATCAAAATGAATTATTCAATCAAACTGTTTATCACTTGCAGATAACTGTTATGCATATTTACACGTGATGCTAGTTACATATGTGTTAGGACTTTTACTCGCAAGGTCCCGCCTTAACTAGTATAGTACTATAGTACCCGACGGGGTCTAGTTAGGAGGAATAGCAATCTCAATCGCAGCTCGAGAGACTTAGCTGGTAGTATCTGTCTAATATATGTGTTGAGGTATCTCGTTTATGTATGTGGTAATTCGCAGCACTTTTTATCTACTATGTTTCGCTACCAAAACTTGTATACTCGCCAATACTTTTGTATTGACGTTGTTTTAACTTATGTTACAGGTTTAGTCGCAGTCTACATCAAATCAAGCTCAGAAGTCTAGAAACTCACCTAAAATCTAGGTTGTCGGATTTGTATTGTTCGAGAGGACAAGAAATCTGTGATAACTTATGTGATTGTATTATTTGTTAGTATGGGATAACAAATGTAATAAATATTGTCGCTTTTAGTTGTTATGGATTCTCTTGAGCAATCTGATTCGCCTAGTGCCATGCCTCGATGATTCCGCCATCGGTTGGGGTGTGACAGATTGGTATCAGAGCCATAACTAGGGAATTAGGCCAGACATGACCTAGTCCGGGTCGATGTATTAGAAACGACCTAGTCTATAGTCTAAGTACCAACGGGCCGACTCGTACGAATCCAGTAGGATTTGTACGGGCCTACTTGATACTCTCATTCGAATCCGCTAAAAACACTACAACTTCGCGTGAACACCGCATACTACAACTTCACGCGAAGAGCCTTTCCTAAGGCTGGAATATTACTTAGCCTTTCCTAAGGCCAACACAATACACACGTTTTCAAAAATATTCGCATAACACAACCGAGTGGTCCAGTCGAGATCAGGCGTGAAAACCGAGAACTCTCGATAAGATCGCTCACGCAGCGCATTTTTCTAGCACGAGAACTTTCTGAGGAGCTAGGAGTGACATCCATATCTCAACGAAAGTCTCCATTTCAAAATCTAGTGGAATTCCTGAATTTATTCAAAGAGCACAACCACAGCTAGGAGCGAAGTTATTAAGTCAGGGGTGAAACCTGTATCTTAATAAACCGTTCCACTCTCTAGAAAATGGTTTTCAAAAGCTCTCACCAAGGACTCGGCTATAACAATAACTCGATCCACGCAATGACTAGGAAGACAAATGCCATGAGCTGCATCCCAGTGGAAGCATAAGTCTTCTAGGGCAACGCGCGTGCACGAACTTGTTGGGTATAGTTGGGTTACCATGGGTAGTCGACGCCTAAACACCCGAGGCAATCTATCTATCTTTCTAGCACATGACTTGCCGATTTTATGCTTTACTGAACTTATTTACGCTTATGTGGCTACGATTTAAAACTTTACGCTTTATCGATTTCTAGATTTATCGATTTTCGCTCCCTGCTCTATAAACGCACAACTCGCACAGCCATCGCAATCTAAAACAAAAACCGAATGTTCGCAACGAAACTAATGTCTAATTACTCGCTCTCTCTCTCTCTCTCTCTCTGTGCATCGCTTCCTCGCGCTATCTCTACAAGCATAAAGGTGTAGCTTATACGAATCTATATATGCATATACAAACAAATCAATTGTGTGAAGAACTTAGGGATTTCGTGTCTCCTATGTGGCTCCTATGTGAAGTATACTATATTACCCGCAACAAGTTTTGATCGCGCTCACTCGCATCGCAAAACTCAAAAATCATTATGATCGAATCTCACTCCAAATCTCTCTCTGTCTAGATGTCTTCAAACGACTCTACCTCGAGACAAACAGCTAGGAGAAGAGCCAAACGAAGCGCCGAGAAGAGGATTGCCTCGCTTGTGGCCAAGGAAGTGGCCAAGGTCATTCCCCAAATTGTCGCTCAAGTGCACTCTCTCAGCAACTCTCGAACCTCGGAAGACTCTAAGAAGGAAGTGCCGCAATTTGCTTTCCTCTACAAACACTTCAAGGCCTGTGACCCGATGGAGTTCACGGGTGAAGGAGGTGTGTCCCAACTACTCCAGTGGTTCGATTCTATTGAAGTTACCCTTCGTCAGAGTGGGTGTCCCGATACTTTCCGTACTACTTGCGCAACCAGAGTATTTCAATCGCGAGCACTCGACTGGTGGACAACCGAACGTAACAAACGTGGGATGTCTGCGGCTTATGCTCTCTCTTGGGATGAGCTGAAGGAGCTCATGAGGAAAGAGTACTGCCCTCCCCATGAAGTCCAGAAGCTAGAAGACGAATTTTGGGAAATCAAGCAAGTCGAAGGTGACAATACTGGCTACACCGCAAGGTTCAAACAGCTCAGCATAATCTGCCCAAGTCAAGTCAACACTTCAGAAAAAGCCATCACGAAGTACATTCGCAGCTTGCCTGAATGTGTGGGCGATTTTGTCGAAGCTGCAAGACCTACCACCATCGAAGAAACCTACCGCTTGGCCGCAGAAATCAACGATAAACGAGTCTTGGACGGATTCTCCAAGAATCATGTCAAACAAGCTCACCAAGCAATCGTCATCGATTCTTCCGACGATTCTTCTGACGATTCTACCGACGATTCTTCAAGTGAGTCCTCAGACGAATCCTCTGATGATAACGCATCGATTCAGGAAGCTCAGCTCAGCCGCAAACGAAAGACCATAAGAGCCCAAACTCTTCAACAACTTAACTGTCGCAACCAGAACCTCTCCAAGAAATCCCAATTCACTTGAAGCACGCCTACAACGAAACTCATCCCCTGTGTCTAACGTGTACGTATCATCACCCGCCAGAAGCTAACTGCCGCTATTGCGCAAATTGCAACTGGTATGGTCATCTTACCCAACACTGCCGCACGGGGCTGCAGACTTGAGGAGTTTCAGCAACAATCGCAGTCTCCGCAGAAGTCCTCCACAACAACATTAGTTATGCTTCCAATGTTGTTGAAATGATACGATTTTCACCGTTAATTTCTTTTATATGTTGAACTTATTCTATTTCTCGACGCAATGTGGACCCTATTTATCTCTCATCCTCTCGCACTCGCGCACGGACTATATACTAGCACTATATACTATATAATGTGTTTTACCCCTACTATGCGTTCTTGAAGCGAGTTACGATAAACGTGCAAAGGACAACTTAATCATGGGTGCACACGGGATTATGTTGGTCAGTGCACGGGGATCATAATAAGTTTCAATAATGCCATAACGTTAAAAGCATGGTTAAGCGTGGTGGATACGCCGCTGGTACTTCCTATATATAAGCGTCTTGACCATGTCGACACAGTGTGACACCTATTCACGGGGCAGAGGCGTGTGGTGGAAGCATGGTGGATACGCCGATGGTACTTCCTATATATAAGTGCTTCGCCATGCCAACCAATGTTTTGTGAAGAAAGTGCCATACAAGTTGAACGTTATTAGACCAAGTATACTACTAAATCTATTTTCCACACACTAAACTACATCGCAAGGCGTAACAATCTCAATCACAACTCAAAGTGTGTCATCGCTAGGCTTTTCATAAGCCAACACGCTCGCAATCGCTTTATCGCTGGAATCTTTCTCGCAATCTCTATCACTTACTATGTGTATCACGCAATCGCTTACCGTTATCCGTGTTATCTACGCCATCTGTGTTATGCTAGCACACATGACCTCGCTGCATGAGACAAAACCGATAGGGTTAAAACATGGTGGATACGCCGCTGGTACTTCCTATATATAAGTGTTTTAGCCATATCAGCAGCCTTTCGTGGAAAAAGGCCATGTGGGGCTAAATGTTAGTTAAAAATTGGTGGTGTTGTTTAATCTAATCAAATCGCATGTTTCCATTGCTTGCAACGCAACGACCGACGCTTATCGCTCAAAGGATGTCGCTATCGCTCGTCGCTTATTGCTTATCGCTTTTCGCTTATCGCCACCGTCTTCGCTCAATAGGTTGGTGTTGTGCTATCAATTATCGCGTACCGCTTATCGCTCATTGCACTCGCTCGTGTCGCTAAACTGAGTTCGAAAACGACTTCATCACCCATTTGCTCAAAACTTGGTCTGACCATTCTTCGCTTGGACCGAGGAAATCGAAATCTATCGGTACTATGTTGACGCACATGACACTGCTTCACGGAACGGAAGCCATATGGCTAAAACATGGTGGATACGCCGCTGGTACTTCCTATATATAAGTGTTTTAGCCATATTGTCGAACTTTCGTGGAAAGGTGCCATGCGGGGCCGACATTAAATTTAAAATTTTTTATATTATTAAAAACCTTTGTGTAAACAAAGCTTTTTCTTACAAAACTTTTCTAAAATTTAATCAAAACCTTTGTTCAAAACGAGACTTTCTTGTAACGTCAGTGTGACAATCGACTCAAGTTAATGCCGCGTGACGAGAAAACTTCGTAAAACGAGTTTTAATCACCCTAAAATCTTCTAGTAACCTAACAAAAACTCTTCTCATGGCGCTGGTGTGAACATCGATACAGTTTAACGTCACACCGTGGGAAGATTTTCATAAACAAGTTTTCTCCAAACCCTTCAAATTAATCAACTTTTTAGAATTCAAAACACTTTTGGATCGCCTTTCGTGTGTTGCCACCTTTGTTATACGAATCGTCATACTCGCCGCCATCGCCCAGACTTCGCAACGCTCGCTCTCGTCAATCTTCAATCGATCTCCCGCTCATCTTGACGCTTTATCGCTACTCTCATTCGCCTCAACTCTCACGACCCTTCTTTTGGATTAATTTCTGGACGACATTTCCTAAAGCAGGGGAGACTGTAACAACCTGCACGTTCGTGCGCTATTACTACTCGCTATACTCGTTACGCCTAGCACCAGAGATTCGGATCATAATGGAGCTATATCGCTTACATCGCTATTTTGCAGTATAATCGCATATTACGCATGTTTTATCGCTATAACACATCGCATCACACAAACTAACGCTCACGATGACATTGAGTGAGGACCTATTCTACTATCCTCGATAGCCGTGATGCGTCGCAACGCAACGTATATTCAAAACGAAACTCGATTGTCGCAACACAGGCTTGGAAATGTGAATATTTATATACGACCCTTGTGATTAGTAATAATAAGTATAACTATGTATGGTTATGTGTGTACAAACTATCGCAACGCTTAACGAACGAAACAAAACATCGAAACACAATTCGCCGGAGACCACCGATCGAATGACCATTCGATCGAATGGCCATCCGATCGGATTGCCATCCGATCCATGGCACTCCATCACCTTCACTCCACTTCACCTATAAATACACTTGTCACATCACTTGAACAGTGATGTGACAGCTCTTGTTCGACCAGCGCACTTTTGGCTCTATTTTTCTCGATTCCTCGCGATTCTTGTAAGTTTTCAACTCAAATCTTGTACTTCTTTTATCCACACACACTTCTTCATCTTTTTCACCTTTGAATCTCAACTTTTAACCGTGAAATCAACAGATTTGAGGTGTTCTAGGGTGATGTCATCATGAAGTTCTTATGAACTTCAAGTTTTGACCTCATTCCACCAAGAATAACCCGGATCTGAATGATTTCCACATGATTTCACAACGATTTCGCATAGATCTGAACATTTTTAAGTTAAAAGGATTGAAAGAAGTTTTCCAACTTCCCTTCAACTCTTTTACACTCAATGCACTCAAAACCGATAGAATCGGAGCTCGTTCTGATCTTCTACTCATTCTTAGTGAAGAGTTGGTTCAAGATCTCATTTCTATCTAAGAGCCAACTGATTACGGGTTAAACATGAACAACCATCACGAACAGTTAACTGATCGGACTAGGGTGATTCCTATTCAATCGGATAACTTGGGTCATGATGGGGTTTCTGTTGTTTAGTGCGCTGTCATACCGTCTCGAGCAAACCACAAAACTTTTCAAAATAATCAAGTAAAGACAATCAAATTCATTAGGACGGATTGCCGTCTGATCGGATTGCCATCTGATCGAACTGCAATCCGATCGGATTGAACTCCTATACTTAGTCAACTTTTCAAAGACCAACTGAATGCCGAACGGATTGCCATCAGATCGAGCGACCATCCGATTGGTTGACATTGGACTTCAACACTTAATCATCTTCGCAATCTTTAGAGATCATCAGTAACTAACGGATTGCCATCCGATCAGATTGCTATCCGATCGAGTGACAATCCTGCTATGAACTTGTTCTCACTAAGTGTCCTGCCAATCGGATCGCTATCCGATCGAACGACCGTTCGATCGACGACCTGAAAGGTAGAGACACTTCTCTGTTTTCAAAATGCTACAACGAAAACTTCAAAGCCATCTTACACAAACACATCCATCCCAAACGAATGTCAATCCAATCGAATGGCCATCCGATCGGATGACCATCCGAACGGATTAACATCCGATCGAGTGGCCAACCGATCAGATAGCCATCCGATTGGATTACCATTCGACACTTGGTTCACCGCCACCGTTTAAGGCACTGTTCAACGCTTATGCTATCAATCTGTAATCAGGCTAATCTCAGACGCGCTCCCTTCAATCCAACCAAGTTGTGTTACTTGCTGGACACCGACTGTGAGTATACTCAAACCCTTTTTATCGCATTTTGGGTGTAACATACGTTCCTATTAAATCGAATTTACCAAAACGAATTATTCAATCAAACTGTTTATCACTTGCGAATAATTGTTATGCATATTTACACGTGATGCTAGTTACATATGTGTTAGGACTTTTACTCGCAAGGTCCCGCCTTAACTAGTATAATACTATAGTACCCGACGGGGTCTAGTTAGGATGAATAGCAATCGCAATCGCAGCTCGAGAGACTTAGCTGGTAGTATCTGTCTAATATATGTGTTGAGGTATCTCGTTTATGTATGTGGTAATTCGCAACACTTTTTATCTACTATGTTTCGCTACCAAAACTTGTATACTCGCCAATACTTTTGTATTGACGTTGTTTTAACGTATGTTGCAGGTTTAGTCGCAGTCTACAACAAATCAAGCTAGGAAGTCTAGAAACTCACCTAAAATCTAGGTTGTCGGATTTGTATTGTTCGAGAGGACAAGAAATCTGTGATAACTTATGTGATTGTATTGTTTGTTAGTATGGGATAACAAATGTAATAAATATTGTCGCTTTTAGTTGTTATGGATTCTCTTGAGCAATCTGATTTGCCTAGTGCCACGCCTCGATGATTCCGTCATCGGTTGGGGTGTGACAAAAACGGGGCGTAAAAAACGGCTCGTAAAAAAACCGGGTGATAAAACGACGCGTGAATACGGGGGCATAAAACGACGCGTAAAAACGAGGCGTAAAAAACGGCACATAAAACCGAGCGTAAAAAAATGGCGCGTAAAACCGGGCGTAAAAAAAGTGGCGCGTAAAACCGGGGCGTAAAACCAGGGCGTAAAAAAACCGGTTCGTAAAAACGTTTTTTTTTTTGTAAAAAAATCCTGACAAAAATTGTTTTTTGTAAAAAAAATCAGATTTTAAAATGTTTTTTAATTAAAAAATCTGATTTTAATGAAAAACAATTAATTTAATAAGACTAAAAAAGTAATAAAAAACAATATATACAATAAGACAAAACAAGCAAATTTACTAAACTGCTCTTTTGACATTAAAATATTAAAAGCATAATAAGACAAAATTAATTTAATATTGTTTTTATAACTTTTAATCTCATCCATCCATCTTCAAAGATTAATGGTTAGAAAGTGGTTTTCGTGGTTCTCTTAACTGGGGGGTGGTTTTCATTTTATTGGTACCCTATATATATATATATATATATATATATATATATATATATATATATATATATATATAGTGAGGTTCAATGGAGAATAATAAAAAGTGAGGAACCGGGGAATAACGCATTTAACATGTATAATATATCTTGAAAATTAAATTTAAAATACATAAAATATTCTTTTTCAATTTTGTTCGAAGCTTTTGTATATAAAGATGTGTAAAATCTATTCAAATAAAAAATCATTTTTGTAAAATAAATATACCTTTTTTACTGTTTTTTTAATTTTTTTAATGTTTAAATTTTTTTTATTAGAAATGCTTCTTCATTGATTTATGTGCCAAAGCTACGAAAAAATCATTTAAAAATGATTTTTAACATTTTAAATGCATAGTTTCCTGTTAATGTTCCCCAATAAACCCATTTTTTTTATTGTTCCCCAATTAACCCTCCCATATATAAAGGGGCTGGACCTTAAGAAAAGTAGTTTAAATGAGAAAACTAAAAAAACTACAAAAAAAAGTCTAAAAACACGCCATTTTTTATTTTTTCTACAAAATTAATGTATTTTTAATGTTTAAAAAAGACATTTTTTCAAAAAAAAAATACTAATACTGCACATATACATCAATACGAAAAAACCTGAACCCCTTAACCCATCCCCCCCCCCCCCCCCCCAAAAAAAAAAACTATACCCCCACCCCAACCCCCATAAAACGCCCACCCCCACCACCCTCCAAAACCTAAAACTTAACCCTAAATGTAAACCCCCCAATAACTTAACCCCCACCCCATCCCTAAAAAGAACCTAACCCCCCCCCCCCCCACACACACACACACCTAAAAACTAAATCTTAAACCTCCCAAAAACCTAATCCTAAAAACTAAAATAAAACCAAAACTTAAACGCTAAGCCTAAATTGCATTTACAACATATACATATAATGCACACGTAAAGTACCTATTTTTTTCAAAAGAAAATTATACATTAAAATAGCGATTTTTTATAAAAAAATTGGAAAAAGAATTTGTGTGTTTTGAAGGCTTTTTTGGTAATTTTTTAGCTTTCTCATTTATATTTAGTTTTCTCATGATCCTTTCCCTATATATATATATATAGTGAAGAGTTCAAATGAGAAGAAATTTTTTGTAAGAAGAAAAAAGAAGAAATTTCAACCAATAGGAATGCTTCATTAGAATTCATTTAATATTTGTACTTAATGTAACTATAAGGGTATATTGGTAAACTTACATACATCATTAATTGGTAGTTTCATCTTTAATAACTAACTATATTAAATTTGTAACTTATTTTTAAGATATATATTTTTCTCAAAAAATAAAAATAAAAATTCATTCTATAGTGTAGGATAAATACGAGGCGTGTAGGATAAATTACGAGTTGTGTAGGATAAATTTCAATATGTGTAGGATAAATTTCGAAATGTGTATGATAACTTTTGATGTGTGTAGGCAAATTTTTTTAATGTGGAGGATGATAGTCTTAATGACTAATTAATTAGTCAAACATAATAATAAATGAGATGAGAAAAAAACCATTTAATGTTTTACAATTGTACCCTTTTGTTCTTTTTATTCTTAATAAAATTTTCTTCTCAAATGAACCTTCCCCTATATATATATATATATATATATATATAGGCAAAGTGTAGGATACAAATCCCCTAATCGTACATTACGTACGCGATCTCCACAACCATACACGTGTCCTGATTGAATTTAATTAGATAAGGGTATATCAGACATTCTGTTCAATCATCTGAGGGCTAATTAGGGAATTCCGTCAACAAGGAAGCAGATTACGAGTTCGTTTCAAAACCGTCTATCTAATTATTGTTTGTATCAATTCGATTTATAGGTTTTTTGATTGATTCCTATACCGAACACACATTGGCGATAACGAAAATGTTGGATTCGTCATTTAGGATGTTTATTTTGGGTTTTTCATTATAGGGTTACTGTTGAGGTATGGGTTTTATTTGATTTGAAGGTATTTTCAAGTTATTAGATTATAAAGAGGTTGAAGATAAGATTGTTCTGGGTTTATTTGGTGAGTTTAACATATCGCATGTGTTGTTTTTAAATATCGCATGTGTTGTTTTTAACATATCCCAAGTATTAAAGATTTAATCATATGAATAATTTCGCATGTTTAACTTGGTCATTTCGCACACAATAAAGTTTTAACATGTAATTTCGCATGGTTAAGTAGGTTATTTCGCAGACTAAAAAGTATTTAACGTATTTAGCTGAATATTTCGCACGCTTTAAAGGTAATTATATGTAATTTCGCACAGTGTGTTTTATTATTCAGTTCAATAATTCAAATCAAATAATTCAGTTCAATAATTGATATCAATAATTCATATCAATAATTTTACAGTGCGTTTCTCTTTTACTATAAAGTTTATCTTTTTATCACCATTTCAAACCACTTATATCTTATCTTATTAAAAAATGGCAGACCTCCCAACATCCTCTTCTGAATCAAGTATCAAACAGTCTTTGAGAAAAAAAGATTCAGGAACAAATTCAAGAGGATCGATCATGTCAAGAGATGCTGGAAACCAACATTTCTCGTGTAACAGAAAACATGAAGAGAAGACAAGAAATTGTGAACTTGCTTTCTCAGATGCAAGTGAGTAGTCTTCAAGAAATTGCTGGAATGTTCATGGTTGATATGGGTGAGAGGGATGAGAAGCAGTTGAAAGAGTTGGCAGATGCAATAACTATCTTAAGATGCTTGATGGAGATGAAAATGAAGTTCCTTTCATCTTTTGAATGAACTTGTTTATTTTAGTGCTTTATTTAATAATTCGCATGTTGTGTTATGGCATGAGATTGATTTCGCATGTTTATATTCCCCATTTTGCATATTTTAAGCAATTCAATGCCAAACATGCGATTTTATACTTAATATATGCGAAATTAAAAACATTAATGTAATCTAACAAGTCTAAATATGCAACAGAAATTCAACATCAAACAAGTCTACTAGTCCTTTCCAATAAATGCTCTCAACCTATCTGGGATTATTTTGTCCAAATCTTTGATATACTTTTCTCTGTCCGGTCTTTTATCGAAAGCATTTGAAAGTTTAATTATATTTTGACGCTCCACGTTGTGTTCGGATAGAATGATTTTACTTAGATATATGTGCCTCAGGAGATGAAGTTGTGAATTCTGTCTGTTGTTTACTTCATTTTCTTTCACAAACCCAGTCACCCATGGTGTTTTCTCTCCTTTGTATGTTTCCATGTGATGCATCGTAAACACTCCACAGTCTACACCGTTATTCTCCATCCTCCATTCCATCACTTTTCTTTCTATCACTGATGTTTCAAGTGCTTTTATAGCCGGTGTTGGTTTTAAGGCCTTTTGTAGGTATAAAACCAATACCCTTCTCTGTAACATAGCAACGTTGTGTTAGTAGCTTTTACATAAAATATAACATGTATATGAATAAGTTTTTGTATTACCAGTGTGTCTGGAAGCCCCTTGTATCTTTCCTCAAACTCTTGTTCAGCTGCTGAATTGTCAATCAGCTCAATTTTGCAGGTTTTCAAGTGGAAGCACAAGACAAAGAAGTGGTCACCTTGAAGTACCGGAATAAACACCAAGTCAACCGAATCAAGTTTTTTTACCTCATATTTTAGTATTATGTCTTCTAAATTTGAGGCAAATACGTTTAGACGTTGGTTGTTTGTGTATTTCTCCTCCTTGTACATGATATCCGGCTGTATGTTATGTAATTAGAACCAAGGTTAAGTAATGTATTACAAGGTATTTGTACATGCAAATTTAGTACATGCAAAATAATGTGTGAAAATTTTCACATGCGAAGTGTATATATACTGTATGCGAAATTACAATAGTATGCGAAATGTTGTTTTTGTTTTCACAGGAAAACTATCTACTATTCTACATGCGATTTAACT
Organism: Helianthus tuberosus; assembly: GCA_030545235.1. NCBI lineage: Eukaryota > Viridiplantae > Streptophyta > Magnoliopsida > Asterales > Asteraceae > Helianthus > Helianthus tuberosus. The sequence goes on along the minus strand of CM060417.1, from coordinate 113,384,829 downwards.
ATAATTAGTATGCGAAATCATTGAATATGCATTTTCTGTTTTAATTTCAAATGCCAATATGCTTAGAAAAACATACCATCATTGTGCTAAATAAGAAGAGTCTGTATGGTGATGATTTTCTATCCCTCTTCTTCTCTTCAAGGTTGAGAACATCCACAAATGCATCTATTCCGTTTGATGCTACGTACTGACCCCTGTAGAAGCTTTCAAAGATACCTTTGACTGTGTAAACCCCAGTTTTTGATCGGTAAAATACATCCCTACCAGGCAAAAATTAAATATTTTGAGTGTATATATTTAGATGTTTGTTACTTGATATAAATGTTTTACTTACTCTATGTTTGCAAATGTAGAAAATGTGTATCGGATCATACTCAATTATTGATTCAAGAGTGCTTCGTGCATGTTTACCAGTCTGTTGCAGAAAGGGGAACAAAATGCTTCTCCAAGCTCTGCACATCTTTTCTCATTTCGAATTTTGGCGGCTTCTATTGTCTTATAAAGGAGTTCATTTAACCCCTTTGGTATAACTTGTTTTGGCTTTGAGTTTTTTCTCCCCCTCGCTGGTTTTTTTCCCTTATTTTCTTCCAGACTGGGTCCCAGGCTCAAAAGCGACTCAACTGATTGCAATTCCTCAGCCGTCACCTGAGGGCATTCAACTTCTGGTTCCTTCTCAACTTCGATACCTATATCGGTTTGTTGAGGGTCCTTTTGTGTAGTTTCTCCTAAAGAAACTGCTTCCACTTCTGGCTCCTTTTCTTGAACTTTTTCTTGAATGTTTTGTGTAGATTCGGCTAAGTTCACTGTTTCTTCCATACCAGTTTCGTTTTCACCACTTTCTGCAGGCCAGAGTAAGTTAAAAAATATGATATTTTGTTCTTTTTATTTTTTTCTAATATAAAGTGTTTTTTTTTTTACCTTTGACAGGTGGTTTGTAAGCGTATACACCCGTTTCGACAGTTTGAATGTTTGCAATAAGGGTGTCTGTCACTCCTCCATCATCTTTATTTGTCAATCCTTCACCATCTGGCTGCAGTACCCCTATAGATAGAAAATTTTGAATTTTAATACATCAGAATCAAAATCGCATGGTATACATGACATTTGCATGCGAAATCAAATGTGAAGTGTATGCATGAAATCGCATGTATATTTTTAAGGTATCACATGTGTTAATTTGAAATCGCATGTTTTACCTTCTGATGCCATTTGTTCCAAAACACTGGATATTACTTGTTGAGCTTCTTCATTCTGTCTACTTTCTTCGTTTGTAGTATCTTCATGATGAACTTCAGAAGCTGCATTTTCAGGCTGTTGATGAACGTCAGAGGATGCAGCTTCAGGCTCTTGACCCGAATCAGGTGGCACACAAATGGGATTATTCCTAAGTGTCTCATCCCACTGCTTACAGGCCTCCATAATCTCCGGATCCCAAAAACACTTGGTTTTTGCTTCTGAAACTAAGTTGTTCATCCCTTGAACCTCTTGAACCATTTTAATGTATTTTTTGACATTGGCTTTCATTTTTTTCAACAGGTTCTGTAATATTTTTCGAGTTAAGATACTATCAATCCAGATGTTAAAAATAAATGGATTAAGTGAAATTAATATTTTTTGGGCTTACCCTTTTGTTGATTTTCGAAGCCTCTCGATCTCGTTGATGGGCTGAATCGTAGACTACCGATGGTGAAAGTGGAACAGGAGTGTTGCAATAGTCCATCATTTTCTGTGTCTGTGTCCCAACTCCCATCACAAGGTTCAACTGAGACATTTCATGGAGTTCAAAACTGAAATCCATCATATCATCAATGTTCTCGTTATCGTTAGGGTCTTCCTCGGTTTCTACGTTTTCTACTGCACGTGCAGTCCTTCTTTTGTATCTTATTGTGGTGTCAACGGGTGGTGGTAGTGTATACTCCTCCATTGAACGACCCTCTTCTTTTTCATTTTCACTCTCATTTGCTGTCCACACAGGTCCGTTATCCGAAATATGCTCTTCGACTTTATCAATCTCCGTAGATGTGATATAACGAATAACCGGTATCTTCACGACTTTCTCAAACAGTTTAAGCCTCTCGTTGTACTCATGCGTGTATAGAAGCTGTATAAATATATAAAGGAGTTGATATTTTACTTAAAATGTGTATTTATTTTATATTCAAAGTCATTATCATACTCTATTTCTACAAAATCGCATGCTATGGAGACAAAAACCGTATGAAATCGCATGTATTCTTTAACCATTTACCAAAACCACTAATCTGATAAAATCGCATGAAATAGTTATGATTTCGCATGTATCAGTTAACAATCACTAAAACTATCTAATCTCATAAATCGCAAGCTCAAACAAAATTATTTTTAAAATAGCATGTATCATTTAATTATATAACAAAACAAACTAGTCTTGTAAATATGTTATCAAATGTAGTAAGGCATACCGTAAGAAAGGCAACAGGTCCCACGAACTGTATTTTATAGTTCTTCCAGCCCGCTCCTGTACGACGCAAAGTGTCAAGTAGATACGAGCACCAATCTAGATGTGGTATGTCCTCAACTGTCTCTACACCAGGCAAACATCTATCATTTGCAGTTGTTGCCTTTGTAATCTCCGCAAAAAACGTCATCCAGTACACCAGGAAATTTAATCTAAACAGGCTCCCCCCATCTCTTAGATTATCTATTGCAGTTGCAATCAAGCCATGGGTAATTCTCGCGTTTTCCCCCCCATTGACTGGTGAATGTATCCATGACAGTATTTCCTGGTTCTTTACTCTTTTCAATTTTCTCTACCTTTTAACTTTTCTTTTATCGACTATTATTTCAACTGGCTTTGGCCCCTTTGGTATTCCAAATACCTCATAAATTGTGTCCGATGTAATTTTTATTTAATGTCTACCTACGTTTAGCGTATCGAACATCTCGTCAAAGTTTCTTGCTAGCCAATATGCCAAACGTGTCGAAATATGGTTGATATTCATATCTAGAATAGCTCCAAATCCCATATTCTTCACCTCATCAACCTGTTTTTTTTTTAATTTTTTTCACAGTATCAATATACGAGTTAGGTTGACATCTCAACAGTATTGCTTCGTTGCTGTATTCGAAGAAATCCCTATGTTCTGTTCTAGGTGGTTCCACCTTTTTTGAAGGTTTTTTGTTTGTATCTTAGATTTCTTGTCATCTTTCTTCTTTTTCGGCAGTGGCTTAACAAAGTCATCCTCCTCAGAACTTTCTTCCACAATCCTTCTTTTTCTATTTTTGTTCACTTTTTTCAATGTTGATATTGGGTCTTCAAAGTCATTATCAGAATCTATTTCTACAAAATCGCATGTTGTCAGTTAAAAACCTTATAAAATCGCATGTATCAGTTAATCATGTACCAAAACTCATTAAGTTGATAAAATCGCATGAATGAGTTATCAATTCGAATGTATTAGTTAAGCATTACCAAAACTAGCTAATCTTATAAATCGCATGCTTTAGACAAAAAAACATTTATAAAATCGCATGTATAATTTAATCATATACCAAAACTAACTAATCATATAAAATCGCATGGAGTTTTTATAATTTCGCATGCACAAGCTAACCTAAGACAAAAACCTTCAACAAACAAAACTTAACATATAAAATCGCATTTGTCATACAAAACCCTCTATAATATCGCACATATATCAGCTAACCATTAACAAACCTGCATAATCATACAAAACCTAATAAAAAACCATACTAGACATAAACCCTAACCAAATCGTAGTTATGAACAAATGTAATCTTATAAAACTATAGGTTTCAGACAAAAACCTTACTAAACAAACAAAATCGTATATATCATTCAAAGTCCCTGTAAATCCCATTATCAAATCGCAAATGTCAATCGATACCTAGATTCATCTTCTTTGCCCGTGGCCTGTCGTTGTTGGCCTTGCTCCATTTCTCAAAACTCATCAGTATTCGTTGAATCGCAAAGGTAAGTAGTAGGGAACTTGGGGGAAGAAGAATGCAATGTTGAATTTGGGTTTACGGTATGATTGTGAGTTTTTGTTTGCTGATTATCAGGGGTTTTGATTTCGCAATGGACGATTTTAACCTTGGCGGTTTCATTTATTTATTTTCATTTGATTAATTTAATAGCTAAACACGCGGTTTAAATGAGATGATTTGACGATTGTGATTATAGCGTACATAATGTACCATTAGGCATATTGTATGATAACCGGCCTCTATATATACATACGTTATTATCTGTTCCATGCGTGATTATAGCCCTGATCTGACGGTTACCTTTGTCGCGTACGTGAAGTATGATAAGGGCTTTTGTATGTTAACCGCTCTCTATATAGAGAAAGTATAATGTTTCATGGCTTAACGTACATTAACGTACGCGACCAAATACATAACGTGCGTGATTACATTTTTGACCATCTTAACGTGCGTGATTATACTTCCCATGCGTGATTATCACCTCCCATGCGTGATTATCACCAAACAACTGATCCCATGCGTTATTATCTGTTCCATGCGTGATTATAGCCCTGATCTGACGGTTACCTTTGTCGCGTACGTGAAGTATGATAAGGGCTTTTGTATGTTAACCGCTCTCTATATAGAGAAAGTATAATGTACTTCACGGCTTAACGTACATTAACGTACGCGACCAAATACATAACGTGCGTGATTACATATTTGACCATCTTAACGTGCGTGATTATACTTCCCATGCGTGATTATCACCTCCCATGCGTGATTATCACCAAACAACTGATCTCATGCGTTATTATCTGTTCCATGCGTGATTATAGCCCTGATCTGACGGTTACCTTTGTCGCGTACATGAAGTATGATAAGGGCTTTTGTATGTTAACCGCTCTCTATATAGAGAAAGTATAATGTACTTCACGTCTTAACGTACATTAACGTACGCGACCAAATACATAACGTGCGTGATTACATTTTTGACCATCTTAACGTGCGTGATTATACTTCCCATGCGTGATTATCACCTCCCATGCGTGATTATCACCAAACAACTGATCCCATGCGTTATTATCTGTTCCATGCGTGATTATAGCCCTGATCTGACGGTTACCTTTGTCGCGTACGTGAAGTATGATAAGGGCTTTTGTATGTTAACCGCTCTCTCTCTCTCTCTCTCTCTATATATATATATATATAAGGGACGTTCAATTAAAAACCCATAGTTAGTAAGAACACTCGAAAATATATATATATATATAAGGGACGTTCAATTAAAAACCCATAGTTAGTAAGAACACTCGAAAACTCCTCCTTAATGAAGGGAAAGATGTTTTTAATGAAGGAAGGGTAAAATTGGAAAAAAAAATTATAAAATTTTCAAAAATTTCTATATTCTTCATATGTTATTATTTAAAAAAATCAATAGCACCATAATATCACAATTTTCCTATCTTTCATTTGAATTTATTCTAGCATATTTTTTCGACGTAAACAAAAGATTTAATGTGTCGTTCGTTTTTCAATACTATTATTATCGTATTGCACATATGCAATACTACTTAGCCTTATGGTTTAAGTTTTGAATTTAGTTTAGTTTTTAAGGTTAGGTTTTTCTGGGGTTTAAGTTTCGGGTTTCGTTTTTAGGTTTTTGGGGGGTAGGGGGTTGCCCGGTTAAGGTTTTTTTGTAGTGTTACACATGTGTAATACAAATTTATTTTTTTCAAAAAAAAGTTTTTTGTATTTTAAATATGATAGATTTGCAGCAAAAAATGTTTAAAAAAATATGTTTGATGTGTTTTATAAGCTTTTTTAGAAGTATTCGAGTTCTCATAATAAAAAAAAAACTTTTCTCTTGACCCCTCCCGTAAAGATAACGAGAGAACCACTTGAGTTAAAAAAAAACTTTGCAAACATTTTTATGTTACAAAACTTTTCTTTCGATTAAAAAATTAGGACATGTAAAATATAATTTCAAACATTTAGAGCCAAAAAATATATTAAAAAACACCGAGTAAATATTTGCAAAAAAATAAAAAACCACAAACCGAAAATGTAACAGTTTTAGTGTTTTAGGGGAAAAACCAATATAACACTTACAAAATACACCGTAAACAATTGTAATAGTTACATTTTTTGTTTTGTGGTTTTTTGGCGTTTTTTCATTTTTTTTTCCGCTCGAAATGCTTGAAAATATATATATTATATGCCCTAATTTTTCAATAAAAAAAGCTTTGTTACATGGATTTGCAGAGTTTTCTTAACTCAAATAGGTTTTCTGGTTAGCCTGTCCTGTATACACACATGATTTCCCGAGATACGTGATATTTATGTTTTTGCTCTTCTAACTTAATTATCCCTTAAGGCCTAAAGTAGTGTTGTAGTTTAGTGGTATTAAAGTGTCTTGTGGTTCACAAATGGTTTTAGTACATAGTGTACCTTAATCATACTTTCTAAAAAGTGTATGAGTCAGCAACTCTAAATAAGAAAAGAAAAAAACAAATAAACAAAAAAACAAAAACAAAAAGAAGAAAAACCATACGGGTATAAGGAGTGGTTAGACACTTAAAAGTTGTAAACTAAAAAAATCAACCAATCAAAGTGCGTCACGTTAGTCACTGAAAAGTGTTTAAACTATGCTGAAAAGTGTTGGCAATGGTTAGACACTTGCTGAAGTGGTAAACTTTTTTTTTTAAAAAAAGGAAAAGGGTGTGATTGGTTGAGAGATGACATGGACCCCACCACACACACCCCTCTCTCTCTCCTTCCTCCCTTCACCGCAACGGCATCCCTTCACCGATCAAGATTGAAACCGAGCGGCAAAGGGGGGTCGGCGGCGGTATTCCCGCGTAACAAACCCTCTTGCCGCTCACCCTTACCGCACCACACCGGACGCCCTGAGGAAAATGGACATGCTACAAAGAATATCTGCTGTTTTGACGTTTGAAAGCTAAAACTGTTTAGATAATGTCGATAGTCTTGCAATGGGCAGTCTCACGAGAGGAGGAGAGAGGGCCAACAATATATGTGGATGGTATTGTATTTGATTGGTCCCAAAAGAAACAGTCTTAGCAGTTAGCAGCACTAAAATTTTGGTGGGATCTTCAAATGCCATGTATTCATATTCTCTAGGTAAGACTGTGGGGTATGGGGGCTTGGGTTTGGGGCTTGGGTTGGGGCATTTGTTGACACGTGGAATGGGAGGTCCCCCACCACCAAAACCCACGCCCATGGGGTATGGTGGGGCTTGGGTTGAGGGCTTGGGTTGAGGGCATGAATTTGGTTTGGCCATTGAGAGCCTGCCATGTCACTTACTAGCCCGCCCCACGCCCGGCTTCAAATCCACGCCAATGGGGCCACGCCCAAACCCATGCCCACCCGGGATGGTGGCTTGGGCCTTTTCCCCCTACCCACGCCCAAATCCCCGCCCCATACCCCACGGTCTAAGAAGAGGCCCACCCACTTATTATTTTCACATGTTTAATGAATATTAAATGATACGTGTATGAATGAAAATCCATTCGTCTAAGATATATACCGAAGTAAAAGTTAGGCATGTAACTATAGTCGAGCGCTATGTTGGTTGTTTCTTATAAATATAATCTGAGTAAAAATTCTTTTAAATACAAAGTTATATGTCATTTACGTGTAAAATATACTAATTAAAAAAAGTATGTGAACTTGCTATTAAGTATTAAGTCAATAGACCTGTATGAAAGTTGCATTCAAAAAAAGTCAATAGACTTTTAAATACAAAGTTATATGTTATTTGCGTTAAAAAAAACAGTATTTAAAAGAAGTGTGTGAACTTGATATTAAGTCAATGGACTTGTATGAAAGAAGCAGTTAGAACGAAACAAAGTCAGTAGACTTGTATAACAGAAAAGATAATAACTTTTGTTATTCATTTGCGGCGAACTTCTTTTGTCATTTAGTTTGTATTTACATGTGTTCTGAAATTACTACCAACTCGTTGCGCACGGAGCAGTTGACAAGAATAAAAAGAAAATGTAGATGAAAAACACTAAAAGATAACCGAAAGAAATCAACTAAAAATTTGTATGGTAATGATGTTTTTCGTATGAAAACCGTGGTCAGGGTGAGCAAGTGGTACTGGGTACCGGTACCGAATTTTCTCGAACCGAAAGATCTTAAACGCCTTAACCGGTCCTAAATTCAACTTAGACATGCTATGTATGACATGCTTCTGGAACTGAGTGAGCTGTCGTTCAAACGGAAGAAAATGCTTATCAGCGTATTGAATAAAATCATGGTTGTGCTACTCAACAAACTTATAGACCTTCCAAGATCCAGCCTCAAATATTACACATAATTGTGCTCCACAACCAATCCTCTTAGAAAAGTTGGATCTCACAATCCTTTCCTTTTGATTCGGGTCCAATGTATCAACCTTCTTGTCCTTATATACCCCAGATCTCATACACATGTAATACTTAATATGTGTTTCTGTAGGAGGTAAACTCTCTATATTTGATAGAGAGGTAAATAATATTATTTATAATTGATTTACATTGTTTACAAGGAAATGAAATAAAGGACAATGAATACAAAATGATTGAATTCACGATTGTAGAGAGGTAGGAGGTGTGTTTTGGATTGGGTTTGAAGACACCGACTTTGGAGCGGGTCACCATTGGGTGAGTTGGTGCGGGAGACGGAGGAGGCGTGAGCTGAGGTGAGCCGTGAATGGGCTGAGGTGGATCGGTATTAATGGGGCCAGTAGGAGTGGGCTGGAGCAAATGGGTAGAGGAATGGGCTGGGGTGTTAGTGGGCTCAGAAGTGGCTTCAGTAATGGGCTGGTGAGTGGCTTCAATAGTGGGCTCAGAAGTGGAAGTGGGAATGGTAGTGGGCTGGGAAGCAGGCCCATTGGGTAGGGTGTGTTGTGAAGGAGCAATAGGTTTGCAAAGGGAGCACGAGGTGCGTGTATGAGAAATAGTTTGTGGTGAAGTAAGATTTGTAGATGAATTTGAGGTCTGATTAATTGGAACAACTTCATCAAACGTAGAGAGAAAGAGTTTGGAGATGTCAGTGTGAGAAGTTGTGGAGTTAAATGGAAAATAATTTTCATCAAAACGGGCATGTCTCGTAATATAGGTACGAGATGAAGATGGGTCGAAGCATTTATACCCTTTGTATTGAGGAACGTAGCCAAGAAAAATACAAGGAATGCTTCTAGGTGCGAGTTTATGAGGAGCATAATCTCGCAAGTACGGGTAAACACAACAACAAAAAACTCGAAAATTGGTGTACATTGGTTGTGTGGAAAAAAGAATCTCAAACGGAGATTTATTGCTCAACAATTTCGTGGGTAGCCGATTTATAATGTATATAGCGGTATTAAACGCATCGACCCAATGTTCAATAGGAATGTGAGCATGAAAAAGCATGGCTAGACCCGTTTCAACAATGTGACAGTGTTTTCTTTCGACTCGTCCATTTTGTGGTGAGGTATATGGACAAGAGAACCGATGAAAGGTGCCATTTTCATTAAATATTTTACGCACATATTGATTTACAAATTCGGTGCCACCGTTACTTTGAAACACTTTAACTTTTCTCGAAAATTGAGTTTGAACAAGATTTAAGAAATTTTGCAAGATTGTGTAAAACTCATTTTTGGTTTTAAGAGGATATAGCCATGAGAAATGAGAGTGGTCATCAACAAACACAACATAATATCTATAACCATCTTTACTTATGATTGGTGAGGGTCCCCATAGATCGCAATGAACGAGATCAAGGGGATGAGATGCACGTTTTTCATTTAAAGAAAATGGAAGTTTATGTGCCTTAGCAAGTTGACAAGGAGAACAAAGATTTGGTTTAGGCAAAATAGATATAAAAGATAAACAACCAAGTTTTTGCAAAATGGAAATAGTATCAAAGGCAACATGCCCCAAACGATTATGCCATAGTTCGAATGAAGCTTTATTTGACGAAAGCGAAGCAACAAAAGCAAAGGCGTTATCCCGAATCACATAGAGTCCATTCTCACATCGTCCTTCAACGAGCGGTTTGCTTGTTTTCCGGTCCTGAATAAGAAAAAAACGAATCCGAGAAAAGAACGTCAACGGGATAATCTTTGGTTAATTTGCTAATGGAAAGAAGATTCCGGGTTATATTCGGAACTACAAGAACATTGTTTAAAGGAATGTTATTATTTATTTTAGCATTGCCGGTGTGGGTAATAGGCAATGACAAGCCATTTCCAAAAACAACAGAGTTTTTGCCATTATAGTTAAAAATTGATTTAAGATTACCTGTGTCATCCGTCATATGGAGATCGGCTCCACTATCCGCAGTCTAATTGGGAACATCGTCGATAACATGACACTTTGAATGAAAGGCACGAGCAAGTCCTTCATCCGAAGCGGCATTAGCGACAAAGGTAGCGAGTTTGGGACATTTGTTGGCGTAGTGACCATTAGTCCGACATAATTGACAATGCGGTGGACGACGGGTAGTCTTTGAAGAGGCGGATGAGGGCTAATTTTTAGTGGATCCAGAAGCATTTCTGGGCCGGTTTGAAAAGGAACCCAAGGACCGATTGTTAGGCGAATTGGCATGGAATGCAACAGGGGCCGGAGAAGGAGGATGGAGCGAGGCAAGAAATTGCTCTTGGCTTTCCGCCTTTGTGAGTAGGTCACGAAAAGGTAACGGGTCACGAGTGGTTCGCATAGCCGTGGACCAGCTTTCGAATGTTGGTCCGAGACCACATAGAAACCAATGAGTTTTATCGGTATCATTAACCGGGTAGCCGATAGCCGATAATTGATCACAAATACCTTTAAACTTGCGACCGAAATCAGCTACGGTCGAAGACCCTTTGGTTAATTGACGGAGAGTATCACGAAGAAGATGCATACGTTCAAGGGACGTGTTGCTATAGGCTGCTTCCAAAGCAGTCCAGATTTGCCGAGCGGTTGATAAACCGAGTATCTCAGCGATTGCCTCTTCGGTGAGAGAAGAGTTTAGGATAAGAATAGCTTGCTGATCCAGAACAGACCAAGTGAGGAAGTCAGGGTTCGGTTGTTTTTTGTTGTCGACTGAAACAGTTTCGGCCGGTGGGGAAAGCGACCCATCGACGTGACCGATAAGACCTTGGTTAGAGAGGAGAGGAAGGATTTGATATTGCCATGAGAGATAGCTGGAGTTGGAAAGTTTGATTGTGATCATATGAAGGATGGTAGCAATTGGAAGTTTGGAGTCTGTGGAGGAAGAGGACATGGTGAGATCGAAGAAAAGAAGATCAATGTGATGAGTATCTGGCTGATACCATGTAGGAGGTAAACTCTCTATATTTGATAGAGAGGTAAAGAATATTATTTATAATTGATTTACATTGTTTACAAGGAAATGAAATAAAGGACAATGAATACAAAATGATTGTACAATAATGAGGCAATAATAATATTAACGATAAGGAAATAATCAAGGAGAAGATCATGCCAACTATGACAACTATTATCTTTTAGTTTCTCCTTTGGCGTTTATCTTTTCAGTCCCTTTCCTGACAGAAAAACCACAAGCCGTCGCATACCTAACATACATTGAATGACAATCATCGAGGCTTGGGAATATCATGTCCATTTTGGGCTTATCTCTTCACTAACGTCGGGAATGATAAATGGAAAACCAGTTTTCGGGCAAAACCTTTCATTCAAAGAAACACCCTCGTCTGACAAAATACAGTGAGAACAAATTAAGAAAAACGCCATTAAAATAGAAAATGTCTCCTTAAAACATTATCGATGAAAACGCCATTAATTGAATAATAAACAAGACCTAATAAACATATAATTGAAAACGCCATAATGAAAACGCCATTAGTTGAATAATTAACAATATGAAGAACTGTTGTTACTGTCATCATAAAACGTGTTAATGAAAACGCCATAATTAACAAAACTGATGTTTACAAATTAACAAATTAACGCCATTAGTTGAATAATTAAGAAATAGTAAGAACTGATGTTTACAAATAAACGCCAAACCTTCAATAACTAACCAGATATACGTAACCAGGTGTAAAACGCCATTGATCGTAAACAATAAGCATATATTAGATCCCAAACGACAATTAACATTAATATTGAAACCGCCAAATATTGGATATATGAAGAACGCCATTGAAACAAAAACGCATTGTCAAATATTAATTTGAAAAAAAACGACATTGAAACAACCATAAAGAACAAAACGCCATATCTGTTGCATATGTGTTGCATGAGTTGCTGGAACACATATGAAAATGTCATCAAATATTACTTTGTAGAACGGAATCCACGTTAGACGCTATAGATCTCGGAATCTTGGAAACAAGGTAACTGCTAATACGAAATTTTTGGAGTTTTATTTCAAACGGAATTATAGTGCGATTTATGGAGTGGAACATGGACAATGACAATCGTACCCCTACATATCATTTAGCGCCTCTGCCACGTGTTCGACCAGGATCCTGTCACACCCCAACCGATGGCGGAAACATCGGAGTGAGACGAAGATAGATTGCCCATCACACATAACGCTAATTGTGAATATAGAATTAAAGATAAACTGATTTTATTCATAATCAAAAGTGTTACAATACATGGAACTTGGAAATACAACATGTTCAATACAAGAAAAACAATACAACAAAAAAGTACAAAATTGATACAACATATTAAAACCTAAGACGTCTATATGTGTATCTAGGCATCATCACTACTTCAGTTTCATAGCATCGTCATCATCAACCTGTAACATGTTTAAAATAAAGTTCAACACAATAATGCATTGGCGAGTATACAGGTTTTTATACATAGCATAAAAAGATAAGTTTTAAACGATTCCACATGGCAAGCTAGTCGAAACAAGATAAACAATAAACTGGCATGTGCATAACTAATCAAACCAAGATGAAATGCAATAAGCTCTTAACATAACCCAACATTCACAGGCGGTGCATTAATCCTATAGTGCTATATATGTCAAGGATAGGCTCGTACGAAGTTAATGATAAGTCTAACACAAAACGTTCAAACCCAAATTTAAAGTATCAAGTAATCAACGTATGTATGCATGTATAAGGAATGTTTGTGCATTTAGGAATAAAGTTTAAGTGTAAGTTCATAGTTTAACATGTTACACCCCAAAAGGTGGTAAACGAAAAAGGGGTTCAAGTATAATTACAAAATTTCTAATTCTTTCGATTATCCAATTGTTGACGAGGGAATGAGTTTAGGAGGTTAAATGTATACGGATTGGAGTTCAAGGTATGTTTAGAGTCGAAATTCAGAATTTAAAAGTATATTGAAAGTAAGTATATGAGGAAATAACCATCTAGCACCTAATACTCGTTTTTGACATCATGAAACCCATGGGGGTTTGAATTTTTTCATGGGTTAAAGTACCCATTAGAATCATAACAAGAACTAAGTTCTTAGATGATGTAACTTAGTATTTTGACAAATAATCATTAGATTATCATCAAAGGTTTGGTTACTATAGGTATTATATATTCTATGTAGTATATATCATAAGTTTTAGTCCATCAAGTATAGCAAGATTATCATAGAAGTCATGCATAGAGGTCGGAAGATAAATCTTCCATTTTAAAACCTCTTTTGTATTCACCAATGCACAAGTTGTCATAAGACAACAAGGATGGTCATGAATGTACAAATAAGGACATGAAATAAACACTAGCAAACAAGGAAAACATCAAGTGATGTGTGGATTTGTAAGTAGGATAGCCCAAGCTATCCATATAGTCACACATATTCAAGTTCAAGACTTATTCATCACTTGTGGGTCAAAAACCCATTTAAAACAAAAAGTTTTGAGGCTTAAAACCTCTGGATTTGTATGTTACAACCTTGTTTTTAAGCACACATAATCATATTCTTGATTAGTGGCATAAGGACATAGGAATGTATGATGAAATCTCAAGTTTAAACATGTTTAACAAAGTGTTTGTACAAAACAGAAATTTTCTTGCACTTTTAACCATTTTATGGTGATGTTCAAGCCTTGGTTTTCCATGGAAAACATGTGGAAACATACCTAAGGTTGTTCCAAGTGCTAAGAAGCAAGAATGAATGAAAAAGATGGAAGATAAGTGAAGTTATGCACACTTTTGCAACTTGATGTGATTCTGATTTGCTACTGATTTTCCAGCGGAATCTAGGGTGTTTGAGAGTAGAAAAGATGTGTTTGCAAAGTGGAAAATGTGTGGGAAAGGGTTGGGTTATATAGGGAGTGATTAGGTGAGGTTAGTTGGTCATTAAATGGAAGAAACACAACATAACTAGCACAAAATCAACCAATAATCACGGCTGTTTAACAAAACTGCTGATCTGGTCTCTGGCGGGGCGCGAGCCATATGGGGTCCGGGTCGCGGCCTGCGAGCCACCCTGGTTGGGTGTTTTCTTTGATATTTTGACAATATTAGCCCCTAAAGTTTCATTATTGAGTGTTTTAAGGTGTTTTAGGGTATTTTAAGCATAAAGAACAAAGTGTAGGGGTGCGTAATGAAATTAAAGCATAAAAATAAATGTATAACAAGTGTCAATAAGTATATTGGTTGAGAATTAGTATCGTATACGCATGGTTTAAGTAGGTATGATAAGTATTTGTAAGTTTAACACATTTTGCACGAATTATGAATAGGTTACCACGTGTAAAATAAATTCAAATGTTTGAACGTGTAAGAATATGTAGAACGTGAATTTAACGAAATACGAATTTTGTTTATGATTCAAGTCTCGGAGTTTACAATGGTGCAACGAAAAGACGATTACAAGGAATACAAGATTCCAGAAATAGAATTTACGAACAAGCTTTCTAATTAAGGAAAGTACGAAACGCGGGGCGTTACAGATCCGTTCTCACCGTTTTCACACTTCCAACCATTTTCTCCTAATCCCATTTTATAACAACCCTCCTAAAATATTTCCGACACCCCTAATATATTTAGAATGTCCCTATACGCCCTAAAATACACCCCATATATGAAAACGGGTCCCGAATACCTTCATTTTTACAAAAATTAAATAAAATCAAAATTCAATCCTCGCTCGGGGGCTGCGAAGAAGTAAGCCAAGGCTTACGCGAGCCGCGACAGCTCAAGGTCAGGCCGGCACCCGGTGCCGCCACGTGGCAACAACGTGTTGGGTCTAGTGGTTGAGTCGGACAAGCTAGGGCCTACCCTAGTTAGCTTCGCGGGCTGCGAAGCCTTTTGCTGATCCTTACGCGGGGCCCGACAAGGTGGTCGAACAGAACTATAAATAGGAGGCCTCGGCTTTCATTTTTCGATGCTCACAATTCACAATTCTCTCTCTAATTTCTGTAGTGTAGACACTATACCCGATCATTATACCCCCTAAATAACGAAGTTCTGCCTCGTTGTAAGTATCATAACCCCCGGTTATGTATTAGATACGCTGCCCGATTGATCTAGCGCTCCGTAACGGCTGTCGAGGTTATGCCCGACGTAGTCGTTGGAGTTCTGTCTCGGGGAGGGTAGAACTAATGTAAATATTGGGTTATTAAACTAACGTGTGTGCATTGTTTAATTAATAGATTATAACCAGGAAAACCCTAAAGTTAGAATGTGAGTAATCTCCTTTTTGTAAACCTTTTTGCAAACTGTTTTTACAAAACCTCAATTGTTTAAAATTTTAATTAACAGTGATTGAGTATTTGTATTCTACAATTATCGTCGGTATGTTGGGGTTTTGTATACAAATTTGTAACTACACTGTGAGTAGTAACATGACCACAAGGCGGGTTGACAGTACCATGGGTGGTAATTAAAGTAGAGAAATAAACAAATATAATTGCGAGATCGCCCTCAATGCTGTAAACGGTTTTACCTGTCTTGATTAAATTGGGATTCACTCACTAGTATTTCCCACTGACAAAATGTTTTTAAACGCGTTTCAGGTAACAAAATGTGAAAGCCAAATAGAAGCCAGCTGGACAGCACTGAAGGCTTGGAAAAGTGGCTATAAAAAGTTACCTAAATAAAGAAGATGTTTTTATTTAATAAAATAGGGTTTATCCCTATAAATCAGTTTGTAATGAAAACTTGGGTTTATCCCAATATATTTATTAATATCAAATGTGGTGTTTTACTCTGATAAAATATTTCCTAACCACGGTCTTGATGAAATTTCTGCTGCCAAATAATGATAAACACCGATACCACTGATACTGGCTGCGACCGCCTGTTCCTAGGTAAATAGGGGACGGGGGTTGCGACAGAAGGTGGTATCAGAGCTACAGCCACTGATTCAGCCACATAAGTGTTCTGCTGACACCAAAATTTTATATGTTAGGAAATAATCTACGTGACTACGTGTATATCTGTATATTATTGTTTTGTGTTATTTGACAATTTGTTAGTTTCCAGTATGAGCGACCAAGGACCTTCAGACGCTTACCGTCAGTTGTCCAGCTCACCTAGGGACGAAGGCACCTCTTCACAGCCTACCCCCTCGGGGTATTCGGCTGATACCAAAGAAGGGATTTTCGTGTTCAAGGCATAATCTGAAGAGCCATTCCCTCCCAAGAAGAGAGGATGGTATAGCAGAGGAGCTCATGAACGTAGAAAAAGGATGAGAAAACTTCAGCAGCAGCGAGCTTTAGCAGCCGCGAATAGAGAAATGAATGCTCAAACACAGGATATGCTCAATAGAAGATTAGCAAATTTTCATATCTTAGCAACTACAACAGTAGACCCGAATCTAGAATAACTCATAGCACCCCAGCCGTTACCACTATTTCCCACACAACCTATGGAAATTGAAGTCAACCCAGAAAACCAAATCCCAATGCTTTCTTTTGACCCAACTGAGACCCCTAGAGTACCAGCACCCCATCCCCCAGACTATGACCCATGGTTTAACGACCATAGGGATTATCAACAACGTTACCCACTAGAAGACGAGCCCATGCAAAACCCAGTAGCACCTTACCCAGACCTTGACCCTCTAAACCCCTATTTTGATAACGACCAATACATCAGGGAAATTCTAGAGAACCCGAACCCTAAGAAGAACCCATGCCCGAGTTCCCTGACCCGATACCAGCACCTGCACCACCCATGAGCACTGAGAATGTGCAAGAACTCTGCACCTTTGGTGAGGAGATTTTAGAAGGAAATGAGAGGATGAGACAGATAGGGGAGCGACTCGTCTAGAAATATGACGAGCGCAATATGCAATACTGGATGAACCCCTATCAGTAGTAGTAATAATATTAATATATATATATATATATATATATGTGTATGTGTGTAAGTTTGAAAAAATATATATAATAAATTATAAACAACTAAAATAGATAATCCTATAGTTAGTGATGCATACTAGTATTGTACTTTAATTCCAGTTGTATTTGTAATAGATATAGATGCATATATATATATATATATATATATATATATATAAAATAGAGTAAAGGTCGCAATGACGACGATTTTGGATCAATATGCTTGTGATGTGATTGTTGTATTTGTTAGTGCATATGTCTGATGACTTCGTCTTGTATCGAGTCATGTATCTAGATAAATAGACCAAGGCACGTTGTACGAGAAAAACGGGAAACAGGTCTGAACCAGTAGGTTCACACGAAGTGGCCAGTTCGTGCGAACTGACCAGTTCGTGCGAACTGGACATATGCTGGTTCGTGCGACCTGGGTGTCCTATATATACGGGGTCTTGGGATTTCATTTGTAACTTGGAGAACTTCTGATTCCGGTAACGAAGCTCTGCCGAAGTGTCACCAGCTCGTGTAACGTTGTGAAATCAATACAATCGTCATTTAAACTACTTCTAAGTGTGAATCTAGCTGAATGAAGATCAAATCAATGAATTCCGCCTCTGATTTGGTCTAGAACTCTTCTGAACGTCTTGTTTGATCGATTCCCCGATCCTACAAGTGGTATCAGAGCTCAGGAGGAAGAGTTCTTACTATTTCAGCTTATTTTTACGGATAAATCTAATTTCTACTCATTTCTACTCATTCTTCTACACTTTTTCTTCAAAATTTCAACGAATTTACGGTTAAAATGATCTGATTTTGTGATATAACACGTAAAACTAAGTTTTAATCAATCCGTGAACAAATCAGAACCTAATTCAGCCTAAAACTTGATAAAATTGACCAGATCGCGTGAAATACTTGTCAGATCGTTCGAATTATTCTCAGGTCGCTTGAAAATTATGCTTCAGATCGTACAGTCTGGTTAACAGGTCATCAGGTTGTGTGAATTCTATCCAGATCGTGTGAAATTTAGTCAGGTCACACGGTTTGATCAAACCAGGTCGTACGAAGTGTTCAGACCATGGGAAACATCATCAGATCGTTTGTAATTTTGATCAGGTCATACGAGGTTGATTCAGATCGTACGAAGTTGTCTTTAGGTCATTTGAAATATTACCAGGTTGTACGATTTGAATTCCAGATCGTTTGAACTTCAGATCGTGTGAATTACCAGATCGTTTGAAAAATCTGTTATTGTGAACTTTCGATACCGAAACATGGACAAAGAATTTTATAATGCATTTGCTACTGCCCCGGGTACTCCTGTTACCGTTGCTCAGAATGTAAACTTGGAGAATGAAACGGGAACGTTATAGAAACCTCCAAAGCTGATGAGCATTGAAGAATATTACAGTTGGCAAGAACGGCTCAAAAACTGGGTTCAAGCAAATCATTTAAGGTCTTGGGAATGTATTGAAACTAAGTACGTTCGACCTCGTAATAATGTGGGAGTTATAAAGAATATTTCTGAATTTACGAAAAAAGAGAGAGAAATGTACAAGGCAGAAAAATGATGATCAGTTTACTTCAACAAGCTGTGAAAGAAGACATTTTCATATTACTTCAACATGATGATAGTGCACGTTCGATTTGGGAAGCACTTCGTACAAAATTCGAAGGAAGTACGGAGATGATCAAGAATAAAAAGTCACTATTAAAGAAAGAATTTGAATTATTTTCAAGTTTGCCGGGTGAAACTACAAAGACTCTTATTGAGAGATATTGTCATTTAGTACGTTCAATGAGTCGGTTGGATATCAATAAAGATCGAGAGGAATGGGTTGAAAAATTAGCCGATGCTTTACCTAAAAAAGAATGGGGTACATATCTTATGATTTTGAAGAATACCGGAGAGTATGATAGATTGACAATTGCTTAATTTATTGAAAAACTTGAAGGACAAGATCTTGAACAGCAAAAGATCGCTAGAATGAACAATTCAAGTGGTCAACAAGATATTAAGATGTATTTCAAAGCTAATGTTCAAAATGTTGAAGCAAGTCCGAAGATCCAAACTGCTTTCAGCGCAGAAAACTCATCCAGATCACTCAATCAAAGCTCAATTAACAACAGTGGATTTTCTTCATATCCGAGTGTTAATCCTAATGTTTCAACTTCAAATTATCAGTCTCAAAGCTCAAACAATGGTAATGGTCATGTGCTACAATGCAACATCGCGTTGCATCTTCAGAACGGTCAGAATTTCTCTGAAGAAGTCGCTAAAGGTCATATGGCATTACTAGTTACCGTGTAAGAATCATATGAGAGTTTGGTTGTGGGAAGAATCGGAAATCCTATGTTAACAAAAGAGGATCACGATCAGATTGATGCTGAGTAAATGGAGCTAATGGATATTAAGTGGTGTTTAGCAAGTGTGTTGAGGAGAGCTGAGAAATTTAAGCAGTTTACTGGAAGAGATGACTTACGTGATGCTAATGTTTCTACTTTAGGTTTTGATAAGTCTAAAGTTACTTGTTTTCGGTGCAGGGAAAAAGGACATTTCAAGAGGGAATGTACCAACCGAGAAGCAGGTGGAGCTCAGAATCCTTTCGGAAACAATGAATATTATCGGAAAGCAATATATCATCATGTAGCTCAACAACCATCATCATCCCATGCTATTCCGATTGAAGATGGAAAGAAGAAAGCTTGTATTACTATGCCTCCAGATCAAGAAGATGAAAGATTGCCAGAGGGATTTAGCTGGGACAAATATATTCCGGCTGAAAGTAACTCAAAGTTTAGAGCATTTGTTGCACAGATCATTCAAGAGCCAGAGTTGATGAAAGAATGGATGGATGTGTTTGCAAATGATGAGAAAAGTCAAGATGGAGAGTCTGTCTCTTCAGAAAATAGTTCAGAAAAGACACCAGTCTTTGATCAATCATCACTTGATAACAGTGATGATGATGAAGAAATTAAACAAATAAACATTGATAAAACTCATTTATCTCCTGAAAGTTTCAAATTTTATTTTGCTGATAAATTGGAGAAGCTAAAGGAGAAACGAGCAGCCAAAGAGAAGAAAAAGCTAAAATGTGAGAATGTTGTTCAGGTGGAAGAGAAGAATGAACAGAGCGAAGAGGTTAAAGTTGCTAAAAAGATTGTTGAGATTGAAAAGATTGTAGAGGTCACAAAACCTTGTCTGAAATGTTTGGAACCATGCAAACATTGTGAAGAGAAAGATAAGAAGTATAGTGAGCTAGACAAGATGAAAGAAAAATTGTTGTTCGATGTTAAGTACGTGAAAGAATCTTATGATGTGTTGAACAGAACAGTAAACCAGTTGGAAAAGACAAACTCAGAAAGGGAAGATGCTTTGACAATGATGAATGAAGTGATGATGTCTAAGAAGAAGGCCATCAATCATTATATTGAAGAGTGTCCGCCTCCGATCTGGGAAGGATATTCTCCCAGAAAACCAAATTCGGAACAAGTCAAAAAGGCAGTCAATATAAAGTTAAAGTCTGAAACAACTGATGAGTTACCAGACAACATTGACGTCACATTCACATCGTCTGACACTGATCATGAGTCTGAGTTAATAAAGAAAGTGTTTGATCAGGTGTTGGATAAGGATGAGGAGTCAGAGTCAAAGTCTGAATCTGAGAGCTCAAGTTCATCAGTTGACAGTTCGAAATCATCGGTCAAAAGGGTTTACAATAAAGATTTTTTGATATCAAAAAATAATTTGAATGACGAAACATTCAAAATAGCATATACTTTGAATGATTCAGACAAATTATATTCTGATGAGGAATTTCCAATTAAAAATGTCAAAATTGAAAATATTAAAATAGTTTTTAAATTGATAAAAATAAAATTTTCAGAAATAAAAGATAAAATGGGATTTTCAAAACCTAAATATACTTCTAGAGTTCAACAACATTTAAACAAGAAGAAAGGTTTCGGTCCAGATCATCAAAAGAAACCGAATCATAAAAGCAATTTCAAAAAGAAGGGGTTGGGTTTTGATGTTGAAAATAATCAAAATATTAAAGATTTTAAATCAAAAACTGTATTTGATTCAGGGGCAAGTTCTGAAGAAGAGAAAAAGACCTCATTCTGGAAGCAATCGAACAAAGTGTTTCTTGAAGAAAAACAGAAACATGAGAAGAATGAAGCTAATCAGAAAAAGGAGATAAGAACCTGTTACCGATGCACAAAAGTTGGTCACATCGCCTGGAACTGTCCAAAGGAACCAACACACAACAGGGAGTGTCTTCTAAACTCAAAGAAAAAGTTATTGATAAAACTGAACCACCAACTGAAAAATTTAAAATGTTTAAAAATTCAACATATGAAGTTGGTGAGTGTTCTAAAAGGTTTTACAAAAGAAGAGTGAATCTTAACAACCAAACGTGAGTTGTTAAGAAATCAGATGTTAAATCTGGCGATGAATCTGACTCGTCAAAGTCAGAGGAGCCACAAGTTGAGCTAAAAAGAGAAAATTCAGTTCCGCCAATGGATGACGCAAACTTTCCACCATTGCGGACTGAAAATTTTAAACAAAAAGTTATAAACGTCGAGATTTCGAATCAATTCTAATCTGAAAAGAAAGAATTTGATGTCGAAAAAGCATTTAATGGCAAAGTGAAACATATTTTGGGAAAAATGTTTGATGGTAGGGAAAAAGGGGTAAAAGAATTTCATGAATCAAAGAGGAGAACTTACCCACCGAGTGAAAATAACTCGGATGCACCCAAAGCTGGTCAGGCTTGGGTGCCAGTATTCTTTGTTTAAAAATCCTGACTTGCCGGAACTCCCAGGTTGGTAATTGGGGAGTAGGAATCAACATCTTTCTTGAGAAATTCACAACTGTGATGTTTCGACTTACAAGTAGTATTGTTGATAAGAACCTATAAGTGTTATCATTCTTGAAAAATGCTTGTGTGAAAAAAATCTACAAGTGATTTTTGTTACAAGTGGTTAATCAAGGTCATTAAGTTGAACTTGATTTAACTTTCATACAAGTGGTTGAAAGAACAAAATGATGAATTAAACCCCATAATGTGTGAATTCAACGAAACTAATTTTCGGAAAAACCATTTTGATTAAAACAAACTTAACTGTTTTGAAATCATAATGGGAAAATAGTTTGTTGTTAGGGGGAGTTCTGATTGTTTAAGCCAAGAGAATGGAGAATTGAAGCAATTCACTTCAGTTTGTCATTTTATTTGTACAGTTTATTGCGTATATTTTCAAATTTTCCTGGAAAATCAAAAATTGAAACATATTTTTGATTTTAGGGGGAGTAAAAAATTTAGAAATTTTGAAAATTTGAAAAAGCCAAAAACATGATAAAATCTAAAAATCCAAAAACATCAAAAAATCAAAAATGAGTTTTGTTGTGAAAAAGAGGAAATGATAGTACATCAGTAGACAATCACAGCATGCTAAAGATTTGGAAAGTTAAATATGTGATAAACGGTCTCACTGATGATATGCCAGTAGGTTTTTACATGCTCAGTAGATTAATTTCGGGATATAAACCTAAATACGAATACTTACTTATCTCGTGGGGAACATCTCTCGGATATATGGGTAACCCCCGAAATCTTGTTTGAAAGATTGTCTATTTCTGACATACTAGGTCTTTGTGCGTAATGATATCTGGGGTATTATACCAGGACTTCTGATTTTACGGAAGCAATAACCTAGTCCTCGTATAATATTCTGCACTGCTTTAATCATAAAGCCCACCATCAGCATAAAAAATGATGAAACATTTGTTAGTGCACTATGTCTGTTGACTTCGTCTTGTATCGAGTCGTGTAACAATATAGGATAAACCAGTGCTCAGGATGCAAGAAATCAGGTTTTATATGATGTGAGTCTATTTCGCACGAAATGACATATGTTCATTTCGTACGAAATAGAGTTTGTGCTATTCCGTGCGAAATCAGATGTCTATAAATAGTGGAGCATGGTTTGTCATTTGTAACTTTTCTGATTTGGTAGCGAAGCTCTGCCGAATTGTCCTCAGGTGCTGTAAGACTATTATATCAATACAAGAGACATTATAATTGAATCAAGCTGTAAACAAGTCCGTTTCTCTGAATTCCGCCTTAGATTCGGATCCAAACTCTTCTGAACGACTCATTCAGGTCGCACAACAATCCTACAAGTGGTATCAGAGCTCAGGAGGAAGAGTTCATACAGAATTCAGCTTGATTTCATCAATTTTCTGACTTCTACATCTTCTTTTCAAAATTAAACAGAATTTCATGGATAAAATGGACTGATTTTCATACATTACATTCGAAACACAGTTTTAACAAATCCTTGAGAATATCAGACCTTAAATCGACTGATAACTGGACTAATTTGACAAAAAGGTAGCCGACAGGATGATGTCATCATTATTTCGTACGAATTGACATTGTTATTTCGCACGAAATCAACAAAGTGAACCTCATTTCACACGAAATCAACAAAATCAGCTTATTTCGCACAAAATCAACTTCCTATTTCGTACGGAGTGTCATTTCGCTTGAAGAGTGTGATTTCGTTTGATCATTTCGCACGAAATTGTTATTTTGGTTGAAAGTTGCTATTTCGTTTGAAAGTGGTTTCGCACCAAATTGATTTTGCACCACAGCTATTTCGTGTCAAAATTGATTTCGCACCAACTGTGTACCATTTCATTTTAGTTAATTGATAGTGTTTGATCTAATCTTGTTTGTTTGTTCTCCAGGAAATTTTAGAAGATCAAATCATGGCTGAAGAATTTTACAAAACGTTTTACAACGCGTTTACATCCGAGTCTTCCGAAACCTCAACTGTTACGCCAAAAGCTATAACAAAAGCGATTAATGAAAACATTAAACATGATAATTTCTATGGAACACATTCAAAACCACCAACGCTCAAAAGCATTGAAGACTACACTTGGTGGAAAGAACGGTTCATCAACTGGGCAAAAGCTTACGCTCATGAAAGTTGGTTTTGTTTGGAATTCGGTTATAAAAGGCCGGCAGATGATAAAGGAGAAGAAATCCCGCTCAAGAGCTTATCACCAGAAGACAAAAAGGAATTCTCAGCTGAACAGAGAATGATTGCTTTAATTCAATCATCAATTAGAAATGACATGTTTGCTTTACTTCAACATGACGGGTCATCAAAATCTGTCTGGGAAGCTTTACGGGTAAAAGCTGAGGGGGCTAAACAAATCAAGAAAAATAAAATTGCATTATTAAAGAAAGGATTTGATTTGTTTGATAGCTTAAAAGGTGAATCAGTTAGACAAATGATAGAAAGATTTGGTCATTTAAAAATTGAACTTGATCGTTTTGGAATTGTGAAAACTCGAGAAGAAATAATTGATAAGATCATAGAAGCGTTACCACGAGCTGATCAGTGGCAAACGTTTGTATTCATACTGAAAAATGATGCTTTATATGATACAATTTCTCTTGATGTTTTGATAGAAAAGATAGAAAGTCATGAGCTTGAATTGCAGAAGCAAAACAAGATGAGCAGTTCTTCGCATCAACAGAATGTTGGTCTTTATTACAAAGGTGTAATACCTTCGGTGAAAGTTAGTGAATCACCAAAAACAACATTTAGTGGTGTGAAGACAAAAGAACCTTAGACAAGCTCATCAAGCTACAATCCAGGATATCATTCATCTTCATCAAAAGCAAGTGTTGAAGAATCTGAAGAAGTTCTCTGCAACATTGCTCTAAAATTGAAGAATTCTCCGTCTATGAGCATCAATGCAGCAAAGCAACAAATGAGTTTCCTTGCATCTGTTCTGGAATCATATGAAGGTCTAGTAGCTGGCAAAATTGGAAATTCTGAATTGACCAAAGAAGACTATGACCAGATTGATCCGGAAGAGATGGAACTTATTGATATCCACTGGTGTTTAGCGAGCTGCATCAGAAGAGCTCAGAGATATATGGAGATTACTGGGAAGCAGTCAATCGGTGGTCCATCAACTAAGTTGGGATTTGATAAATCCAAAGTGACTTGTTTCAAATGCAAGCAAAGAGGTCATTTCAAGAAAGAATGTCATAATTCTGCAGTTGATGGAAATGAAAATCCTTTCAATGATGATTATTACCGAAAGGCGATTTACCACCGTAGCAAAAAAGAGCCGAAAATAATCAAAAATAATCCCAAGAAGAAAGCTTTACTTATACATCAAGATGATGAAAAAGTGGCAGAGGGTTTTAGTTGGGACAAATACATTCCGCCTGATTCAGGATTGGCTGCTGAAATCAAGAAAAGAAATGAAGAAGATTGTATTGATGATCAAGTCACAGCTCATGGCAGAACAATATCAAAAAGCAAACATTATGTTTTTGTTGCTGAAATCAAAGAGAAAACCAGAGAAGAGATTCTGAGTGAGAAAACATACAGAGAAAGAAACATTGCTTGGAACAGAATTAATGAAATGCAAGAAGAGTATGAAAATGCTGTCAGCAATAAAAGATGGGACAAGAAGCGAGAATGCTATGTCAACAGAATTGGAGAACCTGTTGTTCCCAAGAAAGACATAATTTTTGATGATGTTCTTTTAGTAATTCCTCTGTCCGTCGAATACTATACAAATGTTGGAAAAGATAAAACATATGTGAAAAGTTTTGAAAAACTCATAAGAGATGTTATGACTTCAAGTCTGAGGAAGAGGGATGAAGAGAGAATGAAGAAGAATGTTGATGAAATGGTGAGTGATTTGAAGAAGATCGTTGAGGAAGTTAAAGTTGAAGCAGTGAAAGTTGAAGAAATGAAAGAAAATGAAGAGAACATTATGGTGAATGAAGAAACTGTGAAAGAAGCTGTTATTGAAGAACAGCAGATTGTTGAAGAAGAAATGAAGAAGAAAGAAGAAGAAGCAGTGAAGGATAAGAGTTTGAAAATAGCTGGTGATGATGGTGGTGATACTGGTGTTGGTGTAGAAGAAAAGAAAGAAGATGCTGATCAGAAGCAGACGGAAGCAAACACCGAGGTGTCAATCACTGAGGTAAATTCTGATTCTGAAATTCAAATCAAAATCGTTGAACAGTGCAAGAAATGCATGGAAATGTGCAGTGCTTGTACTGAAAAAGACAAAAAATTCAAAACAAGAGATCTTGAATTTACCAAAATAGAAGAAGTTTTCAAAAATAAATATAATGAAATGCTTGAAAAGGAAAAAGTTTTGAAATATAATGATGAAAAACTTACACAAAAATGAAAAAATTTAGAAAAAGAAAATGAAAATTTAAAAGAAAAGATTTCGAAAATGACAGAAGAATGTGATAAAAAAGAAAATGCATGTCAAGAAATGAAAAAAGAATATGATTCAATAAAATTGACATATCACATTACAAAAGAATATTATGAAGATGTAAAGAGTCAAATGAAACTTATTCAATCGAGATTAAGATATTGTTCTGAAACAACTGATATGTTTAAGCGACAGTATGAAATAAAGCAACAAGTTGTAAATTCTTACATTGAGGATGTTGCTAAGCTAAAACGTCAGATTGTTGAATTAGAACAGGACAATAACAAGTTAAAAAGTTATCATGCGTCATCATATGTGCTTGAAAGAATTTTCAACATAAAACCGGATGGTAAAGATTCTGAGCAAAACAAAAAGGGTATTGGCTCAGAGTTTCATCAAGTCCCACCACCGGAAAAGTTTGCATTTTATGATGATGAAAAGGTCGAAAAAGCTTTCAACATGGTAGATCAATTACCAGATAACATTGACGTAACCTATTCCAAATCTGATGATTCTAGTGATTCAGAGGTGGTAGGTAAGGTCATTGAAAGTGTGTTGAAAGAAGAGTCGGTTGAAACAGGTAAATCTGAATCACAGGATGGAAATGAAGGTAGTTTTCATGAAGAATATCTGAAAAACTCAAAATCTGAGAAAAATTTGAATGATGATTCAAAAGGATTGGTTTATACCATGATTGGATCGGACAAATTATTCTTAGATATTGTATTCCCGATTCAGAATGTGATTTCAGACAAGATTGACAAAGTTTTCAAGATGGTTGAAATTGAAAAATCTGAGATTTCAAAATTTGCTGGAAAAGGTCATAAAACTTTTTATAATAAACCTGGTTACAAGAAGAAAAACATGAAAGCTGGGTTGGGTTATAAGAAGAAACAAAGTTGGAAGAAAAATGAAATGCCAAATTATCAGGAAAAAATAAATTTTGTTCATGGAACGAGTTCAGAAGAAGAGAAAGAACTCCAATTTAGATAACAGTCTAATAAAGAGTTCTATGCTCAAAAGAAAAGGCAACAACCACAGGTCAAGGATGTGTCCAAGAGAACATGTTTCAAATGTGATCAAACAGGACATCTTGCTCGCAAGTGTCCAAATCTAAAACCTGTGGATGTTGAAACAATAAAAAAGTCTGATGATGTTGAAAAACAGAAATCTGAGGATGTGACACAAAGATAAACCAGATTTGATTCGAAACAAACTTGGAGGTACAATACAAACAAGTTTGCTTCAAATCCAACTTGGAAATCAAATCTAAATAGGTTTGATTCTAAACAGACCTGGAATTCTCACACACCCAGATTCAGAACAATGCAAAGTTGGCAAACATCAGTTGATATGACAAAACCCCAACAGTTTTGGAAACCAAATGATGTTCAGAATCAGAATGTTAAAAAAGATTCAAATTTTTACAAACGAGGTACTCCTAAAGGTCAAACATGGAGTGTTAAGAAACAAGTGACTGCGGTTAATTCAAATGATGAAAAAGTTGAAGTGAAAATTGACAAAGTCTTCGTTCAGAATGAAAAAGACTTTCTGTGACAACTCGAGTTTCCGACTTTCTTTTTTTTCGCATTTAGTGCACGTTGACTTTGACTGTGTAGTTGTTTGACTTGTTTAACTTGTAACTGTATACGTTATTTTATAATGAACGCATTGTGGTTGCATGATTTTGTGTTTGGCTTTATAACATGAAACACCTGTCGAAAACTTAAACTGTTTAAAATATGAAAGGACCCGACGAAACAGACTGTTTCGCCATATACATCCCGACGAAACTGATGTGTTTCGCCATCAAGCAACTCGACGAAACAGTGTGTTTCGCCATAGAACTTCACGACGAAACTGATGTGTTTCGTCGGCCCATTGATTCGCAAAGCCCATTAAGGGCCCAGAACGGTAATTCGTGGCTATTAAGTAAAACCGACTTCCTGTTTCACACTTTTAACAAAAAATAGAAACCCTAGAACTCTCCCTTTTGAAAAGGCGAT
The DNA here is from genome assembly GCA_030545235.1 of Helianthus tuberosus. Classification (NCBI taxonomy): domain Eukaryota; kingdom Viridiplantae; phylum Streptophyta; class Magnoliopsida; order Asterales; family Asteraceae; genus Helianthus; species Helianthus tuberosus. The sequence goes on along the minus strand of CM060417.1, from coordinate 113,356,296 downwards.
AACCATCTTCAACCATCATCTTTCTCTCTCGAATCCTCCCTTGTTCATCCCGAATATCTCGGTTAGTGCGTGCTCGTTTAAATCGGTTTCTTTGCCCCTTGATTTCTTTATACATGTTGTGTTTATGCTTGATTTCTGGATTATAGGAGGGTATGTTGATGATACTCGGTTCTGAATGTTGTTTATATGGCCTGATTTTGAATACACATTAGTATCTTGATAGGAATCGATGATATGATGTTGTATGTTAATCTATATGTTGTACACATAACCTAGGGTTCGTGCTAGACGTTAAGAACGGTGATGCTTATGTTATGATGATGTTACGATGATTCTGTGTTGAATGATTTCTGTATGATTGAGGAATTGCTGTTTTACGGCTGTTGGGTTTATGTGTTTTTCGCATCTGCTGTAACTGATGTCTGCGAAACTGAACTGTTCGACGAAACAGAACTCTCGGCGAAACAGAATGTGTTTCGCCAAGAGTAGACGACGAATCAGAAGTTCTGTTTCGCCGGGGGGGGGGGGGGGGACACCTCGACGAAATAGAATGTGTTTCGTCACTATATGTGTTTCGTCACTATATGTATTTCGCCACTATCTGTGTTTCGCCACTATCTGTGTTTCGCCAACATGCGTGTTTCGCCGAATAGCTGATCTGTGCAGTAACTTGAGTTAATTCTGTTAAATGCTAACTGGAATATTTGACTGCTATTAAGTGTAACCATCTTGTATATGATTGTGATTACGTGCTACATGTTTATACGTGCATAACTTGGACACAAACTGATTTCACATACGTGCATACTTTAGGACGTGATTGACTTACTTTGAGCATATACCTAGCATACCGAGCGAAACAAGGTGAGTTCACACTCTTTCTAAGGCATGGGATTCCCGGTGGTTTGGGAATGGGTTAAGAAACTAAAATGGAACCTACATATCCTCCTTGGGTAGGATATGTACCGCCATCCTCCATAGGTAGGATGCCAATATTAATCATGCGTATTCTCCTTGGGTAGAATATGTACGTTCGTCCGGTAGGACAACAACCTGTACGTTCGTCCGGTAGGACAACAACCTGTACGTTCGTCCGGTAGGACAACAACCTGTACGTTCGTCCGCTAGGACAACAACCTAAACGTACGAATACGACTAGTCTACACATGGGAAGCCCCCACTAATCTTCGCACAGATGCCTGAAAAGGCCGCGATACGGCCACTAACCTTCGCACAGATGTCTGGAGGACCGCGATACGGCCACTAATCTTCGCACAGATGTCTGGAGGACCGCGATGGGAATTAATAAGAAACATGGTTTACAAAACGAACAACTGAATTATGAAACGAATTCTATAACTGAATAACAAACTGTGAACTCGCTCAACTAGTTGTTGACTCTCTGTTACATGCCTTGCAGGACCATAGGTACTTTTGGAGCTTGCACGGGAGGCACGGTCGTTGTGGACATGGATCGTGAATGTGTTGTTAAACTTTATGACATTTTGTACTTATACTTATGTTGGGTTTTACATTAATGCTTCCGCTACACACTTGTTTATTTTTGGTTTTGCAAACACCTATCGTATTGATGAATGACTTTTGATATAATTACTTATGTTCAATATGATTGGTGGCTTGATCCTGGTCATGTCACGACTCCAAGCGGTGGTACTCCGCGTGTGGATTTTGGGGGTGTGACAGATTGGTATCAGAGCCATTGGTTATAGAGAACTCGGTTTTAATATGGGGAAAACATTTTTATTAAAACCAGACTATAACCAGAACAGTGCTCTCAACGATCCACAACGACGCCTCGCTCCACGTGCAAGACTCAACATTCTAGGTAATAAGGTTTATGTTTATTGCCTGCATGCTAGAATTACATAGAACCTTGCTCGTGGTATGCTTAGATTACATTGTCTACTACTCGTTATTACCCGAGAACACTTGTGTGCTTACTCTCTTCTGTCATCGCACTATTCGCGAACCTCTCTCACTTATGTTGCATTTGCTATGAAGATCATGGCCGGATGTATTAACTTGACTCAAGCCCAGTTGACGGCTCTCATTAACGAACGAGTTGCTGCGGCACTCGCAACCATACAAGCAGGAGGTCAACACGCTCAGCCACCTGTTTGCACCTTCAAAAATCTCAAGGATTGCCGACCTAATACCTTTAGCGGTACTGAGGGAGTTGTAGGCCTCCTCCATTGGTTCGAAAGGCTCGAAATCGACTTTGAGGTGCGTGATTGCCCTGAGTCTCGTAGAGTAAAGTTTGCTACTGGAACACTCGAAGGTACTGCATTAGCCTGGTGGGAAGCACAGGTTCAAATGTTAGGGCTGGCAGCTGCTAATGCCACCCCCTGGAACGAGTTCAAGGACCTAGTTAAGGAAGAGTTTTGCAGTCGGGAAGACATCCACAAACTAGAGGTGGAGTTCCTCTACTTACAAATGACGGGGTCTGAAATTGAGGCTTATACGAAGAGATCAAATGAATTAGCCACATTTTGTCCCACTATGGTAGACCCTCCCACCAAACGCATCGAGCTGTATCTCAAGGGTCTGGTGCCCGAAATTCAGAGTCATGTGGCCGCAACAAATCTTGGCACTATCCAGCAAGTCACTCGGCTTGCTCATCGTCTCACAGATCAGGCAGTAGAACAAAACAAACTACCAAAACGTGTTAAAGCTGCTACTACATGTGCTTCTAGTGACAACAAACGCAAGTGGGATGGAAACTTGAACAAGGGATTAATTCCGGTTCAGCCTCTGGCGCAGCAGCAGAAGATAGATGACTACCAGAGTCCCAGTCAGCAATTTTCTAGTAGTCGTGGGCAGAGTGGATATCGAGGAAATCATCCAAAGTGTAACAGATGCAATAGGCACCACAGCGGTCAGTGCAACAAGGGTCATTGTCAGAGGTGTCTCAAGATAGGTCATGAAGCTAAGGATTGTCGAAGCTCACGTCCTGTAACTCAAGAACAACAACGACCGCCTCAATCTTCACAGAATCAGCAGCAACAACAAAGATTTAAGGGATGTTTTCAGTGTGATGCTAAAGATCATTTCAAGAGACATTGTCCGCATATAAAACAGGACCAGACTCAGAACCACGACCATGGAAACAGGGACGACATTGGAGATAGCGTTGGGGGAAACAATAGAAACAATGACGCCGAGGCCACATGTACGTGATTGGTCAGGGTGACACAAGGGATGATCCCAACGTAATTATGGGTAAGTTTCTTCTTGACGACTTTTATGTTACTGTATTGTTTGATTCGGGTGCGAATACCAATTTTATGTCTCTAAAAGTTAGCCAAATGTTAAAACATACACCAACTCCCTTGAACACCAAACCTGTCGTAGTGTTAGCTAATGGTAGAAGTCTAGAGGCCACTCATAGTTCAGGGTTGTAATCTTATCCTCGCTGGTCAGACATTCTCTATCGACCTCATTCTTATAGTTCTGGGCAGCACCGATAGCTCGCGCACCGTATCGCTTAGCTCCATCAGAATTGGAAGAACTATCGAAGCAACTACAAGAGCTCTTGGATAAGGGCTTTATACGTCCTAGCTCTTCGCCCTGGGTCCAGTATTATTTGTGAAGAAGGACGGTACCTTCCGCAAGTTTATAGACTACCGCGAACTGAACAAGGTCACCGTGAAGAATCGTTATCCTCTTTCACGCATTGACGACTTATTCGACCAGTTGCAAGGGTCGAGCTATTACTCGAAGATTGACCTGAGGTCAGGTTATCATCAATTGAGAGTCCGGGATGAGGACGTCTCCAAAACAGCATTCAGAACTCGCTACGGCCATTACGAGTTTTTGGTCATGCCATTCGGGCTAACGAACGCGCCTGCGGTTTTCATGGATCTTATGAACAGAGTGTGCAAACCTTATCTTGACAAGTTTGTTATTGTTTTCATTGACGACATTCTGATTTATTCGAAGAATCGGGAGGAACATGAGCAGCATTTATGACTTATTCTGGAACTCCTTCGAACGGAATAACGGTACGCCAAATTTTCGAAATGCGACTTCTGGCTTCGTGAAGTCCACTTTCTAGGCCACGTGGTAAACACGGATGGGATTCATGTCGATCCATCCAAGGTAGATTCGATCAAAAACATTGGCCTGCACCTCGCACACCAACCGAAATACGACAATTCTTGGATTTGGCGGGTTATTACAGACGGTTCATCAAAGATTCCTCAAAGATTGCACAACCGCTTACGCTACTGACACAGAAGGGTATTGTTTATCGCTGGAGTAATGCACAAGAAATAGCGTTTCAACACTTGAAGGATAGACTCTGTAGCGCACCTATCCTCTCACTGCCTGAAGGCACCGATGATTTTGTAGTCTACTGCGATGCATCTATCCAGGGTCTTGGATGTGTATTGATGCAAAGGGATAAAGTTATAACTTATGCCTCGCGCCAACTTAAGATTCACGAACAGAATTACACTACACATGATCTAGAACTGGGAGCTGTTGTCTTTGCGCTCAAGATATGGCGACATTATCTATATGGCACCAAGTGCACCATCTACACCGATCACAGGAGTCTTGAGTATATTTTCAAGCAGAAAGACCTGAACATGCGACAACGTCGATGGGTCGAGCTACTGAACGATTACGAATGTGCTATAAAGTACCATCCAGGCAAGGCCAATGTGGTGGCCGACGCCCTCAGTCGGAAGGATACTATACCTAGGCGTGTACGAGCGTTGCAACTCACTATTCAGTCTAGTCTTCCTTCACAGATACGAGATGCTCAGGTAGAAGCATTGAAACCGGAAAACGCCAGGGCTGAAGCCCTACGCGGCTCAAGACAACGGTTAGAACAAAGGGCAGACGGCGCCTATTATGTAACAGGACGCATCTGGGTCCCACTCTATGGCAACCTACGCGAGCTTGTAATGGATGAAGCTCATAAGTCTCGCTACTCAGTACATCCTGGTTCAGATAAGATGTACCACGACCTCAGAACTACATATTGGTGGCCTAGCATGAAGGCCCACATAGCAACTTACGTTAGAAAGTGTTTGACTTGTGCGAGAGTCAAGGCAGAATATCAGAAACCATCAGGCCCACTCCAGCAACCTGAGATACCACAATGGAAATGGGAGCAAATTTCCATGGATTTTGTTACTGGTCTACCCAGATCTCAACGTGGGAATGATACTATTTGGGTGATCGTGGATCGACTCACAAAGTCTGCTCACTTCTTGGCTATCAAGGAAACGGATAAGTTCTCCACTCTAGCAGACATATACCCTAAGGAAGTTGTCTCGAGGCACGGGGTGCCCACATCTATTATCTCTGATCGTGATGCACGTTTTACTTCAGAACTGTGGCAAGCAATGCACAAATCTTTTGGCTCTCGTTTAGACATGAGCACAGCGTATCATCCTCAGACAGACGGGCAGTCTGAGCGAACTATTCAAACTCTAGAAGACATGCTTCGGGCGTGCGTAATTGACTTTGGCAAGGGCTGGGAAAAGCATCTGCCACTTGTGGAATTTTCATACAACAACAGTTACCACACCAGCATTAAAGCTGCTCCATTTGAGGCATTGTACGGGCGTAAATGCCGATCACCTCTTTGTTGGGCAGAGGTGGGTGACAGTCAGATCACAGGTCCAGAAATGGTAGTTGATACTACTGAAAAGATTGCTCAAATACGACAACGCATGGCGGCAGCACGTGACCGTCAGAAAGTATACGCCGATAAAGACAGGAAAATACTCGAATTCCAAGTTGGGGATCGAGCACTACTCAAAGTTTCACCCTGGAAGGGTGTTGTTCGTTTTGGCAAACGAGGCAAACTCAATCCACGATATGTTGGACCATTTGAAGTCATAGAGAAAATAGGCAAAGTGGCCTACAGACTGAACTTACCAGCTGAACTCAGTGCAGTTCACAACGTCTTTCACGTGTCGAATCTGAAGAAGTTTCAGTCAGATGAGACCCACATAGTTCCTCTGAAGGAGCTCACTATCGACGAACAATTGCATTTCGTCGAGGAACCAGTTGAAATCACGGACCGGGATGTTAAGGTCCTCAAGAACACCAGAATACCACTTGTTCGAGTTCGTTGGAACTCCCGTCGTGGCCCAGAGTTTACCTGGGAACGCGAAGACCAAATGGAACTCAAATATCCCCAGTTGTTCGAAAACAATGCAACTACTACTGAGGCTGAAGCTACTACAGAAGTTTGGGATGAAATCCCAACTCAACGGGGGGATGATGTGACACCCCAGGAAAACCAGTAAACGATAACTTACCTAGCTTCCTCAGTAACCGCATGCTAAATTTCGGGACGAAATTTCTTTCAAGTTGGGGATAATGTGACAACTCGAGTTTCCGACTTTCTTTTTTTTCGCATTTAGTGCACGTTGACTTTGACTGTGTAGTTGTTTGACTTGTTTAACTTGTAACTGTATACGTTATTTTATAATGAACGCATTGTGGTTGCATGATTTTGTGTTTGGCTTTATAACATGAAACACCTGTCGAAAACTTAAACTGTTTAAAATATGAAAGGACCCGACGAAACAGACTGTTTCGCCATATACATCCCGACGAAACTGATGTGTTTCGCCATCAAGCAACTCGACGAAACAGTGTGTTTCGCCATAGAACTTCACGACGAAACTGATGTGTTTCGTCGGCCCATTGATTCGCAAAGCCCATTAAGGGCCCAGAACGGTAATTCGTGGCTATTAAGTAAAACCGACTTCCTGTTTCACACTTTTAACAAAAAATAGAAACCCTAGAACTCTCCCTTTTGAAAAGGCGATAACCATCTTCAACCATCATCTTTCTCTCTCGAATCCTCCCTTGTTCATCCCGAATATCTCGGTTAGTGCGTGCTCGTTTAAATCGGTTTCTTTGCCCCTTGATTTCTTTATACATGTTGTGTTTATGCTTGATTTCTGGATTATAGGAGGGTATGTTGATGATACTCGGTTCTGAATGTTGTTTATATGGCCTGATTTTGAATACACATTAGTATCTTGATAGGAATCGATGATATGATGTTGTATGTTAATCTATATGTTGTACACATAACCTAGGGTTCGTGCTAGACGTTAAGAACGGTGATGCTTATGTTATGATGATGTTACGATGATTCTGTGTTGAATGATTTCTGTATGATTGAGGAATTGCTGTTTTACGGCTGTTGGGTTTATGTGTTTTTCGCATCTGCTGTAACTGATGTCTGCGAAACTGAACTGTTCGACGAAACAGAACTCTCGGCGAAACAGAATGTGTTTCGCCAAGAGTAGACGACGAATCAGAAGTTCTGTTTCGCCGGGGGGGGGGGGGGGGACACCTCGACGAAATAGAATGTGTTTCGTCACTATATGTGTTTCGTCACTATATGTATTTCGCCACTATCTGTGTTTCGCCACTATCTGTGTTTCGCCAACATGCGTGTTTCGCCGAATAGCTGATCTGTGCAGTAACTTGAGTTAATTCTGTTAAATGCTAACTGGAATATTTGACTGCTATTAAGTGTAACCATCTTGCATATGATTGTGATTACGTGCTACATGTTTATACGTGCATAACTTGGACACAAACTGATTTCACATACGTGCATACTTTAGGACGTGATTGACTTACTTTGAGCACATACCTAGCATACCGAGCGAAACAAGGTGAGTTCACACTCTTTCTAAGGCATGGGATTCCCGGTGGTTTGGGAATGGGTTAAGAAACTAAAATGGAACCTACATATCCTCCTTGGGTAGGATATGTACCGCCATCCTCCATAGGTAGGATGCCAATATTAATCATGCGTATTCTCCTTGGGTAGAATATGTACGTTCGTCCGGTAGGACAACAACCTGTACGTTCGTCCGGTAGGACAACAACCTGTACGTTCGTCCGGTAGGACAACAACCTGTACGTTCGTCCGGTAGGACAACAACCTGTACGTTCGTCCGCTAGGACAACAACCTAAACGTACGAATACGACTAGTCTACACATGGGAAGCCCCCACTAATCTTCGCACAGATGCCTGAAAAGGCCGCGATACGGCCACTAACCTTCGCACAGATGTCTGGAGGACCGCGATACGGCCACTAATCTTCGCACAGATGTCTGGAGGACCGCGATGGGAATTAATAAGAAACATGGTTTACAAAACGAACAACTGAATTATGAAACGAATTCTATAACTGAATAACAAACTGTGAACTCGCTCAACTAGTTGTTGACTCTCTGTTACATGCCTTGCAGGACCATAGGTACTTTTGGAGCTTGCACGGGAGGCACGGTCGTTGTGGACATGGATCGTGAATGTGTTGTTAAACTTTATGACATTTTGTACTTATACTTATGTTGGGTTTTACATTAATGCTTCCGCTACACACTTGTTTATTTTTGGTTTTGCAAACACCTATCGTATTGATGAATGACTTTTGATATAATTACTTATGTTCAATATGATTGGTGGCTTGATCCTGGTCATGTCACGACTCCAAGCGGTGGTACTCCGCGTGTGGATTTTGGGGGTGTGACACTTTCCGAAGTTAAATGATGCATATTGTGTAGAAATGCCTAAGGTTAAACAGACCTGGGCTAATTTGTTCAAGTAATTGAGTAAATGTAAATGTGCAGGTGCTCAAGAAAATTGAAGATTGTGAAAATGGAAATCGGAGCAACATGGCACAAGGAGGAGAAGAGGCTGCTGGTCCCTGCGATGGTTAAACAGGGAGTTTGTTTGATTTATGTATATAAATAAACAATATTTCAAAAACCCTAAAAATCCAAAATTTGTCAAAATTATGTTTTTTTAAAAACCAAAAATATGTTTTTAGTTTGTCAAAATTTGAAAAATCAAAAATATGTTTGTTTTTTTTAAATTTGTCAGAAAAAAATCCAAAAATTAAAATTTTAATTGAATATGCCGAAACCCTCACGGCGGAACAAACATGATTAATTTCACAAGATTGAAAAACAGTTTTCAAACTGTAAAATATCAATGTGTTGTAAACATGGGGGTATTTACTGCTTTTCATGCAATTTGGTACACAATAAGCAGAAAATGGATGGCGAGACAAAGCTATCTACATCGGTTTGTCAAATTTTCTTTAAATGGTTTTGCATTTTAGGGGGAGTAAGAATTTTTAGAAAATAAAAAAACATTAGAAAATTTGAAAAAGCCAAAAACATGATAAAATTCAAAAATGAGTTTTGTGTAAAAAGAGGAAATGATAGTACATCAATAGACAATCACAGTACGCTAAAGAAATGGAATGTTTAAATGTGATAAACGGTCTCACTGATGATATGCCAGTAGGTTTTTACACGTTTAGTAGATTGTTTTCGAGATATAAACCTAAATATCAAATACTTGCTTATTTCGTGGGGAACATCTCTCGGATATATAGGTAACCCCTGAAATCTTGTTTGAAGGGCTTTCTATTTCTGACATACTAGGTCTTTGTGCGTGATGATATCTGGGGTATTATACCTGGACTTCTGATTTTGCGGGAGCAATAGCCTAGTCCTCGTATAATGCTCTGCACTTGCTTTAATTCTAAAGCTCACCCTCAGCATAAAAAATGATGAAACATTGCAAAATGCTAATTATGTGCTGTTGAAGAAAAGATCCCCAAACGGGACACACCTAAAGTCGAGCCATCATCTCTTTTTCTGAATGGAAGTTCTAACCTGAGCTCTCATGGCCTCGCATTACCCGTTTACAGATATCATTAGTGTACATTCACCTGTAAGACTGAATATAGGAGTCTAGATACGGGAGTATATTCTGAGGTGGGACACACGAATAAGTTTAAGTTCTTAAAACACTAATCTCGTATCTCGAATCAATTGAAGTTTGTGTGAAAATTTAAGTGAATCAATATACTGACAATCTAAGTGAATCGTTTAAAACTTAAAGTGTTTAAAGCTCAACGGTGCTAGTGATTTGTCATAAACTGATATGATCCTCTGATGCGAACTCAAACAAAAACAATGTTTGTAAATATTTGTTAAACTGCTTTACATTTCAGAAAAATACAAAAAAAAATTGATTTCTACTTTATTTTCGACAACCGATGTCCGACAGCTGAGTTTCAAAATCTAAGTTTGCTGTTTGTGTTTATGAAAATAAACAAGTTCATTAATTTGAAACTTGAAATTTTGTTAAAATCAAAAATAAAAAATAGTTTGTGAAATCTCCAAGGTCATTAAGTTGGACTTGGATGTTTAACTGTGAAGAATTTGGATGCTTAGATTGTTAAAATCTGCTAAAAGAGCCAGGGTTTTCGATCCTGGATATTCAAAACATTGTTACTTATAAATGTTTGAGAGTTGCAGATACTAATCCAGACTACGATCCCAACAGCTGAGTCTAAGGGGGAGTCTGAAGACGAGCTTGAAGCAAGGGGGAGCTTGTATCTGGAAAGTCAGGTGTCAATCCTAAAAGCACGGAAGCTTGACGAAAAGGGGAGCCTGATGAAGATAGAGCTAGCTTGAGATTCTGAACCTCTGAAGAAAAGATCTAAATTGTGATTTTAATGAAAGAGAATAAGATAAAAATTGATGGATACTTACAGTGTTAGATAATTTGGAAAGAGCATGAAGACTGATCAAGACTGAAGATCTGTCATGATAAAGACTCGACACTGAAGACTTCGTCAACATCCAAGGGGGAGTCTGTTAGTGCACTATGTCTGTCGGCTTCGTCTTGTATCGAGTCGTGTAACAAGATAGGATAAACCAGTGCTCAGGATGCAAGAAATCAGGTTTTGTATGATGTGAGTCTATTTCGCACGAAATAGCCAAAGGCTATTTCGCACGAAATGACATATGTTCATTTCGTACGAAATAGAGTTTGTGCTATTCCGTGCGAAATCAGATGTCTATAAATAGTGGAGCATGGTTTGTCATTTGTAACTTTTCTGATTTGGTAGCGAAGCTCTGCCGAATTGTCTCCAGGTGCTGTAAGACTATTATATTAATACAAGAGACATTACAATTGAATCAAGCTGTAAAAAAGTCCGTTTCTCTGAATTCCGCCTTAGATTCGGATCCAAACTCTTCTGAACGACTCATTCAGGTCGCACAACGATCCTACAACATTGAAAAATGCTAATCATGTGCTGTTGAAGAAAAGATCCCCAAAAGGGACACACCTAAAAGTCGAGCCATCATCTCTTTGTCTGAACGGAAGTTCTAACCTGAGCTCTCATGGTCTCGCATTACCCGTTTACAGATATCATTAGTGTACATTCACCTGTAAGACTGAATATAGAAGTCTGGATACGGGAGTATATTCTGAGGTGGGACACGCGAATAAGTTAAGTCCATTAAAACACTAATTCTCGTATCTCGAAACAATTGAACTTTGTGTGAAAATTTAAGTGGATCAATATACAGACAATCTAAGTGAATCCTTTAGAACTTAAAGTCTAAAAAAAGGTCAACGGTGTTAGTGATTTGTCAAAAACTGATATGATCCTCCTACACAAACTCGCAAAAATATTGTCTGTAAATATTTCTTTATTGCATTTTAACACACTGAAAATCTTAGAAAAAACCAAAAAGAATGTGTTTTAGCATAAATTTTGAAAATTCAAAAAGATTTTATTTCATCTTATTTTCGGCAACTGATGTTGAAAAGCTGATTTTCAAAATTCCAAGTGCTAAACATGATGAACAATAACAGGGTTGGGAGAGTTTGTTTGAAATGAGAAATGATTTTGAAATGATTAAATGGTTCATTAATTTGAAACCAAATTTGAGTGTTGCGAATACAAGTGGTTAAGCAGAGATTAAAATTGTTATAAATGAAAAACTTATATTTTGGGTAGAGTATGTGCAGGTAAAAAGCTTTGAAAGAGCTAAGGTTCGACTCCTGAGGATTTCCGCATTAGCATATGCAGATTAGAGCCAGGTTTCTGATCCTGTTGCTACGGAGAACTAGTAGACGTTCCTGAACCTGTGAAAGTTGCAGATAGTGAATTCCAGATTGCGATCCCAGCCTATCGAAAGGGGGAGTCTGAAGTCATAAGAGCCAGATTCAGATTCTGGAATATTGCTCGAGATAGAAGCTGCTGATGCAGATAAACTTAAGGAATCAAGAGATCTGATAAAGAGAATTAGAGAGAGAATAGAGCCAGGTTGAGATTCTGATAGAATATGATAGAGATTGAAGGATGCTTACAGAGAAAGATACTTTGGAGAGAGCGAGAAGACTGATCAAGACTGAAGACTCGACACACTGAAGACTCGTCAACATCCAAGGGGGAGTTTGTTAGTGCATATGTCTGATGACTTCGTCTTGTATCGAGTCATGTATCTAGATAAATAGACCAAGACACGTTGTACGAGAAAAGCGGGAAACAGGTCTGAACCAGCAGGTTCACACGAAGTGGCCAGTTCGTGCGAACTGACCAGTTCGTGCGAACTGACCAGTTCGTGCGAACTGACCAGTTCGTGCGAACTGGACATATGCTGGTTCGTGCGACCTGGGTTGTCCTATATATATGGGGTCTTGGGATTTCATTTGTAACTTGGAGAACTTCTGATTCCGGTAGCGAAGCTCTGCCGAAGTGTCTCCAGCTCGTGTAACGTTGTGAAATCAATGCAATCGACATTTAAACTACTTCTAAGTGTGAATCTAGCTGAATGAAGATCAAATCAATGAATTCCACCTCTGATTTGGTCTAGAACTCTTCTGAACGTCTCGTTTGATCGATTCCCCGATCCTACAGTATTGGATATTGTCTTGTGATATTAATACTTGGTAAATGTTTAAAATTCAGATGGACAACGAAGTGAATCAAGAAAACCAGAATAACAATAATAATGGAAACCAAATAGATAACAGTGCCATCCAACACATAGTGGCACATTGGATTATAGACGCAATGCCATATATTATGAAAACGGTTAAGGAAGCGGATAATAATAAAAGTAATAATGGCAGTAAACGACCACCTACTGAACCAGAACACAACATAAACAATGGACCAATACTTCAAGTGCCCATTCCAAAAAGAAGAAGAACCATGTCCTATGGTTGTTCTTATAAAGAATTCTGGTCCTGTAAACCAATAGAATTCTTGGGCAATGAAGGAGCCATTGCAGCTCTACGCTGGATAGAAAAGACCGAGGCAGTCTTGAAAATAAGCAAGTGCGCAGAAGAGGATAAGATAATGTTTGCCTCCAATCTGTTTAAGAACTCAGCTTTAGAATGGTGGAACACTATCCTCCAGTCCAGGGGAAGTGACCAAGTCTATAATATGGAATGGAATGAGTTTAAGAATATGGTGGAAAGGAAATTCTGTCCTCCCAATGAAAAGGAACAGACAACAAATAAATTCTTAAACCTTAGAATGACTGGAGTGGATAGTAAGGGTTACACTACTACATTCTTTGAATATGCTAGAATAGTACCAACCCTAGCATCACCAGAACCAGTATTAATCTCCCGTTACATCTGGGGATTAATCTGTGAAATTAGACATGTAGTCAAGGCAGCTAGACCCCAAACTATAGAAGATGCTGTAGAACTAGCAAATACCTTGACTAATGAGTTAGTGCGTACACAAGAAGAGAACCAGAGGAGGAACCTAGCTCAAAAGCTTACCCAAGAATTTCGTTATGGAAATTCCAACAGTGGGAAAAATGTAGGTTCTACCTCTGCACCTTACTGTAAGGCCTGCAAGAAGAAGCATTCAGGAAGATGCTCGACCTACTGCAATTTCTGCAAGATACCAGGACACAAGGAAGAAGATTGTTGGAAGAAACCTAGTAATCGAGTGTGCTTCAACTATGGAGAAAAAGGTCACATCAAGCCAAATTGTCCAAAGCTAGCTCCGGCCACAAACAACAAGACTACTAAGAATGCTAGAGCATTTGTTTTGACTACAGAAAAAGCAAAGCTGATCCCGGACTTGATTGCCGGTACGTTTTTAGTTAATGATGTTTTTGCTAAAGTATTATTTGACTCTGGTGCGAACCAAAGTTTTATTAATACTTCATTTTGCAAAATTCTCAATCAACCATTAACTAAACTCCCACAAGAATGTCTAGTAGAGACAACAAATGGAGAAACCATTAAGATTACTGAAATCTTGCAGGGAGCAATGTAACACCTGAAAAACGGGTTTGGTAATCAGACCACGTTAATACTAACGACGGGTAAAAGACCGCTAGTGGTGAAAAATTTACCCGGTAAATAATAAAATTTAAATAAATAAACCTGATATTAATTAAAAGGAGATTAAATACTTTGAGAAAACAAAGTATATAAAAGGCCCGAGTTAACGGGACTTAAAAATACTACGGGTTATGACTTCCCCAAACCCATTAAGTAACTAGGGATATCAACCTAGTTGGTTAAGTGTTGTTAAAACAATAAAAGAAACAAGAAATAGATAACCCTTTAAATAACTTGCGTAAATTTGAGGGACTAAACATGGGCAAATGAGATAAAGTTTTATTAAAACAAAATAAATAAACAAAACACACACACATACGTGTGTGTGTCTACGATTTTAACCAGAGCCAGGGAAGGCCCTCTTGCTCTAAACCCTAAGTTGCAAGAATTGATCAAATCAAAGAGGCAATCAAACCCAAATCGAAAATCCAAGCACAAATTAGTGATCACCTCAGTGAATTAATCACAAGGTACGTTAAATTTCATTATTTGGTTCCATCTTGAATTCTTGATGAACTTATGAAATCGAAATTCGAGCTTGCATGATTGATGTTTAGGTGAAACTAGGATGAAAACATGTCTAGGAACAAACCCTAGTCGCAAAAATTGATGAATTAAGATTGAAAAATAGGAATTTGATGATTAACCATGTATGTGTTAAGTGGGTTTTATAACAAGATGATGAACTCATGAATTCGAATGTTTAAATTGTGAAAACTGATGTTATGATACAAGTTTTAAATGTAGTTCATGAACACTAGACATAGAGGTTTGGTTTTTTTGATATTAATCTTGGTAAAAATGACTAGTTATGAACTAGTTTGTAAATGTATAAAATTATGCCCATTAGGTGTTTGTTAAAATGCCTAAATGAAAGCTAAAATGTTGAAATATCGAGTGAAACGCGCATTTGAATGATATGACAATTTATGCGAAATATGAAGCAATAAGAGTTCTAAATATCATGTTGATTTAGACTTAATTGTGTAAATCATGTGATCGAAAGTAGTTAACTTTTGAAAAGTTAAGTTAACTAATGATGAAGTCGAATAGTAGTTTCGATATAGAAAATAAGTAAGGTGGAATAGTCGTGATTGTTAATGACTAATCTAACCGCCTTGTAAATGATGACGATAGTTTGACGCTTAACGAGCTAGGTGGCGGCTTGGGAAAAGAAGCGGGTCAAAAGGATCTAGTATGAAGAGAAAAGCGAGGCTTGGATGTGAGGTAAGTGAAACTTACACTTCTTTTGTAGAATACGTATATATTCTATAAGTTATAAATACGATAAAGATAATATTCGAAATAAGGGTTCCGACATGATTGATACGAGTCGGAACAAATATAAATGATAAAAATCATGGTTTATGGTAAAAAAAAGGGGGCGAAACGGCGATTTAGTCATGTAATGACTAAGAAATTATGATTTTTCGTTAAGATTTCCTTATAGTGTAACTAATAATGAGAAAAAGGATAGAAATGGAAGTTTAGTCAAGTATCGACTAATGTAAATTGAACTTAAAAGGATTACCATGGCGTAAGCCGAAATGGGTTGACCGTGTAAGAAAATAATTATGAGAAAAAGGATCGTGTGGTAAAATCCGAAATGGGTCGGATGTGTGAATTGAAAAATTAAAAACCATGTCTTTATTTTATGTAAATGTTTGGTCATATAGTCCAAACAGGTCAAATGGCGGTGATAACACCATTTGACAATATCGACTAATGATTGTTGTCAAGTCATATGCTAACAGGAGCAAATAGCAATTTGAAAAACTGCGACACCATAGAATATCGGTTAATTAAGCGAGGTATAAAACGGGTCTATATGTTGACTCGAGCCAGGTACGCATATTTAGATTTATAGTTAATAGTGATATTTTGGTCAATTATTAGTGAATGTCCTTGATCGTAAATGGGGGACTAAAATTGACCAAAAAGCCCTTGATGGGTAAATTGGGAAAACGACCCATATGGGTTGTTTAGTATGTATTTTGTTTAGTTAGAAACAAGTTAGTGCTTCTAAACTTAAACGGGTCAAAAGTTTTAGTAAATCAATTTCAAGCCGAACTTGAAATTCTATATTTTGAGAAGTTAGATATCAGGTTTCAACTCCATAAGATGGAGAATTAAATTACGATCGTGTAGAAAAAAGAATCGGGTGAAACGGAATTGTAAAATGAAAGTTATGTGCGTTTTGTGCCTTATAGGATTGGGTTCAAGAGTTGGGTATCTGCAGCTCCAAAATATACAACTTTCTGCCGAAAAGGGTTAGTCGCGCTACGCGACAACAAAGATGGAACGCGGTCGGGGCACGTGACAATGGTCGCGGCACGCGACAAATATAGGGAGCCCTGTCGCGGCACGCGACAGGGGTGAAATCTTAAATTTTTGCTTGTTTTGCTTATTCGTCTAAAAGAAACTGACGAAACATGTTATAAAATGATCAAATCTAACCATTGAGTTGGTTTTAATTCCAGGTGAATGATGTGGGCCTTCCAGATGAAGATCAAGTGTCTAACAAGAACCGAACACAAGAAAAACAAAGCTTCCGCATGTTGTTTCGTCGTTATTCTAAACGACGAACTCATACATTATGTTGTATTCTTTTTATAACGAAAAGTTTTTAATTTATCCGTATTTTGTTTTTCAATGTATATGTAGTCACAATTACATGTATATTTTCTTAAATTATTGAAAAACTGTTAAATGATGCGAAGGGTGTTACAAGTTGGTAATCAGAGCTCATGGTTAAGGAATAAAGTGTGTTCGGTTCGAGACTTGATCGCAAAATCCAGTAAGTGTATTTTATTAATGGTTTAGCATGTTAAAGTGTTGTAAACAACACAGAGTTATCGTGTACCCCAATTAAATGATTGGTATAGTTAACGAAATCACGTGCGTTGACACATGTAGTAGGAAGCCTCGTATTAAAATACGAGCAATTATTGATATTGACATTACTAACCTTTGTAAATGTTTTAATTGAAGGATACTTGCATCTAAAGATGGTGAGGGTGTAACAAGTGACAGATATGATAAAGGAACGGTCCAAAGTATGACAAGCAGAGCATACTCACCAAGGACCTAAATCGCGTAACAGTCGCGAGTAAGGTTAATAGCAAGGAAAGCCCATTAGGGCAAGCATTTACCAGGTGCATGTTTTTAGATCTATTGCACAAATAGTAATATGCAACAAATACGTAGAGACTGACCGTTGCATATGTAAATTAAAAACTTGGAAAACCTGAATAGAATACCTATCCAGGATATTATTTCCAAGAAAACTAAATAGAGGCATTACTTACATGGGGTGTAATGTGAAAATTATAAAAGGTCATGTATATCAGGTGTTGACCGCTTACTCTTGCCAAGTAAGTAGTGAACACGTGGCACCATGAACTTTTTATGATGTACATACTTAGATCCGATGTAGTAAGGACGGGGTGAACGGTATGAATTAAAAAGGTACCCAAATGAATCAAATAAGTAAGATGTTTGATAGCAAACGTCAACGCAAGTCAGATGACGGAAGCGTATTACGTTAGAATAACGAGCCCGAGAGAAGGGACAAGGATTAAGGTAAATGAAAATGCAGACCGACTAATAGGAATGCTAAGGCATAGGGATAAAAGTTTGACTGTCACAAGTGATGAAATTCACACAGACAAGTCAAGCGAATTAAAAAAAATAAATAATAATAAAATAATAATAAAGGACGTGATTGAATAAAAGCGATGGATTTCGCTAAGACGACCAGATTAGTTAAAACGAAGTCTTAATACATACCGGGACAATTACTTTGATAATGACTTCGGTAAAATACCCGATAGATGGGTGGGATTTTGAAAGTATGCATAAACCAAGAGACGGGAACGCGAAACAGAAAGTCAAAAGACTCGGATTGTGAGTTATAACTAAAAGATGATGAAATTTCGCAAACATAAATTTTGATAATTATGTTCAACTATTTCAAAGTTGGACGGGTCGAATAAGGAACGAAGTTTGACGTTCACAAGTGATGAAATTTCACACGAACAAGTCAAACGAGTTAAACTAAGAATAACTTTTGATAATGTAAGTAAGCGCGAACCGAATAAATGAAAGCGCGAGATGTTAACAAATCTATATAAAGGGTTATGGGTAAGCATAGAAAGGAATAACGCAAACCAGTGAAACTAGAGAGTTAAAAACATTAAGATAGAGAACCCGGATAACGGGCTGTAAAGAAATATAAGTATGAACCGGATAACGGTAAGCGAAGAACAAACCGACGTGTAAATGACGGAAGAAGTCATAGAGTCGGAAGAATAATTCGAAAGAAAACAAAGGTAGCATTAGACTTCAGTCAAGGTCAAATGAAATACAAAAGCGAAAATAAATGATTCTAAACATAAAAAGGGGGTACCTTGACACCATAAATATATATATACAGTTGAATAAAGACTCGAATAAAAGATAATCTATGGGATCATCATAACCTACGGGATTATAAGTAGTGTTAAAGTCTAATGGGACCAAAAAGACATTCGGGTCACAAATAAAAGGAAACGAATTGTAGGGATCTCACCTTAAAAGGGTAAAAAGGTGAAAATCTAAATAAATAACCTACGAGGCTAAGTGAAAGAACCTACGGGTCATATGGGTTAAGCGTGGGAATTAGTTATAATTCCCCGCATTAAATAATAACGGAAAGGAATAGATCATCGGAAGTAACATTCCTAGAAATGAGAGAAAGAGGTAAGATAAAGAGGAAACGTAAACTAAAAATTTAGTTTTTAATGAAAAGCAACGTTTTAACAAAACATAAGTGGTATGAGGTGATTTAGAAAATCTTAAACACACATAAGGTCGGAGATGGCAAAATAGTATACCCGGGTGACGGGGTATGAAGTGACGGCGAATAATTAGTCTGGCCGGTAAACCATTCAAAGTCAAGATAATGTCCTTACCAATACAAAGAGCTTGTTAATATAAGACAAGTGCGGAATAAGCATGTTTACAGACTAATGTGACTGAGGGGTCAAGTGATAACTCGGTCAAATAGGTGACAAAGATAAGAAATATAAGATGAAAAATACGGTTCGTAAGGATTTACACGTGAAGGACGCACATGCCAATACGAATGGTAAATATTGACCAAAAAGGATGTATGCTTTAAAAACGAAACTAAGTTTGTTTAGTCTAAATCAATGAACTACGTAAATAAGGTTTCGGGGACGAAACCTCTTTAAGGGGGTAGACTTGTAACACCTCAAAAACGGGTTTGGTAATCAAACCACGTTAATACTAACGACGGGTAAAAGACCGCTAGTGGTGAAAAATTTACCCGGTAAATAATAAAATTTAAATAAATAAATCTAGTATTAATTAAAAGGAGGTTAAATACTTTGAGAAAACAAAGTATATAAAAGGCCCGAGTTAACGGGACTTAAAATACTACGGGTTATGACTTCCCCAAACCCATTAAGTAACTAGGGATGTCAACCTAGTTGGTTAAGTGTTGTTAAAACAATAAAAGAAACAAGAAATAGATAACCCTTTAAATAACTTGGGTAAATTTGAGGGACTAAACATGGGCAAATGAGATAAAGTTTTATTAAAACAAAATAAATAACCAAAACACACACACATACGTGTGTGTGTCTGCGATTTTAACCAGAGCCAGGGAAGGCCCTCTTGCTCAAAACCCTAAGTTGCAAGAATTGATCAAATCAAAGAGGCAATCAAACCCAAATCGAAAATCCAAGCACAAATTAGTGATCACCTCAGTGAATTGATCACAAGGTATGTTAAATTTCATTATTTGGTTCCATCTTGAATTCTTGATGAACTTATGAAATCGAAATTCGAGCTTGCATGATTGATGTTTAGGTGAAACTAGGATGAATCCATGTCTAGGAACAAACCCTAGTCGAAAAATTGATGAATTAAGATTGAAAAATAGGAATTTGATGATTAACCATGTATGTGTTAAGTGGGTTTTATAACAAGATGATGAACTCATGAATTCGAATGTTTAAATTGTGAAAACTGATGTTATGATACAAGTTTTAAATGTAGTTCATTAACAATAAACATAGAGGTTTGGTTTTTTTATGTTAATCTTGGTAAAAATGACTAGTTATGAACTAGTTTGTAAATGTGTAAAATTATGCCCATTAGGTGTTTGTTAAAATGCCTAAATGAAAGCTAAAATGTTGAAATCTCGAGTGAAACACACATTTGAATGATATGACAATTTATGCGAAATATGAAGCGATAAGAGTTCTAAATATCATGTTGATTTAGACTTAATTATGTAAACCATGTGATCGAAAGTAGTTAACTTTTGATAAGTTAAGTTAACTAATGATGAAGTCGAATAGTAGTTTCGACATAGAAAATAAGTAAGGTGGAATAGTCGTGATTGTTAATGACTAATCTAACCGCCTTGTAAATGATGACGATAGTTTGACGCTTAACGAGCTAGGTGGCGGCTTGGGAAAAGAAGCGGGTCAAATGGATCTAGTATGAAGAGAAAAGCGTGGCTTGGATGCGAGGTAAGTGAAACTTACACTTCTTTTGTAGAATACGTATATATTCTATAAGTTATAAATACGATAAAGATAATATTCGAAATAAGGTTTCCGACACGATTGATACGAGTCGGAACAAATATAAATGATAAAAATCATGGTTTATGGTAAAAAAAAAAGGGGCGAAACGGCGATTTAGTCATGTAATGACTAAGAAATTTTGATTTTTCGTTAAGATTACCTTATAGTGTAACTAATAATGAGAAAAAGGATAGAAATGGAAATTTAGTCAAGTATCGACTAATGTAAATTGAACTTAAAAGGATAACCATGGCGTAAGCCGAAATGGGTTGACCGTGTAAGAAAATAAATTATGAGGAAAAGGATCGTGTGGTAAAATCCGAAATGGGTCGGATGTGTGAATTGAAAAATTAAACACCATGTCTTTAGTTTATGTAAATGTTTGGTCATATAGTCCAAACGGGTCAAATGGTGGTGATAACACCATTTGACAATGTCGACTAATGATTGTTGTCAAGTCATATGCTAACAGGAGCGAATAACAATTTGGAAAATTGCGACACCATAGAATATTAGTTAATTAAGCGAGGTATAAAACGGGTCTATATGTTGACTCGAGCCAGGTACGGATATTTAGATTTATAGTTAATAGTGATATTTTGGTCAATTATTAGTGAAAGTCCTTCTTCGTAAATGGGGGACTAAAATTGACCAAAAAGCCCTTGATGGGTAAATTGGGCAAACGACCCATATGGGTTGTTTAGGAATTTGCATGATGAATATGGATTATGGGTAGATATTTTAGATATGTAATTACGAAGCGTGAAAAGAAAAAAAGCTAGTTTTAGACTAACTTGCTTAAATCCCCTAAACGGGTCAAAACGAATCTATGCGCATAGCTTGCGTACTAGCTGCGTAATTCATAAGAATTACGAACCCGAGTTAAATATTTTGTGTTAAATGCATTGGATGATGTATTTTGTTTAGTTAGAAACAAGTTAGTGCTTCTAAACTTAAACGGGTCAAAAGTTTTAGTAAATCAATTTCAAGCCGAAGGCTTGAAATCCTATATTTTGAGAAGTTAGATATCGGGTTTCAACTTCATAAGATGGAGAATTAAATTACGATCGCGTAGGAAAAAGAATCGGGTGAAACGGAATTGTAAAATGAAAGTTATGCGCATTTTGTGCCTAATAGGATTGGGTTCAAGAGCTGGGTATCTGCAGCTCCAAAATATACAACTTTCTGCCGAAAAGGGTTAGTCGCGTTGCGCGACAACAAAGATGGAATGTGGTGGCGGCACGCGACAGGTATAGGGAGCCCTGTCGCGGCACGCGACAGGGGTGAAATCTAAAATTTTTGCTTGTTTTGCTTATTCGGCTCAAAGAAACTGACGAAACATGTTATAAAATGATCAAATCTAACGTTTGAGTTGGTTTTGATTCCAGGTGAATGATGTGGGCCTTCCGGATGAAGATCAAGTGTCTAACAAGAACCGAACACAAGAAAAACGAAGCTTCCGCATGTTGTTTCGGCGTTATTCTAAACGACGAACTCATGCATTATGTTGTATTCTTTTTATAACGAAAAGTTTGTAATTTATCCGTATTTAGTTTTTCAATGTATATGTAGTCACAATTACATGTATATTTTCTTAAATTATTGAAAAACTGTTAAATGATGCGAAGGGTATAACAATGGATTTTGTTACCAAACTACCCAAAACAAGAAAAGGTAATGATACAATCTGGGTGATTGTAGACAAGCTAACCAAGTCGGCTCATTTCTTGCCGATGAAGGAAACTTTCAGTATGGAATAGTTAGCAAAGTTGTATGTAAATGAAATAGTTTCATTACATGGAATACCTTTATCAATTGTTTCTGATAGAGATAGCCGTTTTACTTCTCATTTTTGGACAAGTTTCCAAAAAGCAATGGGAACCAAGCTGAATCTAAGTACCGCTTATCATCCTCAAACGGACGGACAAAGCGAAAGGACAATTCAGCCAATGGAGGATATACTTAGAGCTTGTGTAATTGATTTCGGAGGAAATTGGGACGATCACTTACCATTAATAGAATTTTCCTACAACAACAGCTATCATACCAGTATTAACGCTGCACCATTTGAAGCACTGTATGGACGAAAGTGCCGAACTCAAGTCTGATGGGCATAAATTGGAGAAAAGCAACTATCTGGACCAGAAATAGTACAAGAAACAACTGACAAGATTGTTCAAGTCAAGGAAAGACTGAAAGCAGCACGCGATCGATAGAAGAGTTACGCTGATAATAGGCGAAAACCTTTGGAATTTCAAGTAGGCGATAAGGTATTATTAAAGGTCTCTCCTTGGAAAGGAGTGGTAAGATTTATCAAGAGGGGAAAGCTAAGCCCCATGTATGTTGGACCTTTTGAGATTATTAGAAGAATAGGACCTGTAGCCTATCAGCTACAACTGCCAGAGGAGATGGCAGGAATACATGATGTATTTCATGTATGTAATCTCAAAAAGTGTTTAGCCGATGAATCACTAGTAGTGCCTCTTAAGGATATAGAGATAAATGAGAAGTTAAAATTTGTAAAAAGACCACTACAGATTGAAGACAGGAAAGTCAAGAATCTCAAACACAAGAGATTAGTTCTAGTCAAAGTAAAATGGGATTCCAAAAGAGGACCAGAATACACTTGGGAGCTTGAATCAGAAATGCAAAGAAAATATCCACTCCTGTTCCAGTAGACCTCGAGGACGAGTTCTAAAATAAGGTGGGGAGGATATAACAACCCTCCTAAAATATTTCCGACACCCCTAATATAATTAGAATGTCCCTATATGCCCTAAAATACACCCCGTATATGAAAACGGGTCCCGAATACCTTTATTTTTACAAAAATTAAATAAAATCAAAATTCAGTCCTTGCTCGCGGGCCTCGAAGAAGTAAGCCAAGGCTTACGCGGGCCGCGACAGTTCAAGGTCAGGCCGGTACCCGGTGCCGCCACGTGGCAACAACGTGTTGGGTCTAGTGGTTGAGTCGGACAAGCTAGGGCTTACTGTAGTTAGCCTCGCGGGCCGCGAAGCCCTTTGCTGATCCTTACGCGGGGCGCAACAAGGTGGTCGAACAGAACTATAAATAGGAGGCTTCGGCTTTCATTTTTCGACGCTCACAATTCACAATTCTCTCTCTAATTTCTTTAGTGTAGACACCATACCCGGGCATTATACCCCCCTAAATAACGAAGTTCTGCCTCGTTGTAAGTATCATAACCCCCGGTTACGTATTAGATACGCTGCCCGATTGATCTAGCGCTCTGTAATGGCTGTCGAGGTTCTGCCCGACGTAGTCGTTGGAGTTCTGTCTCGGGGAGGGTATAACTAATGTAAATATTGGGTTATTATACTAACACGTGTGCATTGTTTAGTTAATAGATTATAACCAGGAAAACACAAAGGAAAACCCTAAAGTTACAATGTGAGTAATCTCCTTTTTGTAAACCTTTTTGCAAACTGTTTTTACAAAACCTCAATTGTTTAAAATTATAATTAACAGTGATTGAGTATTTGTATTCTACAATTATCGTCGGTATGTTGAGGTTTTGTATACAAAATTTATTACTACACTGTGAGTAGTAACATGACCACAAGTTGGGTTGATAGTACCGTGGGTGGTAATTAAAGTAGAAAAATAAACAAATGTAATTGCGAGATCGCCCTCAATGCTGTAAACGGTTTCACCTGTCTTGATTAAATTGGGATTCACTCACCAGTATTTTCCACTGACAAAATGTTTTTAAACGCGTTTCAGGTAACAATGTGAAAGCCAAATAGAAGCCAGCTGGACAGCACTAAAGGCTTGAAAAAGTGGCTATAAAAAGTTACCTAAATAAAGAAGATGTTTTTATTTAATAAAATATGGTTTATCCCTATAAATCAGTTTGTAATGAAAACTTGGGTTTATCCCAATATATTTATTAATATCAAATGTGGTGTTTTACTCTGATAAAATATTTCCTAACTACGGTCCTGATGAAATTTCCACAGCCAAATAATGATAAACACCGATACCACTGATACTGGCCGCGGCCGCCCGTTCCTGGGTAAATAGGGGACGAGGGTTGCGACACAGTTATGTATATATATATATATATAGGAAGGTTTAAATGAGAACGCTAAATATTACGAGAACCGTGAGAACGAATTAAAAATCCACAAGAACTTGATCAAAAACAATGCAAATTCAGAAAAAGTTAGAAATTTAATTTACACATTTAAATTTACGTGAACTCGTAAATAAAGAAAATTTACACTTGTGTAAATTTGTCATTTACATATGTGTAAATTTGTTATATTTACACATGTGTAAAAGTTCTAGTAAGAGTGATTTTGACAGGGAGAAATGAATTATTTGATATTGTAAATTCTTTTTTTGATGTTATATTTTAATAACAATGAGGTTTGTATTAAAAAAATGATTTTGATTGGGTTTTTCATTCGTTCTCACGGTTCTCACAAATATATATAGGGGATTGATCATGAGAAAACTTATATTATATTTATGAGAAAACTCTGTCTCTAAACACTAATCCCTAAACTCTAAACACTAATCCCTAAACTCTAAGAAATAAACCCTTAACTCTAAAAGTTAAACGCTAAAAGCTAATGCCTAAAAGATAAAAACTAAATGCTAAAGTTAAACCTTAAGACTATCACCATTGGTGAATTTCTCCCAACCTAGGTTGCCCAAATAAATTAAAGAAAAAGAAAAATTCTATTTTTCTCGACAACCTGGTTGGCCAAGCAACCCAAGGTTGCAAGAGGTTGGCCATGCTCTTTTGCCACTTGTCAAAATTGGATTGGTTCTATCTTCTAATTTTCTTTTTTTATTTTATTTTCTAACTATCAATTCCCCCAATAATTTAATTAATCGAATAATTTTTAATATTTAAACTTAATAACAAAACTAAATAAACCGTATTTCCTAAAATAAATTTGTGAACATTACGATATAAATTTTATTAAAAACCGAGTTCGTTTGAGAAAATATATTTTTCAGTATATTATATATAATGATTGTTTAACTTTTTAACTTTTTAATATTTTCCAGATCGTTTGAAAGTATATCACACTTTTGTTTATTTTTTTGTGAACATGCAAATATAAAATTTATAAAAATTGATATATTGTATTAATTGTTTTTTATCTAACATTATCTTATTTGCTACATGTCAACATTCTATTGTTTTGTTAGATTTTTTTGATAAAATTTCTTTTTTATTTTTAATAACTTTTTATATTTAAAATAATAAAGTTTAAAAATATAAACATTTTTATTAGTTATAATAAATTTTATAGAATAAATTATAACCTAAGGCATATTTATTTAATAAAAAAATGGTTTAGGTTGGGTTGTAAATGAGTGTGAAAGGTTGAGTTGGGGTGGGGAGTGTAGGTGGAAAAGAGAGAAATTGTTTTTTTATTAAAAGTTGGGTTGAGTTGGGTTGGGTTGGGTTGTGAATGTGGATAGTCTAAGAGCATTCATTTCCCTTCCTCCATCTCTATTTCAATAATTTCACTAAAAATCACTACATTTTCTCTATCTTTATCACTTAAATAATATTTTTAATGCTTTTATCATTATATTTTCTCTCTCCTCCACTCACAACCACTATCAAAAAATATTAAAAATTAATAGGTGTGAACAATATTCACTCAAATATATAGATAAACAGTAACATTTTTTATCTCATCCACTCAAAATCACTTTTTATAATATGTAGAACTCACTAACATAAAATGCAGAATAAGATGTGAATGCTTTAACCTCTAAAGTTAAACCCAAACCCCAAAAAACAAATCCCAGAAAAAATTCAACACAAATCTCAATTGTTTGATAGAGTTTTCTCGAGTATTTCACGAAGAAAGAGTCTTCTTATGATCATCCACCAGGTTTGGTCATTTTTGTCACTTTAGTCCAAAAATGAAACATTTTGTAACTGGACACCTGATGTTTCATATTTGCTGTCATTTCCCTCCAAATCACTAACTCAGTTAAAATGTATCGTTAACTCTTGGACGATTTTGCCAATTCCCAAACCTCAGGGACAATTTTTGGAAATTTACCCATTTACTCTTTTATGTTTAATTTTTTTATCGTTAAGTAAAAAATAATTATAGATATAATATATATACATTCACACACATTTGCATACACTTACTTATTAGTTTAATTTTCTTTTTAACCTTTAAAATAAAAAATAATAAATTAACCATATAATATTGTATATACACACATTGGCAAAGCTTTCTTCGGCTAATGGGGTAGTACTCACACTTAAGCACACTTAATTGTGGAGTTCAGATGAGATCCACAACCAATGCGCCCAAAATGAGTTGGTGATATTTGTGGCGGTAATATCTTATGACCCAGTATCTCTCCTATGGACAGAACAAAACAGAATGATGTGTGATTTGCCTAGAGTTTTACAAACACTCCCCTCCATTGGGACTCATCGTACGTACTAGATGAAGTTTTCCCCACTATCATAATCGGAGATGTGGGGTTATCCAAAGGTGTTATCCTGAACATCCATGGGATTCATCATCCTTGATGTGGTTTGACACACTACCCCGAACGGCATAAGAGTTGCTCTAATACCATTTATAATATCTGAACTCTCATACCACCAATATTGTCCCGCTATGAACTCACGGGTTTATCTTTTAATGCCCCGTCAGAGACTTCTAAGGAAGCCACCTATCCTTATACTACTCCCTAATGAGTGGTTAAACTATGGAGTTCTGATAAGATTAGGGCTGAGCAGTATACGGTTCAGAACCGCCAGAACCGGGGAACTGAACCGGAACCGCTAGATCTAAACCGTATTTTTGTATATAGGGTCCGGTTCCGGTTCTTAAATTTGGGTAAAAACGGTTCCCGGTTCGATTTCGGTTAAAACCACGGTTCCAGTTAAAGAACCGCTAGAACCAGTTGGGATTATAAATATTTAAAACCCTATTTTATTAATGGGTTTTTCATAATCATACTACCATCCTAATTCTTATTCCCTCCTCTTATATTCATTCCACAATCTCATCTTTCATCTTCTAATTCTTCTCTATCTCTCAATCCAAACCCTAATTGCTATCATACAAGTTCATCTCCATCAACACCCTGCAAATACATGTACGCTATTTTACATGACCTTTTTTTATGATTGCATATATTTCTTTCTAGATGTTTGCTTTCTGATATATATAGTTTTCTGTAAGTGAAAATAAAAATTGAACAAAAATAATCAAATCAAAGTTGATCAAATTGTAAATGTGTATATAAATAGTGTATCGCTTGGTAAATACAGTAGATGCATTACTGATCAATCTATTCACGTGAACCAAATAAAGTAGATGCATTATTCGTTTATTTTTTTAATTGCTAACAGTTGGTTTCATTTAGATGTTTATGGGAAGATTGAGAGGATGAAGATCGAATGAAGTTTGAAGATGTTTGTTTTAATTGTTAACACGATGGTTGTAATAGTTTTATTTAGGCTTGAAATTTTTTATTGTTGCTTTGCTACTTATATTTTGGTTGGTTTGAACTTTGAATGTTGCAACTCTTAATTAATGTTTTAAATGGTTTGATTTGTTTTGTTTTTATTGAATTGTTAATATCACGATTTAATTGTCAGCCGGTTCCCGCGAGAACCGTTTACACGAGAACCGTTTAACCGGTTCGGAACCGAACCGGAACCGTTATAATACGGTTCGGTTCTGGTTCTTAAATTTAGCAATTAACGGTTCTAGTTCGTTTCCAGTTCAGTTCGGTTTGGTCCGATTCTGAACCGTTGCACAGCCCTAGATAAGATCCATGATTAACGTGTCTAAAATGCGTTGGTGATATTTATGGAAGAGAACTCTTATGGCCAATATCTCTTGTGGACATAACATACTCAAACTATATGGGATTTGCCTATGGTATTATCGGAATGGAGGACCAGGAGAAACTTGGTGGAGACAATTTTCTTATAACTTGGTGGCGAGTTTTAGGCAACTTCTTAGTCTAATGGCGGATTTGGCTAGCGAGTTATTAGTATAGCTACAGAAGAATAAGGGGGTCTAGAAAGTGGAGAAGAGGAAGGAAGAGATAAGATATTGTTTATGTGGGTTCTACCATATTATATTATTGTTGGTGCATGCGTCTGTCGACTTCGCCTTGTATCAAGTCTTGTACTAGTATTGTTAGATCAGGACACGTTGTACGAGGAAAATAGGAGGTTTTGAGTGTGTTTGAGCTAATTCCGTTTGAATGAGCTAATTCCGCTTGAAAGAGACATGTGCAGTTTCAAGCGAAATTAACTTGATTAATTCCGTTTGAAATGGCAACTGCCACTTTCAAACGGAATCAGCTCATCTATAAATAGCCTCCAAACGAAATCATTTGTAACATTCATGTTTCCGGTACCGAAGTGCTGCCGATGTGTGTGCTGATCTGAAAATTTGTTATAATCAATATACAAGACTTTAAAGTGTGAATCAAGCTGTTTTTCAAGTCTGTTTCTTTGTTTCTGCCTCTGAAACAGACAAGAACTCTTCTGATTGACTCGTTTGGGTCACAGAACGATCCTACAAGTGGTATCAGAGCTCAGGAGGAAGAGTTCTTGCCAAAATAGCCTTATTTTCTGATTTCTACACGTTCTTTTACAAAATTAGCAAGATTTTATGGTCAAAATGGTTTGAATTTCATACATGTCATGCGAAACAGTGTTTTAAAGAATCCTTGAGAATATTGGACATTAATTCGGCTTAAAATTGATAAAAACTTTAATTCCGTTTGAAAACCAGATCGAAAAAGATGACGTCAGCAGCATTTCAAACGAGATTAGCATTTGATTTCGCTTGAAAGTGCTATTCCGCTTGAAAAGTTCACCTAATTCCGCTTGAAATACTTGATTTCGTTTCTGGGTGTAATTCCGTTTGAGAAGTTTCAAACGAAATTAGTGATTTCGTTTCAAATTGATATTCCGTTTGAAAGTGTGGTGTTTCAAACGAAATTAGGTGAAAAATTTGCTGAAGCATGGAAGAAGAATTTTACAATGCGTTTGCGACACCGATTGCTCCTGTTACTGCTGCTGAAACATTGTACAGTGAGAATGAAACTGGAACTCATCAAAAACCACCAAAACTGATGTACATTGAAGATTTTCAAGGATGGAAAAATCGATTCGAGAACTGGGTGCAAGCTTACAAATTTGACGCATGGTGTTCATTGGAGAAAGACTACGAAAAACCGAAAAATGAACCTGGGCTTGAAAAGGGTTTCAGTGACTTTTCAGAGATTGATAAATTGAAGTATACAAGTGAAAAAATGATGATTAGTATTCTTTAACAAGCAATTAAAGAAGACATCTTTGTTTTGCTCCAACATGAGGGTACTGCTAGGTCTATTTGGACGGCATTGATTCAAAAGTTCAAAGGAAGCGCAGATATGATCAAAAACAAAAAGGCATTATTGAAGAAATTATTTGATATGTTTGCAGCTTTTGATCATGAAACAACAAAGATGACCATTGATAGATATTGTCATTTGGTGTTGGAAATGGGAAGATTGGATATTAAGAAAGATGATGATGAATGGGTTGATAAACTTGCTGATGCATTACCACAGTAAAAATGGGGAACTTATCTGTTGATTGTGAAACACATGAGAAAATCAGAAAATATGAATCTGGCACAGTTTATTCAAAAGATTGAAGAGCATGAGTTAGATATTCAGAAGACAGCAATCATGAAGAATCCAAATGCTCAACAAGATGTCAGTTTATATTACAAAGGGAACAAGTTTGAGGCTACCTCCAGCCCTAGCCCAAAGATCCAAACTGGTTTCAGTGCTGATACTTCATCTGGAACAAAGGGTAGTAATTTGACACAGAGTGGTGGATCTTCGTCCTCGTATTCAAGTTTTGATCCAAATTACACAATACCAAGTCCTCAACAACAGAATTCAACAAATCTTCAATGCAATGTCACTTTGAACATTCAAAATGGTCAAAATTTGTCTCCAGAAATAGCCAAGCAACACATGGCATCACTCGTTGCTATGTTGGAATCTTATGAAAGTTTGATTGCTGGCAAGATTGGAAATCCGATGCTTACAAAAGAAGATTACGACCAAATTGATGCAGAGGAACTTGAGTTGATGGATGTGAAGTGGTGTTTAGCCAGTGCTGTTAGAAGAGCAGAAAAATTTACACAAATCACTGGTAGAGATGATTTTCGGGGAATGAGTGAATCTCCAATAGGGTTTGACAAATCGAAAGTCACCTGTTTTCATTGCAAAGGAAAGGGAAATTTTAAACGAGAATGCAAAAACAAAGAAGTAACTGGAAGACAAGATGGAAAGAATGATTATTATCAAAAGTCAATTTTTCATCAGATTGTTCAACAACCACAAATTGCTAAACAACCACAAACTGCTCATGCACGTACCATTGAAGAGAAAAGAGCTTGTTTTGGAATAATTGATCAAGATGATGAATTTGTTGCAGAGGGTTTTAGCTGGGATAAATACATTCCACCTGGTTCAGGTCTTGTTGCTAGAATTCTAGAAGAAGAAGAAGAAGTCAAATCTAGTTCAAAAAGAATACCGATTTTTCCAGATCTAGGAAGTGATATTGATACCGATGATGAGGAAGAATATCTTAATAAAGCTAGAAAATGCATAGATCCTGACAGTTTTAATTTGTTTTTTTCAGATAAAGTTGAGTTGTTGAATCAAAAGAAGATTGCCAGATTGAGGACAGAGCTGGAAGCAGCAAGAATCCTTGCTGATGAAAAAGCAAAGACAGAAGCTGGAGAAGTTAATGTTGAACCAGTGACTGAAAAAGTTATAGAAAAATTTGTTGAAGTGGAGAAAGTGGTAGAAAAAATTGTCGAAGTTGAAAAAATAGTCGAAGTTGAAAAACTCGTTGAAGTTGAGAAAATCGTAGAGGTAAAAAAAATTGTTGAAGTTGATAAGATTGTTGAGGTTGAAAAGATAGTTGAGATTGTTAAACCTTGTGAGAAATGTTCAGAATCTTGCAAACATTGTGAGGAGAAAGACAAGAAGATTGTTGAACTGGAAGAGATGAAAGAGAATTTGTTGTCTGATGTGAAGTATGTGAAGGAGTCGTATGATGTTCTGAACAGAACAGTTGATAGTCTGAAAAAGACAAATTTAGAAGTTGAAACTGCTCAGATGAAAATGAATTCAACTTTAATGACAAAGCAAAAAGTCATAAATGAGTATATTGAAGATTGTGCATAGTTAAAGAAAGATTTGGAACTCGAAAAGATTGAGAGTGAAAAAATCAAAAGGTTACTGTTGAGTTATACAACATGTGATTATTTGATTGATCGAGTTTATCCTACTGTTGCAGGTCTTGAAGCATTCAGAGATGACAAGATAGAAGATATTGATACTGATACTGGTAAGAAACAAAGTGTCAAGTATAACAAGTGTCCGCCCCCGATTTATGAAAGTTATTCTCCTAGAAAACCGAATGAGGAATGTCTAAAAAAGGCAATCAACATCAAATTAAAGTCTGAAACCATTGATGAGTTACCAGATAATATTGATGTAACATTCACAGCGTCTGACACTGATCATGAGTCTGAGTTGATAAAGAAAATGGTTGATCAGGTGTTGGATATGGATGAAGAGTCAAAGTCGGAGTCTAAATCTGAAAGTCCGAGTTCGTCAGAAAAGAGTCCGAGTTCACCGGTTAAAAGGGTTTACAATAAAGAATTCTTGTTATCAAAATCTAATTTGAATGATGAAACAATCAAAGTGGCATATACTTTGAATGATTCAGACAAATTATATTCTGATGAAGAATTTCCAATAAGAAGTGTCAAATCTGAAATGATTAAACAGGTTTTCAAATTAACAGAAATTAATATTTCTGAAATAAAAGATTTAAATCTTTCTGAAAAACCTAAAAAGTACACTTCAAGAGTTCAACAGAGATTGAACTAGAAAAAGGGTTACAGTTCTGGTTCAGGTTATCGAAAGAAACCAAACCATAACGGTAATTTCAAAAAGCAAGGATTAGGTTTTAGTTCTTCGGAAAATTATAAAAATGAGAAAAATTATAAATCAAAAACAAAATTTGTTTCAGGAGGAAGTTCTAAAGAAGAGCAGAAGAAACCATTCTGGAAACAGTCAAATCAAGAGTTTCTTGCTGAAGTAAAGAAGAATGTGAAGAAATTTTCTCAAAGAGTTGACAAAAGAACTTGTTTCAAATGTCAAAAGGTTGGACATATCGCTTGGAATTGTCAACAGTTCAACAACACAAAACAGGGAGTTTCTTTTAACTCTAAAGTGAAAAAGAAATGTGTTGATAAAACCGTACAATCAACTGAGAAATCTAAAGTGTTTGAAAATTCAACTTTCGAAACTGGTGAAAATTCAAAACTTTTTTACAAAAGAAAAGTTGATTTAAACAAACAAAGATGGGTTGTAAAATTTGAGAGTAGTTCTGACAATGAATCTGATTCCATAAAATCAGATGAGTCATTTGTTGAGAAGAAGATTGAGAATTCCGTTCCAGAGGTGAACGATGAAAATTTTCCAAAACTGTCAAAGGAAAATTTGAAGTTGAAAGTGGGTAAAACTGAAATTTAGGTCAATTCTTTGCTGGTAAGAAAGAATTTGATGCTGAAAAAGTGTTTAATGGAAAAGTTAAACATATCTTTGGGAAGATGGTTGATGGGAAGGTTAAAAGTGCAAAAGAATTTTACAAATCAAAATGTTGGTGGGATAGATGTGTACCAGAATCTCCCAAGGCTGGTCAGGCTTGGGGGAAAGTACTTCCTAACTAAAATTCTGACTTGCCAGAGCTCCCAAGTTGATAATCGTGGAGCAGGAATCGGCATCCTCCTACAAGTGGTTATTTGGTAAACCTACAAGTGGTAGTTGTTCTTAAAATTGTTATTTTTTTTTTTTTGAATTTTACAATTGGTTTTTGGTTGATAAGTGAACCTACAAGTGGTTAAGGAAGGTTTTCACTTACAAATGGTAAATCAAGGACATTAAGTTGTACTTGTTTTTCCTACAAGTGGTATTTTGGAAAACAATGTGATGAATGAATCCTCATACCTACAAGTAGTAAA
Organism: Helianthus tuberosus; assembly: GCA_030545235.1. NCBI lineage: Eukaryota > Viridiplantae > Streptophyta > Magnoliopsida > Asterales > Asteraceae > Helianthus > Helianthus tuberosus. The sequence goes on along the minus strand of CM060417.1, from coordinate 113,322,413 downwards.
TTCAACAAAACTTATTTTCCTGAAAAACTATTTGATTAAAACAAACTTAAGTGTTTTGAAATCACAATGGGAAAATAGTTTGTTGTAAGGGGGAGTTCTGATTGTTTATGCCAAGTGGATGGCGACCTGAAGTGATTTGATATCAGTTGTCACTTTACTTGTACAGTTTGTTTTCAAATTTCCTTTAAATGATTTTGAATTTTAGGGGGAGTAAGAATTTTTAGAAAATCCAAAAACATTAGAAAATTTGAAAAAGTCAAAAACATGATAAAATAAAAAAATGAGTTTTGTTGTGTAAAAGAGGAAATGATAGTACATCAGTGGACGATCACAGCATGCTAAAGAATTGTAAAGTTAAAATGTGATAAACGGTCTCACTGATGATGTGCCAGTAGGTTTTTGCACATTTAGTAGATTGTGACGAGAAATAAACCTAAGTATTCAAACTTGCTTAATTCGTGGGTAACATCTCTTGGATATATGGGTAACCCCCGAAATCTTGTTTGAAAGGTCCCTCTTTCTGAGATACTAGGTCTTTATACTCAGTGATATCTGAGGTATTATCCCGGGACTTCTGATTTTGCGGAAGCAATGGCCTAGTCTCAGCATAAAAAATGATTAAACATTGAAAAATGCTAATCATGTGCTGTTGTAAAAAAGATCCTCTAAAGGGGACCCACCAAAAGTCGAAGCTGTCATCTCTCTGCTGAACGGAAGTTCTGACCTGAGCTCTCACGGTTTCGCAATTAACCCTTTACAGATATCATCTGTGGTATACTCACCTGTAAGACTGAATATTGGGATCTGGATACGGGAGTATATTCTGAGGTGGGACACACGAATAAGTTTAAGTATCTAAAACATTAATCTCGTATCTCGAAACAGTTGAATTTTGTGTGAAAATTTAAGTGGATCAGTATACTGACAATCTAAGTGAATCGTTTAGAACTTAAAATGTTTAAAGCTTAACGGTGTTGGTGATTTGTCTTATAAACTGATATGATCCTCTTACATAAACTCACAAAAATATTGCATGCAAATATTTCTTTACTGCATTTCATCTCTGTTATATCAAAAATCCAAAAAGATTTTCGGTGTGTTTTAGCATAAATTTTGAAAAATTCAAAAAGATTTTAGACAACTGATGTTGAAAAGCTGATTTTCAAAATTCAAGTGCTAAACATGACGAACAGGTTTGGGAATGTATGTTTGAAAAGATTTTCTTACAAGTGGTTCATCAGAGATTTTATATATTAAATCATTTTAGTGAATAATTGAAAATGATGTGATTAGTTTGTGTCTACAAGTGGTAAGCAGAGAATAAATTTGTCAAAATTTTATTTTTATGAAACTTATGTTTTGGGTAGAGAATATGCAGGTGAACCAGGAATCGATCCTGAACCTGTAAATATGTGAACTGTGAAAGCCAGACTATGATCCCAGCATAACTCAAGGGGGATTCTGCTAGTGGTTTAACATCCGAGGAGAGGAGAGTCTGTAGATGCAAGAGCCACGTGGAGATCCTGAAGATAAATAGAAGAGAGGATAGATAATGCTTATACTGTCAAATATTTTGAAAGAGCCCAAAGACTGATAAAGGCTGAAGACGTTGAAGACTCGACACTTAAGACTCGTCAACATTCGAGGGGGAGTCTGTTGGTGCATGCGTCTCTCGACTTCGTCTTTGTATCGAGTCTTGTACTAGTATTGTTAGATCAGGACACGTTGTACGAGGAAAATAGGAGGTTTTGAGTGTGTTTGAGCTAATTCCGTTTGAGTGAGCTAATTCCGCTTAAAAGAGACATGTGCAGTTTCAAGCGAAATTAACTTGATTAATTCCGTTTGAAATGGAAACTGCCACTTTCAAACGGAATCAGCTCATCTATAAATAGCCTCCAAACGAAATCATTTGTAACATTCATGTTTCCGGTACCGAAGTGCTGCCGATGTGTCTGCTGATCTGAAAATTTGTTATAATCAATATACAAGACTTTAAAGTGTGAATCAAGCTGTTTTTCAAGTCTGTTTCTTTGTTTCCGCCTCTGAAACAGACAAGAACTCTTCTGATTGACTCGTTTGGGTCACAGAACGATCCTACAATTATAGAGTAAACTTCAATTTTCGTCCGTGTGGTTTGCTGATTGTAACATTCTCAGTTCAATAACTTTAAAAATTGCATTTATCATCCATTAGTTTGCTGATTTTAACAGTTTCAGTCCACACTTGTGTTAGACTTTAACAGTTTCAGTCCACACCAATGTTAGTGGTGTGAACTGAAACTGTTAAAATCAGCAAACTAATGGACTGAAACTGTTAAAATCAGCAAACTTATGGACGATAAATGCATTCTTTTAATTATTGCACTTAGAGTGTTAAAATCCGCAAACCACAGGGATGAAAATTGAAGTTTACTCTATATTATACGAGCATTCACATTCAATCCCTTATCGTTATTATTATAATTACATCAAAAATCACTATTTGTTTCTCTCATTTTCAATTAAATAATTTTTATAACTTTATCATTACCTTTTCTCTCTTCTCAACTCACAACCACTTTCATAAATATTAAAAAAATTATAGAGTTGAACAGTGTTTCTCATATTTTACAGATGAAGATGGACAGTAACAATTTTTTTCTCTCTCACAACCACTTAAAACCATTCATTATAATATAAGTAACTCGCCCACGTAAAGTTAAAAGATCCATTGTAAATGCTTTAACTTCCTTACTATCTTTAGCCAAGTATTTTATTATATAACATTTAAAATCAATGGGTATTATAGAAATCTTAACGGACAATGAGTTTAACATCAATGGGTATTTATCATTTATTAAGAATTTGAGAGAAATCTCAACGTACAATGAGACTAGGACCAAACATGTTAGAGGAATGGGGGTTGAAGGAAAAGATGAATGGGTTAGAGGGATGAAAAAGGAGCATGATATTTCATTCATGGCGATGCAAGAAACAAAAACGAGTGAATTGGATCGGTTATCAATAGGCCGATTCTGGGGTTGTGGAGATTACGAGTATGAGGTAGTTAATCCGGTTGGTCTTTCAGGTGGTTTGGTTTGTGTTTGGGACCCAGGGGTGTTTCTGAGAACAAACGTTCATAAGAGTCGACATTTTCTTATGATCAATGGGAGTATGAAGGAGAGTAATATGAAGATGAATATTATCAATGTTTATGGCCCTCATATTAATGTCCAGAAACGATTGTTGTGGCAAGAGATACAGGAGAAGATGCGAGATCATGATGGGTGGTGGATCTTGTTGGGCGATTTTAATACGGTTAGGAGTTCGGAGGAAAGGAAGAACACAACATTCGATGGTACTAGCGCTATGGACTTCAACTCTTTTATTGATAATACGGGGTTGGTGGAGTATGTTATGAAGGGTAGGAAATACACCTTCTTGGCAGGAAAAGGAAAGGGTAACAAGCAAAGTAAAATAGATAGAATATTGGTGTGTATGGATATGTTTAACAAATGGCCGGAGGCGTGCTTGCGAGCGCTTCCAAGGGGTTTGTCGGACCATTGCCCTTTAGTTCTAAACATGGTTAACAAGAAGTTTGGCCCGAAACCGTTTCGTTGGTTCAACTCGTGGGGTATAAAAGATGGTTGTGTTGAGGTTGTTAAAGAAGCGTTGGGTATGCAAAGTGATAATCTTTCGGCTGATCAAGTATTGCATCGAAAGCTACAGTGTGTGAGAAAAAAATTAAGAAAATGGAGAGATGATATGATCCAAAAGGAAAATGAAGAAATGGAGAATTGTCAAAGAGATGTTCAACGTTTGGACCTTCAAATGGAAACTGGAGACCTTAATGAGGAAGAAATGTGGATTATGGAAGAAAGCAAATGTCGTATTGAAGAAATAACCTCGGGACGTAACAAAGATATAAAGCAAAGAGCGCGTATGAAGTGGGCTTCGATGGGCAATGATAATACCGCTTACTTTCATAGAGTTATCAATGGGCGAAAGGCGATGAATTCTATTCCGGGGATAGATGTCGATGGTGTGTGGATGACGAAGCCGAACATAGTTAAAAGAGAAGTTTTAAAGTTTTTTCGAAGCCATTTTTCGGAGGTGTTCAAGCATAGACCTCAGATTGTTTGCGAGGGGATCCAGAAAGTTTCTACTTTAAAAGCCGAAGATATGGTCAGGCGATTTTCTAAGGATGAAATAAAGAATGCCGTGTTCGAGTGTGGTACGGATAAGGCGCCCGGACCGGATGGTTTTAACTTCCATTTTGTACAGAAATTTTGGGTCGACTTGGAGTCGGATTTCTATAGTATTTTCACCGAGTTCTATGATACGGGATACATAAGTCCCAAATGTAGTACTTCTTTCATCACTTTGATCCCAAAGTGTAAAAACCCGGTTACTATGAAAGACTACAGGCCTATAAATCTTATTGGTATGATAAGCAAAGTGATATCGAAGGTGTTGGCGAATAGGATAAAAAATGTTATTGGTGATGTGATCTCCGAGTCTCAAACTGCCTTCGTTAAAGATAGGTACATTTTGGATGGCCCCCTAATTTTGAATGAGGTTATCGCTTGGTTAAAAAGAAGAGATAAGAAAGCTTTTTTGTTGAAGATAGATTTCGAGAAGGCTTATGATAATGTGAATTGGGTTTTTTTGATTTCTATTATGGAGCAAATGGGCTTCCCGAATAGATGGTGTATGTGGATTATGGGGATTCTTCAGTCGGCTAGATCGTCTATTTTGGTCAACGGGTCTCCTACGTTTGAGTTTAAATGTCAAAAAGGACTCCGACAAGGAGATCCGTTGTCTCCGTTTTTATTCTTGGTGGTTATGGAAGCTCTATCATGCGTTCTCAACAGAGCGGTATCTATAGGGGAATTCCAAGGGGTGAGGTTGGGCAAAGATGGTACCATAATTTCACATTTATTTTATGCCGATGATGCCCTTATTTTAGGTGATTGGTCGGATGTTAATGTGATTAAGGTGGCGAGAATTTTGAGATGTTTTCACATTTGCTCGGGGTTGAGAATTAATATTAATAAGTCAAACTTGTACGGGATCGGCACTAGCGAAAGTGAGATGGAGAATACGGCTTTGGTGTTGGGATGTAAACGAGGGGATTTTCCTTTCGATTACCTGGGGATTAGAGTAGGTGCAAATATGAATAGATGTTGTCATTGGAAGAAGGTGGTTGATGTGTTTGAAGCAAGGCTTTCTTCGTGGAAAGCTAAGCTTCTTTCTATTGGTGGTCGTGTTATACTTATCAAGGCGGTTCTTGAAAGCATTCCCATATATTATTTTTCGCTATATAAAGCCCCGGTGAAAATAATAGACACTTTAGAGCGTTTGATGAATAAATTTTTATGGTCGGGGATGAGTGACAACAATAAAATTCATTGGGTAAATTGGAATAGAGTTACCATGCCAAAAAAGTTTGGGGGTTTGGGGATCAAGAGATTGAAAGAGATAAACGAAGCGCTCCTTTTTAAGTGGGTTTGGAGGTATAGGGCGGAGAAGGATTGTTTGTGGCGTAGGGTGGTTAATGCTTGTCATAAAAATATTAATAGTTGGGAGGTCCTTCCGGTTAATAAAAACGGTGTGGGTTGTTGGAAGACGATCGTGAAAGTCGGAGGATCTTTAAAAGCGAATGATGTTTATCTACACACTATGGTGAGGTCGAAGCTGGGAAATGGGGAGGGTGTGCGATTTTGGTTAGATGTTTGGATGGGTGAATGTGCTTTAAAAGATAAATGGCCAAACTTATTTAGGTTGGAAAACAATAAAACTTGTTTAGTCTCTGATCGTTTAAAGGTTGATAATGATCGAGTTCAACTAGAAGCGGGCTGGAGTAATCTGCTGCATTCGGAAGAAGATTTCCAGCAATGGAATCGGCTTTGTGTTGGTTTGGAAAATGTGAAGATGTCTACAACTGAAGATAAATGGATGTGGAGTGGGGAGAAAAACAAGAACTTCTCGGTTAAGTCGGTTAGAAAGTTGCTGAGAAATGGTGATGCTTACGGTAATGTGTTTGTTTTAAAGTGGATTTCGTGGGTGCCTTTAAAGTGTTTGATTATGGCTTGGCGCGCGGAGATGAATCGGTTGCCGACTAAGGTGGAATTGGTGAAAAGAGGTGTTTATATTCCTAATACGCTTTGTGTTTGGTGTGATTATCATGAGGAGACATCTATGCATGTCCTTGCCGATTGCATCATAGCGATAAATGTTTGGGAGCGGATTGGGAAATGGTGTGGTTTGGAGCCGATATATGCGTTTGAAATTAAAGATTTGTTACAAGTGTACAAAAAAGTTTCGGGCGGCAAGATGAAACGGAAAATTGTGCATGGTGTGATGATTGTGACGATGTGGTCTCTTTGGAAAGCTAGAAATGATTCGGCGTTTAATGGGAAAAAAGTGGCTATTGGGGATGTAGTTTCGAGTGTGAAGTCCCTTTCGTATTTGTGGCTAAAGAATAGATCTAAATGTAACAATATAGGTTGGAAAGATTGGTGTCGGTCCCCTTTGTATATGTTGTAGTTGGTTTGTGCCTTGGTCCTTGTTTTAAGGACCGGTGTGACGTTTTTTAATGAAAGTTTATTTTCAAAAAAAAAAAAATGTTATCCTCGAACAAACATTAAAGACTAAAGGTGTAACTAATGAAATTTTAGGATCAAAACAATAGTATAACCATACCACATAGACTATTGATGTAATTAATAATTTGAAAAAAAGACATTTGAGAACCCATAAAAAAACTTTATATATTTTCAACTACTACAAACCCAAGTGTCGGCACCGACACGGGAATAGTTGTGCCCCTTTATTGGGCAAAATGGGCGGCAAACCAATAGTGCCAGGCAGCTGCCTGACACTCCCCTGTTAGCCCAATAAATTTACGATTTTATCCCGCTTTAAAATTACGATTTTTTCATTAGTTTAAAAATATGTTTTTGCCCCCACTTAAAAATAAATTTACGCTTTCGCTCCCAGCTAAACATTTCAATTTTGCACTCGGTTAAAAATTACGATTTTGCCCCGTTTCAATTTACAGTTTTGCCATTAGTTTTTCCCCTTAAAATTACGATTTCCCCATCAGTTCAAAATTATGTTTTTACCCCCACTTAAAAATAAACTTACGCTTTTGCTCCCAGCTAAAAATTCCAACTTTGCCCTCGGTTCAAAATTACGATCTTGCCCCGTATAAATTTATAATTTTGCCATTAGTTTTTTTTTCTCACACACAAGTTACGATTTTGCCCTCAACTTAAATTTATATTTTGCCCATCGGTTTTGTTTGTTTTCCTGGTGAAACTACAATTTTGCCCCCAGTGTAAAATTACAGTCGTGCCGGCAGCTTCCTGGCACTCCCCCGTTGGTCCATTTACTTTACGATTAATCCCCGAATTAAAATTATGATTTCGCCCTCAGTTAAAAATTACGTTTTTCCAATCGTTTTAGTTTTTTTTAGCAAAAGTAGAAAACATTTTTTTAATTGGTTGACTCGATTTAATTTTTTTCCGTGTCAAGGAGCCGCCTAACACTCGCTCATTAGTCCTGAAAAATTACAGTTTATTGCCCTAATCCGAAAAATATCGTTTTAGTTTTTTTTCCTACCAAAATTATTGTTGTGTTTTTTTAATTGATTGAGAATTATTCGGTTATCGCCCCGCAACGCGGACGGGGCATCAACTAGTGTAACAATATTATAAATATAACATCTACTGTTCATTGTTCATATTTGTTTATTACTAGTTGATGCCCCGCCCGCGTTGCGGGGCGATGACCGAATAATAAGCGAGTGTTAGGCAGCTCATTGACACGAAAAACAATTAAATCGAGTAAACCAATTAAAAAAACACTTTTATAGTTTAAAAAAAAAACTAAAACAATGGCAATATTGTAATTTTTAACTAAGGGAAAGTTGTATCTTTTGACGGGGGTAAAATCGTAATTTGCCAAAAGCTAAAGTAATGGCAGTATTGTAAATTTGAACCAGGGGCAAAGTTGTAAATTTTCACAGGGGCAAATTTGTAATTTTGAACTTGGGGTAACAGCGTAATATAAATTTGAACTAAGGGCACAATCGTAATTTTAAGCTGGAGGTAAAAGCACATTTTTATTTTGAACCGAGGGCAAAATCGTAATTTTGAGTTGGGGGCAAAAACATAATTTTATTTTGAACTGGGGAAAAAAACGTAATTTTGAATTGCGGGCGAAATCACAATTTTTTAAACGGGGAAAAATCACATTTTTGAACAGAGGGCAAAATCGTAATTTTTAGCTAGGGGTAAAAACAGATTTTTATTTTGAACTGGGGGCGAAAAGATAATTTTGAGCTGAGGGCAAAACCACAATTTTATTTTGAATGGAGGGAAAAATCGTAATTTTGAGCTGGGGACAAAAGCGTAATTTTATTTTGAGCTGGGGGTAAAACCGTAATTTTGAAGAGGGACAAAAACGTGATTTTAGAATGGATATAAAATAATAAACTGGTTGGTCCAATGGGAGAGTGCCAGGCAATGTCGTAATTTTGAATTGAGGGTAAGATCGTAATTTTGAGATGGGGACAAAAAGTGTAATTTTATTTTGAGCTGAGGGCAAAAACGTAATTTTAAAATGAATATAAATCAATAAACGTCTTGGTCCAATGGGAGAGTGCCAGACAGCTGCCTAAGCTGGGGGCAAAGCATAAATTTATTTTCTAACTGGGGGCAAGATCGAAATTTTAAACAGGGAATAAAATCGTAATTTGGCAAGACCTATAAATAACTATTTTATGCAGGATAAAATCGTAATATTTTTACTGAGGGCAAAATCGTAATTTTTAGCTGGGGGCAAAACAAAAATTTTATTTTGAACTGGTGGCGAAACTGGGGACCAAATTGTAATTTGGCAGGATTGTAGCGGTGGACAAAAGTATAATTTTTTTTCAACCAAGGCAAAATCATAAATTTAAGCCGGGGGCAAAGCATAAATTTAATTTCTAACTGGGGGCAAGATCGTAATTTTAAACAGGGGATAAAATCGTAATTTGACAGGATATATAAATAACTATTTTATGTAAAAAAAATAATAAAAAAAAAAGACAAAAGGTTGCCACCACTTTAGGCCAACCAACTAACAATACTATTCCCGCCGACATATCAAAGTAATGTTTGTATGTGTTGTAAATTCCCCCATTTGGTTTTTGTATATGGTTTTTGTATATGTAGGAAATTCTCTTTTTCAATACGAACATAGCCTTTGTATGCTTCATTATTAATCTCTTTTTCAACACGAACATAGCCGTTGTTTGCTTCACAAAGTACGTGTTGGTTTTTTCTACTTTTGATTAAAAATACTTTAAATAGTTTTAAATCGAAAATTCTTCTTGTTTAAAAGATTGCTTTCAATTTTCTTTGTCTAAACTGTATAAAAACTTTAGACTGTTTTAGAAAAAAAAAAAAAAAAAAAAAACGTTTAATCATTTATAAAAACTTAAACTGGCATCTATAAAATAATTTATGAGTGATTAACATCACTTATAATACTTTGAACTATTTTTTGTCGTATACCATAAGTACCAGAAAATGAAATGCATCTCCTTCACCCACAAGAAATGCATCTCCTTCATCCACCCTAGCAGTGGCGAAACTAGAAGAAAAATTTAGGGATATTCCAATTATTTTACTGTATATTTATAGAACGGAATTTTTTTACCTACATTACGGGACGGGACTGATCCTCAAAATTCAAGTGCTCTAGGCGAGCCAAAAAAGGTCCTTAGGCTTTACCAAATTAAATCTTATAAATTAGTTTTTTTTAATGTTATTAGTATTTAGGTTAACGAATCAATATTAACCATTTCACATTTGGGCTAGGCTTTATAAATTAATATTGGCAATAAGTTTTTAGGTTTTAGATTGGGCTAGGTTTATTTTTAATTTTTAGATCGGACTTGCATCAATATTATCATTATCAACATTTGGAGTTGTTTCATTCAGAATTGTATCATCATCACCAAAATTCTGAATAACCTAACAAAATTCAAAATATAGAAACACAAACTAGCCAAGAAATCAAACTATGAAAGCACAAGAAGAAAAGAATACACAAACAATCTGCGAATTTTGACCAGTCGATGTTGGTTCGAATTTTGATCAGTTCTGCGACTGCACTGCTGCTTCTACTCGTTCGAAAATCGAAATTATGATCAGTTTTGCTTGACTGCTTGTTCGATTTTTTAACAGTCTCACACAGGTTACACTTTGTCGAATTTGATCAGTTTCTGCACTTTGTCGCTGCTGATGTTATGGAGTTCAGATGCTTGTGCCTTGTACGACGTTTGGTTTCCACAAATCTGTTGTCGCGCCCCTGCCCTATATTCAAAGGGTTATTATTTGTTTTGGTCTAAAATATTAGTTGGGTTGGGACGTGGGCTTACACAACAATTGGGCTTACATTCAAAGGTTTATTATTTCTTTTGGGCTAACTTTTTTTTGTCAGGGGTATCCTCGTAGTTGTTTAGGGGTATCCTCTGTATAAAACCGACAAAAAAATACACTACTGATACGAAGTTGAGCCGTAGCCCGTACTAAGGCTCGTTGAATGCTAGTTCCGCCCTGCACCCGAGAGACTATTTTTTTTCCAATACCCACTATTATTATTGATTCCTTCTAATTCTTGATAAAACAATATCATAGGCTACTATTCATGTCCTAGTCAACTTTTAATATGAGCACATACTAGAAACTGAGCTAGACACATCCATGTTTTCATGTCTTAACACTTCAAATCAGATTCACCATTCTGAGTCAGTCGATGAGCCCTCTCAGATGTAGGTCTTTTAGAAGTCTATTATTGAATTCACCGGACCCGACAATACCCGTTTGGGGAATGTCCAGTGCCAAAGTCACTGAATGCGTAAGTCGTCAATCCCTTGAACGGACCATGACATGTACTTTATATGTTGAGTTACTGGCGGTCATTTTACGAAAGGTTTATAATATGCCCTTGTGTGTTTCCTATTGAGGCATATACTCGAGGGGTGGGTGTAGGGTAGACGAATTTCAATTTTAAAGCAGATTCTTCATTAATTTGATAGAGAAGATGACCGAGATTTCTTGATCTGCTGGCGAACTGATTCCAAGAGAGCTCGGATTGAATCGATATTGCTATCTAAACTCTGTTATTAAATATCTCATTCACTTCTCAATACTATTTTTTTCTAGAGTGGGCCATGATGGTGAAAACTACTTCATGCCCTATGATGATAAACATATGTATTACCTAAAAAGATATGAGTCTGTAAGAAAATATATTGAAAGGACATTCGGAGAGTCAAAGAAACAATGGACTATCATTGCTCGACCGACATACATACAAGATAGGAAAAGTTTAAAGAACTTAATATGTGCATGCATTATCATACATAATATGATCTTAAAGGACTCAGGCAGAGCCATTTGTGCTGATTATGACGATTTTATTCAATCACTAACCTCACTACTGCGCTCCGATAAGCAACTTGATATCCAATATATAGTACGACATAGGGAGACACATTTGAAGCGACAAGCAGATTTGCTAGAACATCTACGGTTTATGTCACACCCCAAAAATACCACATGCGGAAACCCTGCGATGTCACACCCGAACCGATGACGGAAACATCGGGGTGCGAGCACTAAGCGTTCAGATTGCTCATGAAGTTCCATAACACTAGATATTTCAATAGAATTTAAGTAGATTTCATGATATAAATTATCTAACAACCAAATCAAATGTCATTAAGATTACATCACCAAATAAGATTGTTCGAATATCTAAATTAACAAGGCGACGTTTCTAAGCATCTCCTAGCTTGATTTCCATGCATTCCAAAGCAACCTATTAGCCTGCAACATGTATTAAAATATCAATACAAAAGTATTGGCGAGTATACAAGTTTGATATTAGAATAATAGATTTAAAACAACTCATATACACAATGTAAGTAATAAAAATAGTTTCAGCCGTGCTAGTGTCGCGGTCCACGCAGTGATAGCCCAAGTATCCCGATGCTTTGGTGTTTACCCAAGACTCAAGGTAAACTAGAATCCTCCTAACAATACCCCCCGAGAATAATGGGAGAGGTGCATCTCCTATAGCGCTACTATTGTTAAGGCGGAACTACATACCCTGGATTAAACGTCACCTAGCACAAAATAGAATACTAGAATGCACAAGTTTTCACATACACATAAGATAGAGTTTAGACTTCAAAAAGATTCAAGTTTATATAGAATACATGTTACACCCCAAAGTTTAAAAGTAAAAAGGGGATCGAGTATACTCACAGTGATTGCTTAACAGCTGCAACTGTTATTGGATCAAAGGGAGCTCTTTTAGAATTAGCCTGATTGAATTACAATACGATAAGAGTTGGGCAGAATAACGGGGTTGCTCAAAGTGTCAAATTGGTCACTGGCTGGATGGCTGTCCGATCGGATGGCTGTCCGATCGGATTGCCAGTCGGTTGGTGACATGTATGTGAGAGGAGTCAGATGGCTGCCCGATCAGATGGCCATCCGATCGGATTGCCACTTGACTTGCAAGTTGGGAACAATAGGGTGACTGCCCGATCGGACGACTGTTCGATCGGGTCGCCACTCAATCCGACTGGTTTGTACCTCGGTCATCTCAATCGGACGGCTGCTCGATCGGACGACTGTCCGATCGGGTTGACATTTGATCAAGACTCTCAAGTTTTGAAAGGTTAACAAGTGTTTTAAAGGTTTTCAAAACAAGTATCACCTGATAGGGTGGTTGTCCGATCAGATGACGGTCCGATCGGGTTGCCGCTCGATCGGGCGACCCTTGTTCCCGTTTACCAAGGTTATAAAAATTCTAAGTTTCTAGTTTAACGGAGATGGCACGACACGTACTGTGACAACAGTAAACTTGTTTGCACAAGGCCGTCCTGATCGGGTGGCAATCACCCCTGTACAATCAGTCGTCTGTCCTTAACGAGCTTATGTCAGAATCCGTCTCATGCTCGTCTTCTCCGGTAAAACTTAGATCCAAGCCGACTTTAGACTATGCATCAAATCCACAGCCTGTTTAGATCCGGTTTCTACCAAAATAAGGCAAAAGTTGAAGAAAAGATGAAGAATGACCAAGTTTTATATGAAAAGTATAGATTTAGCTTAGATTTAATGTAAAAACGCATGAAATACCTTAGATCAGAGCTAGATCTGGCTTAGAATGACATCACATGGCAGTTTGTACAAACCACCATGATGACATCACCCTCAAGAACTCAGATCTGAGAGATTTCACGATGAAAAGTGTGATTTCAAGTGAGAATCACGTAAAGGATGATGTGTAGAGTAAGAAAGTACAAGGATCTAGCTTGAAACATACCGAAATCGCCAAGGAAATGGAGAAGAAAGGGGATAGCGTGTCTGGTCGAGCAGAGCTGTGACATTACTGAAAAAGGTGATGTGACAGGTCTATTTATAGGGTGAGAGAGAAGAGGAGGGAAGGTGTGCTTAGTTCGGGTAGCAGTCCAATCGGACAGCTGTCCGATCGGGTGGTTATCCGCTAGGGTGACAATCCGATCGGGTGGCAGTCCGATCGGATTGCCACTCTGGCCAATCCAACCTTTCCGCGTTCCAGTTTTTGATTGTTTTATGGGTTAGATTAAGCGTTGCGTATTGTTGAGTAATAGAATAATTAGATTACTATATACACATCAAAAGTTAACAAAATTCATAGATTCCGCCAGCGACAAGGCTCTAGTCTCTCGTTCAACCAAGAATCAAGTTTCACGAGTCTAAAGAGCCAAGCACCAAATAGATTTAGACATTCCAAACATAGATTTAGGCATTCCAAGCATATATATATAGACATTCCCAAGGTATAGACATTCCACACGTAGATTTAGGCATTCCAAGTATATAGACATTTAGACATTTCAATCGTATAGAACTAGACAATCCCACATATAGGCATTCCCACATTTAGGCATTCCAACATTAGGCATTCTAGATAGACATTCAAGCACAGATTTAGACATTCAAATCATATAGAATTAGGCATTTCAACGTTGACTTAGACATTCCAAGGAAATAGACAATCCAACCTAGATTAGGGATACAATAATCGAAAAGGTTAAACCTCAGGGACTAATCTTGACAATATCCTAAAGTTTAGGGAAGCTGTGCGTTACAGTCTCCCCTTCTTTAGGAGATTTCGTCCCCGAAATCTTAGAAGAAGACTGTTCAAAGAGATGCGGGTACTTGGCCTTCATATCACTTTTCAACTCCCAAGTGTATTCAGCACCACGCTTTCCTTCCCATCGAACCTTGACAATGGGAATTTTGCTGCGCCTTAGACGCTTGACAGCTTGATCCATGATTTCGACTGGTTTTTCTCCAAATTGAACAACTTCGTTTATCTGCAAGTCTTCCAGAGGAACTTACAGTTCCTTATCTGCTAGACATTTCCGTAGGTTAGACACGTGGAACACTGGATGCACGTTGTTTAGTTCCTGAGGCAAATCGAGTTTGTACGCCACCTTGCCAATCTTTTCAAGTATCACGAAAGGACCCACATAGTTAGGTGCGAGCTTTCCCTTCTTACCAAAATGAACCACTCCCTTCCAAGGAGATATCTTGAGTAGAACTCGGTCACTAACAGCTAATTCCAGAGGCTTGCGCCTTTTATTAGCATAGCTCTTTTGTCTGCTCCTAGCCTTGATCAAGTTATCACGGATCTGAAGAATCTTATCCGTTGTTTCTTGAATAATCTCAGGGCCAGTGAACTGCTTCTCCCCAACCTCATGCCAACTGAGAGGAGATCGGCATTTCTGTCCATACAGAGCTTCGAAAGGAGCCATCTGGATACTGGAATGGTAGCTATTATTGTACGAAAATTCTATCAATGGTAAATATACATCCCAGTTACCACCAAAGTCGATGACACAAGAACGGAGCATGTCCTCCAGGGTCTGAATAGTATGCTCGGTCTGTCCATCCGTCTGAGGATGGAAGGCCGTGCTAAGATTCAAGTGCGAACCCATAGCGGACTGAAATGTTTGCCAAAGGCGTGAAGTAAAACGACCATCACGGTAAGAGATTATGTCAAGAAGAATGCCATGACGACATATAATCTCATCGGTATAGATCCTAGCAAGTTTCTCCACTTTATAATCTTCGCGTATAGGAAGAAAGTGGGCTGATTTAGTTAAACGGTCAATAATCACCCAAATACTGTCATGACCGGCAGGTGTACGGGGTAACTTTGTAACAAAGTCCATAGCAAGACTATCCCACTTCCAAATGGGGATTTTAGGTTGCTCTAAAAGTCTGGAGGGACGCTGATGTTCAGCTTTCACCTTCAGACAGGTGAGGCATTTAGAAACATACACAGCAATGTCCCTCTTCATGCCAGGCCACCAATAAGTCATACGCAGATCCTGGTACATCTTATCGGCGCCTGGATGGATAGAGTAACGAGATTTGTGAGCCTCATTCATAATGAGCTCACGAAGGTTATTGCGGTCTGGCACCCAGATGCGATTTAGGTAGTACTGAAGACCATCAGATTTAGTTTCGAGCTGATTAACGTTAGCGCCAAGAACTTTAATGGATAAACTTCCTTCATTGGCAGACGAATACTGAGCTTCACGAATGCAAGCATGCAAATCACTAGATATACGAATAGCCTTGACATGAGTCTTACGACTAAGAGCGTCGGCCACTACATTCGCCTTGCCAGGATGATAGCGAATTTCACAGTCGTAGTCGTTAAGCAATTCCACCCAACGTCTCTGTCGCATGTTCAGTTCTTTTTGGTTGAAGATATGTTGAAGGCTCCTATGGTCGGTGAAGACCACACACTTAGTACCATAAAGGTAGTATCGCCAGATCTTTAACGCAAAAATAACCGCACCAAGCTCCAGATCGTGGGTAGTGTAGTTTTTCTCATGCACCTTGAGTTGGCGAGATGCGTAAGCAATGACCTTGTCCCGCTGCATGAGCACACAGCCCAAGCCACGGTTCGAGGCATCACAATACACCACAAAATCGTCATTCCAATCGGGTAAGGTTAAAACAGGAGCGTTACACAAAAGGCTCTTAAGGGTTTGAAAGGATTCCTCTTGTTCGGGATCCCAAACAAAAGGTTTCTCCTTTTGGGTCAGAGTAGTAAGAGGAACATCGATTTTAGAAAAATCTGCGATGAACCGGCGGTAATAACCCGCCAATCCCAAAAAGGAACATATTTCAGATACGGACTTAGGCGTACTCCAATTCTTGACTGCCTCGATCTTAGAAGGGTCAACATGAATACCCTGACTACTAACAATATGACCAAGAAATTGCACTTCATCAATCCAAAACTCGTACTTAGAAAATTTAGCATATAGGCGTTCACCACGTAGGAGTTCAAGCATAAGAGGTAGATGGCGAGCGTGATCAGCTTTAGACTTAGAATAAATGAGAATATCATCAATAAAGACTATAACAAAACAATCCAAATAGGGTTTACAAACACGGTTCATAAGGTCCATGAACACTGCAGGTGTATTGGTCAGGCCAAAAGGCATGACTATGAACTCGTAGTGCCCATATCGAGTACGGAACGCAGTTTTAGGAATATCATCTTCGAGGACACGTAGTTGATGATATCCAGAACGTAGGTCAATTTTAGAGAAACAGGACGCGCCTTGTAGTTGGTCAAATAGGTCATCAATACGGGGTAACGGATAACGATTCTTCACAGTAAGCCTATTAAGTTCACGGTAGTCGATACACATACAGAACGAATCATCCTTCTTCTTGACAAATAAAATGGGAGCACCCCACGGGGAGGTACTTGGACGAATGAAACCCTTATCGAGTAGTTCCTGTAGCTGGCTGGATAACTCTTGCATCTCGGAAGGTGCAAGACGGTAAGGAGCCCTGACGACAGGAGTCGCACCAGGTACGAGATCAATACGAAAATCAACGGATCTGGGAGGAGGAAGACCGGGTAGATCCTCAGGAAAGACATCAGGAAAGTCACACACAACTGGAACATCGTTTATGTTCTTCCCCTTGCCCTTTTGTTCCACCACGTGGGCCAAGAAGGCAGGGTTTTGTTTACGTAAACTTCTGCTCGCTTGTGTGCATGACATCAGCCTTAGTCCTTTTGAAGGTCGGTCTCCATAGACATGTAAAAGATCACCAGACGGAAGAGGAAGACGGACAAGCTTCTCGTGACACACAATTTCGGCATGGTTTTTACGCAACCAATCCATGCCGATGATAACATCAAAACTACCCAAATGCATGGGTATGAGATCAATAGAGAATACGTGATCATTAAGAATCAAGGAAAAATCACGCACAATAGAATTAACAAGAATTGACTTACCATTGGCGACCTCAACAGAGAACGACTCAGGTAACTTAGAGTGTGTACAATTTATCAAAGACTCGAATTCCACGGACACAAAACTCTTATCGGCACCAGTATCAAATAGGATCGAAGCATAGAGATTATTAACGAGAAACATACCATTCACCACGTCATTGTTGTTGCGCGCCTGATTAGTATTGAGATTGAACGCTCATCCACGAGTGGCTGCTTGTTGCTCTTGGTTCCGCTGGGGACAACAGTTACGGAGATGAGTAGTATCTCCACACTGAAAATATGCACGAACGACATTGATCGGCCCTGGTTTCTGCAGAGGAGGAGCTGGCAGAGCTGCTTGAGCTGGTGGAGCAGGAGCTTGCTGAGCTTGAGGAGCAGGATTAGCTTGACGACATTTGGGAGCCGTGTGACCATAGCGGTTACAGATGGTGCACAATCGGCATGCAGAGGTAGTAGGATGATGAAAGTTGCATGTCGCACACTAGGGATAAGACCCAGTGTATTGCTTCTTCGCCTCAGGAGCAGCAGGGTTAGAAGCAGCAGTAGCAGGAGCAGGCTTAGCAGCAGAGTTAGCAGCAGGAGTAATAGCATTACATCCTGAGCCCTGAGCTTTCCGCTTCTTGTTCTTGCTGCCACTTGGCTGCTGAGTGACTTGATTTGCAGACTTAGGAGGAGCAGGGGTAGCAAACTATTTATCACGCACACGATTGTTGTTGAGAGTAGCTGCGAGACGGTAGACTTCCTCAATAGTTTCTAGCTGAGCTGCTTCGATGGAATCACGCATAGCAGGCGGTAGACCATTGATGTACTTGGTTATCATCCGCTTCGGCGTCGAGACCAGGTGGGGAACGATAAGACTAAGCTGCTTAAACCGGGTAGTATAAGCCAGGTTCTAATCACCAACCTGCTTCAAATGCCAAAACTCTTCTTCCAGCTTTAATTGCTCACGGGGAGGGCAGAACTCGAGCATCATGAGTTCGTGCACCTCATTCCATGGAAGAGCGTAGGCTTCTTCATTAGAACGGATGTTTCTCTCATTCAACCACCACTCCAACGCTCTGCCTTGGATCATTCCAGTTGCACTCCAACGCTGTTAATGAAGGTAACTTCAATGCTTTCGAACCACTCGAGCATAGCAGTCACCCCATCACTGCCCTTGAAAGGCTTAGGGTTGCAAGAAATGAAATGTTTGTAGCTGAACCTTGTAGGCTTTTGCTTCTCAGCCTTTGAGTCCACAGAGGATGGAGGGGTGTTTGATCCTTGGAGCTCAGAGACGATCTTTGGCATGACTCGAGCAATCTGGTCGGCCATAAACGACATCATCTTTTTCTGAGACTTCTCCCTGGATTTCCTGAGAGTGTCGGATAGCTTTCGGGACGACATCTACAGATCCAACACGAGGATCGTATAAGTCTAGATTACGACTTCCCACAATAAAGGTTACACGCATGATAGACTAAAGAATCTAGATTTCACACCACAATTTTACGACCTTCACATGGCACGTTGTACGAAGTTCGGTCAACATGCCAAAAACGCTTATATATAGGAAGTATCAGCGGCGTATCCACCACGCTTCGGGCACATCGCCTTACCCCATACTCGGTGTCATGTTACGTTTCGCAATTACCAAACATAACAATTCACTCATCACCATCATCATATACCATAGATTGCCAGATAGTTCCGCATAGATTACTCAAATAGATCACATAGATTAACTTGACAGATCACCATAGATTAACTCAATAGATTAACATAGATTACTTAGTAGATTAACACAATAGTTTAACATAGAACATGCTAGAATACACATAGTTCATATGTAGATTTCCCATTTGCTACATAAATAGCTTTAGAGTTCACATAGATTACATAGACTTTCATAGGTTTCAGGAGTAGAATTTTCATAGATTACATAGTCTGCTCATAGATTGCATAGGCTTTCCATAGATTGCATAGACATTCCATGGATTACATAGGCGTTCCACACCGGTCTGCAAACACTAATCTCGTATGGCACTTGGTATGAAAGTTGGTAACATGCCGGAAGCACTTATATATAGGAAGTACCAGCGGCGTATCCACCATGCTTAGGACATGCCACTTCTGTCTCGTACTTCCATGTCATCTTAGTGTTTCAGACCCACAACAACACATCATAATACAATAGTCAATCAAGTTTACCACATAGATTACACATAGAATAAGGCTTCATAAATCTAGTTCGATCTGAGATTAGAATTAACGTTTTAGATTGCAGACAACGTGCAAATTTGTGTAAAAATATTTCAAAACAAACGAAGAATCAAGTTCAAAACCTCATAGATAAAACCACATTCATAAGAAATCGAGATAACATAAAAGCAAGATAGGCTTATAAAACACAAGATTGTTCCGGGTAGAGGAACGACGATTAACCAAAGTGATTCGAACCCCTTTTGAATTGAGGTATCGTGTCCCGACTTACTTAGACAAATACATCATCGATGTTAGGCCTACGATATTCGTCCTTTTGGTCATTTCACGTACCCAATTGATTGGAAGTCACGAGACTTTGGCGAGACATAAAAATCATCAAAGAGTGGGACCAGTTATCAAGGTCTGAGTTTCACCTCTAACTTGACAACATCGTACCCTTAAATAGCGTTGGTACTTATCCACAGATAAGACCTACTAGAACAATATGGAGATTTCCCATCAAGGTTCGGATGTCACTCCTATCCTGTGGGCAAACCTGGTGCAAAATACAAACACTGGTTTAACAGCGTTTTCAAAGTATAGAGTGTACATTGTATCAGCCTTAGGAAAGGCGTGTAAGTTTTAATAGGAACATGTGCTGCTAGGAAGCAGATACGGTAGATGGGATAAGTCTTAATCAACATATAAGAATCAAGTTCCTAGAACTATAGACTAGGGCAAGTATTCCTACTTATCCTAACTAGTTTAATACCCGTCCGGTGGACGGGTTACGTTGATGTATTATAGTAACAACATGAATGAAACTATGAATACAAAGCTAATCTATATAAAGTGTACACAAAATTAAATTAAATACGTGACAAACAAAAGCATCATTCTTTAATTTATGAAAGGAAAACGCTCGTCAACACTTTACAACCACAAAACGATAATCTTCTAAAGACACTGGTAAATTGACAAATGAAGAATATGGCATAAGTGTGGCCCCAAGTGATAAATTTGGTGAGCCGTATTTCAAACCAATTACACCATACCCCGGTGTTTTACCCGTAAATACCGGTACCGTACCGGTATCGAAAATGGGGAAAAATGGGAACTGGTACCGGTACCGAATATACCCGGTAACTGGGTCAACAGTTTAAACATTTGAGACATGAAGAGGGGCTTCTACTGTAAAGATCCCAACTTCATGACATGTCCTTGTTTTATATGTTTCTTTACCTGCAAATTTTTATCCAAAGTGATGAGTGAATATTATGAAATGCTTACATACAACAAATTTATATAAAAAAGGATTAATCACCAGGTTCTTTCCTTCGACAATAACACGAGTCTGAGAGCGAATCACACGTTTTATAGTGTCGGTTTCACCCCTATCTTTGCCCCTAATTATCATCACCTATAATAAATAGACCATTTATTTAAACATAATCGTATAAAGTGCAAAGTTATATTGTGAAAGAATAACATATTATCTTTTACATTATCCCCTCTCAAAATCTTCCAGTGATGTATGAGCTTCTGAGCAGCTTTCCATCCCATTCTCTGAAATGAAGCATTCAATAACTACAGAACATAATCTCACCATCAACAGCTTTCCATCCCATTATCTCCTCTCAAATATCAACTCAAATTATATTTTTATCGGTCCTTAAATTCATAATGAAGCAATCAATAACTATAGAACATAACTTTGGTAGTTAACTTCCAAAGGCACGTTTTAATTAAATACAATGATTTGAATCGGTATGATGATATTATTTCAAGTTCATGAAATCAAACTAATAAACAATTTCAAACTCTATTTGCAAATTAAAGAATTGGAAGTAGTTGTTTACCTCTTTAGTGAAATATGAATCTGGATTGATTGTTGCTCAAAGAATCTAGATTGATTCTTAGGAATATTAACATTGTTGACCGAGAGTAATGACCTGCCCGTCAGGCAGTTCGAAACTCTTCTCAACAGAAGAGCTAGTTTTTGAAGTCTCGAGCTCTTGCTCATAGTCTAGAGCGATGTACGCCCGTTTTTCTTTCATGCCTCTTACAATTTCCCGTTCTGTGGTTGTGGTGAATGAATACCCACGTTCTGGTAGAATCTTCATCAACCAGTTGGTTAGATCACGTCCTGCTAGATCTAACCGGAGGATGGCGTGTGGCAAGGCGTAACCCTCGTAAATAGGAACCGTGTGGCTCACACCGTCTCCTGAATCAAGTACAATACCAGAAGGTGAATGGAAATTAGTAAATAACATCATGTAGGATGTTTCACACCTTGAAGATATAACTCCTTGCAAATCTATGCTCTCTCCAGCATATATGTATGGGTGTTCCATCTGCATAGTAGGACCCTCTTGTATGCTAAATCTATCCTTCTAGTGAGTGAAGTAGAAAGACCATGTGAGTAATTTCATAGTGGTAAAAGGGGTACGTTAACTAAAAATAACACGGAGCTGTACGTTTTAGCACAACTCATTAAATTAACAAATGTGCGATCTTTAAAAAATGACCTGTTTTGGTTCTGAAAGTTCGTAACTTGATGACGCAGTTTTGCAGCTTCTTGTTGGTAAAACTGCAAAAAAATGTATTGCCATTTTAACCAATAAAGATTCAAGACAAATATTTTGTTTAATTTGTGTTTAATCAAACATGCATATAAAAATGTCTTGGGTTGTTTAATGTTTTTTTTTCTTTTTACCTGAGCATTTGCTGCTGCAATAGAACCACTGCTTGGTGGATCCAGGCATGCCTTTTTATACTGATCTATGGTTCCTTTCATACTATGTAAATAACATAACAAACATCATCGATCGTGTAATTATAGATTCAACGACGGATTTAAGGGCACTTTTTATACTACAAGGAGTTGTTTTTTATTTGAAAACAAACTATAATACAAAACACATATATGCAATATGTCTACTAAAATACTTTAATCCCAAAGGCCACTTTTTATACTACAAGGAGTTGTTTTTTAATTGAAAACAAACTATAATACAAAACACATATATGCAATATGTCTACTAAAATACTTTAATCCCAAAGGCCAAGTTATCTACTTAGAATTATATAAAAGTTCTATGTACAACCCCAAAGATCATCCCTTTGGTTCACACATCTCCAAAAAGAGGACTTACCTTGATATAGAAAGGGCCCAGCTGCATAAGGGAATCACAAAACTGCAACAATTAGAATAAAGTTATTAGTGCTTAATAATTAACAAAAGGTAGGTAGTTACATCACAACAAAATGCAACACTATGATCCGTTATTTACCTATTCTGAATGTTTTTGAATGTCATGAATAAAAAAAATGTTCCAAATTAAGCTTGAAGACCTCGTACAGAATATATGTTGCTATGTACAATGCCAAGTTATAACCAATATAAACTTAACACATTCCAAACACTCTTCAATGACAAAACACAAGCAACTTATCATAAAAAAAATACACACAAACACACATAAACAATGAAGACACAACTTACCATGTGCACTGAACAGCCTCAAAAGCATTCTACAAAAAGGACAACCAAAATCAAATTAGTGATGACACTATTAGTGCAATGTGCAGAGACACATAATGAATCAAATACCTGAAATTGGGAAGCATGAATGTCAATTTGGAACAATGAATCAAATATTTCCCAATTAAATCCATAAATTCGATGTATAGCGAATTCAACTAATCGTTCCTCATAATAATGTATTCTACAAATCAAGTAATGGATTAATGAGTTGAATTAGACCTACACAATGACTAATATATATCTGAAATCACTTCTTTCTAGTAAATACAGAGAAGAGTTCCTAATCACCTGAATCAGATCCCCAACTGACACGGAATTAGTCCAAAATGAATAAATAATGGATTTAACAAAAAAAAAAAACCCACAAATACATGTGTCTAACTAACCTTAATCAGGTTAAGCAGCAACAACTGATTGAACATAGTCAAGAATGGTAGAAAAGCTAGAACATGAGACCATACTCATGAAGGCAATCACTATAGTATATGTCCCTAAACAAAAATCAAAGAAAAATTGGGTTGGAATCAAGCATGAACATTATTCTAGGATTGGATAATGGTATTACTGTTAAATTGGCCCACCACTTGAAGAAGATTGTTTCCGTATTTAGCATATGTGTAACATGTGTCGGCATTTGTCTGTTCCTTCCGATAACTACAAAATTAACACGAAATAAAGGTTTAACCCTAAAAGCTACACAAAATGGAACTTCAAAGGTAAGAAAGAGTGAACCTGCTTGACTAATTGATACAAAATCCCCAGCCGATACCGGAAGATGCATCGGATTTGTTCCTTCCCGAACAAAGATTGATCTTATTCTTATATTTTATTCTCCTATTTTCCTTTTTCCAGAAGCCAAATCTTAAATAATATCAGGTTTAAGGATTCTTTCTTCATCGCCTTTCCTAACAAAAGAAGCCAAACATTCATACTCTAAAATCAAAACTGAAAATCAAAAATGAATTCATTGAATGAACAAAAAGGCATGTATTTACCTTCTAAGAGAAAGACAGGTACAGAAACAACTCAATTCTCAATCAAAACAACTTAGATAATCCAAAACAAAACAAAAATCGTCTAAAATGGAAAGCAGAAACAGAGAACATAAGTTACCGTCGTAGAACATGAAGCTTGAATGGTTAAGCTGCCGCAGGATAACGTCATTTGTGGTCAATGTGTTAACCTCAGACATATATTTGATGAACAGAGAAAGGGGCTAGAATTAAATACAAATCTGATGGGGGTGGTAGAGGAAATTACAATAGCGCTTCGTAATTTCATCGAATTTCAATCAATTGGTATTTAGGTTTGCAAACACAAACACAAAAATTATAATCATAAGAACCCTAATTTAAATCTAGATGCTTACCGTTGCGATTGAATTGCGATTAAATCTAGCAGGCTGGTCTTCGGGCATAACTGATGGCTTTGGTGGTGAGTGATCCATGCTGTGATTATTTCAGACAAAAAAATGAGTGAACGGTGAAGACTGCTTCTCAAGTTCTCATTATATAGAAGAACACAACTGCAGGGTACCACCACTACCTATGTTTTTAGGAACTGAGCAGTTAAATCCACCACTACCCATTTTTTTAGGTGCTGAACTGCCAAAAACATGGACAGAAAAACTGCTCAAACGTGGGATGGTGCTGTTCGGTTCAGTTATGTTGGAACATGGACATAAAAACATGCTTGCTGCAAGTAACCGCTCAGAACTCCCTTCAACAGCGGTTAAAATTAAGAGTTTAAACGGCCCAGATTTAATCTCAGCATAATCGAACGGATGATATTGATTTCAAAGGTAACTTCCACTTAATGGGTTCCATATATATATATATATATATATATAATTCCCTATAGTTATGGCTCTGATACCAATCTATCAGACCCCAACCGATGGCGGAAACATCGGGGTGCGAGCACTAAGCGTTCAGATTGCTCATGAAGTTCCATAACACTAGATATTTCAATAGAATTTAAGTAGATTTCATGATATAAATTGTCTAACAACCAAATCAAATGTCATTAAGATTACATCACCAAATAAGATTGTTCGAATATCTAAATTAACTAGGCGATGTTTCTAAGCATCTCCTAGCTTGATTTCCATGCATTCCAAAGCAACCTATTAGCCTGCAACATGTATTAAAATATCAATACAAAAGTATTGGCGAGTATACAAGTTTGATAATAGAATAATAGATTTAAAACAACTCATATCCACAATGTAAGTAATAAAAATAGTTTCAGCCGTGCTAGTGTCGCGGTCCACGCAGTGATAGCCCAAGTATCCCGATGCTTTGGTGTTTACCCAAGACTCAAGGTAAACTAGAATCCTCCTAACAATACCCTCCGAGAATAATGGGAGAGGTGCATCTCCTATAGCGCTACTATTGTTAAGGCGGAACTACACACCCTGGATTAAACGTCACCTAGCACAAAATACAATACTAGAATGCACAAGTTTTCACATACACATAGGATAGAGTTTAGACTTAAAAAAGATTCAAGTTTATATAGAATACATGTTACACCCCAAAGTTTAAAAGTAAAAAGGGGATCGAGTATACTCACAGTGATTGCTTAACAGTCGCAACTGTTATTGGATCAAAGGGAGCTCTTTTAGAATTAGCCTGATTGGATTACAATATGATTAGAGTTGGGCAGAATAACGGGGTTGCTCAAAGTGTCAAATTGGTCACTGGCCGGATGGTTTGTCCGATCGGATGGCTATCCGATCGGATTGCCAGTCGGTTGGTGACATGTATGTGAGAGAAGTCAGATGGCTGCCCGATCGGATGGCCATCCGATCGGGTTGCCACTTGACTTGCAAGTTGGGAACAATAGGGTGACTGCCCGATCGGACGACTGTTCGATCGGGTCGCCACTCAATCCGACTGGTTTATACCTCGGTCATCTCAATCAGACGGCTGCTCAATCGGGCGACTGTCCGATCGGGTTGCCATTTGATCAAGACTCTCAAGTTTTGAAAGGTTAACAAGTGTTTTAAAGGTTTTCAAAACAAGTATCACCTGATAGGGTGGTTGTCCGATCGGATGGATCGGTCCGATCGGGTTGCCGCTCGATCGGGTGACCCTTGTTCCTGTTTACCAATGTTGTAAAAATTCTAAGTTTCTAGTTTAACGGAGACGACACGACACGTACTGTGACAACAGTAAACTTGTTAGCACAAGGCCGTCCTGATCGGGTGGGAATCACCCCTGTCCAATCAGTCGCCTGTCCTTAACGAGCTTATGTCAGAATCCGTCTCATGCTCGTCTTCTCCGGTAAAATTTAGATCCAAGCCGACTTTAGACTATGCATCAAGTCCACAGCCTGTTTAGATCTGGTTTCTACCAAAATAAGGCAAAAGTTGAAGAAAAGATGAAGAATAACCCAAGTTTTATATGAAAAGTATAGATTTAGCTTAGATTTAATGTAAAAACGCATGAAATACCTTAGATCAGAGCTAGATCTGGCTTAGAATGACATCACATGGCAGTTTGTACAAACCACCATGATGACATCACCCTCAAGAACTCATATCTGAGAGATTTCACGGTGAAAAGTGTGATTTCAAGTGAGAATCACGTAAAGGATGATGTGTAGAGTAAGAAAGTACAAGGATCTAGCTTGAAACATACCGAAATCGCCAAGGAAATGGAGAAGAAAGGGGATTGCGTGTCTGGTCGAGCAGAGCTGTGACATTACTGAAAAAGGTGATGTGACAGGTCTATTTATAGGGTGAGAGAGAAGAGGAGGGAAGGTGTGCTTGGTTCGGGTGGCAGTCCGATCGGACAGCTGTCTGATCGGGTGGTCATCCGCTAGGGTGACAATCCGATCGGGTGGCAGTTCGATCGGATTGCCACTCTGGCCAATCCAACCTTTCCGTGTTCCAGTTTTTGATTGTTTTGCGGGTTAGATTAAGCGTTGCGTATTGTTGAGTAATAGAATAATTAGATTACTATATACACATCAAAAGTTAACAAAATTAATAGATTCCGCCAGCGACAAGGCTCTAGTCTCTCGTTCAACCAAGAATCAAGTTTCACGAGTCTAAAGAGCCAAGCACCAAATAGATTTAGACATTCCAAACATAGATTTAGGCAATCCAAGCATATAGATATAGACATTCCCAAGGTATAGACATTCCACACGTAGATTTAGGCATTCCAAGTATATACACATTTAGACATTTCAATCGTATAGAACTAGACAATCCCACATATAGGCATTCCAACATTTAGGCATTCCAACATTAGGCATTCTAGATAGACATTTAAGCACATATTTAGACATTCAAATCATATAGAATTAGGAATTTCAACATTGACTTGGACATTCCAAGGAAATAGACAATCCAACCTAGATTAGGGATAAAATAATCGAAAAGGTTAAACCTCAGGAACTAATCTTGACAAGATCTTAAAGTTTAGGGACGCTGGGCGTTACACGCGAGGCGTGTGACGTACCAGGATCTAGCTACCAATCACATTGAACTCATAATACGATTTCATATAAAACTTTCATTTAATAAAATAAGTCGTTACAAAACATCATTCATTGTTCAGCGGAAGCATAATACAATAGTTAAGGATTTCATAACCCAAGTGTATAAAAACCATTAGACTTGTCTCGTGATCCCATGTATCTCGACCCATGACCACTCTAGCATCCCAGACAGCAAGTTCTAAATGAATGTACCTACAGACCTGCAAGCATGCAAAAAAGTGTATCAGCTAACGCTGGCGAGTTCACAGTTTTGTTTACCGAAAGTCGTGTTACAAGTTTAGCTGCCAAAAGTTTAGTTCAGTTCAAAAGCAATTCCAAAAACAATGTTGATAATAACTCGATACCGCAATATGGCTCCAGATTGTTTGCCCTTCCCCAATGCCCCTATCAAAGCATTGGTCGAGTGGTTAAGGTAATTAATTCACGCCCGTCCTCCCCGGTACGGTGTGAGGGTGCCAAACCTAATAGCGCTATCAACTAAATACCCCGTTGCCTCCCCGGCAACTATTTCGGTAGAAGATGGGACTTAAGGTGATAGGAGTGAGTGTATTATCCAACATCCTGGTTTAAAATTCCAGTCAAACCAATTACCCAATATTCCTCCCCGAAATATTTACCAGATGTCCCTCCCCAGGACGCATGCTTGAAAAAGAGCAGTGAACTCACCTTAGATTGCTCGGTATGTTATGTTACGTTACATTACCTATTCCCAGTTGGTCAATCAAACCCTACCGTGGTTACCAAAAGACAATCAGTTTATATGCATGTAAATCTCATATTCCACATTCATATTACACATGTAGCATACACACCTCATCATATGAGTTATAACAATCGTTCATGAAATCCAACAGTAACATATGTCATACTATCACATAATTATCACATTGCACACCTTGCACCTCAGCCAGTAACTCATATCAGAGGTTTAGCACGTTCACAGGTTCATGTCACAAGTTCACATTCAATAACGTACAAACTAACATGCAAGTTCACATACACATATCACATAACAGTCCAAACGTCATGTACACAAGTGTGCGGCCCAGTCATTCAGGCCCAACCCCTTTTACGACCCAAGGCCTTGTGCGATCGGAGTGGAAATATGCGATTCACTATACTTGTGCGGTTCCTTTTGGTTGTGCGATTGAGTCGGTCTTGTGCGACTCATATGTGGGCCGATGTACGACTACCTCTTTTTGGGCCTAATATAGTGCGGCCCGATAGCTTACCCAACCCAATATGTTCGGCCCAAAATGCACAAAAGCCCAAGTGCTTGTGTGATCCAAACATGTTTATTTTGTGCGATTGATTTTCTTGGGTGCTGCCCACTCCTAACTCGGCCCAACAATCTTGTGCAATTGGGATATAATGTGCGACCAATTAGTCTGTTACTCTTGGCCGTAATTTAAGGTTTTTATATTAGCAAATTCCCATGTTTATGGGGTCAATATCAGTTACTTTCCTAATTCTAATTAATGTAGATCATTGGTTTTCCATGGAAGCAATCAACAATAACACCCACATGCAAATCAATCCAGTATTCTAACAAATTCCATGAATACACGTCACTATGCACATCATAAACCACTTCTCATCCACAATGACCAATTGGATTCAATAATTCTTTATCACTAATAATCATCAACCCTAATGTTCCTGCCGTGCCAATTATCAATATGATTCATGCGACCCAGATCAAGTTTTTAACTCTTATTCGTAATTACACCTCATGATTTACCATACAATTCGAATCAACATAAATCTAGTCACGAGAAGTCAAAAGAAATTCTATAAAGACATAATTATAGCTTGTTTCTAACATCACCCTAAATCATACGAAAATCATGATCCCTCAAACAATCAATCAAACAGTTTGCACATAACTAACATCAATCAACAAAAGTTAAAACAAGGACAATTCTACTAACCGAAGTATTGTAGCACTGATTATTGGTGAACAATCCATGCTTCAAGAGGGAGAGTTCGATCGAGAATAGGGATGCTTCGAATGGGAGTGCTGCCGTCGTTTGTGTGTGTTTGAAAGAAAGACTAGGGTTTACAAATGACTACAAAAGAGAATGTATACACATTCTCATAAGTCGCGCATACCAAATGAATCAGTGGATTGGGCCAAAAATCAAGAGGTGTATGGTTCAGATTGGGCTAACCGGGCCCAGGAATACACGGCATACCCACACTTGAGTGTGTGGCCAGTTCTGCATTGTGCGACTCGGTTCCTTTGTATAAAATATACAAACAAGTTCAACTAATCACTAATTATACCAACAACTTCACATGATGTACAAACAACTTCTGTTCATTCGATAACAATCATGCACGAGTTTCACATAACGTGCCTGAAGATGAATCATAACGTGTCTGATCATTTGAAAGTTCGGGTTGTCACATCATCCCCAACTTGAAAGAAATTTCGTCCCGAAATTTGATAAGCAGTCTCAGAAAGTGAAGTGGCAGATCAGGATGACTGTGGATTTCCTCAGTTGCCACATCATCCCCAACTTGAAAGAAATTTCGTCCCGAAATTCACCTAGTTTTGAACATGTGAGGATACTTGAGCTTCATCTAATCCTCGCGTTCCCACGTGAATCTCCGGTACACATCTTGAGTTCCAACGAACTCGCATGGGTGGAATTTGGCTGCGTTTACGGGCCTTAACTTCCCAGTCCATAATTTCAACAAGCTCTTTAGTAAATTGCATCTTGTCGTCAATTCTCAGTTCTTACAACGGTACTACAAGCATTTCATGGGGCAAATACTTCTTTAGGTTAGAGGCATGAAAGACATCGTGAACATTACCCATTACATCAGGTAATTCTAGTTTATGGGTCACTTTACCGATTCCTTCCAGAATTCTGAATGGACTAGCGTATCGTGGATTAAATTTGTCGCGCTTCCCAAGCGCCCCACACCCTCCCAGGGCGAGACTTTCAACATATCACGATTGCTTACTGCGAGTTACAAGGGTTTCTTATGCTTAATAGCTTTTCTGACGGTCCCACACTGCCGCCATACGATTTCCAATCTAAACAATCTTCTCACATGCTCGCGGCATGTCCTCGAGTGTCTAGATGATGCGTCCACTCTACCCATCTTTCTGATGGTGATAAGCAGTGCTCCTGTCTAGATGCGAGCCAAGGGTTTTGCATATTGGCTGCCAAAAAATCAGGTACTTACGTAGATCAAAATCGGAGGTACTAGGAGTTGGCACCCCATGCCAAGAAGCCGCCTCTCTCAGATAATTATACATAGGATGCGAGAACTTGTCAATTTCTTTGATTGCAAGAAAGTGTGCTGGTCACATGAGACAATCAACGATCACCCAGGTGATTTTGTTTCTGATTCGAGTTTTAGGTAGACTAATGACAAAGTCCGTGGCAGTCTGTTCCCATTTCCATATGGGCGTTTCTGGTTGCTGACGTAAACCACAAGGTTTCTGATACTCCACTTTGACTATCGCTCCAGTCAAACATCGCTCACATGCATTACTATGTGGGCCTTCATGCTCGGTCACTAGCATAAGATCTTCAGATCCTAATACATCCTATCAAATACCCAAACGAGTAAAATGTCGAGACTTGCGTGCTTCGCTAAATACGAGTTCCCCAAGGTTGCCGCAAAGTGGGACCCATGCTCGCTCCATAAAATAGCGAATGCTGCCCTATTTACTAAAAGTCGTTCCCCATGCCTCGCATGGATTCCGTTTGACAATTTTCTTCCTCTAGTGCTTCGAGTTGGGCAGAACGAATCCGATCTGGTAGGTTAGAGTCGACGATGAGCTACAAAGCTTGTACACATTTAGGTTTCACAGTCGTAATCATTCAAAAGCTCCATCCAGCGATGCCGTCACCATTTTAGCTCTTTCGAAGAAAAGGTACGCGGGAGGCCCTTGTGATCGGTCTAATTGGTGCATTTTGTACCGTCCAAGTAATGCCTCAAACTTAAAAACCCAAGACCATGGCTTCCACCCTAGGTTGGGAGTCGTGCAATTCTTCTTGTAAATCCACCACGTAAGCCATCAATTTCTCGCGTTGCATCGGCGCGTAACTGAGACTCTGATTCTGACCATCATGGTACACCACTAGATCACCTGTACCCTCGGGTAAAGACCATACTCAGTGCATTGTAGAGTTGGGTTTCAAAAGCTAAAAGGACGTCCTCTTGTCTTGTCCTCCACGAATATACGACACCCTGCTGTGTCAAAGCGATAAAAGCTGAGCGATATTCGCAAAATCCCTTAGTGAATCTGAGACGATACTTAGAGAAACCAATAAATTGCCGCACCTCCGAAGGAATCTTCGATGCCTGATCAATTTCTAATAGAATGGATTTTAGCGGAATCCACGTGTATTCCCAATTTGCTGACTACGTGACCAAGAAAGTGTACTCCTCGAATCCAGAAGTCACACTTAAAAAGACTTTGCGTGGGGTCGCTCCTCTCTGAGGAGCTCTAAGGAAAGATACAAGTGCCGTTCATGTTGATGTGTGTTGGTGTGTATATGATTTTATGTATATTTTAAGCCCTTTTTACACTTTAGTCAAGTTTTAAATTTATAAAACACGATATTTTACTAACACTAAAAACACATATGGGCAAATGCACCCATTGTGAGCGTAGTATAGTGTTGGTAAGATACCGAGGTCGTCCAAGGACACAAGAGCTTTTAGTACCGATTTATCCTCAACGTCTAATTAAATCAAAATTTTAGAAAAAGGTTTAAAAATGAAAATAAAAACTAAAAATGCTGAAAATAAAAATAAAATAAAAACAGATAGACAAGATGAATCACTTGGATCCGACTCGCCTTTAGTGTAACCTTTGATTATTTCCGCACTTTTGCACTTTTTAAGAGATTATCTTAGTTATAGTAGTAGGCCCCTCTTTTGAAGGTGACGTTACCCTCAACCCAGTAGTTTGAGTCAGCAAGGATACAATCCTAAAGGGTTGGATTATTGAAAGATAATTAACTAAGTTATTAATGCGTAATGTGGTAGGCCCCTCTTTTGAAGGTGACGTTACCATCGGCTAAGTAGTTTGAGTCAGTAGGGATACAATCCTAAGTAGTCGGGTTAATGTTTTAATAGTAGTTTACATATGAGGGGATCAAGAAATTCGAACCCCCGCCATCCAATACCAGTGGGTATTGAAGGAGGTCCTACTAAGCTTGACCCAGGTCCTTGCAGGATCTATACACTGAACAAGGCAAGACGCTTACCAAACCATTCCCTTAACCCCCGACCAGGTAGCTAACATATCTCCATATTGACCATGGAGATATGAATGGTGTAAATCTTTTATTTTATATAGACAGTAAAATAACGCCAAGACACCACAGACAAATGATAAGTTTCACCTTCAACATAAGAAACTAGTTATTAAAGTCATTAATACATAACCAAATAAAAAGTGCGAAAAGATTAAAAATAAAAAGTATTACACTAAATGCTTGTCTTCACCAAGTGATGTAAGAGACTTAGGCAAACATGGCCTTTGATTGTCAAGAACTCTTACTATCAATCTTGGATCCCGAGACTACTACACACACTCTATGATGGATAATGGATGATGGTGGTGGATGTGGGTTGTGATGGTGGTGGTGGGTAGGTGATGTGTGAGAGAGGTGGTTTGCCAAGGGATGCCTTTGAAGTGAACCAAGCACCTCTATTTATAGCCTGCACAGAAGCCCGGACACGGCCCCGTGTCCACCCATCTTCTCTTTCTTCATTAAATGCAGTTTGCCTGCATTAGTTGACCACGCCCCCGTGTCCGCTGGGCACGGCCCCGTGTGCTGAAGCGTATCTGTACTATCAAGATTTGCTTGGATTCTGTGAATCTTAGCGTTGACCACGGCCCCGTGTCCGCTGGGCACGCCCCCGTGTTGGGTGATAGAAGCTTCTACAACTTTGTCTTTTCTGCAGACACTTGGGCATGCCCCCGTGCTCATTGAGCACGGGGCGTGTTCAGCCTTCTGTTCTCTTGTTTTTGCTTGGGAAGATGCTGTCGAGGGGTCGGGCATGCCATGTTTATTCCTTTTCTTGTATCATTGTTATATTTGGCTGCATTTTTGCTTCTTTTGTTCATTTAAGCTCATTTATCCCTGAAAATACAAAAGGAAGACAAAAGCACACTTGTTCCAACATTAGCACTAAAAAGGGGTTAGTTTTATGCCTCATTTGATGTAATTTATATGTTGCATTTTACACACATCAAATACCCCCACACTTGAATCTTTGCTTGTCCTCAAGCAAAGCTCTTTATAATGTGGCTTACACTCCCAAATGGAATGGGTAGAAGAGACGGTTTTTGGGCTTGTCTTGAGTGTCGGGAATCCAATATTTTTTTATTAGGTTTTATTTTTATATTATTTACAATCTTATTCGTTATGATTTATTTAGAACATTACATAAGAGAAATTACTTATTTGGGCATAACATGCGTCTTTAAAATTCCATTTATATACAAGTTCACATACCTCACGGGAGATCACTCAACACTCGGCCGAAGATGTATTTTTGTGAAACACTCGGGACCGGCATGGAACTTACTTCTACCATATGCTTGCCAAGCAATCAATTCTCCTTTTTAACTATACACCTTTATAAATATCAAGAGGACTTTGGGGGAAGGGTTAGGCTTGGGTTAAAGGTAGGTGGTTTTGGGTTAGTGGTTAGTAGAAAAGGGCGAAAGGCGTAAAAAACATCGGTTTTCGTAAGACTTATTTTTGTGACTTTTTATTTAAATGAAGCAATTTTTCAAACAAAGTTCTTTTTGATGAACTTGTTTATTTCTTAACTTCATCATTTTTTTTTGATAAGGAATGTCACATGAAAAACCGAGCTTTTTACTAAAATAAAAAGGTTTAAAATGAAAAAGGGTTTAGGTGGTTAAAGGGTGTTTGTTTTGTGGGTTTAGAAATGAAAAGGTTTAGGCTCAAAGGGGTTAACTAGGGGGATTTTGGGCAGGTGGTAAAAAGAAAAAAGAAAAACAATGGTGTTGAAAGAAAAAGGGTTAGTCCTAATGCCTCCATCATTTACTTACTTGGGTTTAAGTTGGTAAGGACCGGGAATGTATCATCATGGCAAGTTCTAGAGTCATAAGAAACCAAGCGGCTATTCACACAAGAAACGAAAAATGAGCATTTAGTTTAAAGATGTGTATTTGTATGCTCAATAAAGGCTCAAAACTCACTTTTTGTGGGAATGGGTTTTTATGTGATCAAGTATATATAATCGAATTTTAACTAGATTTGTCATGCCGTTTCATAATTTTCTTATGTTGGTTCTTTTAATCACGACGCTATCGGTTGTAAATTTGTAAAAATATAACCCTTTTTAGAACTTGTAATTCCCAAATTAAACCAAGACAAGTAAAAAAATTGAAAAATTTTTGAAAAAAAATTGGGGTGTTTAGCGGTTCGAATAGAGTTTTGTGTAAGGCTTGTAATTAGGACTTGCAAAATTCAAGGTTTTAGCATCCCCCCCCCCCCCCACACTTAAATTACACATTGTCCTCAATGTGTCCCAAAAATAAGTTTTTAGGTTGATTGAATGTGTAAAAGGTGTGTTAAAAACAAAATTTAATGTTACTGGGCATCTGGACACGGCCCCGTGGTAAGATTTCCAGTAACAAGGACTTACAGAAGGTGGACACGGGGGCGTGTCTGGTGAACACGACCCCGTGTTGGATAAAGGTCTGCAACATTTTTGACAAACAGCAGGTCTGGGTAATGGGCACGGGGGCGTGTCAGCTGAGCACGACCCCGTGTGGACAAACTGCAAAAGTGTAAAACAGGTTTCTGGCTTCGGTTTTGCTGTCCCGGCTTTAGTAGCACTAATGTTTAGTGCTCTAAGTCTCGTATGTAACTGTTTAACTAATAAATACCACACCAAACAATAACCAACATCCTAAATTACCAAAGTTAATCATCCACACCGCAAGTTAAAAAGAAAAAGAAGTGCAAGAAATAAAAAGTGTTAAAGGAAGTAAATTGTTCAACACGTGGCACGCAGGCCAGAAATTGTTCATGAGATAAGGGGGTTAACCTGTGAGACCTCCAACCTTGGGATGCTACCTCCACTCCTCCCGCTCAATCCATATCCTCGTCTTCATCATCATCACCTCCTCCGTGGCCCGCCATATACTCCCGGATGTTCTCAATGTCATCCTGCATGTCGGAGATGTTCCTCTCTATCACTCTGACCCGGGCATATGTGTTGCTGGCCATGTTGTAGGTATTCCTAGTACACATAAGGTTTTCCTGCAATAAATCATGTAAGCTTTGAAAGTTAGGAAAACCGCCTCCTTGAGAGGAGGATTGACCCGGATCACCCTGGTGCTGGTAGTGGTACTGAGGAGGAGGATGGATGTGTGGAGCTTGTAAGACGAGTGCCTCTTGCGGGTTCCATGCGTGCCCTTGAACCCTTTGAAAACTGACCGTCCCGTCATCTTCTTCATAGATCAAGTTCATGGAGCGGCAAATGACCATGTCCACTCTACCCGACCATGGGATCTTTTGGAAAGACCTCGGCATCCTATCAACAAAGTGTTTGAAAAGGCGGTAAATCCACCCTCCAAAGAAGATAGGAGTTGGGGGAGTAGCAAGTTGGTTTAAGTGCATGTTTCGGAGTAGTAGGTATGGAACATCAAGGTTGGTGCTGGTGTGAATGCAATGGAGGACCACCAGATCTCGTAACCCTACAACGCCGCTGCTGTCGTGCCTCTGGCTAAGTGAGTAGGTGAGGACCCTGTGGATGTAGCGGTAAAGAGGGTCTCTCAGCTGTGTGCTCTTAGTTTGGTTCGGATTATAGTTACCTTCTCCTATTTGAGCCCAAGCAGCTTGGCATTGATTTTCTGGGATCTCACGTAGACCGCCGGTGTTCTCTTCATCCCCAGCATCTTCTTCCGCGTACAACCCAACTATTGCCCCAAACTGTGTGATCGAGATTGAGTACATAGCCCCCCCACAATGGAACTCTACCCCATCACTATTAAACGGGTCGGCTCTCGTCTTGAAAGCGAACGTGCTGTAGAATTCCATGTTGTATTCATGGACGGAGCGAAGCTGAGTGCACAGGGCGGCTCGTAGTGGGCCGGTGACGATGTTATTGAAGTCGTCTAGCTGGTTCACTGTTCCTAGAAGATCCATGCATACTTGTCGTGGGTACTCCTCGGGCCTAGTTCTTAGCACATCGTATCTTGCTTTAGCATCCAATTCATTTGCATTGAATCTGGTAAATTTCTTGGCCATCTGAAAGAAAACAACAAACAATTAGCAAGGAACAGTGAAATTTTCGGAGAAAACTGAAAACAGTAGGCTGAACACGGCCCCGTGTTAAGCGGACACGCCCCGAGTTCGCCTGGATTTGGTTGGACACTCCCCCGTGCTCGTTGAGCACGACCGCATATCCAGACGTCTGTTTCCCAAAAATCCCATTTTTCGAACCGGTCCCAAAAACTTGAAAACTTTTGGTCCAGTAGGGGCGGTTTTCCTCGAAAATGAAACCCCAAGTGCCGTTTTTCCCAAAACAAACCGTTTACCCCTTCAATTTTATCTTTTTCGGTTCAAAAACAAGGGTTTGGGGTTTTTGTGAGAAATCGGGCGAATCTACAAACAATACAAGTTGATTTACTTCCTATAACATGTATCTATACTAATGCTAATAGATTTATGCAAAAATTTGAGGTTCGATCCGGTTCAAGTTCAAGAACGCTAGATTTTTCCTCAAATTTTTGATGTTAAACTACATGCAAATGCTTAATCTAACTACTAATGATGATAGAATCATACCTTGATGTTGTTAGAAGTAGGGGAGACGTCGAAATCATGCAGAAAAATCTCCAGAACCAGAGAGTTTTTGGGGAAACGGGGCGTGTGGAATGAAGAAACTGTTTTGAAAAAGGGGTTTTATCCCGACAGTTGCGCGGACACGGCCCCGTGCTTGCTGGGCATGGCCCCGTGGGCGGGAAAAAATAATTTTTTTAGTGCTCGTGTGAGTGCCCTGTTTCCCAAAACTTTGGTCTTAGAAATCTTACCGATTTAGATGTTTTCCCGATTGTTCGTAACTTACCAGGTATGATGATGATGCTCGAACCTTTGTTTCATTCTTCAACCGTTTGAAGCGAGATTTCTTCCTCTTCATCCTCAATGAATCCTTGATAGAGCTTCAGCCGTTGGCCATTGACTTTGAATGGAATTCCATTCCGAGATTTAATTTCGACTGCACCGTGTGGGAAAATATGGGTGATGGAAAAGTTCCTGACCACCTAGACTTTAATTTACCAGGAAACAATCGAAGTCGTAAATTAAACAATAGAACTTAATCTCCTACCCGAAATTCATTAGGTTTAATGTGTTTATCATGCAAATTTTTCATTCTTTCCTTATAAATTTCGGAGTTAGAGTATGTATAATTCCTTAATTCGTCTAATTCATTTAATTGTCAAAATCGATTCTTACCTGCAAATTCTAAATCCAAGTTTACATTTTTAATTGCCCAGTAGGCCTTGTGTGCTATTTCTACTGGCAAATGACAGCTTTTTCCATAAACGAGCTTATATGGGGTTATACCTATTGTTGTTTTACAAGCAGTTTGAAAAGCCCATAAAGCATCGTCTAACTTATCGGCCCATTCTTTTTTATTTAACCCTACGGTTTTTTTGAGTATTCGTTTTAAACCTCTATTAGTCACTTTGGATTGTCCATTTGTTTGAGGGTGATATGCCGGTGAGACCCGGTGATAGACCCCATACATTGTTAAAAAAAATTTCAAGTTGATGGTTACAAAAATGGGTACCTCTATCACTAATTATTGCTTTTGGTGTTCCAAAACGAGGGAATAATTTTTTCAGAAATCTTACCACGACTCTTCCATCATTTGTTGGAAGTGCCTCGGCCTCGGCCCATTTAGACAAGTAATCGACCGCCACAAGTATATATTTGTTTCCTTTTGATGGTGGGAAAGGTCCCATAAAGTCGAGTCCCCACACATCAAAAATTTCACAAACAAGAATGCCATTTTGTGGCATTTCGTTTTTGGAAGAAATATTACCTGATCTTTGGCAAGCATCACAAGTCTTGACAAGACTTTGGGCGTCTTTGTAAATGGTTGGCCAATAAAATCCTGAATCAAATACCTTTCGTGCAGTACTAGCGGCACCATGATGTCCTCCGTATGGACCTTCATGACAATGGCGGAGAATTCTTCTTGCTTCACCACCATGTACGCATCGGCGGATGAGTTGATTGGCACACATTTTGAAAAGATAAGGATCTTCCCAAAAATAATGTTTTACATCGGCAAAGAATTTTTTTCTTTGATGATGTAGCCATCCTTTCGCGACTATACCGCTAGCTAGGTAGTTAGCATAGTCAGCGTACCATGGCTCTTCTCGGTATTCCACCATTTCCAGGGACTCTGTTGGGAACTTTTCATTTATTTGCTCATCCCTGATTGCCTCCAAAGCTGGGTCTTCCAAGCGCGAAAGATGATCTGCTGCGGTGTTTTCTGCTCCTCTTTTGTCCTTGATTTCAATGTCGAATTCTTGGAGGAGCAGAATCTACCGAATCAAACGCGGTTTTGCATCCTGTTTCTTGAAGAGATATCGAATGGCTGCATGATCTGTATAGACTATTGTTTTAGAAAGAACAATATAAGAACGAAATTTATCAAAAGCAAATACCACGGCTAGTAACTCTTTTTCTATTGTTGTGTAATTTTCTTGTGCATCGTTAAGGGTTTTACTAGCATAATAAATTGGGTGAAAATGCTTATCTTTTCTTTGTCCCAAGATAGCTCCGACTGCAAAGTCACTTGCATCACACATGATTTCGAAAGGTAATTTCCAATCAGGCGCTATCATGATAGGTGCATTGACTAGCATTTCTTTTAGTGTTAGAAATGCTTGATTTCAATCCTTGTCAAAGATGAAAGGGGCATCTTTTTCAAGTAATTTTGTTAGAGGCCTTGAGATTTTAGAAAAGTCCTTGATAAATCGTCTATAAAATCCGGCATGCCCTAGGAAACTTCTGATAGCTCTAATGGAGGATGGGGGTGGTAGTCGAGAAATAGTGTCTATTTTGGCTCGATCAACCTCCATTCCCTCGCTTGAGATTTTGTGACGGAGTACTATTCCCTCCGTTACCATGAAATGGCATTTTTCCCAATTAAGGGCGAGGTTAGTTTCCTCACATCCGGATAGCATTCGTTCAAGGTTATCGAGACATTGGTCGTATGAATCTCCAAAGATAGAAAAGTCGTCCATGAAGACTTCCATTGTCTTTTCTATCATATCATGGAAGATGGCCACCATGCAACGTTGAAAGGTTGCGGGGGCATTACATAGACCAAAAGGCATGCGTCGATAAGCAAAAGT
Source organism: Helianthus tuberosus (assembly GCA_030545235.1). Classification (NCBI taxonomy): domain Eukaryota; kingdom Viridiplantae; phylum Streptophyta; class Magnoliopsida; order Asterales; family Asteraceae; genus Helianthus; species Helianthus tuberosus. The sequence goes on along the minus strand of CM060417.1, from coordinate 113,282,410 downwards.
TCCATAGGGACATGTAAATGTTGTCTTTTCTTGGTCTTCGGGTGCTATCGGGATTTGAAAGTAACCTGAAAACCATCTAAGAAACAATAAAATTTGTGACCGGATAATCTTTCTAACATTTGATCAATGAAGGGTAAAGGAAAGTGATATTTCCTTGTTGCTTCATTTAATCGACGATAATCTATACACACCCTCCATCCTGTGACGGTTCTCGTTGGTATTAATTCATTTTTCTCGTTAGTTATTACCGTCATACCTCCTTTATTTGGAACTACTTGGACGGGACTTACCCATGGACTATCGGAGATTGGGTAAATGAGTCCGGCGTCAAGTAATTTGATGACTTCGTTTTTAATCACTTCTTGGACATTTGGATTTACCCTACGTTGTGGTTGTATTACTGATTTATAGTCATCATTAATCAAAATTTTGTGCGTGCACATGGAAGGACTTATTCCTTTAATATCTACAAGCTTCCAAGCGATCGCATTTTTGTGTTTTTTCAAAAGTGTAATTAATTTTTCTTTTTCTAAACTAGCTAATTTTGACGAAATAATTACAGGTGATTTATCATATTTGTCTAGAAAAGCATATTCCAAACCTTTTGGGAGTTCTTTGAGATCAAGAGGTGGGTCTTTAGGAGACTCCTTAATTGGTTGCTCATTTTTGTCAAGAATCACAAAGGTTTGTTCTATGGCAACCTCTTCTTCAACAAAGTGGTCAATTTTTTTCTCTTGTATCGGGGGTCATTATTGCCGAATGGATATTTCATTGAACGCTCAAGATCGATACTCTTTTTAAATGCCCCTAATTGAATAGATAGATTGTTGTACTTCCGGTTTTTCAAAGCTTCGTGGGTTTTTACAAAAGGTCGTCCCAACACTAGAGCAGCGTCATCAAGGATGACAAAGTCGGTTGGGATTACCATTTGATTTGTTTTGACCAAAACATCCTTAACTACCCCTATTGATTTTATTACTTTCCGATTAGATAGAAAAATGGGTATTTGAAGTGACGAAAAATCACTAATACTTAATTTTTCGAAAATGTAATTTGGCATTATATTAACACAAAGATCTTTATCAATTGTGACATTACTAATAAAGGAGTTTTGAAAAAAAACATGGAACCGGTTTAATGTTAATTTCAAATGGGTCTTCTTTTATTAGCGAAGTTTGATCATTTGTTAACTTAATGCTTACTATTTCGTCAATTTTAGTGTTAGTGTTTAACTCTTTTAAAAACTTAGCATGAGTGGGTACTAAACAATGATTTTCGAAAGAAGGTGACAAGAGATTAATTTTTTTCCAAATTAGACTCTTCTTGAATTTTAACGTTGTCGGAATCACCTTTTTCGTTGTTTAACTCATGTGTCGGCTTTTCACTTACTTGTTCTTCCACTTTTACATTTTCAACTATCTCTTCTTTATTACAAATTAATTCTTCCCTTGCGTGGGACTCCTCTTCCCTTGCGTGAGATTCTTTTATGCAACGTTCGATAGTTTTAATGTGTTCTATTATCCTATCGGCTATGTGGGTGATAGAGTAAGGATCAGGATCCTCAAAGCTTGAATCCAGATGTTCGATCCTTTGTTCCTCATTATACTCATTGGAAGTAGATGGTTCACACCATTGTTCTTCATTGTAAGTATATGATGGATAAGGGTCGTAATTTTGTTCTTCATAATACTCATATGAGGTGGGTTGTTCACGCCATGGTTCCTCGTAATAAGCATATGAAGGTGGAGGCTCATATCTTGGTTCCTCAAAGTATGAGTATGAAGGCTCATACCTTAGTTCATCAAAATATGAGTATGAGGGAGAAGGTTTATACCTTGGGTCTTCATAGGATGTGTATGAAGTTGATGGCTCATACCTGGGCTCCTCATAATAGGTGTATGAAGTGGATGGTTGAAATAAGTCACAATATTGTACCGAGTGAGGGTTACCACAAATGGTGCAATAGTCTTCCCTATAATCATCCTCCTCATAGGTGTAGTTGTAATCTCCTGAGTATTGATCCATAAGAATCACTTAGCAGACCACAACAGAGTCTCGAGACTAGAAAACAAAAATAAAAACAGAAACAGAGACTGGACACGACCCCGTGTTCAGTGGGCACGACCCGTGTTCAGGTTCTGTATCTGGGCGTTTTAATAAAAGTGACTGGTTTTGTGCAGCACGGGGGCGTGTTCAGTGAGCACGACCCCGTGTTCAGACTCTGTATCTGGGTGTTTTATAAAAAAATGCAGCACGGCCCCGTGTCCAGGCTACTGTAAATGCAAAAATTAACTAAAATGCAGAAAATGTGCGCGCATTTTAAAAAGGATTTGAAAAACTGATTAGGCCGTTGATTTTAAGCTTTCTTAAAATCCTTGTGTCCCTGGCAACGGCGCCAAAAACTTGATGTGTGTTGGTGTGTATATAATTTTATGTATATTTTATGCCCTTTTTACACTTTAGTCAAGTTTTAAATTTATAAAACACGATAGTTACTAACACTAAACACACATATGGGCAAGTGCACCCATTGTGAGCGTAGTATAGCGTTGGTAAGATACCGAGGTCGTCCAAGGACACAAGAGCTTTTAGTACCGGTTTATCCTCAACGTCTAATTAAATCAAAATTTTAGAAAAAGGTTTAAAAATGAAAATAAAAACTAAAAATGCTGAAAATAAAAATAAAATAAAAACAGATAGACAAGATGAATCACTTGCATCCGACTCGCCTTTAGTGTAACCTTTGATTATTTCCGCACTTTTGCACTTTTTAAGAGATTATCTTAGTTATAGTAGTAGGCCCCTCTTTTGAAGGTGACGTTACCCTCAACCCAGTAGTTTGAGTCAGCAAGGATACAATCCTAAAGGGTTGGATTATTGAAAGATAATTAATTAAGTTATTAATGCGTAATGTGGTAGGCCCCTCTTTTGAAGGTGACGTTACCCTCGGCTAAGTAGTTTGAGTCAGCAGGGATACAATCCTAAGTAGCCGGGTTAATGTTTTAATAGTAGTTTACATATGAGGGGATCAAGAAATTCGAACCCCCGCCATCCAATACCAGTGGGTATTGAAGGAGGTCCTACTAAGCTTGACACAGGTCCTTGTAGGATCTATACACTGAACAAGGTAAGACGCTTACCAAATCATTCCCTTAACCCCCGACCAGGTAGCTAACATATCTCCATATAGACTGTGGAGATATGAATGGTGTAAATCTTTTATTTTATATAGACAGTAAAATAACGCCAAGACACCACAGACAAATGATAAGGAAGTTTCACCTTCAACATAAGAAACTAGTTATTAAAGTCACTAATACAAAACCAAATAAAAAGTGTGAAAAGATTAAAAATAAAAAGTATTACACTAAATGCTTGTCTTCACCAAGTGATGTAAGAGACTTAGGCAAACATGGCCTTTGATTGTCAAGAACTCTTACTATCAATCTTGGATCCCGAGACTACTACACACACTCTATGATGGATGATGGTGGTGGATGTGGGTTGTGATGGTGGTGGTGGGTGGGTGAAGTGTGAGAGAGGTGGTTTGCCAAGTGATGCCTTTGAAGTGAACCAAGCACCTCTATTTATAGCCTGCACAAAAGCCTGGACACGGCCCCGTGTCCATTGGGCACGGCCCCGTGTCCACCCTTCTTCTCTTTCTTCATTAAATGCAGTTTGTCTGCATTAGTTGACCACGCCCCCGTGTCCGCTGGGCACAGCCCCGTGTGCAAAAGCATATATGTACTATCAAGATTTGCTTGGATTCTGCGAATCTTAGCGTTGACCACAGCCCCGTGTCCTCTGGACACGCCCCCGTGTTGGGTGATAGAAGCTTCTACAACTTTGTCTTTTCTGCAGACACTTGGGCACGCCCCCGTGCTCATTGAGCACGGGGTGTGTTCAGCCTTCGGTTCTCTTGTTTTTTCTTGGGAAGATGTTGTCGAGGATTCGGGCATGCCACGTTTATTCCTTTTCTTGTATTATTGTTAGATTTGGCTGCATTTTTGCTTCTTTTGTTCATTTAAGCTCATTTATCCCTGAAAATACAAAAGGAAGACAAAAGCACACTTTTCCAACATTAGTACTAAAAAAGGGTTAGTTTTATGCCTCATTTGATGTAATTTATATGTTGCATTTTACACACATCAATGGCGTTCCTATCTCATGGGAATGATTCAAAACGTCATCAATAAACACGGTTGTCGAATTCGTCGAGATGAGGTTTACACATACGATTCATGTGATCCATGAAACTGCCGGTGTGTCGAGTAACTTGAATGATATGAACAGAGGATCGTAATGGCCATACTGCGTCTGTAATGCTGTGTTGGGAACATTCTCCCCTGGGTCTTCCATCTGATGACAGTCTGATCCTAAGTCGATTTCCATTTAGAAGCTTGGTCCTTGCAACTGGTCAAACAGGTCGTCGATTGCGAGGTAGAGGGTGACGGTTCTCCAACTGTCACCTTGCTAAGTTTACGGTAGTCGATACATGTTTGAAAGGACTCATCCTACTTTTTCACAAATAAAGCTCGGGCTCCTAAAGCGAGGGGCTAGATCAGTAAAACTCCCGTCTAGTAATTCCTAAAGTTGATTGGTGTCACACCCCGATATTTCCACGTATTACCGGTGGGCCCGGTGGGGAGTATCGTGACGTAGTTGATATCATCATAGTCAAATAATCACATTTCAATGCACAACGGAAGTCTAAAGTAAATATATTACAAACCGATTCAAAAGTAACATCAAATATTACAAACGGATTGTAAGATGGATCCACAGGCGGATCTTAAAACAGAAATATAAACACTGTTCAACAGACTTTAGACGTTTAGAACTTGCAAGATTCCTTATTAACGCCCTGAGCTCCCAGCCAATTACGTACAGTACGTCACTTAATCTTTTTGGAAAATACGTCAGTTTACACCGGTAAGTACAATTAACTGACTCTTTTGAAAACAATTATGAAAATTGATTTACATGCACAAGGCACAAATATCCTTTTATGACTTGTGACAATTATATAAAATAATCTTGTATAAAGATTTACATGTTCGTTATACATTCAGGGCCCGATATAGAAACCGAGTCAAGATTAACAGACACACCACAAGTATAGGCCCACAAGAGAGTGAGATACCGTTTTTCCTACGCAACTGTCAGGTGTATGCCTACACCCCGTGCTTAAGACGTGGCCATTTTTTAATAATGATGCCAAGGATATCCGGGACATGGTCATTAACCCCCAAAGGCTTTGTTTCAAACAAGACAGATTAAAACGGGTTACCTCAATAATTTAACCACTAATCGATTAAACATTCAATACCCGACCAGGCGGTATTATTATAATACCGTATCCCAAGCCCATATAGGGAAAATAAGTTAAAAGTATTTACCTGAGCTAAAATGTAATTTTATTCTCAGCCGTATATTCAAATTAGCAAGCACAAGTACCTCTACTGGGGATCTCAATCTGGAACGAAGGTTTTATTAACCTATTAGATTCCTAACGGGTCTTATTTAAGTTGTAACTTAGACCGGTTAGTTTTAAGGAAAGGTTTACGGTTCGAAATGCAAGATTAAGCGAAGACCGGATTAGAATGTGATTTAGACCCGACAAGTATGAAGACTTGTATAATATGGGTAAACTAAACACATTCTGGATTTTGAAGTAAAAATGATAAGGTTTGACCCGTTTCGGTTGATTTATGCAAACTAGTTACATAAACCGTACAGAATGCGAAAAATGCATAACGGGTAACCAAATGAGTCATGAACATGTTTTACAAGTTAATATGCTTTTAATATGTTGTGATATCAGTAGGATACCTTCCATTATGCCCAAAACGAATTTGAAATCAATTTAAGCCCCGTAGGGGTATTTTGGTCATTTTAAAGATTATAAAAGAGGTTAAATGACAATCTGAGGTTCTGGTCTAAAATGATCAGTAAAAATATTTATTTTAGTAGGTTATATCAGTAAGATATCATATATGTGTGAAATTTATCATTTATGGCCAAACTATGCACCATAGGGGCATTTTGGTCATTTTACATAAGCCTTAAAGGTCAAATTTGGAAATCTGAGTTCAAAACTTTTACTTACTGTTAAAGTATAAAAATTTATTCATAACATCAGTAGGTAACAAGCTTTAGGTGCCAAATATGGTTTTAAACCATACTATGCGCCTAAATCGCATAAAAGTCGGTATTTGATGGTATTCGGGTTAAATAAGTAAATCTGAGATTTTGAACAGTCTTTACTGTTTAAAATAATTTATTTAATATATAAAATCAGTAGAAAAAGGTTTGATATGTAAAGGATGTGTAAAACTCATTTTATTAGCAAAAAGGGCATAACCGTCAATTACCGAGACAATGCAAGAACCCTATGTTATGATAAGTTTAAAATTCAACAAAAATCTTCAAAAATCCCTAAATATTATATTACATTAGTGGGCAAAAGGTTTGGTGTCAAAATTTGGGTTTAAATAGGTTTTATGCCGAAAATGCCGTTTAATTAATAAAAAGGCTTCAATTTACGATATTGAGCATAACTCCTAATTTAGACCACAAACTGATGTCAAATTTTTAGGACATGTTTATAAATTAGTAATAAAGGTTTTTGTCCTCTCACATTTTCAAAAATCTCATTTTTACATCAAAAGGGAATAATGGTCAACTTTTAAGCAATTAACGGAAACATGCAATGAACTAGGATTTCTAAGGAACCTTGTATAACCTTGGAGGGTTATACTAACATATAATCTGGTCCTAATGGAATCCTAAGGCATAACTAAACTAAGCTAAATCGGGTCAGAACTGAAAGTCAAAGCAAAAGTCTATTTTTGCGACTTTCGGTTCCAAATCGAGCCTAAACTCAGAATTGTCAGGTTGAACATGCCTAGACATGTTCAATTAATATTTACCAAGTTATTAAAGTGACAAAAAACTGATTTTATTGCCTTAACATCATTAGTTATGGATTTTGTTTAAAAACCGACTCGTTTGACTTTTATTTTAATTACTTTGACCCGACAATTAACTAAGCAAACATGGTAATTAGGAGGTGCCCTTTTGAGGGTTTAATACCTACCTAATTACGATCACGTAACCATGTTCGTTGTGAACAATGGCTTGATCGTTTAAAAGTCAAAGCGTTTATTGCGAACGCTTGACTTTTCGACTTTAAGAGCCAAACAATTGAACTAAGCACGAAAGGAACACTTACGAGTGGTCCTTAGGACTGAAGGAGGTTCCCAAGTTTATCAGGATCCTCTTGAAATCACAGATATAGCAGATTTAGAAAGATGGTGTGCTTGAACAAATGAAACCCACCATCTATTTATAGTTTTTGGGAAGCTACGGATGAGTGCCAAGTGTCGGAAGGGTTAACAAGATTATAATAAGTGTAAAACCAGGTTGTAATACCATCTAAGTGCCCCTAGAATCGAAATATATGAGTATGAGAAACTAGTTTCAACAAAAACCAGCAACAAAACAACCTGGCTGCATCTGCTGATGGGTCGTGGCCTGCGTAAGCCGGCCCATCAGGCTACGCGGCCGGCCTAGAAGTCCAGCCCAGCCAAAACTTTGGCAGAATTGCCGAAATGGTCCCTGCCTTCATGTAATTGCCATTTTGACACATTTAAGGCCCGTTAACCCCAAATCAAGGCCCTAAAATGAAGTTAAAGTATAGGGAATATGAAACATGCTCAAAAATATGCCGGATGTCGGTTCGTTTGGTCGTACGGTTGCGTTGTTCGGCTAATTACGATGAAACACGAACGGACACGAAAAACGATCCAAATTACACGACGAATGGAATTTAATCAAGCCAAACACTAAAATAAAATATTTTAGTGATTACATAAATTTTTGGATGTCCGGATATATTCAGAACGAAAGATATGCGCGAAAATGCAAACTTATGCACTTTTTGACGCTTTTACTCACTGTTAATCAAATAAGTTTATTTTTGCGCACCAAACACCTCTAAGCCTATATCCAAGCTATGTATAGGATATTTAGGGCATGTTTAACTTATGATCATATTCCGGAAGGTTCGATATCATACGAATTGGTATACTTTTGCAGTTTGACGCAAATAGTCCCTCTAATGCGCAAACTTGAGTATATCATCGTTTAATAGCATCGAAGCCTTATCTAATCCATATTAGGCATTCTTGAGAGTATTACTAAATATCACGATGCTTCAGGTTCGTAAAAAGGTCATTCAGAGGTATAATTAAACATATTGACGCTTTTAACCCCTTAAACTTGCAAAGTTGCGCGTAACGTCACTTAAAGGCATAAAAACTTTAGACGGACAATAATTGGCATTCCCGGGAGTATAATCAAATATCATGAAGTTCCCGGTTTGTTAAAAGGTCACTCAGAGGTAAGAATTAACATGTTGACGCTTTTAACCCTTCATCGCGCAAACTTTCAATTAATTACGCAAACGGCTACACTCGATCAACAAGTGGCTCATTTGTGAATATGATTACTGTGTAACGTTATTCAGAGGCTTATGATAAGCATGCTAACACTTCCAGTCCTTCCATAATCAAAGTTTTTGGGTTTTCACAAAATTAGTCCTTCATAGTCAACGATTGACCTTATTAGGGTTTTGTACACGTGTCAACATATCATTGGACGTGATTTTACGAGGTGTTACATCCTCACCCCCTTAAAATAAATCTCAACCTCGAGATTTGCTCTAAATATGGAAGTAATTTCTGTCTTATAATGGACTTAATCTTCCACAGCATATCTGGGGCCCCACCAGGCACCCAAGATGTCCTTTATAATAGGTACATGTATCCTTTTGGAGCTTCTAATCTTGTCGATCCTCAATCGATGCTGATTTCACCACAAAATATAAGTATTAATCCGCCTATCATTATGTGACATTGCTCTTGACCTATTGTCTAGCCATATCTTTAAATCACAAGTGTGGAACACATTGCGAGCTCCACCAAGCTCCTTAAATAGGTTTTAGCTTATAAGCTATTGATCCTTGATATATTCGATTTCCTCGAATGATCCTATATATCCAGAGCTTAACTAGGTTTTAGCACACCCTTCTTAGGGCGATACCTTCAATTGAACCTTATTCCTTATTAAGGACTTAAGAGGGTTGCGTCTTTCATCAATCCTTGATTTTCCGCCGATTACTGGCAACTTTCAGACGATTACGAATTCGAATGATCTTATTCGTTGCTTCCAAGGTAATTTCAGATCCTGATAATTCGAACTTACCATCTTCTGTCCAACAACAGATGTTTAACATCTCATCTATACAAGGTCTCCAAGGGAGCAGCCTTGATGCTTACATACTAACTATTAGTTACAGGAGAGCTTATTTAGGGTGGGATAATCTTTCCAACTACTGCTTAAACCAATCTTAAGGAATATCTAATTCTCACATTTAGTTGAACAAATCGACAATCCTGGGCAGCTGATGGCGATTCTTAATCGCTGCCTAAGTAGGGTTGCGGCAATCAATGCATAAGCATAATGAACCGCCTTTCTTAATTTACAATACCAAAACTCTCAGAATTTGAATTAGGCTTTAAGAACCTTTATCTTAGAATTCATTTAATTAGGGTTTCGATTCTCCATAATTGGTAGTACTAATCCACACGGAGATTTCACAATACTGCAGCCCTAAGCGGGATGTTAATCTTAACTCTACCGGTCTTCGAAGGTAAACAGGGTAGTCTTTGGAGAGGATAATCAAGACACAAGGAGATTACGTAGATTTTCCAAATCTCAGGCTCTGGTTCATTTATCAATGCCTGTGTCAGATAAGTGACACATTTGCTTTACAATTCCATGGATACCTTATTCAGACACTTATTTGGACATTTCCCTTCTGGATATCTTCTTTGAATACCATTAGCTGACTTTAGTACAATATGACCATTGGGATATCTCAGTGGTTCCATGCATTAAACCTCCATACTGATCAGGCATGGAAGCAATCTATGGAACATATTAAGATACACCAATCCTCATATGGCACTTTCATCATACAGTGTGGTATTTGCAATTGATAGAAATCAAAGAGATATCAACTAACATATACTGATGTACTCCATCTGGAGAGAGTACTCTAGAATTTTACGACTGAAGATTTCAGACAGGAACGGAAAAATGGTTCCTATGATTTTCGTCTGTAAGTTTTACCTTAGACTTAATCTCTGGGGTTCTTATGTAAGATTTTAAAAGTTTGCTATACTTACAATTTATGAAGGATTTATTGGTATCCAAATCAAAACAGAACTCCTAGCACTTATATTACCAATGAATGTTAAAGAATGTACCTGATGTCATTATTGATATGAACTACCTCTGGCATCCATCAGGAGAGTTTAAGCGCTTTCATTCTTAGGCTTTCTATCCTTAGCCGCACCTCTCTTGACATATTTAGGGCACGTAGTCTTGATGTGGCCCTTCTTGTTACAACCGAAGCAAACTGCATCCTTTATGTCCTTGCAATCCAACGTTTTATGCTCTCTTGATTTGCAGATCCCACAAGCCCTAGGCTGCTATTGGGATTTTGATTCGAACCTACACTTCCCTAGATGGTGCTTCTTGCAGGTCTTGCATAGAGGTTTCTTGTTGGACTCTTGCTTACCCTTTTTCTTAGGACTCTGGGAGTTATCTTCCTTCCTTTTCCTTTTTAGTTCATCCTTTGCATTTGAGGCATGAACAAGATCCTTCTCGTGAGTAAGGAAGTGCGGTTTTAATTGAGATTTGGAGCAAGTAGCATTGGGCTCCTTGAACTTTTTCATGACCTTTCTCATAGCTTTTCCAACAGTAGCGTCAATGATAGCTTGGAGAACAACCTTGTCAATTTTGAGGTTCACAATTGTAGCATCATTAGCATGCGTCGCATCAACAATGGCGGATTGACGGTTGTCTTATCCGAGTTTGTCATATTCGAGACTTGGTTCCTAACACCAATTGAAACAATTACTTAGTTGCACTACAACAGCTATTCATCATCCTGATAACTTAACATATACTAACCATGGTATCATTAAACCATACAGGCTAATATAGTACGAACATTCCTAATGATTGTTATTTAAATACATATATCAATTATATTTAGCCCAGGCCATAAAAAGACCATCAATGGCGTTTAAGGTTTGGACCTAGTCCATCACCTTTTTGACGGAAGATCAAAATGTGACATCTGTCTTGATCATATTGATGATTTTGGATAGCTTGAAAGCTCATCACAAGGATATCTGAAAAGAGTGATTCCTAATAGATATAAAGCATCCATCTAAATTTGTTGAAGCAGTCTCTAAAGTATCATCAGACAATTCTACCTCGCATTATATGTCTAAATTCCTAACAGGCAGATACAACAGCTTCCAACATTTATTGTCCACAATAGACTTTTCTGCGCCACAATCAAACAAATTCCCACATAAACATCTTTGATAAGGAAAGGTACCTGTTATGATGTTATCATTCTGTACTGCCTCCTGGGTGTTCATCTGGAAGACTCATGCGTTTGTTTTCTTGGCCTCTTCAGGCTTCTTTTGATTCTTAGGGCAGTTAGTCTTGATATGCCCCTTCTCGTTGCAACCATAACAGGTTGCATCTTTCAACTTCTTGCAATCCAAGGTTTTATGTTCCTTAGACTTGCAGATCCCATAAGGTAGAGCCTAAGATTCAAATCTGCATTTCCCGAGGTGGTATTTCCTACAGGTTTTGCACCTGGTCTTTTCACCCGACTGCTGGTTGTCCTTCTTAAACCCGGAACTCTTCTTATGATCAGAGTTCCCCTTTTCCTTCTTATTGGAGCGATGAGAATTCTCATCCTCCCTTTTATGCTTTCCATCATCAGAAGCTTTGGCAACCTTGTTTCTGACCACATCAAGTGTGAGAGATAGTGACAAATCTGCCACTGACCTGAACGTGGTAGGTCTCGATGCTTTCACACTTGCCTTGATTTCTGGGGCTAGACCCCCAATAAAACGAGTTATACGCTTTGGTTCCGGTGTGATCAAGTAAGGAACCAATCGTGACATGGTATTGAAACTTGTAAGATATGCCTGACAATCTAAGTTCTTCATAACCAATGTCAAGAATTCAGTCTCAATTTTCTCAACTTCATGTTGAGGACAAAAATTTTCTTTGATAAGAGCAACAAACTGATCCCAAGTCAAGCTGTACAACGAGATCTTCCCTGTAGCTTGGATTAGTGACCTCCACCAAGCTAGAGCTTCTCCTTTAAAAGATTGTGAAACAAACTTCACAATGTCTTGCTCTGCACATCCACTAATATCAACAATGGTGTCCATCTCATCGAGCCACGTCATGCAATCGATGGCCCCCTTTTCTCCTGTGAAGTCTCTGGGCTTGCAGGAGACAAAATATTTATATGAACAGGTTTTAACACGTGGCTCTTGATTAAGCACAACCTGTCTAGACAGAACACTCCTCTGATTCGATGAGTGATGAGAATCGTCCTTATGAGATACATGCGTTTGGGAAAGTGGTTTTGCATGAGGTACAGACTGGGTCTTGGTGGGTGTACCACTTGATTCATTATACTGTTTGTCAAGAGCTCAAGTAACGGCATTATCTTTTAATGCCTGCAGTTCTGCACCAGCTATATTAACTCTGGTAGTATCATTATTCTCCCTCGGGTGGCTGTTAACCTCATCTGATCCAGCCATGTAGCTTGATTGCTACGTAAATATTAACAATGATTTATTCAGAAATCTATTATGGAATTGTCATTTATGGCAATTCATTAACCATGGAAATTTTAATCCATATTGGTTAATTTAATTTATTTTAATTTTTATTATATTTTATCCCAATTATAAACTATTAAGGATATTGAAATGGCAAAAAAAAAAAAAAAAACCTTGTCACGAGGACAGTTTTAAATTTATAAGCCATGACCTTATAGGATCGAGGCATTAAGGTTTGAACACAGTTCATTACCTTTCTTGACAGAGAGTCAAAGACTACAACTGTCTTTTGTCTTTTAAGACAATAGATATAGCCCGTAGGCATTTCATCACTAAGGGATGTTTATGATATGATCATCTTATCTGATGATTTGAGCCATGATTTCTAAATCACTAGGCTAGATAAGAAATTGGAAGAATCCAATATAAGGATGACTTGTGTGATTTTATCGAATCACATTTGCCAGGAGTGCTAACATGTTTTTAGATGTTAACAAGGGTTTAAATCTTAAAAAGGTTTTACCATCTAGGCCATGTCTAAATGACATATAGGCTAGGTTATACCTTCAAGATTTTCTTTCAATATTCAAAGGCAGACCAATTACAAAAGGAATGATATTTTGATTTATTTTATATGTTATATTCATACATATAAGGACAAATGAAACTTTAAATTATAACATTCCATTAAATGGAAAAAGTACGTAGATGCCCTAAACGGGACTTTTAAACAAGAAATTTGTCCACATAGGAACTAAAAGATAAATATGTCCATATAAGGACTAATAAAGAAATGAAATACAACAAAAAGAGTTTATTCTTCACTTTATTTCTGGAAATTTTCTCCTTGGTTCTCTGTGTGAGGTATGAATACTGAAGGTTTTGGTGTGTAGTCGAAATCTTCTATTTTAGGAATCCTTGCAATAGTGGAATCCAAGGATTTTATGGTTAATGAATAATACGAATCATGAATAAGGTCAGGACAGGTATAATCCAAGTTTGGGATTCCAAGACTTGGAGGTAAGAAATACGAGTCCTTTGGGTCCCTAGGTATAGAATTTGAAATATGGTTAATGGGTTCAAAAGGTCCTTTCTCCATACTGGTCGTATGCTAATTCGAGCTGTAGTACGAAGCTTTACATTTTTAAACTTCGGATTTGGAGAGCCTCCATGTAACACCCCGTGTTTCGGAAGTCAAAGTCAAAGTCAAGATTGAAGTCAAATGAAGAAAAGATTGCTAATTGCGATATGTCACTCCTTGCTCAATTCCTGTTTTGACTTCTTTGACTTGTAGTTAGTCTTTTATGCTTTTACGCTAGTTGTATTATGTGGATAAATTAGTAAGAATCGAGGTATAATCGATGTTTATCACATGTTTCATCGCTTTATCGCTTATCGCAATCGCGCTCGCAACTCGAATTATGTGTTTTGGTTATTGTTTTACGTGTGTGTGCCTCTTATGTGATACTTGTGCATGTTTATTTATGGTTATGTTAAGGTGATTAATCGAAACGCAATCGAAACGAAATCGCAATCGAATCGCAAACGCTAAACGCAGGATGATTAGTATGATTGTATGTTAGATATAGTAGTTGGGATTAAAAGTAATTTGAATAGGAAACTCCATCGCACCGCAACGCTCGTCTCGCGAATCAAAACTGCAAAAGTCATCACACTGTGCACTCGGATCGAGTGGCCAGCCGACCGAACGGCCACCCGATCGGGCTGCCACCCGATCGAGGTACCGCTCGATCGAGCAGCCACCCGGCCAAGCTGCCAACTCGATCGACCAGCCTATCCTCTCCCTTTCCTTTTATGGAAACCCTATAAATACCCCTGTCAACATCACAAACTTACCACTTTTTCTCTCTTGTCCGACCAAGCGCTCCAACCTTACCTTTTCTTCGATTTCTCGAAATTCCGGTAAGATCTCATCCTAAATCTTGTACTTTCTTAATCTACACGCACTCCTACACCTTTCTATCTTTTAAATCTTAACTTTTAACCATGAAATCACTAGATTTGTAGGATCGTTTTCACGACCAGACTAGTCGTTCAGAAGAATTTTTGTCCAATACGAAAGGCGGAAACAGACGTATCGGAGTAGAAACAACTTGCAATTAACTTTAAGCTATCTTTTAATTTATTTGACAAAGTTTTACAGTGAGTAGACACTTCGGCAGCAGTTTGGTACTGAAACCGGAAAGTTACAAATGACAAGGCACGACCACTATTTATAGACCTGGCTATTTCGTACGAAACCATTCATGCGAAATCATCTTCACACGAAATCACTATTTCGTGCGAAATACCCCTTTAACCCATATTTGACAGATTTCTCGTATAACATGCCCTGATATATCTAATACAATACAAGACTCGATACAAGACAAAGTCGACAGACGTATGCACCAACAGACTCCCCCTCGGATGTTGACGAAGTCTTCAGTGTCGAGTCTTCAATCTTCAGTCTTTATCAGTCTTCTCGAACTCTTCCAAAGTATCCAATAATGTAAAGCATCCTCAATCTCTGTCTTCTCTTCATCTCCAGGATCTCGACCTGGCACTTTCCTTATTCAAATTCTCTTGATCAGATCTCTTGATTCCTTAAGTTCATCAGCATCATCAACTCTTCTCCCCCTCGGATGTTGATCTACTAGCAGACTTCCCCTTAAATTGTGCTTGGGATCATAGCCTAGCTTTTACAGGATCAGGATCATAACCTGGCTCTCTATGATATCAGAATCAGAAGCCTGGCTATCCTGCAAAATCTCTACCTCACAATAAATTTCACAAATTTAAAAATTTGACAAATTTATATACCACATGCAGGTATTAATCAATCAAAAACAATGATTTAACATTTTTTAATCACTGATGAACCACTTGTAAGAAAAACATACCAATTTCAAATTCACTTCTTATTTCAAACAGACTCCCCCTTACTTGTTGTCCATCATGTTTAGCACTAGGAATTTTGAAAATCAGCTTTTCAACATCAGTTGTCGAAAATAAGATGAAATAAAATCTTTTTGAATTTTCAAAATTTATGCTAAAACACACTGAAAATCTTTTTGGATTTTTGATTTAATAAAGAGCAGTAAAGAAATATATACATACAATATTTTTGTGAGTTTGTGTAAGAGGATCATATCAGTTTTTGAGACAAATCACTAACACCGTTAAGCTTTAAACATTTTAAGTTCTAAACAATTCACCTAGATTGTCAGTATACTGATCCACTTAAATTTTCACACAAAGTTCAACTGTTCCGAGATACAAGATTAATGTTTTAGGCACTAAAACTTATTCGCGTGTCCCACATCAGAATATACTCCTGTATCCAGACTTCTATATTCAGTCTTACAGGTGAATGTACACTAATGATATCTGTAAACGGGTAAATGCGAAACTATGAGAGCTTAGGCTATTGCTTCCGCAAAATCAGAGAGATGATGGTTCGACTTTAGGTGTGTCCCGTTTGGGGATCTTTTCTTCAACTGCACATGATTAGCATTTTTCAATGTTTCATCATTTTTTTGTACTGAGGGCTAGCTTTAAGAATAAAGCAAATGCAAAGTATTATACGAGGACTAGGCTATTGCGCCCACAAAATCAGAAGTCCTGGTATAATACCCCAGATATCATCACGCACAAAGACCTAGTATGTCAGAAATAGAAAGTCGTTCAAACAAGATTTCAGGGGTTACCCATATATCCAAGAAATGTTCCCCACGAGATAAGTAAGTTTGAAATTTAGGTTTATATCTCGAAAACAATCTACTGAATGTATAAAAACCTACTGGCACATCCTCAGTGAAATCGTTTATCACATTTGACTTTTCAATTCTTTAGCGTGTTGTGATAGTCCACTGATGTACAATCATTTCCTCTTTTTCATAACAAAACTCATTTTTGATTTTATCATGATTTTGGATTTTCAAATTTTCTAATGTTTTTGGATTTTCTAAATATCTGAAATTCTTACTCCCCCTAAAATTCAAAATCATTAAAAGAAAATTTGAACACAAACTGTTCAAATAAACTGACAACTATTGTGAATTGCTTCAATTCGCCATCCACTTGGCATAAACAATCAGAACTCCCCCTTACAACAAACTATTTTCCCATTATGATTTCAAAACACTTAAGTTTGTTTTAATCAAAATGTTTTTTTCTGGAAAATTAGTTTTGTCGATTTTCACAAACCATTTGTAGGTTAGGGGTTCATCACATTGTTTGTTTTCTTAATCACTTGTAGATTTAACAATTTTTGTTTTATCAACAAATACCACTTGTAGGAAATCAAGTACAACTTAATGTCCCTGATTAACCACTTGTAAATCGAAATATCACAGTTACCAACCTGTGAATTTCTCAAGAAAGATGCCGATTCCTACTCCCCAATTACCAACCTGGGAGTTCCGGCAAGTCAGGATTTTTTACTTATGAAAAACAGACATCCAAGCCTGACCAAACTTGGATGTTACCTCCTCATCTTCACTTGGGGTATAAGTTGCCTTCTTAGATTCATAAAAATCTTTAACCCCTTTCACCTTACCATCGATCATCTTTCCAAAAATCTTTTTCACATTTCCATTAAAAGCTTTTTCAACATCAAATTCTTTCTTTTCAGAATAGAATTGATTTGAAATCTCAACTTTACCAACTTTTTGTTTAAAATGTTCAGTCCTCAATGGTGGAAAATTGACATCATCCAATGGAGGAACTGAATTTTCTTCCTTTTTAACAACATGTGGCTCCTCTGACTTTATGGAATCAGATTCATCGCCAGATTTCACATCTGATTTCTTAACAACCCACTTTTGGTTGTCAAGATTCACTCTTCTTCTGTAAAACCTTTTTGAACATTCACCAACTTCATATGTTGAGTTTTTAAAAATTTTGAATTTTTCAGTTGGTGGTTCAGTTTTATCAACAACTTTTTCTTTCAGTTTAGAAACAACTTCCTGTTTGGTTTTGGTGGTCATTGGACAATTCCAGGCGATGTGACCAACTTCATGACATCTGTAACAGGTTCTTGTCTCCTTTTTCTGAAAACCTCCATTCTTCATTCCTTCTTGCTTTTTAGCAAGAAATTCTCTGTTTGATTGTTTCCAGAATGAGCTCTTTGCTTCTTCTTCCGAACTTGTCCCTGAAACAAATTTAGTTTTTGGTTTAGAAATTTTCTCATTTTTATGATTTTCTGGTGGAATGAAACCCAATCCTTTCTTTTTGAAATTACCGTTATGGTTTGGTTTCTTTTGAAAACCAGAACCAGAACTGTAACCCTTTTTTCTTGTTTAATCTTTGTTGAACTCTTGAAGTGTACTTTTTAGGTTTTTCATTAAGATTTACATCTTTTATTTCAGAAATATTGATTTCTGTTAGTTTGAAAACCTTTTTGATCTTTTCAATTTGAACACTTCTTATTGGAAACTCTTTATCAGCATATAATTTGTCAGAATCATTCAAAGTATATGCAACTTCGAATGTTTCGTCATTCAAATTTGATTTTGATAACAAAAATTCTTTGTTATAAACCCGTTTAACCGACGATTTTGGACTGTTGACTGACGAACTCGAACTTCCAGACTCAGATTTTAACTCCGACTCCTCATCTTTATCCAACACCTGATCGACCACTTTCTTTATTAACACAGACTCATGATCAGTGTCAGACGATGTGAATGTGACATCAATATTGTCTGGTAAATCATCAGTTGTTTCGGATTTTAACTTTATATTGACTGCCTTTTTGATTTGCTCCTCATTCGGTTTTCTGGGAGAATAACCTTCCCAGATCGGAGGCGGACACTTGTTATAACTGACACTCTGTTTCTTACCAGTATCCTTCTTTTCCGGCTTCTCATCTTGAAATGCTTCTATACCTGCAACAGTTGGATAAATTCGATTAATCAAATAATCAGAACTAGAATAACTTTGCAGTAAACATCTAATTCTTTCATTTTCAATCCTCTCAGTCTCCAACTCTTGCTTCAATTTTGCACACTCTTCAATGTAATAATTTATGGCCTTCTACTTGGACATCATCACCGCATTCATCATGGTTAATGCGTCTTCTCTTTCAGAATTTGTCTTTTGTAGACCATTCACTGTTCTATTCAACACATCATACGATTCTTTCACATAATTGAGATCGAACAGTAACTTTTCTTTCATCTTGTCCAACTCACTCAACTTCTCATCTTTTTCTTCACACTGCTTGCATGATTCTGAACACTTTACACATGGTTTTGTTACTTCAACAATCTTCTCCACTTCGATAAATTTTTAACTTCGATTATCTTTTCAACTTCTACTTTCTCAACTTCAATCACGTTTTCATCAACTTGAACCTCTTCACACTGTTCATGCTTCTTTTCCTGAACTACATTCTCATAGTTGATCTTTTTCTGTTCTTTCGCTGCTCGTCTCTCCTTCAGCTTCTTTAGTCTATCTGCAAAATAAAATTGAAAACTTTCAGGAGATAATTGAGATTTTCCAATTTTATATGCATTTCTTCTTCATCATCACTGCTATCAGATGAATGATCAAACACTGTTGTTTTTTCTGAACTATCATCTGAAGAAACAGACTCTCCATCTTGGTTTTTCTTATCATCATCAAACACTTTCATCCATTCCTTCATCAAATCTGGTTCTTGAACTATCTGTGCAATGAAAGCTCCTAACTTTGAATTAGGTGGAACATATTTGTCCCAACTAAAACCTTCTGCCATTTTCTCATCATCTTTATCTATGATACCATAATAAGCTTTCTTATTTGCCTCTTCGATCATTTTCTTCTTTCCGTCTTCAAACTGTTTTGCATTTGATGATGAGGGTTGTTGCTGAAATGGCTGTTGAGCGACTTGAAAATAAATTGCTTTTTGATAATAATCATTATTGCCGAACGGATTTTTAGCTCCACCTGCTTCTCGATTGGAACATTCCCTCTTGAAATGTCCCTTTTCCCTGCATCGAAAACAAGTAACTTTAGATTTGTCAAAACCCAAAGTAGAAACATTTGCATCTCTAAAATCATCTCTTCCTGTGATCATTTTAAATTTTTCAGCTCTTCTTAACACACTTGCTAAACACCACTTGATATCCATAAGTTCCATTTCCTCTGCATCAATCTGATCGTAATCCTCCTTTGTCAGCATAGGATTCCCGATCCTTTCCGCAACCAATCCCTCATAAGATTCTAGCACTGTAGCAAGTAATGCCATGTGATCTTTAGCAACCTCTTCAGAAAAACTTTGACCATTCGGAAGATTCAATGCAATGTTGCATTGTATCACATAACCATTATCACTCTTTGAGCTTTGAGACTGATAACTTGAGGTTGAAACATTTGGACTAACATTCGAGTATGAAGAAAATCCACTGCTGCTATTTGAACTTTGATTTACTGTTCCAGATGAATTTTCTGCACTGAAAGCAGTTTGAACTTTCGGACTTAATTCAGCATCTTGAACATTTCCTTTGTAATACATTTTGATGTCTTGTTGACCACTTGGATTGTTCATCCTAGCAATCTTTTGCTGCTCAAGATCTTGTCCTTCAATTTTTTCAATGAACTGAGAAATTGTCAAACCATCATATTCTCCAGTGTTCTTTAATATCATCAAAAATGTACCCCATTCTTTCTGTGGTAAGGCATCAGCCAGTTTGTCAACCCATTCTTCTCGTTCTTTATTTATTTCCAACAAAGACATTGAACGAACTAAGTGACAATATCTCTCAATCAGTTTCTTGGTATTTTCACCCGACAACCTCGTAAATAGATCAAACTCTTTCTTTAATAATGCCTTCTTATTCCTGATCATTTTCTCACTTCCTTCAAACTTAATATGAAGTGCATCCCAAATTGAACGTGAAGTATTATCATGTTGAAGAAAAATGAAGATGTCTTCTTTTACAGCTTGTTGAAGTAGACTGATCATCATCTTTTCTGCTTTGTACATGTCTCGTTCTTTGTCTGATAACTCAGAAATTGCTTTAATAACTCCCAAATCAGTACGAGGTCTAACATACTTCTTCTCGATACATTCCCAAGATCTCAAATGATTAGCTTGAACCCAATTCTCAAACCGATCTTTCCAACCATAATACTCCTCAATGCCCATTAGTTTCGGGGATTTTTGCAAAGTTCCTGTTTCATTTTCCATGTTCATGCTTTGAGCAATGGCAGCAGGAGTACTCGGGGCAGTAGCAAACGCGTTGTAAAATTCCTCTTCCATGATACGGTTCTCAAAAAATTTCACAAACAGCCTTTTCAAACGAAATGACCTGCAAAAACAACTTCACACGAAATGAATGCTTTCATGCGGAATAGTCAAACGAAATACCAAATTGGTGCGAAATGACCTGATTTCGTGCGAAATAAGTGATTTCGTACGAAATAGGTCTACTTTTCAAACGAAATGAAGTGATTTCGTACGAAATAGATGATTTCGTACGAAATGAGCTGGTTTCATCCGAAATGAGTCTGA
Organism: Helianthus tuberosus; assembly: GCA_030545235.1. Classification (NCBI taxonomy): domain Eukaryota; kingdom Viridiplantae; phylum Streptophyta; class Magnoliopsida; order Asterales; family Asteraceae; genus Helianthus; species Helianthus tuberosus. Next base: position 113,261,179 of record CM060417.1, on the reverse strand, counting down.
AAAATGCTATTTCGTGCGAAATGAAAACCTTATTTCGTGCGAAATGCTGCTGACGTCATCATGTCGATCTGATTTTTGTCCAATTGATCAATTTTTAGTCCGATTTTAGGTCTGATTCTTTCAAGGCTTTGTTAAAACATAGTTTCGCATGTAATGTGAGAAATTCAATCCATTTTGACTGTGAAAACTTGTTAATTTTGAAAAGAAGGTGTAGAAATCAGAAATTTTGAGCTGAATCGGTAAGAACTCTTCCTCATGAGCTCTGATACCACTTGTAGGATCGTTTTCACGACCAGACGAGTCGTTCAGAAGAGTTTTTGTCCAATACGAAAGGCGGAAACAGACGTATCAGAGTAGAAACAACTTGCAATTCACTTTAAACTGTCTTTTGATTGATTTGAAAAAGTTTTACAGCGAGTAGACACTTCGGCAGAAGTTTGGTACTGAAACAAGAAAGTTACAAATGACAAGGCACGACCACTATTTATAGACCTGGCTATTTCGTACGAAACCATTCATGTGAAATCATCTTCACACAAAATCACTATTTTGTGAAAAATCACCATTTGATTTCGTGCGAAATGACACATTGTCATTTCGTGCGAAATACCCCTTTAACCCATATTTGACAGATTTCTCGTATAACGTGCCCTGATCTATATAATACAATACAAGACTCGATACAAGATGAAGTCGACAGACGTATGCACCAACAAGATTTGAGGTGTTCTAGGATGATGTCATCATGGTGTTCTTATGAGCTTCATGTTTTGGCTTCAATCCACCAAGAACAACTTAGATCTAACCGATTTCCACACAAATAAACAAAGATCTTGCATAAATCTAAACATATTCATGGTGAAGAAGGATTGAAAGATGGTTTCAGACGTTCTTTCAACTCTCTTACACTCAATGCACTCAAAACCGATAGAATCGGGCCTTGTTTTATCCTTCTACTCTTTCTTAGTGATGTGTTAGCTCAAGAATCCGGATTCTATCCATGAGACTACCGATTTCGGGTTAACCAAGAACAACCGTCTTGAACCGGTTAACTGGTTGAACTTGGGTGATTCCTGTTCAATCGGGCTACTGGGGTCAAGATAGGGTTCTGTTGATTAGCACGTTGTCACGCCATCTCGATAACATTACAAAATTATCAAAACAACCAAGGAAGAAGACAATCAGGCCGACCAGAACGGAGTGTCCCCCGATCGGACTGTTGTCCGATCGGATTATCACTCGTTCGGGTTGCCACCCGATCGGCTTGCACCTTGGGCCCCACACGTAACTATTATTTCATCATTTCAAGTTTAAACATTGAACGAATTGATGTCTGATCGGACTACCACTCGATCGGATTGCCACTTCGACCATGTGATGTTTTGACTTCAACACTTAACCAATTTTCAAACCTGTTCAATGCGAATAGATTGCCACCCGATCGGACTACAATCCGATCGAGTGACAAACTGCTGTGAACTTGTTCTCACTAAGTGTTCAACCTACCGGATTGTCACCCGATCGAACGGTTGTTCGATCGATCGACCTGAAGGATAGAGACACTTCTATGTTTTCAAAATGCTACAACAAAAACTTCAAAAGTCAAGCCATCATACACAAACACATCCTTCCCAAACGAAGAAACAATCCACTCGAAAGGTCACCCGATCGGATGACCATCCGAGCGGATTCCCACCCGATCGACCAGGCTAGCCGATTGGATTGCCATCCGATCGGAGTACTGTCCGATCCACTGACACCTCTCACCCATTTACATATCTGTAACACCCCGAAAACGGGTTTGCTAATCAAACCCCGTTAATACTAAAAGATGGGTAAAGTACCGTTAGTGGTTAGAGTAACCCGATAAATATTAGGATTTAAACAAATAATCCTAATATTAAATACAACGTGAATAAATGCTTTTAAGGAAATAAAGTTTATTAGAAGCCCGAGTTAACAGTACTTAAAATAAACTGAGTTATAGATTCCCCGAACCCACTAATTTAACTAGGAATGTTTAACCTAGTTAATAAATGGGAATATTGTTAGAAATAAGTAGGTTGTGGCCTACTTAATAACGAACCAAACACGAGGGGTTAAAATGGGATAACTTAACAAAGTTATTTAATAAAAAGAAAAACAAAATAAAACACACACTTGAAGTGTGTGTTCTGGATCGACATCAGGGAGCTCCCATAGAGCAAAACCCTAGTTTCATCAAAACCACCAAATTGAAGGTCAATCCAAGACCCAAATCGATGCATGAACGCGTAGAAACGATCACCAAGTCATGGGGATCACAAGGTATGTCACAAAACCTAGATTGGTTGAAGTTGAAATTTGAGACAAGTAGGTTACTTGCAAATAAATTGATGGATTATGATCCAAGGATGAAATTAGGAATGATTTTATGTCTAGGAGTAAACCCTAGTCATTTACTTGTTGAATTGAGGTTCATAATTGTGAATTTCATGATTATCCATTTATGTGTTAAATGGGTTTTGTAGAGATAAGATGAACCCTAGAATTATGACTATTAAAATGGTGTTAACTGATTTCCATGAGATGAATCTGAGAATGGTATGCATGCTAGACATAATGGAATTTAAATTATGTTTATGTATAGTAGAAATAACTAGTTATGAACTAGTTGTAAATGTGTAAAAATTTATGCACATTAGGTGTTTGTTAAAATGCCTAAATGAGAACTAAAGTGTTGAAATTAGAGTGAAAATGTGTATTTGAATGATATGGCAATTACGCGTAATATGAAGTGATAAGGGTTCTAAATATTATGTTGATTTAGATTTAATGTTGTAACCCATGTGATAAAAAAGTAGTTAACTTTAGATAAGCTAAGTTAACTAATCATGAAGTCGAATAGTAGCTTCGGCATAGAAAATAACTGAGGTGGAATAGTCGTGATTTTTATGACTAATTTAACCGCCTTGTAAATGATTGAAAATAGTTTGATGCCTAACGAGCTAGGTGGAGGCTTGGGAAAGGAAGCGGGTCAAACAAATCAAGAAATGGAGGAAAAGCATAATTCGGATGCAAGGTAAGTATAGCTTACACTAGTCTTAAATTGTGGGATATTCTCTTATCATATAAATTACGAATGAGATAACTAAACAATTGAAAAATGATGTTCCGTCATGTAGTCGTACGGAACAAGATAATCAAAGATGAAAGAAACCATAATAATGGTTAAAAAGAAGTAAATCGATAATCCGGTCATATTATGACGAAAGGAAAAATGAACTTTTAATGGTTACCTTTTATGGTAAGCTAAAACAAATAATAAGGGCAAAACAGTAATTTAGTCACACATTGACAATAACCGTTAGTTTTAAAAAGACGCTTTTCCGCGTAAGACATAAAGAATCGAAAGTGGTAATAAACGGTTTATAAGTAAAAGGACCGTACGGTGTTAAACGGAACGAGTCATGTAGAGGAGATGATAATAAATATCATCTCGCAAAGATAAACGGTCAATTCGGCCAAACGGGTCAAAAGGTGTAGACATCACCTTTTGACTATATCGACTAATGATTCTTTTGTCGAGTTATATGCTTACAGGAATAGATATCCAATGGATACTTGCATCGTTCTTAATTAGCGATTATAAAGCAAGGTATTAAAACCGGGTTAATAAGTTGATCCGGGCCAGGTATGTATAATAGATCAACTCCTCATTTAGAACTTGGAGATCTATGAGAGTTAGGCAAAGTAAAAGGGACATTCGGTTACCTTAAATGGTAAACCAAAGGATTTAAATTATAGACAGAGTGTTTTGAAAACAAGATTTGGTTAAAACTGAGATTTTGGGCATGCATGGCTTAAGCAAGCCCTTCGTCGTAAAAGAAGGGTTAAAAGTGACCAAAATGCCCTTGTAAGTAAAATTAAGCAAACAACCCTTAGAAGTCGCTTGAAAACGAGTTTTATAATCAAGTCAATACTTAGAATAAGTATAAAAGCGAAAGATGTAAATCCTTGGTCAAAAGACTCTATATGAGTCTTTGCCGTAAAATGATAATCCGAGGGGTAAAACTCGGATTAAATAGATCGCCACATTAAACCCATCACAAATATAGATGTGATGGAAGATCATTTGATAAATAATGTGGAAATAAGATGCTAGAAATAAATGAGTGTGAATTATGCGTAAAAGTGCTTAAATGCCCTTGATGGGTCAATTAAACATATAAGTAAAAACGGGTTTAAGAATGTATATAAACCCGTGATTTGAATCTAATATGATAGGCAACATGGAAATAATGAGAATTTAGAATCAAACAACATGTTTGTTTGATAAAACCACGAACGGGTCAAAATTTGGTAAAAAGGGTAATAAGCCGAAGACTTAAAAGTCTTAAATTTTGTTAATCCGGATGTTGGATTTTAACTCCATATGATGGAGGATCAAATTACAATCACGTAGGAAGAAACGGTAGGTCAAACGGACAAGCGGATTGAAAGTTATGAAGGTTTTCGTTTAGAGAACGGCAAACTTGGAAAAATCCTGCAGAGGCCACCGTAAGTTACGGTAGCCACCGTAACTTACGGTAGCCTTAAAGTCCTTACGCCACAAACCGACTGTTTTACGGTGGGAGAATCAACATTCAGGGGCTACCGTAAATTACGGTAGCCACCGTAATTTACGGTAGACCCTACAATATAATGTATTTTAATCAGTTTCGTTTCCCGGACTCGTTTAGACACGTTTTAAACCCCGTATGACTAAAGCATTTCATGTTTATGAAATGTAGGTACCTTTTTGGATGCCGGAAGACGATCAAGCTCATCGAAGAACCGAACACGATAAAGATACATGCTTCCGCACATTGCCCCGTCGCAAATCTTAAACGAAGAATTCGATCATGTTATGTTGAATAACTTATGATTTGTAAAAGTTTTAATAAACCCGTATTTTTATAGTATGTGTAGTCTTAACTACACAACTAATTGTTGGTATTTACACATAAAACCGTTAAATAGAAACTAGGGTCTTACAAGTTGGTATCAGAGCCTTGGTTTAAGAGATTCAAGTATGGTGGGGAAAACCATGCTTGGACTTAAACCTTATGCTCTTGACAAAGATTGGTGTTCGGTTCGAGGCTTGATCGCAAATTCGGTAAGTGCATGTATGTTAATGGTTTAGCGTATTAAAGTGTTGTAAACAACACATAGGGTTATCGTGTAATACACGTTACCCCAATTAAATGATACATATAGCTAACAAAATTATATGTGTTGACACATATAGTAGAAAAGCCTTGTATTATGATGTGGGCGTTTAGTAAAGTTGACATTACTAACTTTTGAGAATGTCTTAATTGAAGGACACTTGCATTTAAAGATGACAAGGGTTAAACAAATTACGGATATGATAGAAGAACGGCCCGAAGTATGACAAGAGGAGCATGCTCACCAAGGACTAAATCGCTTAACGACCGCGAACAAGATTAATGGCAAGAAACGCCCATCGGGGCAAGCAATACCAGGTGCGTGCTTTCAAATATAATCGCACAAATAACAATATGCAACAAACATGTAGAGAATGATTGTTGCATATGTAAATTAGAAACTTGGGAAACCTGAATATAATACCTATCCAGGATACTATTTCCAAGAAAACTAAATAGACGTGTTACTTACATAGGGCGTGATGTGAAAATTATAAAAAGGTCATGTGTGTCATGTGTTAATCGCTTACTCTAGCCAAGTAAGTAGTGGCATATGATACCATGAACTTTTTATGACGGACACATCTACATCCGATGTAGTAAGGACGTGATGAATGGGACGAATCGAAAAGGTACCCAAAACGGATCAAATAAGTAAAATATTTGATAATAAACGTAAACGCAAGCCTGAAGATGGAAGCATATTACGTTAGTATAACGAGCCCAAGGGAAGGGACAATAATCAAGTAAATGAAAATACACACCGACCACTAAGAATGCTAAGGCATAGAGGATAAAGTTGACTATCAAAAGTGGTGAAACTCACACGAACAAGTTAAACAGGTTAGATAAAACATAATATTGGAAAGGATAATGAGCCCGGTAATGGGACGAGATTGAATACAAATATAGGCGCAAACCGAAAAAAGGAAAGCGCGAGATAGTAATGAACCCATGTAATGGGTCGGAATTAAATATGAAATGATTGCAGTCACGAGTCACCGTAGGAGTGAACAAAATTTTGATGCGAAAACAAATGATTTTCGAACATAAAAAAAAAGACGATCTACGGGATCATTATAACCTTCGGGTATAAACAGTGTAAAGGTCTACGGGACGCGATGAGTATAAATAAAACGTTAAACTAAAATTCAGTTTTAGTCAAAAACAACGTTTTATTAAACATATATAGTATAAGATGATTGGGAAATAAACCTAAAACACGACGTGACGCGATCACGGTCAGGAAAGTTATGTGGAATAAAATCACATAGTAGCCTGAGAGATGGGTATAAAGTAACTGGGCTAATAAGTCTAGTCAGTTAGACCAGTTAAGGTTAATATTTAAATTAAGAAAATGTTCAACACGCTATTTATATTAAGATTAGCGTGAAATAAACATAGTTGATAAGCGTGTATGATCAAGTGGCCAATTGGCTACTCAGTCAAGCCAAACAATAGAGGTAAGTGAGTACAAAAAGGCAGTGATGGTTCATGAGGTCATAATAACGAAAAGTATTGATCGCCTATACTGAGCAATTACAAGACAACACAAGCAAAGTGTTGGGAAGTCAGTTCGAGTAAAAGCACGATAAAAGAATAATGCCGAGAGGTATGTGGTATTATGCCTTGTAGAATTTCGTTAATAGCACATCTAGAGAGTGCTAAATAAATAAGATAAAATCAGGAAATTCATGTTTGCGGCGAATTCTGTATGAATAAACCAAATGAATAAGTTCGTAAAGGGAAGGGTTGTTTGTAAAAAAAATGAAAGATCTCACTAGAAACATCCAAATGGGTGAAAATAACGGATTCACAAAGAATCCGAAAGTATAAAGGCGATGGATTCCGCTAAGTTAATCAAACAAGTCGAAATAACAAGATGGTGTTATTCTGAGTTGCGTAAATTCGCATAAAAGATACATATGTTGTGTAATTAAAAGACGTTACCATATTTGTCTGATGACACTAACGAATGGTCAAAGTGTGAGTAATGCTTAGAAGGTTACTCAGTTTATGTACATTGGGTTGAAACTCAATAAATTATGTAAGAAAAGGTTTCGAGGACGAAACCTCTTTAAGGGGGGTAGACTTGTAACACCCCGAAAACGGGTTTGGTAATCAAACCCCGTTAATACTAAAAGACGGGTAAAGTACCGTTAGTGGTAAGAGTAACCCGATAAATATTAGGATTTAAACAAATAATTCTAATATTAAATACAACGTGAATAAACGCTTTTAAGGAAATAAAGTTTATTAGAAGCCCGAGTTAACAGTACTTAAAATAAACTGAGTTATAGATTCCCCGAACCCACTAATTTAACTTGGAATGTTTAACCTAGTTAATAAATGGGAATATTGTTAGAAATAAGTAGGTTGTGGCCTACTTAATAACGAACCAAACACGAGGGGTTAAAATGGGATAACTTAACAAAGTTATTTAAAAAAAAGAAAATCAAAATAAAACACACACTTGAAGTGTGTGTTCTGGATCGACATCAGGGAGCTCCCATGGAGCAAAACCCTAGTTTCATCAAAACCACCAAATTGAAGGTCAATCCAAGACCCAAATCGATGCATGAACGCGTAGAAACGATCACCAAGTCATGGGGATCACAAGGTATGTCACAAAACCTAGATTGGTTGAAGTTGAAATTTGAGACAAGTAGGTTACTTGCAAATAAATTGATGGATTATGATCCAAGGATGAAATTAGGAATGATTTTATGTCTAGGAGTAAACCCTAATCATTTACTTGTTGAATTGAGGTTCATAATTGTGAATTTCATGATTATCCATTTATGTGTTAAATGGGTTTTGTAGAGATAAGATGAACCCTAGAATTATGACTATTAAAATGGTGTTAACTGATTTCCATGAGATGAATCTGAGAATGGTATGCATGCTAGACATAATGGAATTTAAATTATGTTTATGTTTAGTAGAAATAACTAGTTATGAACTAGTTGTAAATGTGTAAAAATTTATGCACATTAGGTGTTTGTTAAAATGCCTAAATGAGAACTAAAGTGTTGAAATTAGAGTGAAAATGTGTATTTGAATGATATGGCAATTACGCGTAATATGAAGTGATAAGGGTTCTAAATATTATGTTGATTTAGATTTAATGTTGTAACCCATGTGATCAAAAAGTAGTTAACTTTAGATAAGCTAAGTTAACTAATCATGAAGTCGAATAGTAGCTTCGGCATAGAAAATAACTGAGGTGGAATAGTCGTGATTTTTATGACTAATTTAACCGCCTTGTAAATGATTGAAAATAGTTTGACGCCTAACGAGCTAGGTGGAGGCTTGGGAAAGGAAGCGGGTCAAACAAATCAAGAAATGGAGGAAAAGCATAATTCGAATGCAAGGTAAGTATAGCTTACACTAGTCTTAAATTGTGGGATATTCTCTTATCATATAAATTACGAATGAGATAACTAAACAATTGAAAAATGATGTTCCGTCATGTAGTCGTACGGAACAAGATAATCAAAGATGAAAGAAACCATAATAATGGTTAAAAAGAAGTAAATCGATAATCCGGTCATATTATGATGAAAGGAAAAATGAACTTTTAATGGTTACCTTTTATGGTAAGCCAAAACAAATAATAAGGGCAAAACAGTAATTTAGTCACACATTGACAATAACCGTTAGTTTTAAAAAGACGCTTTTTTCACGTAAGACATAAAGAGTCGAAAGTGGTAATAAACGGTTTATAAGTAAAAGGACCGTACGGTGTTAAACGGAACGAGTCATGTAGAGGAGATGATAATAAATATCATCTCGCAAAGATAAACGGTCAATTCGGCCAAACGGGTCAAAAGGTGTAGACATCACCTTTTGACTATATCGACTAATGATTCTTTTGTCGAGTTATATGCTTACAGGAATAGATATCCAATGGATACTTGCATCGTTCTTAATTAGCGATTATAAAGCAAGGTATTAAAACCGGGTTAATAAGTTGATCCGGGCCAGGTATGTATGATAGATCAACTCCTCATTTAGAACTTGGAGATCTATGAGAGTTAGGCAAAGTAAAAGGGACATTCGGTTACCTTAAATGGTAAACCGAAGGATTTAAATTATAGACAGAGTGTTTTGAAAACAAGATTTGGTTAAAAATGAGATTTTGGGCGTGCATGGCTTAAGCAAGCCCTTCGTCGTAAAAGAAGGGTTAAAAGTGACCAAAATGCCCTTGTAAGTAAAATTAAGCAAACAACCCTTAGAAGTCGCTTGAAAACGAGTTTTATAATCAAGTCAATACTTAGAATAAGTATAAAAGCAAAAGATGTAAATCCTTGGTCAAAAGACTCTATATGAGTCTTTGCTGTAAAATGATAATCCGAGGTGTAAAACTCGGATTAAATAGATCGCCACATTAAACCCATCACAAATATAGATGTGATGGAAGATCATTTGATAAATAATATGGAAATAAGATGCTAGAAATAAATGAGTGTGAATTATGCGTAAAAGTGCTTAAATGCCCTTGATGGGTCAATTAAACATATAAGTAAAAACGGGTTTAAGAATGTATATAAACCCGTGATTTGAATCTAATATGATAGGCAACATGGAAATAATGAGAATTTAGAATCAAACAACATGTTTGTTTGATAAAATCACGAACGGGTCAAAATTTGGTAAAAAGGGTAATAAGCCGAAGACTTAAAAGTCTTAAATTTCGTTAATCCGGATGTTGGATTTTAACTCCATATGATGGAGGATCAAATTACAATCACGTAGGAAGAAACGGTAGGTCAAACGGACAAGCGGATTGAAAGTTATGAAGGTTTTCGTTTAGAGAACGGCAAACTTGGAAAAATCCTGCAGAGGCCACCGTAAGTTACGGTAGCCACCGTAACTTACGGTAGCCTTAAAATACATACGCCACAAACCCACTGTTTTACGGTGGGAGAATCAACATTCAGGGGCTACCGTAAATTACGGTACGGTAGACCTTGCAATATAATGTATTTTAATCAGTTTCGTTTCCCGGACTCGTTTAGACACGTTTTAAACCCTGTATGACTAAAGCATTTCATGTTTATGAAATGTAGGTACCTTTTTGGATGCCGGAAGACGATCAAGCTCATCGAAGAACCGAACACGATAAAGATACATGCTTCCGCACATTGCCCCGTCGCAAATCTTAAACGAAGAATTCGATCACGTTATGTTGAATAACTTATGATTTGTAAAAGTTTTAATAAACCCGTATTTTTATAGTATGTGTAGTCTTAACTACACAACTAATTGTTGGTATTTACACGTAAAACCGTTAAATAGAAACCAGGGTCTTACAGTATTACTTACCGTTATGCTATCGTTCATATCAGGCTAATCTCACTCTAAGCGCTCCCTTCAATCCATCATCGCTGTGAGTATACTCGAACCCTTTTTGCCTTCGCACTTTTGGGTGTTACATACGTTACCTATATTCAAATCACATCAATCACACAACGCAACACTATTTCAACGCTAACCGTTACTGCATGTTATACGTGGCTTAATGAATGCTTGTTTGTTATATTTACACATGGAATGCTATCTACCTGCCTTAGCAACAATAGTACTATTTGTTTGGATTCAGCACCTGTCACTCAGGGGTTGTTAAGGAAAATTTGTTACATGGCTCACAGTGGTGAGTGTGTATTACGAACTGCCTTGGGCAGTCAACCCGCAGTCATTGGTATCGATAGGTTCATGTCGATAACTAACATGCCTCATTTTACACTGTGTACGTGCTGGTTATGCGTAACGATTTCGAACTCTATTATATCTATCAAACTTGTATGCTCACCTTTACACTATGTGTATTGACTTTTACTTTAACGTATGTGACAGGTGCTTAGGATGCTTATGTGCTTAGCTTGCTGTGAAATCAAGGCTAGGAAAGGTCTAGAAACAAATAAACAATTGTCTGTATTTTGAAATCTGAGTTGTCGGAACAGAACAATTTGACTAGATCTTGTCTGTAATAATTATGTTATCTTTTATGACTTGGTATGGGACATGTTGCTTAAATAATTGGTAAATTATAGTTGTTATGGAAACTTCTGGACAATCTGTTTCGCTCAGTGCCACGCCCCGATGATTCCGCCATCGGTTGGGGTGTGACAGATTGGTATCAGAGCCATAACTATAGGGAATTAAGCCAGACTCGACCTAGTCCGGGTTGATGTCTTAGAAACGACCTAGTCTGTAGTTAGGAACCAACAGACCGACTTGTACAAATCCTTAGGGGTTTGGTACTTGTTATATCTCGTTATTCTCGCCTACACTACACTATCACTACACACTATTATTCAAAAATAAACGAGTAATTTGGTCGAGATTAGGTGTGAAAACCGCAAACTCTCGATTAAATTGCTTATTTTATCTGTATTTATCTATAAAACACAAGAATTTGCGTTGAATCAGGAGTGAAATCCGTACTTTAACGCAGATTTTCGTCCCTATTTTTATCAAAACAGGAACGAAGTTGTTAAGTTAGGGGTGAAACCCGAACCTTGACGACTTATTCCGCCCAATTTTGTTTTACAAAACTCTCACCAAAGTCTCGACGGACTCCAATGACTTGAAGTCACACCATAACTGGAAGGATGCGTGCCATTCGCCCAGATTCGAGGCGAGAGCACATTTCCGAAGGCCAAGGTGTGTACGAAAAGTCCTTGTGAATAGTCAAACCACTTTGGGTTGTCGATGTCTATCAGCCTAAGACAATCTACACTCGATTTTGATTTCGCATTTTTGACAATTTTTATGTGCTTCGATTCTGAGCCCGCAACTGCTGACTCTGACATTTGTTGATTTTATATGTGTTTTATATGGATTTGCAATTTATATGCTTTGATTTTGGTGATTTTATTCGCTTTTCGCCTCTCGCTTCGATCGACACACACAAACCACACTACACGTCTACCTCGAATCGCTGCTCGCTTATGCTATACGACTCATTGTGTGCCTCACAATCGCTATTCTAGAACGTTCGCACGACATTGAATGATAGGTTTCTGTATTCTGACAACTTCTATGTGCTTCTAGGGGGATTACATGCTTGTATGTGCTCTACGTGCCTTATGTACTTATGTGTTATGTGCTTATGTGCTTCTATGCTTATGTGAATATGTGATTACGTGACTATGTGTTTACGTGAATGTGTTCATGAGCTTTAGTAATATTAGGCGTGTGAGGTGAGATTCGATTATATTGTGTTGAGTCCTGTGGCGATGTCTATTGCAGACAATGTCGTCATTGGGATCTCGCACTACTCAAGCTGCTCGCTGAAAGCAAGCAGATAAATGCCTCGCCACTATGGTTGCCAAGCAAATGGCAAAGGTCGTACCTCAAGTCGTCAGTGAACTGTACGAACACATGAGCAAATCGTCTGAAGAATCAAGGACAGACTCGCCAAAGTCTGGGTTTAGCTTCAAGCAGTTTAAGGCATGCGGACCAAAAGAATTCACTGGCGAAGAAGGCCCTACGGCTTTGTTCCAATGGTTCGATTCGATTGAGGTCACCCTTCGTCAGAGTGGATGTCCTGACAATCTCCGCACTCTGAATGCTACCGGCGTCTTCCAGTCCCACGCATTAGACTGGTGGACGGCCGAGAGAAACAAATGCGGAAACGATGCAGCTTATGGTCTGTCGTGGGATGAGTTGAAGAACGTCATGCTCGAAGAGTTCTGCCCTCCCCATGAGCGCCAAAAGTTGGAGGACAAATTCTGGCACATTAAGCAGAAAGATGGTGACAACGTTGCTCTCACTGCTCGCTTCAAGCAGCTCAGTATTATCTGTCCTGGTCAAGTCAAGACTCCCGACATGTCGATCAAGAAGTACATTCGAGCTCTGCCGGACTGTGTTGCAGATTTTGTGCATGCTTCAAAGCCACCAACGATCGAAGAAGCTTACTTACTTACCGCTGAAATAAACGACAAGCAAGTAAAAGCTGGTTTTTGGGATAAAGCTTCGAAGAACCTGCACCAAGCTACCGCCGCACCAACTGCTGACTTCGCTGCCGCTGCCCCACAATCAACGAAGTCCTCTCGCCGCAAGAGGAAGAACAACAACAACAACTCCAGGAACAAGAACAGTGCTGTCACTACCGCTGCTCTTCTCCAAGCGGTACCAGCTCAGCAACAACAACACCGAATAGCTCCAGCACCAGTCACCTACGTGCCGCCTGCAAAGCGCGCGTACACCGGTCCTCTCCCTGCCTGCCTGACATGCACTTATCGTCACCCGGCGGGCATTGCCTGCAGATATTGCGTGCATTGCAATATGTATGACCACTTCACTGCCAATTGTTGAACCGGCCCCTGCAACACCGCAGCTCCCGCTCCTGCTCAACAAGCTCTTCTCACTGCTCCTCAAGGCCAACAAGCAGCTCAGGCACCCGCAGTCAACGCCAGAGTCTGCTTCCCGTGTGGTGATCCCAACCATTTCGCGAACATGTGCCCGAATAGGGTTGTGAAACAAGAGCCGCAGCAGCAGCAGCCTCAGCAACAACAACAGCAGCAGCAACAGCTTCAGCAGCAACACCAACAAGCCGCCCACGCCAGAACCTTCAACATCAATGTGCGCCAGGCCCAGGCTGATAACAATGTTGTCAATGGTACGTTTCTCGTGAATGGTATTTATGCTTCGTGTTTGTTTGATACTAGAGCCGATAACTGTTTTGTATCGTTTGAGTTCGAAAAGCTTCTTAATCGTAAGCGCTCCCATCTCCCCTCAACGTTCGATGTTGAAGTCGCCACCGGAAGAACTGTTGCTGTCAATTCTGTTCTTCGTGATTGTACTCTTGAGCTCAACAATCACATCTTCCAAATCGATCTTATTCCGATGCAACTCGGAAGCTTCGACATCATAGTAGGCATGGACTTTCTTCGCGAAAACCATGCTGAAGTTGTGTGCTTCGATAAGATGATTCGATTTTCGCTCGCGAATGGTGATTTATTGTGTGTTTATGGTGAAACTGCTTCGAAGAGTCTCAAGCTTATGTCATGCGTCCAAGCTAGCAAGTATCTCCGCAAGGAATACAGAGCTTTCTTGGCTAACATTGTAGTAGCGGAGGAGGAAAAGAAAGGAAAGACAGAAGTGAAAGATGTCCCCGTTGTTTGTGAATTTCCTCAGGTGTTTCCTGAAGATCTCCCCAGATTACCTCCAAGTCGTGATATCGAATTTCGTATCGACCTCATTCCTGGAGCCAACCCTATTGCTAGAGCTCCTTATCGACTCGCTCCGTTTGAAATGCGTGAACTCTCAAGTCAGCTCCAGGAACTACTTGATAAAGACTTCATTCGCCCGAGCACCTCTCCTTGAGGCGCGCCGGTCCTTTTCGTCAAAAAGAAGGATGGGTCGTTCAGGATGTGCATCGACTATCAGGAGTTGAATAAGTTGACAATCAAGAATCGCTATCCCCTGCCTCGAATCGATGACTTATTTGATCAGCTGCAAGGTGCCTTATGTTTCTCGAAGATCGATCTACGTTCAGGCTATCACCAGTTACGCATCCAAGAGGAGGATATACCCAAAACCGCTTTTCGCACTCGATTCGGCCACTATGAGTTCGTTGTTATGCCTTTTGGTTTAACCAACGCACCCGCGGTTTTCATGGATCTGATGAATCACGTGTGTAAGCCATTTCTCGACCACTTCGTCATTATGTTCATCGATGATATCCTGATCTGTTCAAGGTCGAAAGCCGAACACGCGCAGCATCTACGTTTGGTTCTCGAGCTACTCTAGGGGAATCGACTCTACGCCAAGTTCTCCAAGTGTGAATTTTGGCTGGAGGAGGTTCAATTCCTCGGTCACATTGTCAATAGTCAAGGTATTCATGTCGATCCCGCGAAGATTGAAGCAGTTAAGAGTTGGGTTACGCCGAAGAACCCGTCTGAAGTCCGTTCTTTCCTCGGACTAGCGGGCTATTATCGTCGATTTATCAAAGGATTCTCTAAAATCGTCGTGCCGCTTACCTCTCTCACGCATAAACACAGATCCTTTGTTTGGGGAACTGAACAAGAGTCTGCTTTCCAAACCCTCAAGAACATGCTTTGCAATGCTCCCGTCCTTGCTTTACCCGACGGAAACGATGACTTCATTGTCTATTGCGATGCCTCGAACCTTGGTCTTGGTTGTGTTCTTATGCAACGGGACAAGGTTATCGCTTACGCGTCTCGACAGCTCAAGATCCACGAGAAGAACTATACAACCCATGACCTTGAGCTAGGCGCAATTGTTTTTGCATTGAAGATTTGGCGACACTACCTTTACGGTACAAAGTGTACGGTCTTCACCGACCATAGGAGCCTACAACACATCTTCAGTCAGAAAGAACTTAATAAGCGTCAACGCCGATGGGTAGAACTTCTCAATGATTACGACTGTGATATTCGTTATCACCCTGGCAAAGCAAATGTCGTTGCCAACGGTCTAAGCCGACGAAGCTATCTGCATAGTACCCATAATGTTCCAGCCCAGCATCATCTCGAGTCTCTCATCCGCGAAGCCCAGCATGCATGTTTTACCGAGCGTACTTTGAAGAAGGAAGGAATTCATCATGATGGAGCCCAGTTAGTGAATAAATCAAATGGGATATTCCATTATCTGGACCGAATTTGGATTCCCAAGCGGAATGATTTGCGACAGATTCTAATGGACGAAGCCCACAAATCTCGGTATTCTATTCATCCTGGTGCCGATAAAATGTAACAGGACCTTCGCTACAAGTACTGGTGGCCGGGCATGAAGAGAGATATCGCCCTCTACGTTGGAAGGTGTCTGACCTGCTCGAAAGTCAAGGTCGAGCACCAAAGACCCTCTGGCTTACTCGAATAACCCGTGATCCTGATGTGGAAATGGGAAAGCATAGCCATGGACATCATAACCAAACTCCCACGTACAACCGCAGGTCACGATAGCATCTGGGTTATCATCGATCATTTGACCAAATCAGCTCACTTCCTGCCAATACGAGAAGACTACAAGGTAGAAAAATTAGCCCGAATCTACACAAACGAAGTTATCTGTCGACACGGTACGCCTCGCGACATCATCTCTGACCGCGACGGTCAGTTTACCTCGTGTCTGTGGGAAACGTTTCAAGCAGCACTCGGTACTGAGCTTAATCTGAGTACTGCATTCCATCCACAAACCGATGGTCAGACTGAAAGAACGATCTGTACTTTGGAAGACATGCTTCGCTCATATGTCATAGACTTCGGTGGTAATTGGGACGCATACTTGCCTCTAGTCGAATTCTCGTATAATAACAGCTATCATTCCAGCATTCAGATGGCACCATTTGAGGCCTTATATGGAAGAAGATGTCGGTCGCCTATTGTGTGGCATGAGATTGGTCACTCGCAATTAACCGGTCCCGAGCTATTACAAGAAACAACTGACAAAATCCTCCAAATAAGAGACAACTTGCTGAAAGCTCGGAGTCGTCAGAAAAGTTATGCCGATAGACGACGCAAGCCCCTTGAATTTGACTTTGGCGACCATGTACTCCTAAAGGTGTCACCTTGGAAGGGTGTGGTCAGATTCGGAAAGAAAGGGAAACTCGCGCCTCGATACGTTGGACCCTTTAAGATTCTGGAAAGGATCGGAAAAGTGGCCTACAGACTCGAACTACCGGAGGAACTTAACAACGTTCACCCAACTTTCCATGTGTCTAACCTCAGAAAATACCTGGCTGAGCATGATCTGTTTGTTCCTCTGGAAGATCTCCAAGTAAACGAAACACTACACTTCGTGGAGAAGCCTATCGAAATCATGGACCGCCAAACCAAGCAGCTCAGACGCTCGCGCATTCCCATTGTGAAGGTTCGATGGGAAGGCAAACGAGGCACAGAGTTCACTTGGGAACTCGAAAGCGACATGAAGGTGAAGTACCCGCAGTTGTTTGTTACGGCTGAATCTTAATTTCGGGACGAAATTCCCTAAACAAGGGGAGGCTGTAACACCCCGTGTTTCGGAAGTCAAAGTCAAGATTGAAGTCGAAGGAAGAAAAGATTGCTAATTGCGATATGTCACTCCTTGCTCAATTCCTGCTTTGACTTCTTTGACTTGTAGTTAGTCTTTTATGCTTTTACGCTAGTTGTATTATGTGGAGTAATTAGTAAGAATCAAGGTTTAATCGATGTTTATCGCATGTTTCATTGCTTTATCACTTATCGCAATCGCGCTCCCAACTCGAATTATGTGTTTTGGTTATTTATTTACGTGTGTGTGCCTCTTATGTGATACTTGTGCATGTTTATTTATGGTTATGTTAAGGTGATTAATCAAAACGCAATCGAAACGAAATCACAATCGAATCGCAAACGCTAAACGCTGGATGATTAGGATGATTGTATGTTAGATATAGTAGTTGGGATTAAAAGTAATTTGAATAGGAAACTCCATCCCACCGCAACGCTCGTCTCACGAATTGAAACTGCAAAAGTCGTCGCACTGTGCACTCGGATCGAGTGGCCAGCAGACCGAACGGCCACCAGATCGGGCTGCCACCCGATTGAGGTGCCGCTCGATCGAGCGACCACCCGGCCAAGCTGCCAACTCGATCGACCAGCCTCTCCTCTCCCTTTCTTTTTATGGAAACCCTATAAATACCCCTGTCAACATCACAAACTTACCTCTTTTGCTCTCTTGTCCGACCAAGCGCTCCAACCTTACCTTTTCTTCGATTTCTCGAAATTCCGTTAAGATCTCATCCTAAATCTTGTACTTTCTTAATCTACACGCACTCCTACACCTTTCTATCTTTTAAATCTTAACTTTTAACTGTGAAATCACTAGATTTGAGGTGTTCTAGGATGATGTCATCATGGTGTTCTTATGAGCTTCATGTTTTGGCTTCAATCCACCAAGAACAACTTAGATCTAACCGATCTCCACACAAATAAACAATGACCTTGCATAAATCTAAACATACTCATGGTGAAGAAGGATTGAAAGATGGTTTCAGACGTTCTTTCAACTCTTTTACACTCAATGCACTCAAAACCGATAGAATCGGGCCTTGTTTTAGCCTTCTACTCTTTCTTAGTGATGTGTTAGCTCAACAATCCGGATTCTATCCACGAGACTACCGATTTTGGGTTAACCAAGAACAACCGTCTTGAACCGGTTAACTGGTTGAACTTGGGTGATTCCTGTTCAATCGGGCAACTGGGGTCAAGATGGGGTTCTGTTGATTAGCACGTTGTCACACCGTCTCGATAACATTACAAAATTATCAAAACAACGAAGGAAGAAGACGATCAGGCCGACCAGAACAGAGTGTCGCCCGATCGGACTGCTGTCTGATCGGGTTGCCACCCGATCGGCTTGCACCTTGGGCCCCACACTTAACTATTATTTCATCATTTCAAGTTTAAACATTGAACGAATTGTTGTCCGATCGGACTACCACTCGATCGGATTGCCACGTTGACCATGTGATGTTTTGACTTCAACACTTAACCAATTTTCAAACTTGTTATAGATTGCCACCCGATCGGACTACAATCCGATTGAGTGACAAACTGCTGTGAACTTGTTCTCACTAAGTGTTCAACCTACCGGATTGTCACCCGATCGAACGGTTGTTCGATCGATCGACCTGAAGGATAGAGTGTAGGATCGAGGATTCGTCCAAAACGAGTCGGTCTGAGTCAAATCTGAGTCTCTAGAAAGACGGAAACAGACTAGAAACCTTGTATCAGTGTTAGAATAGGAGTAGAAGAGTAGAAAGTCACTTTAAACATGTTTTCCATTGATATTAAACGTTTTCGTACGGAGAGAATTCGTCAGCACTTCGTGGCAAGATTCTCTGGAAAGTTACAAATGAAAAACACAACCAGCCTATTTATAGGCTCACCAGTTCGCACGAGTTCAACATTCCACATCGCATGAACTGACATATCCAGTTCGTGCGACCTGACCAATCTACATGCCAGTTCGTGCGACCTGGTTATAATTCATACAAAACATAACTTTTAACCTATTACATCATACATGACACGACTTAGACTGTTGACGTAGGCGATAGACATTATGCACCAACAAACTCCCCCTTGGATATTGCCGCAGTCTTCAGTCAGCCTGTCTTCAAAAACTTTCTCATAAAGACTTGAAAAACTCTTCTCTTTGTTTCGGCTTTTTCAACAATGCTTTCCTGAGCTTTTCATTCTCTTTAACAGCTCTCTATTCTTCTTCAGTGTAGGATCGTGAAACGACCTAACGAGTCGATCAGAAGAGTGCTTAGACTGAATCAGAGGCGGAATTCATTGATTCAGTCTTTGTTTAGCTTGATTTCACTATTTAACGTCTCTTTTATTGATCTGCTAACAATATACAAGCGCTGGAGACAATCCGGCAGAGTTTCGTCGTTACATACAAGACCTTCACACCTACCTTAATGACTTCGCTCATGAGACCCTTATATAGAGATGGTGGTTTCGCTCATATGTACACGTACATATAAGCGGAACCTCTCATGTCCATATAAGCGGAACCATCTTTAAGGTTTCCCACATACGGACATAAACCATCTATAAGGTTTCCCACATATGGACATGTCGGGAAATCTCGTACAATATGCCCTAATCTATACATTCTAAGACTAAGACTCGATACAAGACGAAGTCGACAGATGTAGTGCACCAACAGACTCCCCCTCAGATGTTGACGGAGTCGACTATCGAGTCACGACAATGCTGTGTCTTTACTTCTTCAGTCTTGATCAGTCTCTGGGTTTCAATCTTAAACGGTCTTCTTCAAGAACTCTTCCTGGAATCATGTACCAGGATCTTTCTCTGGCTCTAACTCTCGTCAGACTCCCCCTCTCATCATGATGGGATTGCCATCTGGAATTAGCTATCACCTTGAGATCAATCCCTGGCTTTATCTCTGTTTACACTCATTTCCTGCACACATTTTCTCATCAAAAACATAAGTTTTTACTTAAAACAATAAGAAAAACTTACTGGAAATAGTTACATCAAGTTCAAATTAATGACCCTGATTAACTAAACTCAACTTCTTTCTCAAATAAAAAATTTTCAATTCAATACACACATTCCCAAACCAGTTCATCTTGTTTAGCACTTGGAATTTCGAAATTCAGATCTTCAACATCAGTTGTCTAAAATCTTTTTGTATTTTTCAAAATTTATGCTAAAACACTCCAAAAATCTTTTTGGATTTTTGATAACAAAAGAATGCAGTAAAATAATATTTACAGACACTATTTTTGTGAGCTTGTGTAAGAGGATCATATCAGTTTTTGAGACACATCACCAACACCGTTAAGCTTTAAAACATTGTAAGCTCTAAACGATTCACATAGATTGACGATATTGTTGTCCACTTAAACTCAATCTAAAAACTTTCGAAATGCTTACCGATACGTTAAGGTATCTTAATTATTGCACTAAGTTCTTATGGACCCCACGATCTCAGCATATCCCCTCATCATGCAATACACTGACTCAAGTAATGCCTTTAAACTTTTATCAACTGTGATTTGTGCGAAAAACAAAGCAGAATGTTTAAACATTAACAATCAGGTCGATACTTCCGTATACGCATAGAAAGTCCAATGTTTAAACAAAATAAGAAAAATAAAACAAGTTGAAGTTGTTTAGGCTTTAACCACCAGGTCGATACTCCCGTATACGCAGAGGTGATCCAAAGCTTAAACGAAATACCAAAGAAAATAAAGCAGAACGTTTAGGCAACAACATCCAGGTCGATACTCACGTATACACAGAGGATGTCCGATGCTTAAACAAAATAAAGAAATAAAGCAAGTTTAAATCTTTGCAAAATAAAATGCACAATCACAGCGACTTTTTAGCAAAGTTGTGAAAGTTCACAAACTTAACCAGTTTTATGTCTTTCGACAATCAGCGATTACTGAGTAGGCACACAATCAAGAAGGACAAAATTAAGTACTATGCTTTCAATCATGTTTCCCACTAGAACTAGGCTTTTTCATTTTAGGTTTGTATCGTTATCGCAAATCTACTAGTCTAGCTGAGCCTATCGTCACATCTTTAGTGAGATCGCTTATCACATTTCATCTCTCCATTTCTTTAGCATGGTGTGACAGTCCAACTGATCTACTATCATTTCCTCTTTTTGACAACAAAACTCATTTTTGCATTTTTCAATGTTTTTGACATTTTCAAATTTTCAAATTTTTTTTTAAATTTTTACTCCCCCTAAAATCAAAATATGTCTCAATTTTGATTTTCTGGGAAAATTTGAAACAAACTGTACAAACTTGACAACTTGATGAGAATCACTTCAATTCTCTATCCACCTGGCATAAACAATCAGAACTCCCCCTCACAACAAACTATTTTCCCATTATGATTTCAAAACACTTAAGTTTGTTTTAATCAAAATGGTTTTTCCGGAAAATAAGTTTTGTGAGTCATTTCTCAAACATGGGGATCTTTCATCACTTTGTTTTCTTCAATCACTTGTAAAAACTAACATTTGTAAGATCAATCCACAAACATCACTTGTAGAAAATCAAGTACAACTTAATGTCCCTGATTTACCACTTGTAAGACGAAATATCACTTTCGTGAATTTCTCAAGAAATGTGCCGATTCCTGTTCCATGCTTACCAACCTGGGAACTCCGGCAAGTCAGGTTTTTCTATTTAAAGAGTTTCACCCAAGCCTGACGGTCCTTGGGTGCTTTTGAAATTCCATTTGACAATGATGGAAAATTTTCATCATTCATTGTCAAACCGGAATCACCACTTTTTACCTCAACACATGGCTCCTCTGGCTTTACCACACCAGATTCATCGCCTAAACGTGGCTTGTCTAACTTTGAAGAGTCAGATTCATCGCCTGAAGGTGGCTTGTCTGACTTTGATACATCAGATTCATCGCCGACCATTTTCTTCTTTTTCTTATCTTCTTTCATCCTCAGATTTGTATCTGATGAATTTGTCTTGCTTGACTTTGCCATCGAGGGAGTCGATTCATCAGAACTCTTATTTTTATCAACAGATGAACCCGAGGACAATATCTTCTCAAGATATTCTCTCGCCTTCTTCCTCTTCTTTCTCAGTCTGTCTTTTTGCCCTTGAGAAAGCTTCACTTTCGTTTCTTGAACTTTAGGTTCTTGAACCTTTTGTTCTTTGGGCTTGACGTTGACTGGAATCTTCTTTGCCATTTTCTGAGATTTAGCCCTCGATCTTCCCTTTGATCTCATTGGGCAATCTCTAGCAATATGGCCAATGATATTGCAGTTAAAGCATCTTCTTGACTTAAACCTCCAACTCTGGCAGTTAACAGCAATGTGTCCTTGATAACCGCATCGGTAACACACTCTGTTATCGTACCAATCACCATTTTTACACCAGATGCTCAGATCATAGCATTGTTTGGATTGGTGATATTCCTTCCTCATGTTTGCTGGATTTGGCTTTTGAACACTGTGGTCTGACCTGCACCACTTATTGCCAACAATTTTTGAATTATCATTTTTTTCTTTTTGTAATTTTTGATTTTGATTGGATGATCGATCTGATGAGCTGTTATTCTCTTTTTGAACATTTTTCAAATTTTTACCCTTTTGTTTTTGTTCCACTTTCTTCTTCAAAGGTTTTTGCTTAGAGCATTCTCCTTTTTCAGTTGATTGTGGAACAGTTTCTTGAAACTTTTCTTTTAATTTCAAAAACAATTTTTGTTTTTCACTTTTATCTTTTTCATCATCAGATTTATCATCACAATCTTCAACTTTGACATTGTCAAAGTTTGTGACATCGTCACTTATTGGAACAGAATTTAAAGGTTTTGGGCAAGGAATAGTTGAAGTATTCACAAACACCTTCAACTTTTCTTCCCATTCATTGATTTTCTTTTGAGCACATTCTGCCTCTTTTTCAAGTCGAATAATCTTTTCAAGATGAGAATTGATTGTAATTTGTTTTTCAAGATTGTTTTTACCAAACTTATCTTTCTCATCTTCTAAAATTTTTATTTGACTTTGAAAAACTTTCTCAATTTTTACTTTTTCATTTTCAAAACATTTTTCATTTTCTTTCAAAATTTTGTTTTCTAATGTCAAACTGTTCAAACTACTTAACAGTTTGTCATTTTCAGCTTTCAGCTTTTCACAATTTCCCTGTAAATCCAGAATCTGTTTTATATCAGTTTGCTTCCATCTTTCAACTTCTCGACTTCCGATTTCAAACTTTCTGCATCCTTCAAGAGTTTGTCATTGTCAGTCTTAAAGTTGTCACATTTGGAGCACACTGATTCAAAATTTGAAGTTTCATTCTTCACATATTTTTCATTCTTTGAAACTTACTCTTTTTCTATCTTATATGTACCTGCACCAAAAATTGTAACGAAATCAAGAGGATTTCCATTATCATCAATATAACAACCCCTTTTCATATCATATTTCAAATTTCTTTTTGCTGCCCAACAAATATTGATTCTTTTATTTATCTCATTTATCACGTCTAAATTCAAATCGTCTAAATTTATTTTTATTTTATCAATCACATATCTCTTCTTTTGATAAATTTCATAATTGTGATTTTTAAGTTTACTGATGAATTTATTCAGAGATAATTTTGAAAAACTAGAATCTTCTCTCAGATTTTTCAAAAAATCATCCCATTCAGCTGATAATCCATTAGCAAACTTTGATACCATATCAGCTTCTGTTATTACTATTTGATTTTCTTTCAAATAGTCAATCAAACGATCAAAACGCTTTTCCGAATCATCCAATTTTTCATCTTTCTTACACAGAAAACATTCGAATCAATTACTCCAAACCTCTTTTGGCAATTTCTGATAAGAACTACTCAAATATCCTCGATACCAATTATTTAACTTTTCAAGATCATTGTTTTTCTGTTCATCAAAGACCATTTCCATTTTTCTAACAATCCTGTCACGTTTTCTCAGAAACAATCTGTCAAGCGAAATTAGGTTTCTGGGAGACACAATCAGATTAACCCTATAAACAAAACCAGGATTATCACAAGAGCGAAACCTAAGTTGTCCACAAAAGCGGAACCCCAAGATTGTCACAAAACGGAACAAGCTTTGATCCTTAGAGCGAAACCTTGAGTGTTCACTAATGTTCAAGCTTAGGTAAGATTGTTCCTAGAGGCGAAACCCTAAATGTCACAAAAAGCGAAACCACTGAATCTGTCACAATAAGCGAAACCTCCAAGTGCCTTATGAGCGAAACCTCTAAGTTGTTCACTGGAGCGAAACCAACTGATATTCCTTGGAGCGAAACCTCAGTTGAACAGATGAGCGGAACCAGATTTGACCAAATGAGCGAAACCAGGTTGTACAGAAGAGCGAAACCAGGTCAAACTATCTGCTGACATCATCAAATGCACGAGTTCGTAAAAGCGAAACCTTGAAATCCTAAGTTCTAGATCGATTTTAGCTATGAAACTTTCCAGGATTTGTTAATGTCCTATTACGCACAATCTGTGAAATTTTGATCGAATTTCGACCGTAAAATCTTTCTGAAATGATGAAAAAAGGTGTAGAAATCAGAATACTTCAGCGAAAACGAGCTAAACGGTAAGAACTCTTCCTCCTGAGCTCTGATACCACTTGTAGGATCGTGAAACGACCTAACGAGTCGATCAGAAGAGTGCTTAGACTGAATCAGAGGCGGAATTCATTGATTCAGTCTTTGTTTAGCTTGATTTCACTATTTAACGTCTCTTTTATTGATCTGCTAACAATATACAAGCGCTGGAGACAATCCGGCAGAGTTTCGCCGTTACATACAAGACCTTCACACCTACCTTAATGATTTCGCTCATGAGACCCTTATATAGAGATGGTGGTTTCGCTCATATGTACACGTACATATAAGCGGAACCTCTCATGTCCATATAAGCGGAACCTCTCATGTCCATATAAGCGGAACCATCTTTAAGGTTTCCCACATACGGACATAAACCATCTATAAGGTTTCCCACATACGGACATGTCGGGAAATCTCGTACAATATGCCCTAATCTATACATTCTAAGACCAAGACTCGATACAAGACGAAGTCGACAGATGCAGTGCACCAACATTCAGCCAGCCTTTGCACACACGTAGCTTTAGCAATCTTGTCTTTCTCTTCACGTTCTTCTTTTAGCTTCTTTGCTTTCAGAGCCTCTTCTTTTTCAATCTCTCTCCAGCTTGATAACCACATAGTTTCAGAATTTATACCTTTCTGAAAACATATCGTAGCAACTTTCTGGAACTGCAGAGCTTGCTCTCTATCTTCAGCTTTGTACCCAATCTTGTTCACAAACAAACATTCTATATCCTTTGCAGAACAGTTGACTATCCACATCGGATCATACAGATGAATATTTCTGATTTCGTTCCCCACTCTGTATTCAATGATTGCTTCTGTCGTTATGCAACTATAAACCCATCATATAAACCCTTCACGAAAATTCTGTTCCATCTTAGGCAATGGAATATTCTTTAACACTCTGGGCTTCTTAATCTGCAGAATTGTTTCTTCAATGCCTGTAACTGGATCCACTTTCTTGACTTTCTTAGGATGATGTGGCTTCCAGTGTTTAAATTCTCTGAATGCTTCAAACTTCATCAAGCCCCATGTAGGCATATCGTGAACCCTGACTGGATAAGATAATGTTCTGACTTTGGGCAACTCTTCAACATCCCACCAAGGCAGAGACATTATATCTTGAATGTACTGAAAATACTGAACGCCAAATTCTCTTCGAATTGCATACGTGTTGACTTGTGGCAAATTACCCCAACTTATGATATCTCCCAAAGAAACTTCTCTATCTCTTTTGTAATACTTCTGTGGTCTTTTGAATTTTCTTTCTGTATCCTTCCAGAAGCACTTCTTTCTTTCTTCGTGTTGTTCTTCCTTCGACATTTCTTGAAAACTTTTATTTCTAACACTTTCAGCAACTTTCCTTCTTAATTCACCTTCATTTGCTTGACTGAATAATTCAGTAAGAGTTGGAAATCTAGAAGTATCAACATTTACATTCTCAGACTGATCTTCATCACTCCAGTCTTCTACTTCCACTTTATCGTAATTATCAGCTTCTTCAACATACTTGTACTGATATTCTGGCTGCTGATTAATATCAAAACTTGTTCAACTCTTCTTCAAAATCGAAGTTAAACTTACTGTTATCAATAACCATCATCTTAACAATTTCAGCTCGAGTATAAGTATGCAAGATTTCTCCTTCTTCTACATCGTGTTCAAGACGTAGAATCAACCTTGTACATTTATCAACAATTTCATCATCTTTTTCAGCATCATCGTGCTCCCCCTCTCCACTTGCATTTTCAGATTCTTCGTGTGCATCATCTTGAAGATAATCATCAATATTTTCATCATTTGACGCTTCAGTCACTTTGATACCCGAAGTACCTTGATCATCATCATCATTACCGTCATCATCATCATCATCACTATAAACTGAATAAACTTCGTTTGCATCATCTTTCAGATTATCATCCTCATCTTCTTCATCATCTTCATCTTCTTCACCAGGTACTGAAGTTATCGGACAAGGAGATTCTGAAACTTTTGTCGGAACAATTGCCCTTTCAGTTACTTGAGCAACACCTTCAACTGGAACACCTTTACCTTTATCTTTCATTTCAGCTTCAATTTCAGCTTCAATTTCAGCTTTACGTTTTGCTCTTACTTCTTCAAGTTCAATATCTTCAAATCTTTGTTCTATCAGCTTACCAATCAAGTCTTCAATCACTTTCTTTAACATATAATCTTCATGTTCTTTCTTAGCGTTCTTGGCTTCCAATTCTTTACTTTTCAACTTGAAGTATTCATTCTGCTCATCCCTTTGAGCCTTTTCTTCTTCCAATTCAGCTATTCGAACTTTCAGAATATCTATATCGACTTGATCAGCTTCAACCTTTTTCAACAAAGATGAATTTTCAGCTTCAACAGACTTGACACGTTCTTTTAACTTCTTTTTCTCAACTAACACATCATCCACTTTCTTTTGCAACTTTTTCACAAGATCATCGTTCACAAAACTAAAATCATCAAGCTTTTCAAGAGTTATATCCTCTGGAATAGATGGAAAATTTGCAAAACCAGATGATTCAGGAGTAGTTTGAACTGGTGGTTGTGTGATTGGTGGTGTTTGTTGAATGTGTGGTGAAGTTATTGGTGATTGAACATGAATAGGTGATGAAATAGGATGTTATGGTGGAGATTGTAGTGATTGTAAATGTTTTGGTGATGGTTGTTGTGGTGGTGGTGATGGTGGTTGATTTTGTGGTGGTGGTGGTGGTGGTTTGGATTGTGGTTCTGTTGGAGGATTTAACTTCACCTTGAATTTCAACCTTCGTGCTGCTGGAGTTGCGACACGTTTTCTTGACGTTGACTTCTTTCTACCTCCAGAAGATGGTGATTGTACAACCTGAATATTTTCTGGTGGAACATAAGTTTCATCATCATCGTCACCCGATCTTCTCTTTCTTTTCTTTTGTTGCTCTTTCTCTCTTGGATCATAGTTTTCTTTGATCCAACGATCAACTTCAGCATCAACATCATCCTCTGAACCAGATAAACTCTTCTCTTCATCACCAACTACTTTCTGACTAGCTGATTTCCCAGCATCTAAAGTATCATCAATTTCTCTCATCAACTGCTCAGTTTCAGGAGATAAACGTTCATGATCTTCTTCAATGTTAGCTTCTGTTTCGTCTTCTTCTGGTTCATCAACCAACATTGTTTCAACAGCTTTCTTTTTGCGTTTCTTTTGAGGTTGAGAAGACGATTATTCTTCAGTTTGAACCTTCGGAGTTCTCTTTCCACCTCTTTTCTTCTTTTATTTTTCTTCTTTTGTATACCAATCATTTTGAGTTTCAACGAAATCTTCTAACTTCGTTAATTCATCAATAGCACTTTTCTCTTTCATTTATGCATCATTCCTCCACTTCAAATGATTTATAGGATCTGGATCTTCATACTTGTCACTCTTGATGAATCCGAAAAACTCTGTCTTCGTCTTCGGTTCTGGCCAATTCTTGGTATACTTGGATAATCTGATCAACGTCACATTATCCATGTGATGCAAAATCATAAGATCATTCTGTTCATCTTTCACCAGATTCGGATAGGCATGATCAAGCATCATCTGTACAAATCTCGGATACACCCAACTTTTACTTCCCGAAGTAATATTATCCTTCATGTAGTGAAAAATGATTCTAGAAAAGTTATACTTCTTGTTTAACACCAACGCTGTCACCATACACATTTGATAATCTTTCATCACATCATAACCACCTTTCCTGTGACTAAGCGCGTGAATCACTGAATGAATAAAGAACTTGAATGGCTTCATAAAACATGCTTTCAGATAATTTGCTTTGTTCAAAGGACCATTATACCCCATTCTCAGCATACAACCTTTGACCATTCTTTCTGGAAACCCTGTTGGTGAATTTTCATCATCAGGAAACTCTAACACTTCTCGAACAAGCTATTCCGTGATTATAATCTCTTTATCTTCACCATTTATATTGACACTTGAATTAATAACATCATTCACATCATCGTACTTAGCATTTTTCCAGAAATGAGCAACATGAGATTTGAAAACTTTATGTTGATTCGTCAAAGCCTTTTGAATTGGTAAACGTTTCATGAATTCCAAAATTTTTGAAAACAACCATCTTTGGTAAGGTTTCATCATATACACAGCAAATGTTGTGCGACGGATCAAACTGCACATTCGATACCTGAAACACAAACAAAAACAAACATGTTAAACATTTTGCACAAATTTCAAGACAACACTTAGATTCACACGATCTGGTCTCATACGATCTGACCAGTTTATGCGACTTGGTATTCAAACGATCTGACAATTCCAAACGACTTGGATTTCCAACAGACTGAACCATTTCAAACGATGTGGGATTCACACGAGTTGGACTATTTCAAACGATGTGATCCCAAACGATCTGACCACCCAAACGACTTGGGATTCAAACTATTTGGTCATCTCGTGCGACCTGAGTCGTCACTTCGTTTGAACATCCCAATATGAACAATGATTTGCAGGTTGTTTAAAACATGTTTTGATGATGGAATTGAAACACAAGATCTGTTCTATAACAAATTCCGAGTATATTGGCGTGATTTTTATTCATTTTAATCCATTATATATCCCTAGATCTAAGTTCAAAGGTCTGTTCATTCGAGTTCATCTGATTTCATTAGATCTGGTTCAATTGATCAATAATCACTACCTTTCCCATGTTATAAGTTGTGCAAACCAACTTATAAGAGGATTCCGAACAACAGTTTGCAAGATTACAACTTGAAAACGATGAAATCAGATGAATCACTCAGATCGCTCGAACAGATATGTCGGTGGTGCGGAGTGACAACTGAAATGATGTGGTTACGCGATCTGGTCTCCCCATTAAATAGAGGAGCCAGTTCGAACGAGTTGATATTGATGCGATGTGGCTAGCTCGCACGAGTTAACACATTTGAAACGATCTGGACAAGATAAGATATTCTGGCCACTTCGTGCGAGATGGTCACCTCGTGTGAACCAACTTATTTCCATTATTTTTGAATTTTTTTAACTTTTTAACTTTTTTACCAACACACTCAGTTAACCAAGTCCAATTTAATGAACCTGGTCAACTGTTTAGCCTGCCAAGTCCAAGTTAATGACCTTGGCTGACCAAATTCTGATCTCGCTGACAATTCTGAAACATTTTAAGTTCAAATTAATGAACCTTTAAACATTTTGAGCAATTACCAACACTTTTCTCAAACATTTTCTTAACCAACCCAAATGATCCAACATGTTTAGCACTGTGAGACTTTGATCATTAGATCCCCAACGTATGTTATCGAAAATAAGATGAAGTATCAAATCTTTTTGGATTTTTCAACATTTTGCTAAACAAGCAGGAAATCTTTTTGGATTTAAGAAACAGGAAACTGTACAAACATATTTACAAACATCTTTTTGTGAGTTTGTGTAAGAGGATCATATCAGTTATTGAGACATATCACTAACACCGTTGATCTTGAATAATCTTTAAATCTTAAACAAATTCACTTCTGATTGTTAGTATTGTTTTCCACTTAAACTTCTACACAAGTTTCAATTGATTCAAGATACGATTTAGTGTTTTAAGAAACTAACTTACTCGCGTGTCCCACCTCAGAATATACTCCCGTATCAAAATTCCCTAGATTCAGTCTTACAGGTGAGTATACCAATCTGATATCTGTATTCGGGTTAGTGCGAGACCTTGAGAGCTCAGGTATGAACTACCGTTCAATCAAAGAGATGAAGGCTCGACTTTAGGTGTGTTCCCTTTAGGAAATCTTTTCTTCAACTGCAATTGATTTGTATCTTTCGATATTTTATCAATTTTTATGCAGAGGGTAAGCTTCCGCAATATCAGAAGACCAGGTATGATACCCCAGATATCAAACAGTATAAAGACCTAGTATCTCAGAATCAGGCAATCTCTCAAACAAGATTTCAGGGGTTACCCATATATCCGAGAGATGTTCCCCACGAGATAAGTAAGTATTGATATTTAGGTTTATATCTCGAATTCAATCTACTAGTCGTGTGAAGTCTACTGACACATCATCAGTGAGACTTGTTTAAAATCATTTTGACTTTCCATTTCTTTAGCATGTTGTGATAGTCCACTGATGTACTATCATTTCCTCTTTTTCACAACAAAACTCATTTTTGATTTTTCAATGTTTTTGTATTTTTGAAATTTTATCATGTTTTTGTATTTTCTATAAACTTTCTCCCCCTAAAATCAAAAACATATTTTTGTGTTTTTGGTTTTATCAAAAGCAGTAAAGAAACTGTACAGAAAAACATGACAACAAGACGCAGATCACTTCTGATCGCCATCCTCCTCGGCCTCACACTCTACCACCCTCCCAGAAAACAAATTCTTTAACCCGTTCAATTTTAAAAGATAATTAAATCTTGTTTTATCAAAGGGTTTTGTGTAAAAATCAGCTCTCTGATCATCGGTGTGTATATGATCAATTTGAATCATTTTTTTCTCGTAGCAATCACGAATGAAATGATGTCGAATCTCAATATGTTTTGTTTTAGAGTGTTGCACCGGATTTTTAGTAATATTAATGGTTGCCTCATTATCCACAAAAATTGGTGTGTCTAAGAATTGCAAACCATAGTCCCTCATTTGCTGTTGGATCCAGAGGATCTGAAAACAACAGCTGGAAGCCGAAATGTATTCAACCTCACAGGTTGAGAGAGCGACTGTGGTTTGTTTCTTACACTGCCAAGTGATTAGCCGAGTTCCGAAGAACTGACAACCAGCTGTTGTGGACTTTGCATTTAACTTACAGCACCCGAAGTCAAAGTCAGAGTATCCAGTTAGAGAGAAGTCACCGGATCGGGGATACCACAAGCCGGTGCTTGGGCAACCTTTGAGATACCGTAAAATTCTCTTCACTATCTGCATGTGTGATGCTCTGGGACTTGACTGGTACCGGGCGCAGAGGCAAGTTGGATACATGATGTCCGGTCGTGATGTTGTCAGATACATTAACGATCCTATGATTGACCGATATTGCGTTTCATCCACTTTGTCACCACTTTCATCCGGACTTATTCCATGATTCAAAGCTAGGGGGGTTGATGTGGGAGATAATTCGGACATATTGAATTTGTCCAACACATCATTCACATATTTGATCTGGTGTATGAAGATTCCATCGGGCAGTTGCTCAACTTGAAGCCCGAGAAAGAACTTCATCTCCCCCATTGAACTCATTTCAAACTTCTTTTTCATGACCTTCTCAAACTCTTTACACAACTCATCGTTCGTTGATCCGAAGATTATATCATCCACGTAAATCTGCACGATGAGTAGATGTCCTCCAACCTCTTTAGTAAATAGGGTACTATCGATAGTCCCTCTGGTGAACCCGTTGGTCAGCAGATGCTGGGAAAGCGTCTCGTACCAGGCTCTCGGGGCCTGGTGTAATCCGTATAACGCCTTGTCGAGTAGATACACCTTGTCTTTGTGTACAGGATCGGTAAAACCCGGTGGTTGACCGACATACACTTCTTCTTTAATCTTTCCGTAGAGGAATGCAGATTTGACATCCAGTTGGTAGACCTTGAATCTCTTCCATGACGCAAACGCCAAGAAGATTCTAATTGCCTCAAGTCGAGCAACGGGCGCATATACTTCAGTAAAGTCAATCCCTTCGTGCTGACTAAATCCTTGGACTACCAAACGTGCTTTGTTCCTTCCAATAACCCCTCTATCATCTCGCTTACATTTGAAGACCCACTTGGTCTTGATCAACTTCTGATCTTCCGGGAGATCAACCAACCTCCACACTCCAAGCTTTTCAAACTGTAGTAGCTCTTCTTGCATTGCATTTACCCAACTCTCTTCAGTTAATGCTTCTTTGTATGTTTTTGGCTCTACCTGCGAGATAAAACATTTTAATGAGAACTCTTCTTGTAAAGGTGCTACAGAGGAGTAAAAATACGTAAGCCCTTTTGTTTATTTGATCGCGAGTTTTAACGCCGCTTTGAAGGTCACCAATGATTTGTTCTGACGGATGGTAAGATAACATTCTTTGTATGACTGTATCCGGTACGCTCACTTCCGATTGCAAATTTGTTATATTCTGATCACCCGTGTGATCATCAGCATTTGAAGTCGCAATATTTGGTTCCTCGTCATAAATCGGATCGGTTTCCGATTCTGAGTCATCAGATTGGTCAAATATTGGAGCTGTTTCTTCTGGGGGTTCATGTGCAGTTCCACTCGGACCAGCCTCATGATCATTTGAACCCACGGTGGGGGAGGAAACCACCAACGGTCTCGGTACTTGTTCTTGTGAAAGAGACTACTGTTGTTGGTATAAGAATGCCAGTTCCTCCTCACTCGGCTCTGTCGGTAGATGGAATGACTCCCAAAGATTTTCGTAATCAAATAGCAACCTGTTTCTGGGAAGTTGTTCTGGAGCAGTAAACCATTGACAGTCAAAGTGCTGAAATTGTATGATCTTCCCCAAACTCAGAACAAAAACTCTCTTCAACGGACTAGCGTAACCTACAAAAAAACCTTCATTAGCTTTTGCACCAAATTTACCGTCTGGATCAATAAATGTGCATGGTGATCCAAATGGTTCTAAAAATTTCAGATTCGGTTTGTAAAGATGTAACAATTCAAAACAAGTTTTCTTGTACTTCTTCACCGTAAGGACTCGATTGAGTGTGTAACATGCCGTTGCGACCGCTTCACTCCAAAAATATACCGGTAATTTCGAATCTGCTAACATGGTACGAGCTGTTTCGATCAACGTACGATTTTTTCTTTCCGCTACACCGTTTTATTGAGGAGTATACGGTGAGCTGAACTCGTGAAGAATGCCTTTGTCGTTGCAGAATTCAAGCATACGGTTGTTTTTTAATTCTGTGCCATTGTCGCTTCAAATATGTCTAATCGGCAGTTTGTAAAGATTTTCCATCTTTCTGGATAGCTTCATCAAAGAATCAAACGTTTCGTCTTTTCTCTCTAGAAACATCACCCAGGAGAATCTTGTAAGGTCGTCAGTAACAACTAAACAGTATAGATCTCCACTTATGCTTTTCACATTTACCGGTCCGAAAAGATCCATATGGAGTCTTTCGAGCGGTAATCTGATGGAGTTCAAAATCTTTTTCGGGTGTGATATCTTCTTCTGCTTCCCTTTCTTGCATTCAATACAGTCATCGTTAAGATGGAAGCTTTTCAAATTAACACCTTCCACAAGATCATTATGAACTAAAAAGTTCATTTTTCTCACGTGAATATGCCCCATTTTACGATGCCACATGATGGATTCTTTCTCAGTCGCCTTTATCTTACTCACAAAGCATTGTGCCTTTTTATCTGACGTTGTTGCAACGCTCATGTCTAGTACATAAAGATCGCTTTCACGAGGAGCGCGCATCAACACCATTTCTTCAGGGATTTTAAATCCTGGTTTAAGAATCAGACATTCATCTTTTGTGAAATGAAAAGTAAATGACTTATCACAAATCTAAGAGATGCTCAACAGATTGTTTTCTAACTCAGCAATGTAATTCACTTTATCAAAAGATACGACTCCGTTAGTGAGAATTCCTTCTCCAACAATTCTTCCACCTTGAGTTCCAGCAAAACCTACATAACCTCCATTGATTGATTTTACGTCGTATAGAAGTGCTAACATCCCTGTCATGTGTCTTGAGGCGCCCCTATCCATTATCCATTTAGAAATGATAGACCTTGGAAGCCCCTACACATATCAAAAGACATTTACTTAAACAATGATACCCAAGATTTTTCCACATTTGGCATACTACCAAAGACAATATCATGAGCTACTTTGTCAAGTTTTGGAATGTTAAAAACCACATTTGGAACATCATATTTTTTTTTTTTTTTAGAGATCCTTCCTTGATAGGTGGAAATTCTTCAATCAACTTATCTAATTCAAATTCAAGTTTCTCAACAGTGGTTGCAAAAAATTTCGCTTCAGATTTTAAAACCTCTTCCATTTTCTTTTCTTCAAAAGAACGTTTAGGTTTCTCCACCCATGATTGAATTTGGGAAGTCTTTGTTTTAGGATAAACCTTTGAAGTCTTTTGTGATTTTGAAGATTCACCAATTTCAAAAATTGATTTTGGTTTGTCCTCTGACTTCAATGATTCACCGCGTTTAAGAATACGCACGGGGGATACCATAGGTGATTTTCCGTTAACATCCTTTGAAATTTTTGGTTTTAGTTTATGGAAAACTGGTTTTATTATCTTTTTGACACATTGTTTGGCCATGTGACCGATTTCATTGCATCGATAACAGATTCTTTTGTCATATTCAACAAAAGTGGATCTGTTGGTCTCATCTCTTATCTTTTTGGCTGCAATAAAATTGTCAACTGCTTTCTTACTAAAGATATAGTCCTTTTCGACTTCTGTGTTATTACCAGCCACAAACACTTCACTCAATTTTTCTTTTGGCTTAACATCTTTCTTAGCCATTTGCTTCTCAAAACCAACACCTTTCTTTTTGAAATTATTACCATGTCTCTTGTGATGGCCATTGTTACCCACCCTTTCATTTTTCTTTTCCAGGTTGTTTGTCGGTTGTTGTTTAACAAAAGATTTTTTCGGTTTTGAAAAGAACGAATTGTTGTTAACTTCTGAAATGTCAATTTCCACGAGTTTAAAAACCTTTTCAACATTTTCCAGGTTCGCATTCTGAATCGGGTACTCAAAATCAGTATATAGTTTGTCAGTTCCGGTCATCGTGTAAACCACAATGATCGAATCGTCATCCAAAACTTTATCTGATTTTGGTATAAACTTATCAAGAAAGTTTCCGTCATCTTCAGAATCTGAACTGGAATTCTCAAAATGAGTTTTAACCATTTTGAAATCAGTGTTACCACTCTCTTCATCTAACACTTGGTCTACAACTGTTTTAACCAGTTGTGACTCGTTGTCGGTGTCAGACGGAGAGAATGTAACATCTATGTTTTCCGGTAACTCATTGTCTTCTGTTCTCAGTTTGAGATTTAATGCCTCTTCCACCCCGTCTGGATATTTCTGAGTATAATGATTCCACATTGGGGGTGGAACATTTTTGAAATCAGCTTGTTGAGGAACGATCTGATCAATCACATATGAAGATGAAAGATAACTGATCAACTTTTTATCGACTCTTTCTGTCTCAATGCGCATCAGTTCAAGTTCCTTCTTTAGAGACGCGATTGTGTCCAGATGAATGTTAATCGACATTTGCTTATCCATGACCGTAGCTTTGAACAATTGGACAATTTTATCATTTTCTTTACTTTCATTTTGAATCATTTTAAATGATCATGACAAAGTGTCATAAGCTTCTTTAACATCATTAAAATCAAATTTTAATTTGTCGTGAAACTTTTTCAACTCTTGAAACTGTTTGTCTTTATCAAGACAATCCATGCATGGTTTTAAACAGTTTTTGCATGGCGTTTCAGGAATTGGATCAACTTTTTCAAAAGCATTTTCTTGTTTGTCATTTTTACTTTCTGATTTACCAAACTCTCCGGACTCAGACTCAGATTTCTCTCCGGATTCGGACTTCACATTTTCTGATTTGTCATCGGACTCGGTTGACTCCTTTTCAACTGACACTGACTCTTGAGTTGCATCTTTGGTCTCATTGTTATCAGTAAGTGTTTTAGTTTGTTCTACCTCTTGCAGCTTGACCATAAGAGCTTTGTCTGCTATTTCTTTCAAAGTCTCTTCATTCATTTCCTTTGAAACATCAATGATCTCTTGAACCGGAGTTTGTTCAACTTCGTACTGTGGGCAAAAACCCGTAGTCGGTTCACTGAAGAAACCTGCAAAAGAATCAAACACATTAGAAGGCATTATAGATTTAAATGTATTAGCAATAACCTCCTGTTCAGACTGATAATAGTAGACCGCTGCTGCTTCCTCTTCTAAATCAGTAAAACTTTGTTCAATTTCAGGAACACATTCCTCAATTTTCGGTACTTCAACAATTTCAGCCATCATTGCAAGACCGCTTCCTGGAATGTACTTATCCCAACTGAAGCCTTGTGGAAGCTTTTCGTCATCTTGATTCACCAAAAGAGCTTTTTCTTTGGATGGATTGTCCTCGATTTGAGGTCATGGATTAAATGGTGTTTGACTGTTTTTATAATAGATGGCCTGTCGGTAATAATCATTGGTGAATGGATTCTGGTGGTTATTAACTTCTCTGTTCGGACATTCGCGCTTGAAGTGTCCCTTCTCTTTACACTTGAAGCAAGTTACTTTCGATTTGTCGAATCCAAGTTTAGGATCAGGACCTGCGAGACTACTTCTTCCGGTAATTTCCATGAACCTCTGAGCTCTTCTCACGATGCTCGCCATACCCCATTTGATGTCAATGAGTTCCATTTCCTCAGGATCAATTTGATCGTAATCTTCTTTTGTCATGTATGGGTTACCAATTCGTCCGACTACTAGACTCTCGTAAGACTCGAGTACAGAAGCTAGAAGTGCTATATGCTGCTTTGCGGCTGTCTCGGTAAAATGTTGACCATTTTTTATGTTAACAGCAATATTGCAAAGTGTCCCATGACTATAGCTCTGATTGTTCGAACCTGAAAAACTTTGAGAAGAAACTTGTTCTTGAACATTCTAAACCTTAGGATTCGGTTCGTAATTTGGAAATGATGAAAAGTTGTTGTTAGACATGCTTTGAGATACTCACGATGAAGAATCTGCACTGCATGCTGTTTGAATCTTTGGACTCGGAGTAGATGTGGCAGATGAGTTTCCTTTGTAATAAAGCTGAATATCTTGCTGTACGTTTGCATATTTCATTTTACTCATCTTCCGCATTTCAAGCTCTTGAGCTTCAATTCTCTCAATAAACGTACTCAAATTGAAACCCACGTATTCCAAATTGTTCTTCAAAACCAATAAGAATGTACCCCACACTTCTTGTGGTAGTGCGTCAGCCAACTTATCAACCAACTCTTCGTCTGTTTTATCTATACTCAAACGCTTCATCTTCACTACCAAGTGACAGTACCTCTCAATCAACTCTTTCGTTCATTCTCCACTGATAGCGGTAAATATGTCGAATTCTTTTTTTAGTAATGCCTTTTTACTTTTGATCATTGCAGCACTTCCAAGAAATTTCATTTTAAGAGAGTTCCAAATAGATTGCGCGTCATTCTGATGCTGTAGCAATACCAAAATGTCTTCCTTAATTGCATGTTGCAATATACTGACCATCTTTTTCTCGGCTTTAAAACTTTCTGCTTCAGCTGGAGTTAACGAGTTAAGTGTTTTCGGAATACCAGCATCATTCACAGGAACTACATATTCACATTCTGAGCTATACTTGCTGGAGATTGGACAGTCATACCTCCTCCGAAAAATGCATTGTAAAACTCTTGATTGTCCATTTTATACTTGGAAAAATGTTTCGAAAATTTTTTTAAGTTTTGAAAACTTAGACTTTCAAGCGAACTGGACTTTCACACTATCTGGACTTTCAAACGAACTGATTTTCAAACGAACTGAAGATTTCAAACGACCTGGATTGTTCATTTCGTGCGAGATGACACAATTTGTTTAAAAGAAATTTCAACTCGTGCGATTTGACCACTTCGTGCGATCTGTATACTAAAGTCGTGCGACCTGAACAACTTTCAAACGATCTGGTCCAATCCGTGCGATCTGGACTAGAATTTCACACGATTTGGCAAAAACTCAAACGACCTGGTTAGTTTCACATGATCTGAGCATCCTGTTCACACGATTTGGACATTTTTGACAATTTTGATCAGTTTTTGTTCGATTTATGGTCTGTAACTTTGTAGGATTGTTTAAAATGATGTTTTACACACAATATCCAAAATTCAGTCCATTTTGTCCGTGAATTCGTCCGAAAATCCAAGAAAGAGTAGAAGTATAGAGTTCTAAACCATTCAAAACACTGATATCAACAGATTTGACTCATCCTGAGCTCTGATACCACTTGTAGGATCGAGGATTCGTCCAAAACAACTCGGTCTGAGTCAAATCTGAGTCTCTAGAAAGGCGGAAACAGACTAGAAACCTTGTATCAGTGTTAGAATAGGAGTAGAAGAGTAGAAAGTCACTTTAAACATGTTTTCCATTGCTATTAAACGTTTTCGTACAGAGAGAATTCGTCAGCACTTCGTGGCAAGATTCTCTGGAAAGTTACAAATGAAAAACACAACCAGCCTATTTATAGGCTCACCAGTTCGCACGAGTTCAACATTCCACATCGCACGAACTGACATATCCAGTTTGTGCGACCTGACCAATCTACATGCCAGTTCGTGTGAACTAGTTATAATACATAAAAAAACATAACTTTTAACCTATTACATCATACATGACACGACTCAGACTGATGACGTAGGCGATAGACATTATGCACCAACATAGAGACACTTCTATGTTTTCAAAATGCTACAACAAAAACTTCAAAAGTCAAGCAATCATACACAAACACATCCTTCCCAAACGAAGAAACAATCCACTCGAAAAGTCACCCGATCGGATGACCATCCGAGCGGATTGCCACCCGATCGACCAGGCTACCTGTCACGACCCCCGACCCACCCTGGACAGAATCGAGAGCCGCGAACAGCCACGTGGTACCGGTGATTATTTTGAAAACGTTGCAGTGGAAATTTCATCAGGACCGTGAGTTAGGAAAAATATCAGAGTTTAGAAAACACCGGATTTTATTTATTAAATAGATGGGATAAACCCATGTTTTACAATGGTAGCTTTTAATAAAGATAAATTTGATTACATAAAAACAATATTTCTTAATTTGATTTAATTAATAAAATAAGCCACTTCTTGAAGCCTTTCAGTGCCGTATCCATTTCTTACTCCAATCTACTATAATTACCTGAAACATGTTTGAAAAAGGTTTTGTCAGCGGGAAATACTGGTGAGTTCATTCATTTTGCTAAAACGACACGTTTGTTATAATTTACAGTATTAAGAGAGATTACAATGTTTCAGATATCAAACCAACTACCCACGGTATTTGTCACTCGACCGGATCTGTGACTATGGTCATATCCCCCATTGGCTGCCCCAATGGTGACGATTATCAAGTAATGTATACAAAACCCCACATACCGGCTGTAATATGGTGATTACAAAGACTTAATCCCCGTAATTATAACTTTGAAAGAAAACATGATTTTGAAATCAAATTTGATAAAAAGAGAATGACTCACATTATAATCATGCAGATTCATACAGGCAGAGTTTAGCCTATTGATTAGCCTTGATATTGCAGATTTATACAGGCAGAGCTTAACCTATTGATTAGTCTTGTAACCTAGTGCACACGAACTAAGTAGTAACTAATACAGCATTTACGATAACTCACGAGATTAAAACCCTCACAACGAATGACAAAGTGCAATACTTAAACATCCATCGGATTCACAACGAATGACAGAGTATTCCCCGATTTCGGGTGGTACTCAAACATCCTGTCGGAATCATGACTAATGACAAAGCATAACCCAAGTTTGAGCAGCACTTAAACATTCATTGGATAGTTTCAATCGATCGGACATTGAATCGTAGCAGCGATCAAGTTAATACCCTGTATCGTAGCAGCGTTTAATGCTATGTGTGTGTTTGGTAGTATTCGGACCATAACTCAATGTATATAATGAATTTTCTCGTCGTTCAAACGCAGAATTCTAAGTCCCAATGCCTGCTATTTATACTGAGATTTTGACCCCCTCGCGTGACGCGAGGGGTCCCCCTTTGGGCTTCGCGTGACGCGAAGGTCCACTTTGTCTCATATGGTTGCCACGTGTGTTTGGAGTTCAGGTGAGTCGACGGTTTCTCGAAATTCGATTTAGACAGCGAGATATATGGATAATCGTCGAGTAGGGAATACCCCCCCTGAGTTTTAGGGGTCCTGATCCTGATTCTGATTGTTATGAAAATTTTAGGGTTTGTGCAGAATTACTTAAGGGTCTTAACTAAGGTTTCCTTGTGAACAAAATATAATAATAAATAATAATTTTGGTGAGAGTTGTTTTGGGACATTTTTTAATATAATTCTATCATAAAGAAAAAGGGAATAAAATTGTGAGAAAAGAGAATGGACCCACTTTGTAACTTTAGGGTTCAACTAGAAAGTCTTCTGGTAGAAATTTTGGGTATAATTTCTGAGCTATATAAAAATATATATTTTGTAATTATGTTAAGTATAGTACCCCTAATTCAACGTTGTCCCGATGTCCCGAGACCGAATCCCAAGAACTTAGTCGAGCAGAGCCCTGACATGAGTTATGGGTTTCAGATCAATCGGAAAGGGTAGCGGTGATCGGGAGTTAAAACACTTAAAACGAAGCAGGGTTTTATTATTATTTTTGGTTTAATAATTAAAGACAGAGGATCTATTTTTAGAGCACAGACATGGCGAGAATGTGTGAGAGAAAGAAAAGAATCTGAACAATTATAAATGGTAGAAGGTTAGGCCCTGTTTGGTAGCCTCTTAATCCATTCAGAGGCTGCCTCTTAATGAAATCATTTGTGGCCCTTATGTCTGAATGAATAAGAGGTAACCTTATGTCTGACTGGATAAGAGGTAACATCTGAATGGTAAACCATCACATGTCACATTCTTCTACATTATCTTTGTTAAACTCTTAAATGATTTCATTAAGAGGTAGCCTCTTAATGTCATTCAGAAGCTACCAAACAGCCCCTTAGTCTATTTATACTAAATGTTGAAAACTTTTGAAGTTATGCATGCCCTCCACGTATACCAACCTACAATGTCAATTCATGAATTCTTTTTCATACAAAGGACAAGTGTCCACTTTCTAGATTTTTATTTAATTATTATTATTAGACTAAAGGGTATGGGGGCCGGCTAGGACCGGCGCCGGTCCCCCACACCGCCCCCCTGAGGGTCGGCTCGGCCCAAACGACTCACCACAGCCGAATGAGACGGGGCTCCTTTCTTCTCTCTCTCTCATCTTGGTCTCTCCTCTCTCTCTATCTCTCTCT
Organism: Helianthus tuberosus; assembly: GCA_030545235.1. Taxonomy (NCBI): domain Eukaryota; kingdom Viridiplantae; phylum Streptophyta; class Magnoliopsida; order Asterales; family Asteraceae; genus Helianthus; species Helianthus tuberosus. The sequence continues at coordinate 113,219,329 of CM060417.1, read as the reverse complement.
AAAGTTTTATATTTTTTTATTGTTGTGGGGCCTCATCCTCCACCCCCTCCACCCCCTTAGGTTCATCCCCTCCAAGCCATTCCTACGTGGCGGCTCATCCCCTCCAAGCTCATCCTCTCCATACCCTTTAGTCTTAGTTTCTTATATTAAAGTTACATCATTCTTATCATCATATGTAGACAAGAGTTACTTTATAATTATTTTATATATATAAAAATGGCATATGAAATTGAAAAGGGAAAACATGACAGGTAATTTCATTTGTATTGGTTTCATTATTATTATTATTATTATTATTATTATTATTTATTATTATATTTTAAAAGAACATACGAAATGTTCAATTATTTTATTTATTATTATTATTATTAATTTAACTACTTTATTCTTTTGACGTGTATCATTTCTAAAATATGACGTTTTAGAATATAATAAATATGTCTTTAGAACGAGAATATTTTTGTCTACATTTTGAACCAAGTTTCATTAAAAATGGAGTAGGATCAAATACAATGTATTTTTATAATTTAATTAGTAAACGGTTACTAGGCCCGTCTAAATACTTCATATTTCTAATAATCAACTTACCCGTAATCTACCCGTCTAATAATATAAGTTTTTATATACTTTTATTTTATTATTAGAAAGGTCACCCATATACAAGCTAATTAATTAATATAATATTTCAACCAACTATATAAAATATTGTTTAAAACTATTTTAGGTTGAATATTTATATTAAAAATAAATTAGTTACTAGTTACTAGTGGTTAATAAATTTAACCAAACCTATAATCTTATATGATAAAAATAGGAATGTTACATTCTCCCCACCTTGTTTTAAATCTCGTCCTCGAGATTTGGGTTATGATATTTCTTTTAGACTTATGTAACGTTTTAGTTAATAAAAACAATATTAAGGTAGATGACACAGAATCAAAATATCAAATTTTGTGAATACGAGTTGTAAAATAGATAGGACTCAATGGTTCAACTGAATTAGTTCAAGATATTGATGACAAACCGAATGAGATGAAATGAGATAGTTTCCAAAATGACTAGGTTTAAGCCAAAAGATATATGATCAATAGATATTTAAAATGAATGTGAAGGATTTTTAGAATCAATAAAATTCTTTGTAAAAATAAAGTTTACTTTGATTGGTAACTGAGGAAGACTTAGAATTGACAGGTTCAAAATGAAATAAAAGCATGAAAAATGATTTGTCAAATATTTATGATATGAGAAAATCAAAGTGTTGAGATGAGTGAATTGCAAAGATACACCAAAAGACAATAGAGTTAGTGTATCATTGTTTAGAGTTCCAAGTTGTTTTAATTGTGAAACAATGTGATAGTACACTATTAGTGACCATATTTTTCATACTATGTCTTAGAGATCGAAATATAATAAGAACAAGTTGTTTTTGGCATGACCAACTATTATATTATATTTGTAAAGCAAATGTAATATATATATTATTTGTGCCCCTGTCTGAACCGTATCTTACATATTAAATATAAATATTATGTAATATATTTTATTTGTTACACATTTTTACTATACGTAAATGGTCACCACTTTTAAATAAATATTATTTTAGTATTTTACTATACTATGTAAAATAACTTATATTCACTATGTAATATATATTACAAAACACCGAAATGAAGTTATTATATTACAAAATATTTTAGTATTATTATTTTGTAAAAGAAATCACTATTATTTATAACGTTAAATGAAAGTTGTAAATAAAGGTGTTAAAATATTTATTGTACAAAAGTATTTGTAAAATATTTTGTAAATATATAACACTTAATGGGTCGATTCTATGTGATTACTTATTTTCATTTTGAAACCATATAACGTTGTAAATGTATTTGCAAATGTTGTAAATAAGTGAAAACGGGGACTATTCTTATATATTACAATGTTCTCTTAACCCAACGTAGTTGATGACTACCATATTATTCTTATATGGTTATTTCCTTGCCAGAGCGTTACGGTACATAGTTACCACAAAACATATGATAGAAAATTATTTATATAATTTTATTCGTCCCTCTAATTCTTGTATTATTTTATGAAAATATGTCTTCTCCTTACAGTACAAAGTATATATATTTTTATATAAAAATATTTATATACAATTAAAATTTACTAAATAAATATAATGACTTAATTTATATACATTAACTAGTCATTATCATGGTTGGATATTGGTTAGTGCTGTCTTGTTTAAGCATAGGTGATCAGTCCATGCCTAACTAAGGTAGGCTACCCAATATTAGCCCCTTGACAATAACCCTAGTACCTTAAAAATAATAATAACATTACTACTATATTATTACCTTAGCACATGATTGTGTTAAGATTGCTTTTATAGAATAAATCAATAAAACGAATTTAATATAAATAGATAAATAATTAAATTACAAGCTTCAGATTTTGTGAAAACGTCACCACAAGGTGATCGTGATCAAAGAAATGATTCAGTGAAGTCGAAGACCAAGTAAGCATGCTATGGTTCAAAACAATTGAAGTATTTGTTAGGATTATTTTGAATATGATAGCTGCAATTCATCGTATGGGATCTTAAAATGAATATGTAATGTGAGCAAAAACAATTGAACTTGGTTTAAGCAAAACGAGTTCATTTATCAAATAAGAAAGTTTGGACATGGTCACAACAAAAACCATGTATGTCAAAGAAAATTGATTTTTTTTTTTTTAAATTCATTGACTCGATATCAAAGAATTATCGTTTTACAATAATGCGGTTTACAGTGCCAAAATCAAGTATAGCGAAATGATATTTGAGTTTGGATAAAATAACAAATTGGAATGAAGTCCTCCAGTGGGTTTCCTAATTTAAACGAACCACAGGCGCAACAAACAGTGCATGTGTAATGTGTGGATTTACTAAGAAATGAAATAGATCAATATTCGCTACTAGGAAAGAAATCCTCAGGGTATGATGATCATTAGGGGAAGTAGTAATGCAAAAGTTTATTTACCGAGGTCAGAATTTTAAGAATTTTATCTGGAAATTTTGTGTGATAACCGTTGTTAAGTGACATTACCAGGGAATGTCAAATAAAATGAAATGGAGAATTTGCAAATGTATGTGACTCATTTTGCAGGGATAATAATTATGACTCTGATTAGACTGTGCACCGATGGTTTGTAAAATTTTGTTCCAACGTACCTCAGTAATATTTATGTCGTTTGTAGGATCATGTGACAAAATGCTGCTTTTTAATTAGTAGCTTTTCCACTGACGGGATTAGCCTTGTTGCCGTTGTGCCCAACTATATTTTCAAAATGTCTTGCCTTGAAAGTCGTGTGTGATATACTTCAACGTCTGTGGTCGTAAAATTTTAAGTTTCATGTGTTTTCTTGTGCACTAGCACAACTTTACATGCTTCTTACTTGCGTTAATAGTATATGGTAACTCATTGGTAATTCTTATACTTTTGATAGCGTCCCAACTTAAAGAGTTTTCCATTGTTTTATTTTGTTGCACGAGTTACGGGGTAGATTATCAAACGAAATAATGTTTGATATCGGAAAAGAGATTCCTAATAAAGAAATCTAGACACATATGCTTGTGCTTTATTCCTATTTGGCTTTTGGAATTCCTTATAGATATACATATCTATATAATCATATATTTCAAATACTGTAACATAAATACCCTCTATAAGGTCAATGTATTTAACAGATTCATATTTCCAAAAACAAGTCAAATATCAGGTCATGATACTATTTAGGGAAATCTTGTCACTTGTTTGACATATTATATACTCCGTCTTATCCAGTTCTCGCCGGAGAGGTAACCCTTATTATATCCGGACAAGCTGGAGAGTCTGCTATACCATACCCAGTCTTGTCGGAGAAAATTTTATATTTCCCATAAATAGTATTTTTAAAAGTGCCTCTTTTATTAAGCTTTTATCCTGAATTAGGGAAATTTGTATTCCCGTAACATATCTTATTCTAGACCAAATAATATCAATAAGCAAGAATTAATAGCAATTAATTGTTATTGCCTGCAATGTTCTAATCGTTATTCTTATGGCATATCAAAACCTATCATACTTTATTTACAAAAGTACTTAGATTATCTCGAAGCTTACACTAAGGCATCTTTTCTTAAGTTCAAGTCTAAATGCTATCATGTGTGCTACCAGTTAACAGCAATCTCCTAACTCTTTTATTTAAGCTTAGGTATGATTATCACAACACCTATAAGCTTAAAGCAGTGGCTCTGATACCACCTTCTGTCACGACCCCTGACCCACCCTGGACGGAATTGAGAGCCGCGAACAGCCACGTGGTACCGGTGATTATTTTGAAAACGTTGCAGCAGAAATTTCATCAGGACCGTGAGTTAGGAAAAATATCAGAGTTTAGAAAACACCGGATTTTATTTATTAAATAGATGAGATAAACCCATGTTTTACAATGGTAGCTTTTAATAAAGATAAATTTGATTACATAAAAACAATATTTCTTAATTTGATTTAATTAATAAAATAAGCCACTTCTTGAAGCCTTTCAGTGCCGTATCCATTTCTTACTCCAATCTACTGTAATTACCTGAAACATGTTTGAAAAAGGTTTTGTCAGCGGGAAATACTGGCGAGTTCATTCAGTTTGCTAAAACGACACGTTTGTTATAATTTACAATATTAAGAGAGATTACAATATTTCAGATATCAAACCAACTACCCACGGTATTTGTCACTCGACCGGATCTGTGACTATGGTCATATCCCCCATTGGCTGCCCCAATGGTGACGATTATCAAGTAATGTATACAAAACCACACATACCGGCTGTAATATGGTGATTACAAAGACTTAATCCCCGTAATTATAACTTTGAAAGAAACATGATTTTGAAATCAAATTTGATAAAAAGAGAATGACTCACATTATAATCATGCAGATTCATACAGGCAGAGTTTAGCCTATTGATTAGCCTTGATATTGCAGATTTATACAGGCAGAGCTTAACCTATTGATTAGTCTTGTAATCTAGTGCACACGAACTAGGTAGTAACTAATACAGCATTTACGATAACTCACGAGATTAAAACCCTCACAACGAATGACAAAGTGCAATACTTAAACATCCATCGGATTCACAACGAATGACAGAGTATTCCCCGATTTCGGGTGGTACTCAAACATCCTGTCGGAATCACGACTAATGACAAAGCATAACCCAAGTTTGAGCAGCACTTAAACATTCATTCGATAGTTTCAATCGATCGGACATTGAATCGTAGCAGCAATCAAGTTAATACCCTGTATCGTAGCAGCGTTTAATGCTATGTGTGTGTTTGGTAGTATTCAGACCATAACTCAATGTATATAATGAATTTTCTCGTCGTTCAAACGCAGAATTCTAAGTCCCAATGCCTGCTATTTATACTGAGATTTTGACCCCCTCGCGTGACGCGAGGGGTCCCCCTTTGGGCTTCGCGTGACGCGAAGGTCCACTTTGTCTCATATGGTTGTCACGTGTGTTTGGAGTTCAGGTGAGTCGACGGTTTCTCGAAATTCGATTTAGACAGCGAGATATATGGATAATCGTCGAGTAGGGAATACCCCCCTCCCCCGAGTTTTAGGGGTCCTGATCCTGATTCTGATTGTTATGAAAATTTTAGGGTTTGTGCAGAATTACTTAAGGGTCTTATCTAAGGTTTCCTTGTGAACAAAATATAATAATAAATAATAATTTTGGTGAGAGTTGTTTTGGGACATTTTTGAATATAATTATATCATAAAGAAAAAGGGAATAAAATGGTGAGAAAAGAGAATAGACCCACTTTGTAACTTTAGGGTTCAACTAGAAAGTCTCCTGGTAGAAATTTTGGGTATAATTTCTGAGCTATATAAAAATATATATTTTGTAATTGTGTTAAGTATAGTTCCCCTAATTCAACCTTGTCCCGATGTCCCGAGACCGAATCCCAACAACTTAGTCGAGCAGAGCCCTGGCATGAGTTATGGGTTCCAGATCAATCGGAAAGGGTAGCGGTGATCGGGAGTTAAAACACTTAAAACGAAGCAGGGTTTTATTATTATTTTTCGTTTAATAATTAAAGGCAAAGGATCTATTTTTAGAGCACAGACATGACGAGAATGTGTGAGAGAATGAAAAGAAACTGAACAATTATAAATGGTAGAAGGTTAGTCTATTTATACTAAATGTTGAAAACTTTTGAAGTTATGCATGCCCTCCACGTATACCTACCTACAATGTCAATTCATGAATTCTTTTTCATACAAAGGACAAGTGCCCACTTTCTAGATTTTTATTTAGTTATTCTTATTAGTTTCTTATATTAAAGTTACATCATTCTTATCATCATATGTAGACAAGAGTTACTTTATAATTATTTTATATATATAAAAATGGTATACGAAATTGAAAAGGGAAAACATGACAGGTAATTTCATTTGTATTGGTTTCATTATATTATTATTATTATTATTTATTATATTTTAAAAGAACATACGAAATGTTCAATTATTTTATTTATTATTATTATTATTATTAATTTAACTACTTTATTCTTTTGACGTGTATCATTTCTAAAATATGACGTTTTAGAATATAATAAATATGTCTTTAGAACGAGAATATTTTTGTCTACATTTTGAACCAAGTTTCATTAAAAATGGAGTAGGATCAAATACAATGTATTTTTATAATTTAATTAGTAAACGGTTACTAGGCCCGTCTAAATACTTCATATTTCTAATAATCAACTTACCCGTAATCTACCCGTCTAATAATATAAGTTTTTATATACTTTTATTTTATTAGAAAGGTCACCCATATACAAGCTAATTAATTAATATAATATTTCAACCAACTATGTAAAATATTGTTTAAAACTATTTTAGGTTGAATATTTATATTAAAAATAAATTAGTTACTAGTTACTAGTGGTTAATAAATTTAACCAAACCTATAATCTTATATGATAAAAATAGGAATGTTACACTACCCGATCGGATTGCCATCCGATCGGAGTACTGTCCGATCCACTGACACCTCTCACCCATTTACGTATCACTTACCGTTATGCTATCGTTCAGATCAGGCTAATCTCACTCTAAGCGCTCCCTTCAATCCATCATCGCTGTGAGTATACTCGAACCCTTTTTGCCTTCACACTTTTGGGTGTTACATACGTTACCTATATTCAAATCACACAACGCAATACTATTTCAACGCTAACCGTTACTGCATGTTATATGCGGCTTAATGAATGCTTGTTTGTTATGTTTACACATGGAATGTTGTCTACCTGCCTTAGCAACGATAGTACTATTTGTTTGGACTCAGCACCTGTTCACTCAGGGGTTGTTAAGGACAATTTGTTACATGGCTCACAGTGGTGAGTGTGTATTACGAACTGCCTTAGGAAGTCAACCCGCAGTCATTGGTATCGATAGGTTCATGTCGATAACTAACATGCCTCATTTTACACTTTGTACGTGCTGGTTATGCGTAACGATTTCGAACTCTATTATATCTATCAAACTTGTATGCTCACCTTTACACTATGTGTATTGACTTTTACTTTAACGTATGTGACAAGTGCTTAGGATGCTTATGTGCTTAGCTTGCTGTGAAATCGAGGCTAGGAAAGGTCTAGAAACAAATAAACAATTGTCTGTATTTTGAAATCTGATTTGTCGGAACAGAACAATTGGACTAGATCTTGTCTGTAATAATTATGTTATCTTTTATGACATGGTATGGGACATGTTGCTTAAATAATTGGTAAATTATAGTTGTTATGGAAACTTCTGGACAATCTGTTTCGCTCAGTGCCACGCCCCGATGATTCCGCTATCGGTTGGGGTGTGACAGATTGGTATCAGAGCCATAACTATAGGGAATTAGGCCAGACTCGACCTAGTCCGGGTCGATTTCTTAGAAACGACCTAGTCTATAGTTAGGAACCAACAGACCGACTTGTACAAATCCTTAGGGGTTTGGTACAAGCTTACATGCTAGATCTCGCTATTCTCGCCTACACTACACTATCACTACACACTATTATTCAAAAATTAACGAGTAATTTGGTCGAGATTAGGTGTGAAAACCGCAAACTCTCGATTAAATTGCTTATTTGATCTGTATTTATCTATAAAACACGAGAATTTGCATTGAATCAGGAGTGAAATCCGTACTTTGACGCAGATTTTCGTCCCTATTTTTATCAAAACAGGAACGAAGTTGTTAAGTTAGGGGTGAAACCCGAACCTTGACGACTTATTCCGCCCAATTTTGTTTTACAAAACTCTCACCAAAGTCTCGACGGACTCCAACGACTTGAAGTCACACCGTAACTGGAAGGATGCGTGCCATTCGCCCAGATTCGAGGCGAGAGCACAGTTCCAAAGGCCAAAGTGTGTACGAAAAGTCCTTGTGAATAGTCGAACCACTTTGGGTTGTCGATGTCTATCAGCCTAAGACAATCTACAATCGATTTCGATTTCGCATTTTCGCCAATTTTTATGTGCTTCGATTCTGAGCCCGCAACTGCTGACTCTGATATTTGTTGATTTTATATGTGTTTTATGTGGATTTGCTGTTTATATGCTTCGATTTTGGTGATTTTATTCGCTTTTCGCCTCTCGCTTCGATCGACACACATAAACCACACTACACGTCTACCTCGAATCGCTGCTCGCTTATGCTATACGACTCGCTGTGTGCCTCGCAATCGCTATTCTCGAACGTTCTCACGACATTGAATGATAGGTTTCTATATATCTGACAACTTCTATGTGCTTCTAGGGGGATTACGTGCTTATATGTGCTCTACGTGCCTTATGTACTTACGTGTTATGTGCTTATGTGCTTCTGTGCTTATGTGAATCTGTGATTACGTGACTATGTGTTTACGTGAATGTGTTCCTGAGCTTTAGTAATATTAGGCGTGTGAGGTGAGATTCGATTATATTGTGTTGAGTCCTGTGGCAATGTCTGTTGCAGACAATGTCGTCATCGGGATCTCGCGCTACTCAAGCTGCTCGCCGCTATGGTTGCCAAGCAAATGGAAAAGGTCGTGCCTTAAGTCGTCAGTGAAGTGTACGAAAACATGAGCAAATCGTCTGAAGAATCAAGGACAGACTCGCCAAAGTCTGGGTTTAGCTTCAAGCAGTTTAAGGCATGCGGACCAAAAGAATTCACTTGCGAAGAAGGCCCTACAACTTTGTTCCAATGGTTCGATTCGATCGAGGTTACCCTGCGTCAGAGTGGATGTCCTGACAATCTCCGCACTCTGAATGCTACAGGCGTCTTCTAGTCCTGCACATTAGACTGGTGGACGGCCGAGAGAAACAAACGCAGAAACGATGCAGCTTATGGTCTGTCGTGGGATGAGTTGAAGAACGTCATGCTCGAAGAGTTCTGCCCTCCCCATGAGCGCCAAAAGTTGGAGGACGAATTCTGGCACATTAAGCAGAAAGATGGTGACAATGCTGCTCTCACTGCTCACTTCAAGCAGCTTAGTATTATCTATCCTGATCAAATCAAGACTCCTGACATGACGATCAAGAAGTACATTCGAGCTCTGCCGGACTGTGTTGCAGATTTTGTGCATGCTTCAAAGCCAGCAACGATCGAAGAAGCTTACTTACTTGCCGCTGAAATCAACGACAAGCGAGTAAAAGCTGGTTTTTGGGATAAAGCTTCGAAGAACCTGCACCAAGCTACCGCCGCACCAGCTGCTGACTCCGCCGTCGCTGCCCCGCAATCAACGAAGTCCTCTCGCCGCAAGAGGAAGAACAACAACAGCAACTCCAGCAACAAGAACTGTGCTGTCACTACCGCTGCTCCTCTCCAAGCGGTACCAGCTCAGCAACAACAACACCGATCAGCTCCAGTACCAGTCACCTACGCGCCTCCTCAAAGCGCGCGTACACCGGTCCTCACCCTGCCTGCCCGACATGCACTTATCATCACCCGGCGGGCATTGCCTGCAGATATTGCATGCATTGCAATATGTATGGCCACTTCACCACCAATTGTCGAACCGGCCCCCGCAACACCGCAGCTCCCACTCCTGCTCAACAAGCTCTTCTCACTGCTCCTCAAGGCCAACAAGCAGCTCAGGCACCCGCGGTCAACGCCAGAGTCTGCTTTGCGTGTGGTGATCCCAACCATTTCGCGAACATGTGCCCAAATAGGGTTGTGAAACAAGAGCCGCGGTAGCAGCAGCCTCAGTAACAACAACAGCAGCAGCAACAGCCTCAGTAGCAACAGCAACAAGCCGCCCACGCCAGAACCTTCAACATCAATGTGCGCCAGGCCCAGGCTGACAACAACGTTGTCAATGGTACGTTTCTCGTGAATGGTATTTATGCTTCGTGTTTGTTTGATACTAGAACCGATAACTATTTTGTATCGTTTGAGTTCGAAAAGCTTCTTAATCGTAAGTGCTCCCATCTCCTATCAACGTTCAATGTTGAAGTCGCCACCGGAAGCACTGTCGCTGTCAATTCTGTTCTTCGTGATTGTACTCTTGAGCTCAACAATCACATCTTCCCAATCGATCTTATTCCGATGCAACTCGGAAGCTTCGACATCATAGTAGGCATGGACTTTCTTCGCGAAAACCATGCTGAAGTTGTGTGCTTCGATAAGATGATTCGATTTTCGCTCGCGAATGGTGATTTATTGTGTGTTTATGGTGAAACTGCTTCGAAGAGTCTCAAGCTTATGTCATGCGTCCAAGCTAGCAAGTATCTCCGCAAGGAATACAGAGCTTTCTTGGCTAACATTGTAGTAGCGGAGGAGGAAAAGAAAGGAAAGACAGAAGTGAAAGATGTCCCTGTTGTTTGTGAATTTCCTCAGGTGTTTCCTGAAGATCTCCCCGGATTACCTCCAAGTCGTGATATCGACTTTCGTATCGACCTCATTCCTAGAGCCAACCCGATTGCTAGAGCTCCTTATTGACTCGCTCCATCCGAAATGCGTGAACTCTCAAGTCAGCTCCAGGAACTACTTGATAAAGACTTCATTCGCCCGAGCACCTCTCCTTGGGGCACGCTGGTCCTTTTCGTCAAAAAGAAGGATGGGTCGTTCAGGATGTGCATCGACTATCGGGAGTTGAATAAGTTGACAATCAAGAATCGCTATCCCCTGCCTCGAATCGATGACTTATTTGATCAGCTGTAAGGTGCCTCATGTTTCTTGAAGATCGATCTACCTTCAGGCTATCACCAGTTACGCATCCAAGAGGAGGATATACCCAAAACCGCTTTTCGCACTCGACACGGCCACTATGAGTTTGTTGTTATGCCTTTTGGTTTAACCAACGCACCCACGGTTTTCATGGATCTGATGAATCGCGTGTGTAAGCCATTTCTCGATTCGTCATTGTGTTCATCGATGATATCCTGATCTATTCAGGGTCGAAAGACGAACACGCGCAGCATCTACGTTTGGTTCTCGAGCTACTCCAGGGGAATCGACTCTACGCCAAGTTCTCCAAGAGTGAATTTTGGCTGGAGGAGGTTCAATTCCTCGGTCACATTGTCAATAGTCAAGGTATTCATGTCGATCCCGCGAAGATTGAAGCAGTTAAGAGTTGGGTTACGCCGAAGAACCCGTCTGAAGTCCGTTCTTTCCTCGGACTAGCAGGCTATTATCGTCGATTTATCGAAGGATTCTCTAAAATCATCGTGTCGCTTACCTCTCTCACGCATAAAGACAGATCCTTTGTTTGGGGAACTGAACAAGAGTCTGCTTTCCAAACCCTCAAGAACATGCTTTGTAATGCTCCCCGTCCTTGCTTTACCTTACGGAAAAGATGACTTCATTGTCTATTGCGATGTCTCGAACCTTGGTATTGGTTGTGTTCTTATGCAACGGGACAAGGTTATTGCTTACGCGTCTCGACAGCTCAAGATCCACGAGAAGAACTATACAACCCTTGACCTTGAGATAGGCGCAGTTCTTTTTTGCATTGAAGATTTGGCGACACTACCTTTATGGTACAAAGTGTACGGTCTTCTCCAACCATAGGAGCCTACAACACATCTTCAGTCAGAAAGAACTTAATATGCGTCAACGCCGATGGGTAGAACTTCTCAACGATTACGACTGTGAGATTCGTTATCATCCTGGCAAAGAAAATGTCGTTGCCGACGCTCTAAGCCGATGAAGCTATCTGCATAGTACCCACAATGTTCCAGCCCAGCATCATCTCGAGTCTCACATCCGCGAAGCTCAGCATGCATGTTTTATAGAGCGTACTTTGAAGAAGGAAAGAATTCATCACGATGGAGCCCAGTTAGTGAATAAATCAAATGGGATATTCCATTATCTGGACCGAATTTGGATTCCCAAGCGGAATGATTTGCGACAGATTCTAATGGACGAAGCCCATAAATCCCGGTATTCTATTCATCCCGGTGCCGATAAAATGTACCAGGACCTTCGCTACAAGTACTGGTGGCCGGGCATGAAGAGAGATATCACCCTCTACGTTGGAAGGTGTCTGACCTGCTCGAAAGTCAAGGCCGAGCACCAAAGACCCTCTGGCTTATTCGAACAACCCGTGATCCCAATGTGGAAATGGGAAAGCATAGCCATGGACTTCATAACCAAACTCCCACGTACAACCGCAGGTCACGATAGCATCTGGGTTATCTTCGATCGTTCGACCAAATCAGCTCACTTCCTGCCAATACGAGAAGACTACAAGGTAGAAAAATTAGCCCGAATCTACACAAACGAAGTTATCTGTCGACACGGTACGCCTCGCGACATCATCTCTGACCACGACGGTCGGTTTACCTCGCGTCTGTGGGAAACGTTTCAAGCTGCACTCGGTACTGAGCTTAATCTGAGTACCGCATTCCATCCACAAACCGATGGTCAGACTGAAAGAACTATCCGTACTTTGGAAGACATGCTTCGCTCATGTGTCATAGACTTCGGTGGTAATTGGGACGCATAATTGCCTCTAGTCGAATTCTCGTACAATAACAGCTATCATTCCAGCATTCAGATGGCACCATTTGAGGCCTTATACGGAAGAAGATGTCGGTCGCCTATTGTGTGGCACGAGATTGGTCACTCGCAATTAACCGGTCCCGAGCTCTTACAAGAAACAACTGACAAAATCCTCCAAATAAGAGACAACTTGCTGAAAGCTCGGAGTCGTCAGAAAAGTTACGCCGATAGACAATGCAAGCCCCTTGAATTTGACATTGGTGACCATGTACTCCTAAAGGTGTCACCTTGGAAGGGTGTGGTCAGATTCGGCAAGAAAGGGAAACTCGCGCCTCGATACGTTGGACCCTTTAAGATTCTGGAAAGGATCGGAAAAGTGGCCTACAGACTCGAACTACCGGAGGAACTTAACAACGTTCACCCGACTTTCCATGTGTCTAACCTCAGAAAATGCCTGGTTGAGCATGATCTGTTTGTGCCTCTGGAAGATCTCCAAGTAAACGAAACACTACACTTCGTGGAGAAGCCTGTCAAAATCATGGACCGCCAAACCAAGCAGCTCAGACGCTCGTGCATTCCCATTGTGAAGGTTCGATGGGAAGGCAAACAAGGCGCAGAGTTCACTTGGGAACTCGAAAGCGACATGAAGGCGAAGTACCCGCAGTTGTTTGTTACGGCTGAATCTTAATTTCGGGACGAAATTCCCTAAACAAGGGGAGGCTGTAACACCCCGTGTTTCGGAAGTCAAAGTCAAAGTCGAGATTGAAGTCAAAGGAAGAAAAGATTGCTAACTGCGATCTGTCACTCCTTGCTCAATTCCTGTTTTGACTTCTTTGACTTATAGTTAGTCTTTTATGCTTTTACGCTAGTTGTATTATGTGGAGTAATTAGTAAGAATCGAGGTTTAATCGATGTTTATCGCATGTTTCATCGCTTTATCTCATATCGCAATCGCGCTCGCAACTCGAATTATGTGTTTTGGTTATTGTTTTATGTGTGTGTGCCTCTTATGTGATACTTGTGCATGTTTATTTATGGTTATGTTAAGGTGATTAATCGAAACGCAATCGAAACGAAATCGCAATCGAATCGCAAACGCTAAACGCAGGATGATTAGGATGATTGTATGTTAGATATAATAGTTGGGATTAAAAGTAATTTGAATAGGAAACTCCATCGCACCGCAACACTCGTCTTGCAAATCGAAACTACAAAAGTCGTCGCACTGTGCACTCGGATCGAGTGGCCAGCCGAGCGAACGGCCACCCGATCGGGTTGCCACCCAATCGAGGTGCCGCTCGATCGAGCAGCCACCCGGTCAAGCTGCCAACTCGATCGACCAGCCTCTCCTCTCCCTTTCCTTTTATGGAAACCCTATAAATACCCATGTCAACAGCACAAACTTACCTCTTTTGCTCTCTTGTCCGACCAAGCGCTCCAACCTTACCTTTTCTTCGATTTCTCGAAATTCCGGTAAGATCTCATCCTAAATCTTGTACTTTCTTAATCTACACGCACTCCTACACCTTTCTATCTTTTAAATCTTAACTTTTAACTGTGAAATCACTAGATTTGAGGTGTTCTAGGATGATGTCATCATGGTGTTCTTATGAGCTTCATGTTTTGGCTTCAATCCACCAAGAACAACTTAGATCTAACCGATTTCCACACAAATAAACAAAGATCTTGCATAAATCTAAACATATTCATGGTGAAGAAGGATTGAAAGATGGTTTCAGACGTTCTTTCAACTCTTTTACACTCAATGCACTCAAAACCGATAGAATCGGGCCTTGTTTTGGCCTTCTACTCTTTCTTAGTGATGTGTTAGCTCAAGAATCCGGATTCTATCCACGAGACTACCGATTTCGGGTTAACCAAGAACAACTGTCTTGAACCGGTTAACTGGTTGAACTTGGGTTATTCCTGTTCAATCGGGCTACTGGGGTCAAGATGGGGTTCTGTTGATTAGCACGTTGTCACGCCGTCTCGATAACATTACAAAATTATCAAAAACAACCAAGGAAGAAGACGATCAGGCCGACTAGAACGGAGTGTCGCCCGATCAGACTGCTATCCGATCGGATTGTCACCCGATCGGGTTGCCACCTGTCACACCCCGAATTCCACGTGTCACCGGTGGGCCCGGTGGGGGAGTATCGTGACGTGGTTGGCAACATAATAGTCAAACAACACAATATTTAATATGCACAGTGGAAGCAAATAAAAGATATATTTCAACCGAATATAATATTGTAATATCGAGTATCACAACAGTTGAAATTACATCCACAGACGGATCAAAAATAAATAGGAAACAGCAGTTCAACAGACTTTAGGCATCTTAAGCTTGCGAGACTTCTATCGATGCTAAGGAGAAATCCAGCCTATTACGCTTAGTACCTGCATTTAATCTTTTTGGGAAAATACGTCAGTTTACACTGGTAAATACAATTAACCGACTCATTTAAAAAAAATGATTAAATAATAGTGTTTTGGATGCACGTGGCATAAACATTTTATAACTTGGGATAATTATTTAAATATAATGCTTGTAAACAAATTACATGTTCCTTATGCGTTCAGTAGCCCGATCCGTAGACCGGGTTAAAGATCAATAGACACACCACATTATTGAGTTATACACTTAAAGGTGTACGCCTACACCCCGTGCTCAGGTCGTGGCCATCTCGTAAGATGATGCCAAGGATATCCGGGACATGGTTATTAACCCCCCAAAGGCTTTAAGCAAACAAAACATTTCAAAACAAGGCATATCAATGATTTAACCTCTAATCGATTAAAGATTCAATGCCGGACCAAGCGGTATTTTATATACCGTACCCCAAGCCCGTATAGGGAAAATAAGTTAAAAGTATTTACCTTTGCAAGTATATTTCACAAACAGCAAATGCGGTAGCTTTTACTGGGTCTCCTATTCTGGAACAAAGGTTTATAATAACCCTATTAGAATCCTAACGGGTCTTTAATTAAGCCTAAACTTAGACCGGCTAGTTTTAAAGAAAGATACGGTTCAAACGCACGATTAAGCGAAGACCGGAATAGAATGTGATTTAGACCCGACAAGTTTGAAGACTTGTTTAATATGGGTAAACTAAACACATTCTGGAATTTGAGATTAAAGTGATAAGGTTTGACCCGTTTCGGCTAATTTTATGTAACTAGTTACATAAACCGTACCGAACGCGAAAGAAGCATAACGGTTAACCATAAGAGTCCTAAACATGTTTCCTAAGTTAACATGCCTTAAATATGTTGTAATATCAGTAGGATACCTTCCATTATGCCCAAAACAAGTTTAATCTCATATTAAGCCTCGTAGGGGTATTTTGGTCATTTTAAAGATTATAAAAGGGATCAATTAAGCTTCTGTGATCCGGGTCTGAATAATTCAGTAAAATAGCTTATTTTAACATGGTGTATCAGTTGGTGTTAAGTCTTATGTGACAAAATGGTTTTAAACCCTTACTATGCGTTTAATACGCGTATAACGTCGTTTTAAGCGATTTACGGGTTAAAATAGGAATCTGAGTTTCCAGGTCAGTTCATAAGGTTCAAAACACTTCATTTATTATTTAAAATCAGTAGAAATTTGATTGGTAGAAAAAGGACTTGTAAAACTCATTTTATGGCCGAAAAGGGTATAATCGGTATTTACCGAATCAAGGCACTAATCCTAGCTTATGATCAGTTTAAAAATAATTAAAAATCTTCAAAAATCCCAAAATATTATATTACATCAGTGGGTAAAAGGTTTGGTGTCAAAAATTGGGTTTAGATAGGCTTTACGCTAATGACGCCTTTTAATTAATAAAAAGCTTTCTAAATACATCATTGAGCATAACTCCTAATCTAGACCTCCAATTGACGTGAAAATTTACGGACATGCATATTAATCAGTAGCAAAGATTATTGTTCTTTCACATTTGCAAAATTCTCGTTTTATGGTCATAAGGGCATTATGGTCAATATTTAAGCAATTAAAGGAAACGTCGGACAATTAAGGTTTCAAGTGGTATAAAAGCAGATGTTTATACAAACATGTAACTAGGTCCTAATGGAACTTTAAGGCATGTCTAAACCTATCTAAATCGGGTCAGAACTGAAGTTCAAGCTTTGCGACTTTCGGTTCCGAATCGGTTTTAATCAGAAAATTGTCGAATCAAACAAGCTTAGACAAGTTCTTATACTTATTACCAAGTTATATGAATGATAAAATAAGTTACACGCCTTTTACATTGTTAATTATGCGTTAAACGAAAGATTTCATTTCTGTTGACTTTTTCTAATCGCCTTTGACTCGACAAATGACCTAGTTAGGATGGGAATCAGTGAGTACCCTTTTAAGAGTTTAATACCCATATAATTACCTACTTAAAGGTACTTTTAAATCGAGATTTGACTGAGCCATTATTAATTAATCATTAAGTCAACCGTTACTTACGACGGTTTGACTTTTAAGCTAAATACTAAGCAAAACTTAATTAAAGAAGGTTAGGCATACTTACAAGTGTCTAATGCAGGAATAGGAGGGCTTGGAAGGTGCTCTTGTGCTCCACAATTGATCAGAAGTTTCTTGGGAATGAATGATCAAAGTGTTTACACTTAAGAGCTTTATATAGTAACCAAAACTCCATAGATTGTTGACATGCAAGGCTACAACTGACCATAACTTACCCACAAGTGTCCCTAGTGCCCTAGGAACTTTTTAGGGGTCGCCCATGGCAGTGGAAATATCAACAAAGTCGGTTACAAGATGAAAACAGGCAGCTGCCTGTTTTTCTGTTGCTGGGCATCGCTTGCGCACCGTAAGGATATGGCTTGCGGTGCGCAAGCCTTCTTCAGCAGCCAAAAATCGTTGGCCTTTCAAGCTTTGAACGGGTAATACTTGTAAAACGAATTGTGGGCTTCTATTTTACAGTATGGGACCTCAAGAACATGCATGGAACAGTTTTGATCACTTATATGATGTACAATTTGTCTTGAACTTTATCGAAAAGTCTTAAACAAAGGGTTGTCATGCTTTTTCTTCGTAGGGTTCCACTCTTGCAATATGGATCCATTATTGTTAGCATTTACCGGGTTTGAGTATATCAGATATTTTTCAATAATTCAGGGTCTTGGGATTTATAATTTGGTCGTTCAGAGGTATTTTAATTAACATGTCGACGCTTTAAATCCTACCATACATCTTTGACTAGATCCGGGTTTTTAACATTTTTGTCTTGCATGACACGTGTCGTTATTTTATTACACACGAATTTTCGAGGTGTTACATCCTCACCCCCTTAAAAGAAATCTCGACCTCGATATTTACTGAAACAAATGAGGGTACTTTTCTTTCATTGGGGACTCAACCTCCCACGTGTACTCGGGACCTCTACGGGCATCCCATTTTACCTTTACAATAGGCACATGCTTTCTTCGAAGCTTCTTAACCTGTCGATCTTCAATCGACAATGGTTTTTCCACAAATTTCAAGCTCTCATCTATATGCACATCTGTATGTGGTATGACTAGTGATTCGTCAGCTAGGCATTTCTTCAGATTGCAGATGTGGAATACATTGTGAATACCACTGAGCTCTTCAGGTAAGTTTAATTTGTAAGCCACGGACCCAACACATTCGATAATCTCGAATGGTCCTATATACCTTGGGCTTAACTTACCTTTCTTACCAAACCGCATCACCCCCTTCCAGGGTGATACTTTAAGTAAGACTTTATCACCTATTTTGAATTTCATAGGTTTACGCTTTGGATCTACGTAACTCTTCTGCCTATCTCGGGCAGCTTTGAGACGGTCACGAATCTGGACAATCTTGTCCGTTGTTTCAAAGACTATCTCCGGTCCTGATAATTGGACATCTCCAACTTCCGCCCAACAAACGGGTGTTCTGCACTTTCTACCGTATAAGGCCTCGAAAGGCGCAACCTTAATGCTGGTATGGTAGCTATTGTTGTAGGAGAATTCGATTAACGGTAGGTGGTTATCCCAACTACCTCCCAAGTCAATCACACATACCCGAAGCATGTCTTCCAACGTTTGAATAGTACGCTCACTCTGACCGTCCGTCTGAGGATGGTAAGCCGTACTAAAATTCAAACGCGTGCCCAAAGATTATTGGAAACTTTTCCAAAAATGTGACGTGTATCTAGTATCTCTGTCAGAGATAATAGACACAGGTATGCCATGTAAAGCTACAATCTTATCCACGTACAATTGGGCTAACATGTCGGAGCTGTAGGTCTCCTTAATGGGTAGGAAATGTGCTGACTTACTCAATCTGTCTACGATCACCCATATGGTATCATTTCCTTTCCTTGTCTTAGGTAACTTGGTGATAAAATCCATAGTTACCATTTCCCACTTCCACGTAGGAAGTTCAGGCTGTTGTAGCAAACCTGACGGCTTTTGATGTTCTGCTTTGACTTGCGCACACGTCAAGCATTTAGCTACATAGGTAGCTAGAGACTTCTTCAAGCCTATCCACCAATAGTTGGCCCTTAGATCCTGGTACATCTTATCAGCTCCAGGATGAACGGAATATTTAGAACTATGGGCTTCCTGGAGGATAACATCTCGAAGTCCTCCATAAATTGGAACCCATATTCATCCATTCAATCTCAGAATTCCGTCTATGCCAAGAGATAACTGCTCCTCAGTTACTCCTAGCTTTTCGTTAGGATAGTTAGCTTCCAACACAGCTTCCTTCTGTGCAGCTAACAACCTTTCATTCAAACTGTTCTTTACCTCAATGCTCTTGGCATTGATTCTTATCGGTTTCACTTTTTCCTTCCGACTCAAGGCATCGGCGACTACATTCGTAATCATTCAGAGTTTCCATCCAATGGCGTTGCCTCATGTTCAAGTCCTTCTGATTGAATAGATGTTGAAGGCTCTTGTGATCAGAATAGATCACACATTTGATTCCATATAAGTAGTGCCTCCAAAGTTTTAGTGCGAATACAACGGCACCCAACTCCAAGTCATGGGTGGTCTAATTCTTTTCGTGCACCTTTAACTGGCGTGAAGCATATGCAATGACTTTGCCTTTCTGCATAAGCACACATCCCATCCCGGTGTGTGATGCATCACAATAAACTACAAACTCCTCGATTCCATCAGGCAATGTCAGTACTGGAGCATTGCTCAACTTCTGTTTCAGAATATCGAAGGATTCCTGCTGCTTAGGACCCCAGTCAAACTTAATCTTCTTACGCGTCAGCGAAGTCAGGGGTGCAGCAATCCTTGAGAAGTTTTCAATGAATCGCCTATAGTATCCTGCCAAACCAAGGAAGCTACGAATTTCTGTAGGCGTCTTTTGCTCTTGCCAATTCATGACAGCTTCAACTTTAGCGGGATCTACTTGGATACCACGCTCACTAACAACATGTCCAAGAAATTGGACTTCTCGAAGCCAGAATTCACACTTCGAGAACTTGGCATAGAGCTTTTCTTTATGAAGTAGTTCCAGAATGCAATGAAGGTGTTTCTCATGGTCAGCTTGGTTCTTCGAGTAGATGAGGATGTCATCGATGAAGACGATGACAAATTTATCCATGTAAGGCTTACAAACGCGATTCATGAGATCCATAAATGCGGCCGGTGCATTAGTGAGCCCAAAAGGCATCACTAGGAACTCGTAATGACCATAACGAGTCCTAAATGCAGTCTTGTGTACGTCTTCATCTCTAACCTTCAGTTGGTGATAGCCTGACCTTAAGTCAATATTAGAGAAGAAACTTGCCCCTTGAAGCTGATCAAACAGATCGTCGATTCTGGGCAAAGGATACCTATTCTTGATAGTGACCTTATTAAGCTCACGGTAGTTGATGCACAGACGCATCGATCCATCCTTCTTCTTGACAAACAAAACTGGTGCTCCCCAAGGAGACGAACTAGGTTTGATGAAACCTTTGCCTAGCAAATCAACTAGCTGCGTTCTCAATTCCTTCATCTCTGTTGGTGCCAATCTATAAGGCGCCCTTGCTACTGGTGCTGATCCAGGAATAATGTCAATTCTGAATTCTACTTGCCTATCTGGTGGCAAGCCAGGTAGTTCTTCAGGAAAAACTTCAGGGTATTCAGAAATGACGGGGATATCCCCAATCTTGGGCTTTGGCTCATCAATAATCACTTGTGCCATGTAGATGACACAACCCTTCTTCAAACACTTAGAGTCCTTGAGCATAGACATTTGCTCAGGCAGCCCATACTGGGTATCTCCTTGGATAGTAAGTGATTCACCAGACGGAGTCTTGATCACCACTTGCTTCTTATTGCAAACAATCTGGGCCTGGTTATGAGATAACCAGTCCATACCCAAAACTATGTCGAAACCGGCTAGTTTCAAAGGAAGTAGGGACAAAGGAAAAGAGTGGTTCTTAATGGATATGAAACATCCATCTAATATGGTTGAGGTGGTTTCTAAAGTGCCATCTGCTAGTTCCACCTCATACTTCACACTTAAGGTCTTAACAGGTAATTTCAACAATTCACAAAACTTATTATCTACGAACGACTTATCAGCACCTGAATCAAATAACACTCTCGCATAAACATCATTTACGAGGAAGGTACCTGTTATCACATTGTCGTCCTGGACGGCTTCCTTAGCATCCATCCTGAAGACCCTAGCATTGGTCTTCTTTCCTTCTTCAGCTTTCTTTGCAAACTTTGGGCAATTTGTCTTTATGTGCCCCTTTTCGTTGCAACCGTAGCAGGTCGCATCCTTCAACTTTTTGCAGTCTAGAGTCTTATGTTCGGAAGATTTGCAAATCCCACACGGCCTTGGCTGGAACGGGGATTTTGACTCTAGTCTACACTTCCCAAAATGGTACTTCTTATAGACTTTGCACTTGGGCTTATCACCAGATTGAGGCCCATCTTTCTTAAATCCAGACCCCTTCCTGTGGTCATTGTTTCCCTTATGCTTCTTGTCTGAACGTCGTGAGTTGTCATCCTCACGCTTCCTCTTTTCGGTATCGGTGTTCCTCAGCGATCTCTGCTTGACCGCGTCCAAGGTAAGAGACAATGATATGTCTGCTGCAGACCGAAAAGTAGCTGGTCTGGAGGCCTTCACACTTGCCTTGATCTCCGGGGCCAAACCCCCAATGAAACGGGCTATTCGTTTGGGTTCTGGGGTTACCAAATATGGAACCAACCTTGACAAGGTGTTGAAACTGGTAAGGTAGGCCTGACAGTCTAGGTTTCTCATGACCAGCGACAAGAAGTCAGCTTCAATTTTCTCAACCTCATGCTGAGGGCAGTAGTTTTCCTTGATCAGTGACATGAACTGTTCCCAGGTCATATTGTACAACGGGATTTTCCCCATAGCTTGGATCAAAGATCTCCACCAAGCTAATGCTTCACCCTTGAAAGACTGAGACATGAATTTCACAATATCCCTATTATCGCAACCACTGATATCCACTACCGTATCCATCTCGTCCAACCAAGTCATGCAATCTACAGCTCCTTTTTCCCCAGTGAAATCCCTGGGTTTACATGAAACGAAGTACTTATAGGAGCAACCCTTATTACGGGGTTCTTGATTTAGTACGACTCTTTGGGATGGAACACTCCTTTGGTTTGATGAGTGGTGAGAATTACTGTTGTGGGTAGTGTGGGTCCTGGAGGGTGTTCTAGAGTATGGTGCAGATCGGGTCCTCGTATGGGTACCACTGGATTCATGTAGCTGTCTATCCAAAGCTCGATTAACGGAATTATCTATCATTGCCTGTAATTCTGCACCCGCTACATTTACTCGGGCGTTATCATGCTCTCCCCGTGGGTGACTGTTGATTTCGTCTGAGTCGGCCATGTAGCTTGAACTGTTACATATTGACAATAATTTATTTGTGAGTTTATCATGGAATTGTCCTATATGGAAATTTATTAACCGTGGTAAACGTAGACCATATATGGTTAATTTATTACTCACATTTATTTAGGATTTCTATTATAATATCCTAATCATAAAACAGTAACAGTTTTATTAGTAGCACAAAAGGCCTAGTCATAGTTACATTTTAAATCATAAGCCATGATTTCAGAGAATCAAGGCATTAAGGTTTAAATCATAGTTCTTCACCTTCGTCTGACAGGGAGTCGTAGACTACTACTGTCTTTTGTCTTATATGACAATGAGTATGGCCCGTAGGCACTATATTACCTATGGATGGTAAAAAGAAATGATCATCTTTATTGATGATTTAAACCCATGATCTATAGATCATTAGTTTAGGTTAGGAATCTTTTGAAGAATCCTATTATAAGAATGACGTGTGTGATTCTGACGGATCACATCTGCCAGGAGCGTTAACATGTTTTCAGATGTTAACAGGGATTGGAATCTTTTATATATAGGTCGTACCATCTTGGCCAAGTCTTATAATGACATGTAGGCTAGGTTATACTTTTAAGATTCTTATTGAATATTTAATAGGCGGATTAATTTTTAAAAGAATGATTCTTGATTTATCTATTTCACGTATAATATATAAATGCATAAATGACAGGAATGAAATTTTCAAACTTAACATTCCATTAAAATTTAAAAGTAGTACACTTTGCCCTAAACGGGACTATTCACAGAAACACTTGCCCACGCAGGAGCTATACAGATAATACAAGTCCTCGCAGGGACTGTTTACAAAAATAAATGTCCACGCAGGGACTAACAAAGACAAGTCCTCATAGGGACTAAGTACAAAGACAGATGTCCACGCAGGGACTACATACACACATAAATAAATGTCCACGCAGGGACTTGATTTAAACAAGGAAATACAATAATACATATTGGGATTTAACGATCCCGTTTCTTCTTTCCTTTCAGCAAACTTGCCAAGCCACTCATGAATCCCTGATTCTTCCTACGTTCTCTCTGGAAGTCTCGTTCAACCCTTTCCAGCCTTTGACGGAGATCCTCCTGCTCCGGTGGGGAAAACCGTGGTGGATGGTGCTGTAGTGGTGGCTGGGCAGGTACTTGATACCCACTAATTGGATATCCCATTCCCCAAGGGGTTCCATATGGTCCTTCAGGATTATGGGTGAGGTAGTTTGATGCCACATGGTAAGGGTCCTCAGCATAGTTATAGGTAGTGTATGCCGGCGGCCCGTACGGATTGTATGTTGCTGGAGCAGTATATGCAGGGATAGGGTTATCAAAACCCGATGGTTGCGGCGCAACAGGTGCCGAATTTACCTCCGACACTGGAACTGAAGGTCCACCCATTTGTGGGTCTTCATATAGTGGCGGGTAGTGGCTTCCACTAGAGTGTTGAGGGGTGCTGAAATGAAAATCCCCTCCTCGTGCTGACATCCGTGCGCCAGTCCTCCTACGTCTTGGTGGTTCTGGAGACGCTAGATGAACTGGCGGCGGTGGAGGCGGTGGCGTGACTGCCATGAAACGTGGATCCCCAGAGGGATCTTGCTCCTGCTGTTGCTGCTGGTGAGGCGATGAATGGTGAGATGGTGTAAAGTACCACTCACACTGGTTGAACTGTGCCTGATAACTATCCGGACCTTGGTAGGGTGATCCGTGAAAAGATGAACCATCAGAGATCTCAAAAGGATGGTTCGGGGTTCCGGTTGCAGGCTCGACGGGATCTGTGTCCTCGTCCATATCCATTGCTTGATCACCGGAAAAGTGATCCTCCGGTCCTAGTGGGTTAAAGCCCGCTTGTTCTGGTAGGTAGTCTGCCGGGTTAAACCGGCCCTGAAAGACTGGAGTAGGGTCGCCGAAGGAATGGTGCGATAAGGATTGCTGTAGAGGTATGTATGAAGGTTGCGGGTTGTTGGGCTCATTCTCGGACTGAGGCCCAAAGGAGTGATGATATGGAGGCGTTGAGCTATGCGACACAGATCATCTGGCAGGCTCCTCATAAGTCCTCCAAGGTTCTCGCGGATCGGCACTCCTTGTAGAAGAAGGAGTTCGCCGGTGCGAAAGCCCGGCCTCGTGGTCGTTAGGGGCGCTGATTGGCCCTTTTCCTCGTCCTCCTCGCCTGAATCTTGGCGGCATTGTTAAACCTGTCAATATAAACAAAGGTAACAACAAGGAAAAATAATGGACAAAGTTAAAATTAAAATAAAAACATTTTGGATTATTCCTAAGTTCTTTGTCTAGACTCGAAGATTTAGGAATGTGCAATTGTGTCATTGAGATTAAACAAAAAAAGCTAGTGTTTAATTCACTCAGTGTTGGCTCTGATACCAACCTGTCACACCCCGAATTCCGCGTGTCACCGGTGGGCCCGGTGGGGGAGTATCGTGACGTGGTTGTCAACATAATAGTCAAACAACACAA
Organism: Helianthus tuberosus; assembly: GCA_030545235.1. Classification (NCBI taxonomy): domain Eukaryota; kingdom Viridiplantae; phylum Streptophyta; class Magnoliopsida; order Asterales; family Asteraceae; genus Helianthus; species Helianthus tuberosus. The sequence continues at coordinate 113,193,993 of CM060417.1, read as the reverse complement.
TATTTAATATGCACAGCGGAAGCAAATAAAAGATATATTTCAACCGAATATAATATTGTAATATCGAGTATCACAACAGTTGAAATTACATCCACAGACGGATCAAAAATAAATAGGAAACAACAGTTCAACAGACTTTAGGCATCTTAAGCTTGCGAGACTTCTATCGATGCTAAGGAGAAATCCAACCTATTACGCTTAGTACCTGCATTTAATCTTTTTAGGAAAATACGTAAGTTTAGACTGGTAAATACAATTAACCGACTCATTTAAAAAAATGATTTAATAAAATTGATTTGGATGCACGTGGCATAAACATTTTATAACTTGGGATAATTATTTAAATATAATGCTTGTAAACGAATTACATGTTCCTTATGCGTTCAGTAGCCCGATCCGTAGACCGGGTTAAAGATCAATAGACACACCACATTATTGAGTTATACACTGAAAGGTGTACGCCTACACCCCGTGCTCAGGTCGTGGCCATCTCGTAAGATGATGCCAAGGATATCCGGGACATGGTTATTAACCCCCCAAAGGCTTTAAGCAAACAAAACATTTCAAAACAAGGCATATCAATGATTTAACCTCTAATCGATTAAAGATTCAATGCCGGACTAAGCGGTATTTTATATACCATACCCCAAGCCCGTATAGGGAAAATAAGTTAAAAGTATTTACCTTTGCAAGTATATTTCACAAACAGCAAATGCGGTAGCTTTTACTGGGTCTCCTATTCTGGAACAAAGTTTTATAATAACCCTATTAGAATCCTAACGGGTCTTTAATTAAGCCTAAACTTAGACCGGTTAGTTTTAAAGAAAGATACGGTTCAAACGCACGATTAAGCGAAGACCGGAATAGAATGTGATTTAGACCCGACAAGTTTGAAGACTTGTTTAATATGAGTAAACTAAACACATTCTGGAATTTGAGATTAAAGTGATAAGGTTTGACCCGTTTCGGCTAATTTTATGTAACTAGTTACATAAACCGTACCGAACGCGAAAGAAGCATAACGGTTAACCATAAGAGTCCTAAACGGGTTTCCTAAGTTAACATGCCTTAAATATTTTGTGATATCAGTAGGATACCTTCCATTATGCCCAAAACAAGTTTAATCTCATATTAAGCCCCGTAGGGGTATTTTGGTCATTTCATAGATTATAAAAGGGATCAATTAAGCTTCTGTGATCTGGGTCTGAATAATTCAGTAAAATAGCTTATTTTAACATGGTGTATCAGTTGGTGTTAAGTCTTATGTGACAAAATGGTTTTAAACCCTTACTATGCGTTTAATACGCGTATAACGTCGTTTTAAGCGATTTACGGGTAAAATATGAATCTGAGTTTCCAGGTCAGTTCATAAGGTTCAAAACACTTCATTTATTATTTAAAATCAGTAGAAATTGGATTGGTAGCAAAAGGACTTGTAAAACTCATTTTATGGCCGAAAAGGGTATAATCGGTATTTACCGAATCAAGTCACTAATCCTAGCTTATGATCAGTTTAAAAATAATTAAAAATCTTCAAAAATCCCAAAATATTATATTACATCAGTGGGTAAAAGGTTTGGTGTCAAAAATTGGGTTTAGATGGGCTTTACGCTAATGACGCCTTTTAATTAATAAAAAGCTTTCTAATTACGTCATTGAGCATAACTCCTAATCTAGACCTCCAATTGACGTGAAAATTTACGGACATGCATATTAATCAGTAGGAAAGATTATTGTTCTTTCACATTTGCAAAATTCTCGTTTTATGGTCATAAGGGCATTATGGTCAATATTTAAGCAATTAACGGAAACGTCGGACAATTAAGGTTTCAAGTGGTATAAACGCAGAGGTTTATACAAATATGTAACTAGGTCCTAATGGAACTTTAAGGCATGTCTAAACCTATCTAAATCGGGTCAGAACTGAAGTCAAAGCAAAAGTCAAAGCTTTGCGACTTTCGGTTCTGAATCGGTTTTAATCAGAAAATTGTCGAATCAAACAAGCTTAGACAAGTTCTTATACTTATTACCAAGTTATATGAATGATAAAATAAGTTACACGCCTTTTACATTGTTAATTATACGTTAAACGAAAGATTTCATTTTTGTTGACTTTTTCTAATCGCCTTTGACTCGACAAATGACCTAGTTAGGATGGGAATCAGTGAGTACCCTTTTAAGAGTTTAATACCCATATAATTACCTACTTAAAGGTACTTTTAAATCGAGATTTGACTGAGCCATCATTAATTAATCATTAAGTCAACCGTTACTTACGACGGTTTGACTTTTAAGCTAAATACTAAGCAAAACTTAATTAAAGAAGGTTAGGCATACTTACAAGTGTCTAATGCAGGAATATGAGGGCTTGGAAGGTGCTCTTGTGCTCCACAATTGATCAGAAGTTGCTTGGGAATGAATGATCAAAGTGTTTACACTTAGGAGCTTTATATAGTAACCAAAACTCCATAGATTGTTGACTTGCAAGGTTACAACTGACCATAACTTACCCACAAGTGTCCCTAGTGCCCTAGGAACTTTTTAGGGGTCGCCCATGGCAGTGGAAATATCAACAAAGTCGGTTACAAGATGAAAATAGGCAGCTGCCTGTTTTTCTGTTGCTGGGCATCGCTTGCGCACCGTAAGGATATGGCTTGCGGTGCGCAAGCCTTCTTCAGCGGCCAAAAATCGTTGGCCTTTCAAGCTTTGAACGGGTAATACTTGTAAAACGAATTGTGGGCTTCTATTTTACAGTATGGGACCTCAAGAACATGCATGGAACAGTTTTAATCACTTATATGATGTACAATTTGTCTTGAACTTTATCGAAAAGTCTTAAACAAAGGGTTGTCATGCTTTTTCTTCGTAGGGTTCCACTCTTGCAATATGGATCCATTATTGTTAGCATTTACCGGGTTTGAGTATATCAGATATTTTTCAATAATTCAGGGTCTTGGGATTTATAATTTGGTCGTTCAGAGGTATTTTAATTAACATGTCGACGCTTTAAATCCTACCATACATCTTTGACTAGATCCGGGTTTTTAACATTTTTGTCTTGCATGACACGTGTCGTTATTTTATTACACACGAATTTTCGAGGTGTTACACCACCCGATCGGCTTGCACCTTGGGCCCCACACTTAACTATTATTTCATCATTTCAAGTTTAAACATTGAACGAATTGCTGTCCGATCGGACTACCACTCTATCGGATTGCCACTTCGACCATGTGATGTTTTGACTTCAACACTTAACCAATTTTCAAACTTGTTCAATGCGCCCGATCGGACTATAATCCGATCGAGTGACAAACTATTGTGAACTTGTTCTCACTAAGTGTTCAACCTACCGGATTGTCGCCCGATCGAACAGTTGTTCGATCGATCGACCTAAAGGATAGAGACACTTCTATGTTTTCAAAATGCTACAACAAAAACTTCAAAAGTCAAGCCATCATACACAAACACATCCTTCCCAAACGAATAAACAATCCACTCGAAAGGTCACCCGATCGGATGACCATCCGAGCGGATTGCCACCCGATCGACCAGGCTACCCGATCGGATTGCCATCCGATCGGAGTACTGTCCGATCCACAAACACCTCTCACCCATTTACGTATCACTTACCGTTATGCTATCGTTCAGATCAGGCTAATCTCACTCTAAGCGCTCCCTTCAATCCATCATCGTTGTGAGTATACTCGAACCCTTTTTGCCTTCGCACTTTTGGGTGTTACATATGTTACCTATATTCAAATCACATCAATCACACAATGCAACACTATTTCAATGCTAACCGTTACTGCATGTTATACGTGGCTTAATGAATGCTTGTTTGTTATGTTTACACATGGAATGCTGTCTACCTGCCTTAGCAACGATAGTACTATTTGTTTGGACTCAGCACATGTTCACTTAGGGGTTGTTAAGGACAATTTGTTACATGGATCACAGTGGTGAGTGTGTATTACGAACTACCTTGGGCAGTCAACCCACAGTCATTGGTATCGATAGGTTCATGTCGATAACTAACCTGCCTCATTTTACACTGTGTACGTGTTGGTAATGCGTAACGATTTCGAACTCTATTATATCTATCAAACTTGTATGCTCACCTTTACACTATGTGTATTGACTTTTACTTTAACGTATGTGACAGGTGCTTAGGATGCTTATATGCTTAGCTTGGTGTGAAATCTAGGCTAGGAAAGGTCTAGAAACAAATAAACAATTGTCTGTATTTTGAAATCTGAGTTGTCGGAATAGAACAATTTGACTAGATCTTGTCTGTAATAATTATGTTATCTTTTATGACATGGTATGGGACATGTTGCTTAAATAATTGGTAAATTATAGTTGTTATGGAAACTTCTGGACAATCCGTTTCGCTCAGTGCCACGCCCCGATGATTCCGCCATCGGTTGGGGTGTAACACTCCACCAATGGCAGCTTTGCTCGGTGACACGATCCTGAGATGCATAAATATCGAAAACAATGTATACATATAACAGGGATGAGATCATTCCTAGTTCATGTCTAGACTCGGAAGTCAAGGAATGTGCTATTGTGTCATTGAGATTAAACACAAAAGGCTAGTGTTTAATTCACTCAATGTTGGCTCTGATACCAACCTGTCACACCCCGATATTTCCACGTATTACCGGTGGTCCCGGTGGGGAGTATCGTGACGTAGTTGATATCATCATAGTCAAATAATCACAGTTCAATGCACAGTGGAAGTCTAAAGTAAATATATTGCAAACCAATTCAAAAGTAACATCAAATATTACAAACGGATTGTAAGATGGATCCACAGGCGGATCTTAAAACAGAAATATAAACACTGTTCAACAGACTTTAGACGTTTAGAACTTACAAGATTCCTTATTAACGCCCTGAGCTCCCAGCCAATTACGTACAGTACCTGTCACTTAATCTTTTTGGAAAATACGTCAGTTTACACTGGTAAATACAATTAACTGACTCTTTTGAAAACAATTATGAAAATTTATTTACATGCACAAGGCACAAATATCCTTTTATGACTTGGGACAATTATATAAAATAATCTTGTATACAGATTTACATGTTCGTTATACATTCAGGGCCCGATATAGAAACCGAGTCAAGATTAACAGATACACCACAAGTATAGGCCCACAGGAGAGTGAGATACCATTTTTCCTACGCAACTGTCAGGTGTATGCCTACACCCCGTGCTTAAGACGTGGCTATTTCTTAATAATGATGCCAAGGATATCCGAGACATGGTCATTAACCCCCAAAGGCTTTGTTTCAAACAAGACAGATTAAAACGGGTTACCTCAATAATTTAACCACTAATCGATTAAACATTCAATACCTGACCAAGCGGAATTATTATAATACCGTATCCCAAGCCCGTATAGGGAAAATAAGTTAAAAGTATTTACCTGAGCTAAAATGTAATTTTATTCTCAGCCGTATATCCAAATCAGCAAGCACAAGTACCTCTACAGGGGCTCTCAATCTGGAATGAAGGTTTTATTAACCTATTAGATTCCTAACGGGTCTTATTTAAGTTGTAACTTAGACCGGTTAGTTTTAAGGAAAGGTTTACGGTTCGAAACGCAAGATTAAGCGAAGACCGGATTATAATGTGATTTAGACCCGACAAGTATGAAGACTTGTATAATATGGGTAAACTAAACACATTCTGGATTTTGAAGTAAACATGATAAGATTTGACCCGTTTCGGTTTATTTATGCAAACTAGTTACATAAACTGTACCGAATGCGAAAAATGCATAACGGGTAACCAAATGAGTCATGAACATGTTTTATAAGTTAATATGCTTTTAATATGTTGTGATATCAGTAGGATACCTTCCATTATGCCCAAAACGAATTTGAAATCAATTTAAGCCCCATAGGGGTATTTTGGTCATTTTAAAGATTATAAAAGAGGTTAAATGACAATCTGAGGTTTTGGTCTAAAATGATCAGTAAAAATATTTATTTTAGTAGGTTATATCAGTAAGATATCATATATGTGTGAAATTTATCATTTATGGCCAAACTATGCACCATAGGGGCATTTTGGTCATTTTACATAAGCCTTAAAGGTCAAATTTGGAAATCTGAGTTCAAAAATTTTACTTACTGTTAAAGTATAAAAATTTATTCATAACATCAGTAGGTAACATGGTGCCAAATATGGTTTTAAACCATACTATGCGCCTAAATCGCATAAAAGTCGGTATTTGACGGTATTCGGGTTAAAAAAGTAAATCTGAGATTTTGAACAGCCTTTACTGTTTAAAATAATTTATTTAATATATAAAATCAGTAGAAAAGGGTTTGATATGTAAAGGATGTGTAAAACTCATTTTATTAGCAAAAAGGGCATAATCGTCAATTACCGAGTCAATGCAAGAAGCCTATGTTATGATCAGTTTAAAATTCAACAAAAATCTTCAAAAATCCCTAAATATTATATTACATCAGTGGGCAAAAGGTTTGGTGTCAAAATTTGGGTTTAAATAGGTTTTATGCCGAAAATGCCGTTTAATTAATAAAAAGGCTTCAATTTACGATATTGAGCATAACTCCTAATTTAGACCACAAACTGATGTCAAAATTTTAGGACATGTTTATACATCAGTAATAAAGGTTTTTGTCCTCTCACATTTTCAAAAATATCATTTTTACATCAAAAGGGCATAATGGTCAACTTTTAAGCAATTAACGAAAACATGCAATGAACTAGGATTTCTAAGGAACCAAGTTGTATAACCTTGGAGGGTTATACTAACATATAATCTAGTCCTAAAGGAATCCTAAGGCATAACTAAACTAAGCTAAATCGGGTCAGAACTGAAAGTCAAAGCAAAAGTCTACTTTTGCGCCTTTCGGTTCCGAACCGAGCCTAAACTCAGAATTGTCGGGTTGAACATGCCTAGACATGTTCAATTAATATTTACCAAGTTATTAAAGTGACAAAACTGATTTTATTGCCTTTACATCATTAGTTATGGATTTTGTTTAAAAACTGACTCGTTTGACTTTTATTTTAATTACTTTGACCCGACAATTAACTAAGCAAACATGGTAATTAGGAGGTGCCCTTTTGAGGGTTTAATACCTACCTAATTACGATCACGTAGCCATGTTCGTTGCGAACAATGGCTCGATCGTTTAAAAGTCAAAGCGTTTATCGTGAACGCTTGACTTTTCGACTTTAAGAGCCAAACAATTGAACTAAGCACGAAAGGAACACTTACGAGTGGTCCTTAGGACTGAAGGAGGTTCCCAAGTTGATCAGGATCCTCTTGAAATCAGAGATATAGCAGATTTGGAAAGATGGTGTGCTTGAACAAATGAAACCCACCATCTATTTATAGTTTTCGGGAAGCTACGGATGAGTGCCAAGTGTCGGAAGGGTTAACAAGATTATAACAAGTGTAAAACCAGGTTGTAATACCATCTATGTGCCCCTAGAATCGAAATATGTGAGTATGGGAAACTAGTTTCAACAAAAACCAGCAACAAAACAACCTGGCTGCATCTGCTGATGGGTCGCGGCCCGCGTAAGCCAGTCCATCAGTCTACGTGGCCCGCCTAGAAGTCCAGCCCAGCCAAAACTTTGGCAGAATTGCCGAAATGGTCCCTGTCTTCATGTAATTGCCATTTTGACACATTTAAGGCCCGTTAACCCCAAATCAAGGCCCTAAAATGAATTTAAAGTATAGGGAATATGAAAGATGCTCAAAAATATACCGGATGTCGGTTTGTTTGGTCGTACGGTTGCGTTGTTTGGTTAATTACGACGAAACACGAACGGACGCGAAAAATGATCCAAATTACACGACGAATGGAATTTAATCAAGCCAAACACTAAAATAAAATATTTTAGTGATTACATAAATTTTTGGATGTCCGGATATATTCAGAACGGAAGATATGCGCGAAAATGCAAACTTATGCACTTTTTGACGCTTTTAGTCCCTGTTAATCAAATAAGTTTATTTTTGCGCACCAAACACCTCTAAGCCTATATCCAAGCTATGTAAAGGATATTTAGGGCATGTTTAACTTATGATCATATTCTGGAAGGTTCAATATCATACGAATTGGTATACTTTTGCAGTTTGACGCAAATAGTCCCTCTAATGCGCAAACTTGAGTATATCATCGTTTAATAGCATCGAAGCCTTATCTAATCCATATTAGGCGTTATTGAGAGTATTACTAAACATCACGATGCTTCGGGTTTGTAAAAAGGTCATTCAGAGGTATAATTAAACATATTGACGCTTTTAACCCCTTAAACTTGCAAAGTTGCGCGTAACGTCACTTAAAGGCATAAAAATCTTAGACGGCCAATAATTGGCATTCCCGGGAGTATAATCAAATATCATGAAGTTCCCAGTTTGTTAAAAGGTCACTCAGAGGTAAGAATTAACATCTTGATGCTTTTAACCCTTCATCGCGTAAACTTTCAATTAATTACGCAAACGGCTACACTCGATCAACAAGTGGCTCATTTGTGAATATGATTACCATGTAACATTATTCAGAGGCTTATGATAAGCATGTTAACACTTCCAGTCCTTCCATAATCAAATTTTTTGGTTTTTTCACAAAATTAGTCCTTCATAGTCAACGATTGACCTTATTAGGGTTTTGTACACGTGCCAACATATCATTGGACGTGATTTTACGAGGTGTTACAATTGGACAGTTCTTGCAACTCCCCAGGTGCAAGATGATAAGAGGTACTAGAAATCAGGACTGCTTCTGGCGTGACAGAAATCTGATATTTGATGTGTGTCGGTGTGTATATATTTTTTATGTATATTTTTAGCCCTTTTTAACACTTTAGTCAAGTTTTAAATTTATAAAACACGATATTCTACTAACACTAAACACACATATGGGCAAGTGCACCCATCACGAGCGTAGTATAGCATTGGTAAGATACTGAGGTCGTCCAAGGACACAAGAGCTTTTAATACCGGTTTATCCTCAACGTCTAATCAAATCAAAAGTTTAGAAAAAGGTTTAAACATGAAAATAAAAACTAAAATGCTGAAAATAAAAATAAAATAAAATAGATAGACAAGATGAATCACTTGGATCCGACTCGCCTTTAGTGTAACCTTTGATTATTTCCGCACTTTTGCACTTTTTAATATATTATCTTAGTTATTGTAGTAGGCCCCTCTTTTGTAGGTGACGTTACCCTCAACCCAGTAGTTTGAGTCAGCAAGGATACAATCCTAAAGGGTTGGATTATTGAAAGATAATTAATTAAGTTATTAATACGTAATGTGGTAGGCCCCTCTTTTGAAGGTGACGTTACCCTCGGCTAAGTAGTTTGAGTCAGCAGGGATATAATCCTAAGTGTAGGACCGGTTTTCACTCCGTAACGATTGCGAAACGACACGTGTGACGTGCGGAATCCGTACACGTGCGTGAACCGAACACAAGATTGTACAATTTAACGTGATTCTTATTGATCAATATGACAAATACAAGCTCCGAGAATCACCTACGAACACTTTCTCTCTCTAGACTTTCTCTCTCTAAGCACCAAGCTCCAAGTCTCCAAATGGCCAAAAGCACTAATCTCTAACCCTAACTCATCTATTTATAGGCCAAGGCTTTAATGAGAAAACTCATTAATTACAATATTGCCACCTTGCCTTTCTTATCTAGATATTACAATATAAGGCTATTTAGATCAGTTTCTCGCTATGGCTCGTATTGACGAAGGAGATAGACATTAATGCACCAACAGACTCCCCCTTGGATATTGTCGCAGTCAATCTCGTAGCGTCTTGTCTTTCTCTCTCTCTGAGTCTTCTTGAAGGTTTGATATCATCAGTAACCACAGACTCCCTCTTGGACATAGCTTAGAATTCTACTAAGTTTAGTCTTGATCTGCCTCGGATTGCATATTCAAGCAAACAAAGTAAAACTGTAAGCTCCCCCTTAAATAATGCTCTAAATCTTAGATTTTACAATTAATCTTGCTCCCCTTTTCATTTAGCTTCCTGTCAAATCTTCTCATTATTCAAACGTTCAGATTTGACTGGTGAGACTTTTCTAAACATATAAATGTCTATTATCATATTTGACTTTTAAGCATGATCAAAATCAGTAACCCTCACAGATGATCAAGTTCAAATTAATGACCTTGATTATCCAACTTATCGATTTTTTAAATTTTCATTTTGAAATTCAAGTTTCGAATTAATGAACTTGTTTATGTTCAGCATCTTCAGATTTTGAAATTCAGCTTTCCATGACCGGTTTTCGAAAATAAAGTGGAAACAAAATCTTTTTGTATTTTTTCATTAATGAAAAGCAGTAAAGAAATATTTACAGACAATATTTTTGTTTGAGTTCGTGTCAGAGGATCATATCAATTTATGACAAATCACTAGCACCGTTGACCTTTTTAGACTTTAAGTTCTAAACAATTCACTTAGATTGTCAGTATACTGATCCACTTAAATTTTCACACAAAGTTCAATTTTTTCGAGATACGATAATTAGTGTTTTAAGCACTTAACTTATTCGCGTGTCCCATCTCAGAATATACTCTCGTATCCAGATTCCCTATATTCAGTCTTACAGGTGAGTATACCAATCTGATATCTGTATTCGGGTTATGCAAGACCTTGAGAGCTCAGGTATGAACTACCGTTCAATCAAAGAGATGAAGGCTCGACTTTAGGTGTGTCCCACTTAGGGATCTTCTTTACAACAGCACTTGATTTATATCTTTCGATATTTTCTCAATTTTTATGCTGAGGGTATGCTTTAAAAGCGCGTAAAGTATTATACGAGGTCTAGGCCATTGCTTCCGCAATATCAGAAGACCAGGTATAATACCCCAGATATCAAACAGCATAAAGACCTAGTATCTCAGAATCAGGCAATCTCTCAAAGAAGATTTCGAGGGTTACCCATATATCCGAGAGATGTTCCCCACGAGATAAGCAAGTATTGATATTTAGGTTTATATCTCGAATACAATCTACTAATCGTGTAAAAACCTACTGGCATATCATCAGTGAGACCGTTTATCACATATTTAACATTTCAATTCTTTAGCATGCTGTGATTGTCTACTGATGTACTATCATTTCCTCTTTTTACACAAAAACTCATTTTGATTTTACTCCCCCTAAAATCCAAAACACTTTAAAGAAAAATTTGACAAACCGATGTAGATAGCTTCATCTCTCCATCCATTTTTTGCTTCACATTCTCTGTTTAGCTCACATGCACCCCCATGATTTACAAACCACTTGATTATAACGTTTTGAAACCATTTTTCAATCTTGTTTTATCATGTGTATGTTCAGCCGTGAGGGTTTTGGCGTATTCCTTTTAAATTTCAAATTTTAACAATTTAAACCAATCACTTCCTGTTTTAAACCACAGACACAGGATTTTCTCCTCATGTGCCAGGCTGTTCCGTTATTCATGCTGAACTTGAATTAGCCCCTGAACACCTACACAACAAATGAATTTGATTAGTTTTGAATTGGAACCCAATCCATACTGGATTTAGGTTTACCAAATTCATCAACATATGACATGAACGACCTTTCACAATTTCTTTTATATTCAAACACTTTCATAAAAATTTTATCCGAAAATTTAACTTTCTTTGATTTTTTAACCGTTTGATTAACCAATTTTTCTTTCTTTATTCTTTCTTTTGTCCTCAGATTTGTATCTGATGAATTCGTTTTACTTGAGTGATCATTCTTTGGAGAGCAAAACGATTCATCAGAATTGTTATCTGGCTCATCGGTTGTATCCGAGGACAAAATCTTTTCTAAATACTCTATCGCTTTCTTTCTTTTCTTTCTCAGTCTATCTTTCTGTCCTTGTGATAATTTTACTTTCTGTTCTTTGGGCTTTTCTTCAATTTTGACTGTTTTCTTCACCATTCTATGAGATTCAGCCCTCGATCTTCTCTTTGATCTTATTGGGCAATCTCTGGCAATATGACCTCTGATTTGACATTCATAGCATCTTTTCATCTCAAATCTCTGACTCTGGTAGTTAACAGCAATGTGTCCTTCAAAACCACATTTGTAACACACCCTGTTATCGTACCATTCTCCACTTTCAAACCAAACACTTAGATCGTAACATTGATTTGCCTTGTGGTAATCATGACTTCTCCTTTTTGTATCATCATAATGATTTGTCTCTGAAGGATCTTCATTCCATCTTCTCCTATAAGCTTGATTTGACTTTTGAGCACCGTGGTCAAACATGCACCACTTATTACCAACTTTTTGTGAGTTTTGATTTTCAAATTTTTGTGAATTTTTGTTTTTATAGTGATTTGATGATTGAACTGATGATCTTTTCTTTTGAACATTTTTTGAATTTTTAAAATTTTTAACATTTTGTTTTTGTTCCCCATTTTGCTTAGAAGTTGAACATTCCCCTTTTTCAGCAAATTGTGGAACAGTTTCTTTAAATTTTTCTTTTAGTTTCAAAAATATATTCTTTTTATCATTTTTATCATCAGATTCATCATCACAATCTTCAATTATGATTTCATCATAATTTGTGACATTGTCACTTATTAGAGTTTCCTCTTTATTTTCATTGATCGGTTTTGGACATATATGATCTAGTATTAATGACGAGGTCACAAAACCTTTCAATTTCTTTTCTAAATTATCAATTTTATTTTTAGCACTCTCAACTTCATTTTCAAGTTGAATGATTTTCTCAAGATGAGAATTTATTACTTTTTGATTTTCAATATTATTTTTATCCAAAACAGATTTTTCATTTTCTAAAATTTTTATTTGATTTTTAAAATCTTTTTCAATTTTTAATTTTTCATTTTCTAAAATTTTTATTTTATTTTGAAATTCTTTTTCATTTTCTTTTAAAATTTTGTTTTCTAATGTCAAACTCTCCACATCTTTCACTAGTTTGACATTGTCTGATCTAGATTTATCACATTTTGCGCACACTGGTTCAGAACTTGAAGTTTCATTTGTTGATGCACTTGATTCTTTGACTTCACCATTCTGTGACAACTCAGTTGACTCATCTTGTTTAGATTTTTCTTGTGAGCATTGTCAACATGTTTTTTCTCAAATTCTTCATTCTTTGGAATTGACTCTGTCTTGAATGTACCTGCAGAAAAAATTTTAATAAAATCAAGAGAATTCATGTTTTTATCTATATAACAACCCCTCTTAATATCATATTTCATAACATTTTTTGCTGCAAGACATATATTGACTCTTCTGCTTATTTCAAGAATCACATCCAAACTTATTTTATCTAGGTTCTTTTCTATTTCTTTTATCAAATCTTTCTTTTTCTTATTATTTTCATAATTGTGTGTTTTAAGCTTATTGATGAATTCACTTGGATAGAAATTTGAGAATCTAGAATCCTTTTTCAATTTAATCAAAAATTCATCCCACTCTGAAGGTAATGCATCTGCAAATTTTGAAATCTTTTCATCATTTGTCATCCTTATATTGACCCTTTTTAAATTGTCAAGTAATTCATCATACCGTTTTTCCAACTCATTCAACGTTTCATATTTCTTACAAAAAAAAATATTCAAATCTTTTAACCCAAGCATTCTTTTTCTCATCTTCTTTCCTGTAATCCCAATCCATATCAAACCAATCATTTATTGTTCTAACTTTATCGTTTTCATTTTCGTCAAACATTTTAAACACAATTTCTTTGTTAAATGACTTGGTTCAAAAATTGTTTTTAGCTCAAAGTCCACAAAATTTCAACTTTAACGAAGCCCATTTGTATCCCAATTTTAATCCACAAGCTAGATGCCCACTAATCAAACCCGGTTTAAAACTCTTGTTCCAAATTTCACAAGCCCACTATCAAATGAATATTTGTGATTGGGCTGATAACTTGTATTGATCCTCTTAAATCATATGCAAATGGCCGACACCTCTTTAATACCAACTGACTTTAATGGACCGCTGGATTTAGTGGGCTGACAAATTTAAATGGCCTGTCACTTTGTTCACGTGATAAATTGGCCCGATAGAAAATTCACATTCACTAATAAATGTGCTTTAACTTTTGAAAATGGCCGACAATCCTATTTAATATCCTATTTCCATTTGATCCAAGATATGAATTCAGGAGATCACGTGAAGTGGCCGACAACTTTAATTGTTGAATAATGATTGGGCCGATAACAATTAATCAGTCAAGCACATGGGTCACGATTAGTATATTCTTGGGCCGAGTAGATTGAACAGATCACATGCAATCTGAATTCAAATGGCCGACAACATCAATGGGTCTCAGTTCACCTTTTCACGTGACTACTTGAAGACAATTGGACCGAGTAATCACATGTATACTGGATAATCAACTGCTATAGAATGATTGGGCCGTTCATAAGAATCTATCAATTCAAGAGAATCACGTGACTTCTGTGGTATGTAATAAATGGAGCCGAGAACTGTTGACAACTAATCAAACCGTGCGACCTGAGATTTCAAACATCCTGGATCTAATTTTCGTGCTGTCTGGTCCACCTCGTACTGCCTGAACCCACTTTTAAACGACCTGGTAAGATTTCGTGCGACCAGAAGCTGTTTCACACGAACTGACCCAGACCGTACGACCTGGAGCAAATTTTCGTGCGACTTGGACCACCCCATGCGACCTGGTCGTTCAACTCGTGCGACCTGACTAAATTTCAAACTATCTGAAGGGTTTTTCAAACAGTTTGGATGAATATCCACCTCGTTTGAGAATTCTCAGTCCAAAAGTTCATGATTTTGTCAATTTTTATCAAGTTTTAGATTGAATCTGGTTCTGATTTGTTCACGAATTGTTTAAAACTTAGTTTTACGTGTTATATCACAAAATCAGATAATTTTAACCGTAAAAACTCGTTTAATTTGGCGTTTTTCAGTTGAAAACATGAAAAGATATAGAAAGAGAAGTTTTGACAAATCTGAATGAAATTTGAATCAGAATCTGATGAAATCCTGTACGAATTTGTGTAATAGATCTGTGCAATCGATCTCCTGCTCTGATACCACTTGTAGGACCGGTTTTCACTCCGTAACGATTGCGAAATGACACGTGTGATGTGCGGAATCCGTACACGTGCGTGAACCGAACACAAGATTGTACAATTTAACGTGATTCTTATTGATCAATATGACAAATACAAGCTCCGAGAATCACCTACGAACACTTTCTCTCTCTAGACTTTCTCTCTCTAAGCACCAAGCTCCAAGTCTCCAAATGGCCAAAAGCACTAATCTCTAACCCTAACTCATCTATTTATAGGCCAAGGCTTTAATGAGAAAACTCATTAATTACAATATTGCCACCTTGCCTTTCTTATCTAGATATTACAATATAAGGCTATTTAGATCAGTTTCTCGCTACGGCTTGTATTGACGATGGCGATAGACATTAATGCACCAACACTAAGTAGTCGGGTTAATATATTAATAGTAGTTTACATATGAGGGGATCAAGAAATTCGGACCCCCGCCATCCAATACCAGTGGGTATTGAAGGAGGTCCTACTAAGCTTGCCCCAGGTCCTTGCAGGATCTATACACTGAACAAGGCAAGACGCTTACCAAACCATTCCCTTAACCCCCGACCAGGTAGCCAACATATCTCCATATAGACCATGGAGATATGAATGGTGTAAATCTTTTATTTTATATAGACAGTAAAATAACGCCAAGACACCACGAACAAATAATAAGGAAGTTTCACCTTCAACATAAGAAACTAGTTATTAAAGTCATTAATACATAACCAAATAAAAAGTGCGAAAAGATTAAAAATAAAAAGTATTACACTAAATGCTTGTCTTCACCAAGTGATGTAAGAGACTTAGGCAAACATGGCCTTTGATTGTCAAGAACTCTTACTATCAATCTTGGATCCCGAGACTACTACACACACTCTATGATGGATGATGGATGATGGTGTTGTGGTGGGGGTGGAGTGTGGGTGAAGTGGGAGAGAGGTGGTTTGCCAAGGGATGATTTGCAAGTGAGCCAAGCACCCCTATTTATAGCCTGCACAGAAGCCCGGACAAGGCCCCGTGTCCATTGGGCACGGCCCAGTGTCCACTCGTCTTCTCTTTCTTCATTAAATGCAGTTTGTCTGCATTAGTTGACCACGCCCCCGTGTCCGCTGGGCACGGCCCCGTGTGCAGAAGCGTATCTGTACTATCAAGATTTGCTTGGATTCTGCGAATCTTTGCATTGACCACAGCCCCGTGTCCGGTGGACACGCCCCCGTGTTGGGTGATAGAAGCTTCTACAACTTTGTCTTTTCTGCAGACACTTGGGCACGCCCCCGTGCTCATTGAGCACGGGGCGTGTTCATCCTCCTGTTCTCTTGTTTTTGCTTGGGAAGATGCTATCGAGGGGTCGGGCATGCCACGTTTATTCCTTTTCTTGTATTATTGTTAGATTTGGCTGCATTTTTGCTTCTTTTGTTCATTTGAGCTCATTTAATCCTGAAAATACAAAAGGAAGACAAAAGCACACTTTTTCCAACATTAGTACTAAAAAAGGGTTAGTTTTATGCCTCATTTGATGTAATTTATATGTTGCATTTTACACACATCAATATTCCACCTGACGATGTGGAGGTAGTCCTGGAAGTTCTTCGGGCTGTGTACCGGTAACCAGTGATAGAGTAGCAGGGTAGTTGAAACACTTCTGAGCTCCCACCACTGAAGTGATGCTGACAATCAGTGAATCTCCACCGTGGAGAGATATACATGCGATTTCCTTCTTACAGAAAATTTCTGCTCGAGGCTTGGACATCCAGTCCATACTATCGACTACATCAAGGCTTCTAAAAGTAACAGGAAGAAGCTCAATGTCAAACACGTGACCTACAAGATCGAGTTTGCACCCTAAGTGAACGCGTGAGACTTCAATTGGCTTGCCATCAGCCCCTTCTGCAACGTGTCTGGCTTCAAGAGGTATCAGGGTTGAACAGAACAGAGATGAAGCATTTAGTTACCAAACGTACAGACCACCATGTTGCTATTATATCTGGCGTCGCCCACACCAATCCTAAATGCTATTCCACGAGCACCACTTCCAGTGTTGCTGCTATCGTTACGAGGTTTCCCAACACTATCATTGTTCCCTTGGTTGTTGACGTCTTGATTTAACAATGGCCAATCCTTGTCGAAGTCATTTTCATTTCCATACTGAAGGTTATGATTGCGAGTACCTTGTTGTCACCGTGGCCATTATCCCTAATGTTGTTGCTTTGTAAACAGATCTCTGCGATCTTTCACCAAAAGAATCCATTTTTCTGTATTTCTTGACATGTCCTCGGGTACTGCCCAAAGCGCTAGAGGTTACACATCCCATACTCCGGTCGTTTGTCAGTGGTTATGTCCTGAGTAATTCATAAAAGTTGGCTCCCAGAGGTTGCTGACTAGGGCTAGGGGCTCGGTTGTAGTCACTCTACTAGTGTCCGTTGCCGGTAATTAGTGTCGTCATACAACTAGGGTCGGTGATGTATCACGTTCAACTTCTTACCCATCGGCCTTGCGAGTCGGTTGAGTAACGCACGGTAAGTCCTTAGAGAATTACAGAGGTAATCATACTTTTTAATCTGAGACGTCAATTCGTGGAATTCAAGTAGACGAAGAAAGTGAGGAAGACACAGACCAAGCATTCAATGGTTCGGTAGCTAACTCAAAGACGTTCACATAACACCTAACATTCTTATACGGTTCGCTAGACGTTCATATGAGTGTTCAGGTAATGCTCAATATCATCGAGATTCGCTAGGATTTAGAGGGAAGTGAAAAGATCACGCTCGAGTAGGAGGCAATCATTGCCATGCCTCCTATAGATTTTTTGTGTTTCTCATTAGATCGAATAACGGAACAGAACCCCTTTTACACTTATTAAGCCTCACTTAGACTCATATGCACCCAACAATACTATTATGTGTGCACCCACAATAATATTGTGTTTTGCATGCTCATCTCAGTTCCTCCTAACTCATGTCAAATGGTTCCTCGAACTCAAATGTTAAACGGAGGTTATCAAAACAAAAGATCACGGAAATCTAAGGACTACAACATACTAACAACGCATCATAATGTAAACAAGCAATTCATGTAATTATGCTATAGTGACAAGTGTGTGTCTGTATGCTACATCATAAGCAAGTGTACGGTAATCATGTAATGTCTACAGCAGGTAAAAGACGAACCTTGCAATCTGGAGCTGAGTGTGATGGTCGTATTCAGAACTGTTCGGTTATAGTCTGGTTTTATAAAAACATTTTTTTTTAAAACCAAGTTCACTATAACCAGTGGCTCTGATACCAAACTGTCACACCCCTAAAATACCACATGCGGAAACCCCTGCGAGGCGTGTGACGTACCAGGATCTAGCCACCAATCACATTGAACTCATAATACGATTTCAAATAAAAATTTCATTTAATAAAATAAGTCGTTACAAAACATCATTCATTGTTCAGCGGAAGCATAATACAATAGTTAAGGATTTCATAACCCAAGTGTATAAAAACCATTAGACTTGTCTCGTGATCCCATGTATCTCGACCCATGACCACTCTAGCATCCCAGACAGCAAGTTCCAAATGAATGTACCTACAGACCTGCAAGCATGCAGAAAAGTGTAACGGCTAACTCTGGCAAGTTCACAGTTTTGTTAAACGAAAGTCGTGTTACAAGTTTAGCTGCCAAAAGTTTAGTTCAGTTCAAAAGCAATTCCAAAAACAATGTTGATAATAACTCGATACCGCAAGATGGCTCCAGATTGTTTGCCCTTCCCCAATGCCCCTATCAAAGCATTGGTCGAGTGGTTAAGGTAATTAGTTCACGCCCGTCCTCCTCGGTATGGTGTGAGGGTGCCAAACCTAATAGCGCTATCAACTAAATACCCTGTTGCCTCCCCGGCAACTATTTCGGTAGAAGATGGGACTTAAGGTGATAGGAGTGAGTGTATTATCCAACATCCTGGTTTAACATTCCAGTCAAACCAATTACCCAATATTCCTCCCCGGAATATTTACCAGAAGTCCCTCCCCAGGACGCATGCTTGAAAAAGAGCAGTGAACTCACCTTAGATTGCTCGGTATGTTACGTTACATTACCCGTTCCCATTGATCAATCAAACTCTGCCGTGGTTACCAAAAGACAATCAGTTTATATGCATGTAAATCACATATTCCACATTCATATTACACATATAGCATACACACCTCATCATATGAGTTATAACAGCCGTTCATGAAATCCAACAGTAACATATGTCATACTATCACAAAATTATCACATTGCACACCTTGCACCTCAGCCAGTAACTCATATCAGAGGTTTAGCACGTTCACAGGTTCATGTCACAAGTTCACATTCAATAACGTACAAACTAACATCAGAGGTTGTTGACGTCTTGATTAAACAATGGCCAATCCTTGTCGAAGTCATTTTCATTTCCATACTGAAGGTTATGATTGCGAGTACCTTGTTGTCACCATGGCCATTGTCCCTAATGTTGTTGCTTTGTAAACAGATCTCTGCGATCTTTCACCAAAAGAATCCATTTTTCTGTATTTCTTGACATCTCCTAGGGTACTGCCCAAAGCGCTAGAGGTTACACATCCCATACTCCGGTCGTTTGTCAGTGGTTATGTCCTGAGTAATTCATAAAAGTTGGCTCCCAGAGGTTGCTAACTAGGGCTATGGACTCGATTGTAGTCACTTTACTAGTGTCCGTTGCTGGTAATTAGTGTCGTCATACTACTAGGGTCGGTGATGTATCACGTTCAACTTCTTACCCATCGGCCTTGCGAGTCGGTTGAGTAACGCACGGTAAGTCCTTAGAGAATTACAGAGGTAATCATACTTTTTAATCTAAGACGTCAATTCATGGAATTCAAGTAGACAAAGAAAGTGAGGAAGACACAGACCAAGCATTCAATGGTTCGGTAGCTAACTCAAAGACGTTCACATAACACCTAACATTCTTATACGGTTCGCTAGACGTTCATATGAGTGTTCAGGTAATGCTCAATATCATCGAGATTCGCTAGGATTTAGAGGGAAGTGAAAAGATCACGCTCGAGTAGGAGGCAATCATTGCTATGCCTCCTATAGATTTGTTGTGTTTCTCATTAGATCGAATAACGGAACAGAACCCCTTTTACACTTATTAAGCCTCACTTGGACTCATATGCACCCCACAATACTATTATGTGTGCACCCACAATAATATTGTGTTTTGCATGCTCATCTCAGTTCCTCCTAACTCATGTCAAATGGTTCCTCGAACTCAAATGTTAAACGGAGGTTATCAAAACAAAAGATCACGGAAATCTAAGGACTACAACATACTAACAACGCTTCATAATGTAAACAAGCAATTCATGTAACTATGCTATAGTGACAAGTGTGTGTCCGTATGCTACATCATAAGCAAGGGTACGCAAATCATGTAATGTCTACAGCAGGTAAAAGACGAACCTTGCAATCTGGAGTTTAGTGTCATGGTCGTATTCAGAACTGTTCGGTTATAGTCTGGTTTTATAAAAACATTTTTTTTAAACCAAGTTCACTATAACCAGTGGCTCTGATACCAAACTGTCACACCCCCAAAATACCACATGCGGAAACCCCCGCGAGGTGTGTGACGTACCAGGATCTAGTCACCAATCACATTGAACTCATAATACGATTTCAAATAAAAATTTCATTTAATAAAATAAGTCGTTACAAAACATCATTCATTGTTCAGCGGAAGCATAATACAATAGTTAAGGATTTCATAACCCAAGTGTATAAAAACCATTAGACTTGTCTCGTGATCCCATGTATCTCGACCCATGACCACTCTAGCATCTCAGACAGCAAGTTCCAAATGAATGTACCTACAGACCTGCAAGCATGCAGAAAAGTGTATCAGCTAACTCTGGCGAGTTCACAGTTTTGTTTACCGAAAGTCGTGTTACAAGTTTAGCTGCCAAAAGTTTAGTTCAGTTCAAAAGCAATTCCAAAAACAATGTTGATAATAACTCGATACCGCAAGATGGCTCCAGATTGTTTGCCCTTCCCCAATGCCCCTATCAAAGCATTGGTCGAGTGGTTAAGGTAATTAGTTCACGCCCGTCCTCCCTGGTATGGTGTGAGGGTGCCAAACCTAATAGCGCTATCAACTAAATACCTCGTTGCCTTCCCGGCAACTATTTCGGTAGAAGATGGGACTTAAGGTGATAGGAGTGAGTGTATTATCCAACATCCTGGTTTAACATTCCAGTCAAACCAATTACCCAATATTCCTCCCCGGAATATTTACCAGATGTCCCTCCCCGGGACGCATGCTTGAAAAAGAGTAGTGAACTCACCTTAGATTGCTCGGTATGTCACGTTACATTACCCGTTCCCATTGATCAATCAAACCCTACCGTGGTTACCAAAAGACAATCAGTTTATATGCATGTAAATCACATATTCCACATTCATATTACACATATAGCATACACACCTCATCATATGAGTTATAACAGTCGTTCATGAAATCCAACAGTAACATATGTCATACTATCACATAATTATCACATTGCACACCTTGCACCTCAGCCAGTAACTCATATCAGAGGTTTAGCACGTTCACAGGTTCATGTCACAAGTTCACATTCAATAACGTACAAACTAACATGCAAGTTCACATACACATATCACATAACAGTCCAAACGTCATGTACACAAGTGTGCGGCCCAGTCATTCAGGCCCAACCCCTTTTACGACCCAAGGCCTTGTGCGATCGGAGTGGAAATGTGCGATTCACTATACATGTGCGGTTCCTTTTGGTTGTGCAATTGAGTCAGACTTGTGCGACTCATATGTGGGCCGATGTGCGACTACCTCTTTTTGGGCCTGATATAGTGCTGCCCGATAGCTTACCCAACCCAATGTGTTCGGCCCAAAATGCACAAAAGCCCAAGTGCTTGTGCGATCCAAACATGTTTATTTTGTGCGATTGATTTTCTTGGGTGCGGCCCACTCCTAACTCGGCCCAACAATCTTGTGCGATTGGGATATAATGTGCGACCAATTAGTCTGTTACTCTTGGCCGTAATTTAAGGTTTTTATATTAGCAAATTCCCATGTTTATGGGGTCAATATCAGTTACTTTCCTAATTCTAATTAATGTAGATCATTGGTTATTCCATGGAAGCAATCAACAATAACACCCACATGCAAATCAATCCAGTATTCTAACAAATTCCATGAATACACGTCACTATGCACATCATAAACCACTTCTCATCCATAATGACCAATTGGATTCAATAATTCTTTATCACTAATAATCATCAACCCTAATGTTCCTACCGTGCCAATTATGAATATGATTCATGCGACCCAGATCAAGTTTCTAACAACTCTTATTCGTAATTACACCTCATGATTTACCATACAATTCGAATCACTAGAAATCTAGTCACAAGAAATCAAAAGAAATTCTATAAAGACATAATTATAGCTTGTTTCTAACATCACCCTAAATCATACGAAAATCATGATCCCTCAAACAATCAATCAAACAGTTTGCACATAACTAAGATCAATCAACAAAAGTTAAAACAAGTACAATTCTACTAACCGAAGGATTGTAGCGCCGGTTATTGGTGAACAATCCATGCTTCAAGAGGGAGAGTTCGATCGAGAATAGGGATGCTTCAAATGGGAGTGCTGCCGTCGTTTGTGTGTGTTTGAAAGAAAGACTAGGGTTTACAAATTACTACAAAAGATAATGTATACACATTCTCATAAGTCACGCATACCAAACGAATCAGTGGATTGGGCCGAAAATCAAGAGGTGTATGGTTCAGATTGGGCTAACCGGGCCAAGGAATACACGGCATGCCCACACTTGAGTGTGCGGCCAGTTCTGCATTGTGCGACTCGGTTCCTTTGTATAAAATATACAAACAAGTTCGACTAATCACTAATTATACCAACAACTTCACATGATGTACAAACAACTTCTGTTCATTCGATAACAATCATGTATGAGTTTCACATAACGTGCCTGAAGATGAATCTTAACGTGTCTAAACATTTGAAAGTTCGGGTTGTCACAGTTTAATTACTCAAAGGATGACGATGATTATGATGACGTGAGTAGAATAATAGTAATTTTTTAGTAGTTTGTTTTAACCTATTTTGTTTGGCATGAATAATATTTAGTATGTTTTTTTGTGCTTGTTTATTTACGATAAATATTTTAAATAAAATAATGAATTAATTAATTATATTAAAATTAAAAAATACAATGATTGGGTGGCTTTAAACCATCCCACTCATCCTAAAGGGTTGGCTCGGTAAAGCCCCTGTTTACGTGGCGCAGACGTGACACCTGTTGGAAATTTGGTGAATTGATATTTAGTAAATTTATAATTTATTGAAATTATAAATATTATATAAACTCTTCATGTTGTGTATTGATGACAACTCTTGAGTAGAGTTTCTTTTATGGCAATTGATAAGAGATTTTATGGCAAAATGAAGTCTCTAATTATGTTGGACTTTTCAGCACTCAAGGCTCTTGCATACTTAGTAGACTATGTGCCTCTTTTGATGGGGTTAGAGAAAAGAAAAAAATACAAGTAAAAAGATACAAGAAAGAAAGATGTATGCATGAAGAGTCCTTGGAGAATAAGTACTTGATGACCCATATGTTGGGAACATATAGAGATAAGTTTCTCTACACGATTCAACTACATTTCTATTCTTAGTTTCC
Organism: Helianthus tuberosus; assembly: GCA_030545235.1. Classification (NCBI taxonomy): domain Eukaryota; kingdom Viridiplantae; phylum Streptophyta; class Magnoliopsida; order Asterales; family Asteraceae; genus Helianthus; species Helianthus tuberosus. Next base: position 113,170,170 of record CM060417.1, on the reverse strand, counting down.
AAAAGGTCTAACACTATGATTTTACCTGGTGTAACCTCGGGCGTGTGGCCTTCTCCAGCAGTACAGACTACTTCGGCTGTTGTACCCTGGGAGACAGATACGTCATCTTTGGTAGAGGCGCGAAATTTGTTTTAAGGGAAGCGTGTTGAACACGTGCCTCAACCACAACCGTCAACATTTATTTGTTAATTTTGTAGGAAATTAATGTACAAGAAGATGGTTCAAGACCTCGTTGAAGCATACACAAAGGACTGAAAACCCAACGCACTATACAAGAAGACGCGGTTAAAGCTCTTGTTGAAGACCATAGTTTGAATCAATTTAATTACATATGTTGTATTACACGTTATATTCGTAAGGATTTGTACACGGTACATATACTATAATTTCCTAAATATGTAAAGAGAGTATCTTTACTATTTTTATCTATATAATTTATATTAAAATGGTGACCCATGTCCTACAATGCCTACATGACGTTTTTAACTAAGATGGGCTTTAAACCACACCACTTAGCCTTAAGCTCACAAACTGACACCATTACATACTAACAAAAAATAGATAAATTTATAAATAGTAGACTGTTGTTTTTTTTTATGAGTTCTTTTGATACGTATATTATATATAAACTTGTTCTAAATAAACCAAGGTCAAACCCTGCTATATTGCGAATGATTTGTATCCAACCAATGTTTTCAAAAGGCTTGGCTACCCTGTTTTCTCTACTTCAGTTATTAACAATAGATTTTTGTTACATCACTAAGCATGCCTATGAAAGTAGGTGGCTTTACACGAAACTCTTGTCTAATCTTACCAATTAAATCAATATCATACATACATATATACATAAAGATTTATTATTTGTGAACTCTAAATATTATGAAAATCACTAAGCATGCCTGTGAAATATACTTCACATGAAACTCATGGCTAAATCTTAGCAATTAAATTAATATTATATATATGTGCATACACGCATATTGAGTTTTATTATCTTGAAAACTCTAAATATTATGAGAATCGTAAACCAATCAAAATCGTCATCTACAATGAAAAGTATATATAAAATGTAAGAAAAATGATTTATCTCTCAAACTAATTCCTCTTCCTCTCTAAATTACTTTCTAAAATTGTTTTACACAAGTATAAATGGCAATTCTACACACATATAATTTTTTTAAATATGTGTATACATGTAAATTTAAATATGTAACATCTTTAATGTTGTATTTTTTTTAATAAAGGTGGATGAAAAGTTGATTTTGGTTGATTTTTTTGTGGTTATCATGATATTGATGTGTTCTTATTTATCATTCTCTCATGTATATGTATATGTATAGTGGGGTTCGACTACAAACTCTAAAACTCTTAAAAAGTGTACAAAGTCATAAAACACCCTAATGTCAGTCTTAAAACACACCCTAAATCCACAGATAATATAGCAAAGATTACTAAAACACCATATTCAAACCCTAACAATCCATAAAAACTTCAAACACACCATCATAGAACTATAATATATAAAACACAATATGATAATCAGTGTAAAACAATACCAATCTAGTATTGTTGGAGTCAAAGTTGGATTGAGATTGTTACGCTGTGAGGTAGACCGTCTTTTAGGTACTTTAGTATTGTTGGATTCGCTGTGTGGCTATTTGACTAATCGGTGAGTTTAACAACTTTTAGGGTTCTTTTAAGTGACACCTTGAGAATCCTTTAGAATCCTTTAGAATTTCCTATTAGTTTAGTATCATAGATCCTGGTTCCATCTTTGCTACCATTACCGATATAAAACCATATTCACAAAGAGGATTCCAAAGCTAGGTAGTGTTCCTTCCTCCTAAGTATTTCCAAATAGTACAGATTCCTTAGTTGTTAACTCTTAATTAGATTTCTTATTATTTCAGTAACCCCTCCCCCCCCCCCCCCCCAATACCATTTAAGTTTTAGTCGAGTCATAGTTAATTTAGCGAAACACTAGTGTCCTTTAGGTTTGATACTCGGACTTCTTAGGCTATACTGCATTGACTGGTCTAGCCAGTTGTGTGTTCTAGGTTTAGATAGTTATTCCTGGTGTAAATTTTTTTTACAGAACGATGGCATCACCAATAATTTTTTTTTACATCGATGTAAATTAATGAAGGCGACATTTTTTTTTTTGCTGGAACAAGTGATTTTTTAAAGATTTTTTGAGAAAAAAAATTGAAAAAACCTTTTGTAAGACCTAGTTCTCATAGTTCTCACAACTTAAGGTGGTTCTCATTTTACTCTTCTCTTATATATATATATATATATATGCTACAAAGTCTAAATTTCTTAAAGAGTGTACAAAGTAATAAAACACCAGAATTTTAGCCATAAAACACATTGAAACCCCACAAAAAATAGAATGAAGATTACTAAAACACCATATTCAAATCTTAACAGTCCATAAAAACATCAAATACACCATCGTAGAACTATGAATATAAAACACAACATGATAATCATCATAAAACAAAGTAATGTTAGTCATTCAATAATCAGAGCCTTATCATCCAAAACACAAAACAAAACCCCCATATATGGTGTTTCAATAATCTTCATTGTGTTATATAGAGGCCGGTTATCATACAAATACACTAATCGTACATTATGTACGCTACAACCAGAACCGTCAGATCATCTCAATTAAACCGCGTGTTTAACTATTAAATTAATCAAATTAAAATTAATAAAAGAAACCGCCAAGGTTAAAATCGTCCAATGCGAGATCAAAACCCCTGATAATCAGCACACAATAACTCACAATCATACCGTAAACCCAAAATCAACATTGCATTCTCCTTCTCCGAAGTTCCCTACTACTCTCCGTTGCGATTCAACTAAGATTCATGAGTTTTGAGAAACGAAGCAAAGCAAACAACGACAGACCACAAGCGAAGAAGATGAATCCAGGTATCGATTTACATTTGCGATTTTATAATGGAATATACAGGGACTTGAATGTCAAATGCGATTTTATTTGTTTATTAAGGTTTTAGACTGAAATATATAGTTTTATAAGATTAGGTATTGTTCATAACTACGATTTTGTTAGGGTTTATGACTGGAATGGTTATTTATTAGGTTTTGCATGATTATTCAGTTTTCTTAATGATAAGCTGATATATGTGCGATATTATATAGGGTTTTGGGAGGGTTTTGAATTACAAATGCGATTTTATATGTAAAGTTTTGTTTGTAGAAGGTTTTTGTCTTAGGTTAGGTTGAGCATGCGAATTGATAAAAACCTCCTGCGATTTCATATGATTAGTTTGTTTTAGGGGATTATGATTAAATTATACATGCGATTTTATATTTTTTAGTTGTCTAAAACATGCGATTTATAAAAGATTTGCTAGTTTTGGTAATGCTTAACTAAGACATGCGAAGTGATAACTCATACATGCGATTTTATCACTTAATGACTTAGGGTACATGATTAACTGATAAATGCGATTTTATATTGGTTTTTGACTGATAGCATGCGATTCTGATGATGACTTTGAAGGTCCAATATCAACACTGATAAAAGTTAACAAAAATAGAAAAAGAAGGATTGTTGAAGAAAGTTCTGAAGAGGATGACTTTGTTAAGCCACTCCCAAAAAAGAAAAAAAATAACAGGAAATCTAAGATACAGACAAAAAAAACATTCAAAAAAGGTGGAACCACCTAAAATAGAACATAGGGAATTCTTCAAATACAGCAATGAAGCAATACTGCTGAGATGCCAACCTAACTCATATATGGATACTGTGAAAATTTTTTCAAAAAAACAGGTTGATGAGGTGAAGAATATGGGATTTGGAGTTATTCTAGATATGAATATCAACCATATTTCGACACGATTGGCATATTGGCTAGCCAGAAACTTTGACGAGAAATTCGATACGCTAAACGTGGGAAAACACCAAATAAAAATAACATCGAACACAGTTTATGAGGTATTTGGAATACCAAAGGGGCCAAAGCAGGTTGAAATAATAGCCGATAAGAGAAAAGTTAAAAAGCAGGAGAAAATTGAAAAGAGTAAAGAACCAGGAAATGCTGTCAGGGATACATTCATCAGCCAGTGGGGGGAAAACACGAGAATTACCCATGGCTTAATTGCAAATACAATGGAAAATCAAAGAGACGGGGGGAGCCTGTTTAGATTAAATTTCCTTGTGTACTGGATGACGTTCTTTGCGGAGATTACAAAGGAAACAACTGCAAATGATAGATGTTTGCTTGGTGTAGAGGCTGTTGAGGAAATACAGAATCTAGATTGGTGCTCATATCTACTTGACACTTTGCGTCGTACACGAGCGGGCTGGAAGAACTATAAAATACAGTTCGTAGGACCTGTTGCCTTTCTTACGGTATGCATTAGTACATTTCATAACATATTTAAAAGACTAGATTGTTTTGTTATATAATTAAATGATCTTGCGATTTATACAGCTTCTATACACGCATGAGTACAACAAGAGGCTTAAACTGTTTGAGAAAGTCGTGGAGATACCAGTTATTCGTTATATCACATCTTCGGAGATTGATAAAGTCGAAGAGCATATTTCGGATAACGGACCTGTGTGGACATCAAGTGAGAGTGAAAATGAAGAAAAAGAGGGTCGTTCAACGGAGGAGTATACACTACGACCACCGGTTGACACCACAATAAGCTACAAAAGAAGGACTGCACGTGCAGTACAAAACGTAGAAACCGGGGAGGAGCCAAAAGATAACGAGAACATTGATGATTTCATGGATTTCAGTTTTGAAATCCATGTAATGTCTTAGTTGAACCTTGAGATGGGAGTTGGAACACAGACACAGAAAATGATGGATTATTGCAACACTCCTGTTCAACTTTCACCATCGGTAATCTACGACACAGCCCACGAACGAGAACGAGAGGCTTTGAAAATCAACAAAAAGGTAAGCGCAAAAAATATTAATTTCATTTAATCCATTTATACTTAACATTTCAATTGATAGTATCTTAACTCGAAAAATATTACAGAATCTGTTGAAAAAAATGAAAGCCAATGTCAAAAAATACATTAAAATGGTTCAAGATGTTCAAGGGATGAACAACTTAGTTTCAGAAGCAAGAACTAAGTGTTTTTGGGATCCGGAGATTATGGAGGCCTGTAAGCAGTGGGATGAGACGCTTCGGAATAATCTCATTTGTGTGCCGCCTGATTCGGTTCAAGAGAATGAAACTGCACCCTCTCATGTTCATCAAGAGCCTGAAAATCCAGCTTTTGAAGTTCATCATGAAGTTACTACAAACGAAGAAGGTAGACAAAATGAAGAAGCTCAAAAAGTAATATCCAATGTTTTGGTACAAATGGCATCAGAAGGTAAAACATGCGATTTCAAAATTAACACATGCGAAATTATGTAAAAATCACTATTTTTTATACACATGCGATACCTAAAAAACACATGCGATTTCTGCCAAACACTTCATATTTGATTTCGCATACAATGTCATGTATACCATGCGATTTTGATTCTGATGTATTAAAATTCAATAATTTGTATCTATAGGGGTACTGCAGCCAGATGATGAAGGATTGACAAATAAAGATGATGGAGGAGTGACAGACACCCTTATTGCAAACATTCAAACTTTCGAAACGGGTGTATACGCTTAGAAACCACCTGCCAAAGGTAAAAAAATACTTTATATTAGAAAAAAAAATTAAAAAGAACAAAATATTATATTTCTTAACTTACTCTGGCCTGCAAAAAGTGGTGAAAACGAAACTGTTATCGAAGAAACAGTGAAGTTGGCAGAATCTACACAAAACATTCAAGAAAAAGTTCAAGAAAAAGAGCCAGAAGTGGAAGCAGTTTCTTTAGGAGAAACTACACAAAAAGACCCTCAACAAACCGATTCGGGTATCGAAGTTGAGAAGGAACCGGAAGTTGAATGCCCTCAGGTGACGGCTGAGGAATTGCAGTCTGTTGAGCTGCTTTTGAGCCTGGGACCCAGAGTGGAAGAAAATAAGGAAAAAAAAACCTGCTAGGGGGAGAAAAAACTCAAAGCCAAAGCAAGTTCCAAAACAAGTTCTACAAAAGGGGTTAAATGAACTGCTTTATAAGACAATAGAAGCAGCCAAAATTCGAGCTGAGAAAAGATGTGCAGAGCTTGGAGATGCATTTTGTTCCCCTTACTGCAACAGAGTGGTAAACATGCATGAAGCACTCTTGAATCAAGAATTGAGTGTGATCCGATATACATTTGCTACATTTGCAGACATAGAGTAAGTAAAATGGTTATATCAACTAACAAACATCTAAATATATACACACAACAATATTAATTATTTATTTTTTTGCCTGGCAGAGATGAACTTTACCGATCAAAAACTGGGGTTTACACATTGAAAGGTATATTTGAAAGCTTCTACAGGGGTCAGTACATAGCATCAAATGGAATAGATGCATTTGTGGATGTTCTAAACCTTGAAGAGAAAAAGAGGGATAGAAAATCATCACCATACAGACTCTTCTTGTTTAGCACAATGATGGTATGTTTTCATAAACATTTTGGCATTTGAAATTAAAACAGAAAATGCATATTCAATGATTTCGCATAGTATTATAGTTAAATCGCATGTAGAATAGTAGATAGTCTTCCTGTGAAAACAAAAACAACATTTCTCATACTGTTGTAATTTCGCATATGGTATACATATTATTCGCATGTGAGAATTTTCACACATTATTTTGCATGAACTAATTTCCCTTGTTTAGATACCTTTTAATACATTACTTAACCTTGATTCTAATTACAGAACATACGGCAGAATATCTTTTACGACGAGAAGAAATACACAGACGACAGACGTCTAAACATATTTGCCTCAAATTTTGAAGACATCATACTAAAATATGAGGTAAAAAAACATGATTCGGTTGATCTGGTGTTTATTCCGGTACTTCAAGGTGACCACTTCTATGTCTTGTGCTTCCACTTGAAAACCGGCAAAATTGAGCTGATTGACAATTCAGCAGCTGAACAAGAGTTTAATGAAAGATACAAGGGGCTTCCAAACACACTGGTAATACAAAAACTTATACATATACATGTTATATATTATGTAAAAGCTACTAACACAGTGTTGCTATGTTACAAAGAAGGATATTGGTTTTATACCTACGAAAGGCTTTAAAACCAACACCGGCTATAGAAGAACTTGCAACCTCAGTGATAGAAAGAAAAGAGATGGATTGGAGGATGGAGAATAACGGCGTAGACTGTGGAGTGTTTACGATGCGTCACATGGAAACATACAAAGGAGAGAAAACACCATGGGTGACTGGGTTTGTGAAAGAAGATGAAGTAAACAACAGACAGAATTCACAACTTTATATCCTGAGGCACAGATACCTAGGTAAAATCATTCTATCCGAACACAATATGCATCGTGAACTAATAACTAAAAAGGCAAATGCCTTCGATAAAAGGCTAGACAAAGAAAGGTATATGAAAGATTTGGAGAACATAATCCCAGCTAGGATGAGTGCATTCATTGGAAAGGACTAGTAAACTTGTTTGATGTTGGATTTCTGTATGAATATTTAAACTTGTTATCTAACATTACTGTTTTTAATTTTGCAAATATTATGTATAAAATCGCAAGTTTGATATTGAATTGCTTAAAATTTGCAAAATAGGGGAATATACACATGCGAAATAAAAATACATTCCATAACACAACATGCGAATTTATTGAAACATGCAAAACTTGGATGTTTTATTTATACAAAACACTAAAATAAACATAGTTCATTAAAAAGATGAAAGAAACTCCATTTTCATCTTCATCGAGCATCTTAATATAGTTATTGCATCCGCCAACTCTTTCAACTGCTTCTCATCCCTCTCACCCAGATCAACCATGAACATAACAGCAATTTCTTGAAGACTACTCACTTGCATCTGAGATAGCAAGTTCAGAATATCTTGTCTTCTCTTCATGTTTTCTGTTACACGAGAAATGTTGGTCTCCAACATCTCTTGACATGATCGATCCTCTTGAATTTGTTCCTGAATCCTTTTCCTCAAAGCCTGCTTGATACTTGATTCAGAAGAAGAGGATGTTGGTAGGTCTGCCATTTTTAATAGGATGTTTGAAATAGTGATAAAAAGATAAACTATATAATTAAAGTAAAATTATTGATATGAATTATTGAAATCAATTATTGAACTGAATTATTTGAATTGAATTATTGAACTGAATTATGAAACACACTGTGCGAAAATAAATATAATTACTATTAAAGCGTGCGAAATATATAGCTACATATGTTAAATACTTTCTAGTTTGCGAAATGTCCAACATATAAATGCGAAATTAAATATTAAACTTCATTGTGTGCGAAATGTCCAACTTAAACATGCGAAATTATTCATATGATCCAATCTTAAAATACCCGGGCTATGTTAAAAACACCACATGCGATATGATAAACTGAACAAATAAAGCCAGAGACAACTTAACCGTAACCCTACAATCTAATAAAATGAAAAAAACCTTCAAATCAAATAAAACCCAAAACTCAACCGTAACCCTACGATGAAAATCCAAAAACAAACATCCTAAATGACGAATCCAACATTTTCGGAAATCACCAATCTGTGTTCAGTACAGGAATCAATCAAAAAACCTACAAATCGAATTGATACGAACAATAATTAGATGGACGGTTATGAAACGAACTCGAAATCTGCTTCCTTGTTGACGGAATTCCCTGATTAGCCTTCAGATGTTTGAATAGAATGTCTGATATACCCTTATTTAATTAAATTGAATCAGGACACGTGTAGGGCTGAGGGCAGCGCGTACATTATGTACGATAAGGGGATTTGTATCCTACACTTTACATATATATATATATATATATATACATATATATATACATATATATATATATATATATATATATATGTGTGTGTATATATATATAGGGGAAGGTTCAAATGAAAACCACTAGTTATTGTGAAAACTCGAAAACTAATTAAAAAAGCCAAAAAAACATACAAATTTTATTTTTTTTGCATAATAATTTTCGCAGGTTTTTTATATAAAAAAATTTTTCAAAAAAAAAAAGAAAAAAATTTTGTGTAGTGCACATGTGTAATACTACACATCTGTATTATTACACATGTGTACTACAAAATTTTTTTTTTTTTGAAAAAAAGTTTTTTTTTTCGTATATAAAAACCAGCGATTTTTATAAAAAAAATTGAAAAAAAATTGTGTGTTTTTTAGGTTTTTTTTAGTTAGTTTTTGAGTTTTCACAATAAAAGTGGTTTTCATTTGAACCATCCCCTATATATATATATATATATATATATAGGGTAGGGCTATATAGAAAACCCTATCTATATAAAAAACCCTAGAAAACCCAACCTCCCGACATTTTTTTTTTTTGAAAAAAATAACACATGTAATATACATGTTTTTAAGAGTTTTGAGCCAAAAAAATCAAAAAAGCGCCGAAGGGATAATTTAAAAAAAAAATCAGCAATTTTCTGTCTTTTGTGTCTAACACATGTTAGGCAACCGGACATTGCTGAAATTTGTTTATTTTTTTAAAAAAAATCCCTTCGGCGCTTTTTTGATTTTTTTGGCCCAAAACACTCTAAAACATGTATATTACATGTGTTATTTTAAAAAAAAAAAAATGTCGGGAGGTTGGGTAAAAATGGGGGGAGATTTAGGGTTTCCAGAGTTTTCTACGCAAATAAGGGTTTTATGTCTAGCATTGCCCTATATATATATATATATATATATATATATATAACTTGATTAACAAAATTAACCTGTTTTGCTGGCCTAGTTGGTTATTATAAAAATGATTTTATTCTAGAAGTTCTAGGAAAGAATATTTATACATATACGTTTTCCCTCACGGGGGAATAGTTATGTTTTTTTATTGGCCCAAAGTGATGGCAAGCAATCAACTTGCTTTTATTTATCTTTTTTTTAACTAGGCATATAATAGTTATCTATTACTACAAAAGAAAGATGAGAAACATTGTCAAGCAGCTATCTGCCACTTCTTAATTAGTCATGTCAAACTACAATTTTATCCTCAGTTTAAAATTATGATTTTGTCCCCATTTCAAAAATACGATTTTGCCCAAGTTCAAAATAAAAATTGTGGTTTGCCCCAGCTTAAAATTACGATTTTGCCAACAATTCAAAATAACATATAATAGTTATCTATTACTACAAAAGGAAGATGTGAAACAATGTCAAGCAGCTGTCTGCCACTTATTCAATGGTCCTGCCAAACTGCAATTTTATCCCCAGTTTAAAATTGCGCTTTTGCCCCATTTCAAAAATACGATTTTGCTCATAGTTCAAAATAAAATTGTGGTTTTGCCCCCCCGCTTAAAATTACGATTTTGCCCTCAGTTAAAAACCACGATTTTGCTAACAGTTCAAAAAAAAAATTATGGTTTCCCCATAGCTATGGTCCTGCCAAATTACAATTTTATCCCCATTTTAAAATTATGATTTCGCCCTCAATTCAAAATAAAATTTTGGTTTTGCCCACAGCTAAAAATTACGATTTTGCCTTCGGTTCATAATAAAAATATGGTTTTGCCCCCAGTTCAAAATATGATTTTGCCTCCATTCCAAAATTACGATTTTACCGAAGTTCAAAATTGCAATTTTGCATCGTTTTTATTTTTATTTTTTGCATAACTATGGTTGTGTTTTATTTTACTTGGTTGACTCAATATAGTTTTTATGTGTGCCAAACAGCTGCCTAGCACTCGCTAATTGGTCCTGAAAATTATTGTTTTGCCCCCAGCTCTAAATTACATGCTTGTCATCGTTTTAGTTTTTTTTAACCAAAACTATGGTAGTGTTTTGCTTTAATTGGTTAACTCGATGTATCTTTTTTTAGAGCATGTTATAAGTAACATGTATAAGTAACTGAAATAAAGGCGTACATATTATTAAACTAAGAAATATTCGGTTTAGCGCCCCGCAACGCGGGCGGCGCATTACACTAGTATATATATATATAGAAGTTCTAGGAAAGAATATATATATATAGGGGATGGTTCATTGGGGAACACTAAAAAAGTGGGGAACAGCGGGGAACCGACTCAAACGAACTCCGATTGGACTCATTCCAGCGGCGTTGGAACCGGCTCGTCGAACCCTAACTATGATCTCTTAACCCTAAACCTTAAATCCTAACTCCTAAACTCTAAACCCTAAAGATAAAAAATAAGGCTAAAACCTAAGCTAAACCGTAAAATCTAAACTATAAACCCTAAAAGCTAAACCCTAAAGGCTAAACCTAAAGCTAAACCCTAAAGCTAAACACTAAAACTAAACCCTAAACCCTAAAGCTAAACTCTAAACCCTAAATCTAAACCCTAAAGCTAAACCCTAAAGCTAAATCCTAACGCTAAACCCTAAAAGCCAAACCCTAATATATTTAGGGTTTAGGAGTTATGATTTAGGGTTTAGGGTTAAGAGATCCTAGTTAGGGTTCGACGAACCGGTTCCAACGCCGCTGGAATGAGTCCAATCGGAGTTCGTTTGAGTCGGTTCCCCACTGTTCCCCACTTTTTTAGTGTTCCCCAATGAACCTCACACTATATATATATATATATTCTTTCCTAGAACTTCTAGAATAAAATCATTTTTATAATAACCAACTAGGCCAGCAAAACAGGTTAATTTTGTTAATCAAGTTATATATATATATTCTTTCCCAGAACTTCTAGAATAAAATCATTTTTATAATAACCAACTAGGCCAGCAAAACAGGTTAATTTTGTTAATCAAGTTAGAACATGAAAACGACTCATTTTTATAATACAACACGATTAACACAAATATAAAACATGAAAACGACTCATTTAACTGGTATATCTCAGATTTATAACTTTTTTGTACGTTTTATATACAAAGAAGAAAAACGATGGAGCTTCGCCTCCTAATTTAACAATTTTAAATAAAATATATATACTTTTTATTAAACAGCTCATGAGTTATTAGTCCTAAACCCAACCGAACCATATATTGAATACTTTAGAGAAAATACCAGTCTTGTAATCTTTTGAGTTAAATGCTTGGTTGGTCCCTGTGGTTTTCAAAAATTTCACACTTGGTCCTAGTGGTTTACTAATTACACTCGTGGTCCCAAAACTTGTCAAAAGTGCACTCTCTTGGTCCCCAGCCCTAACTTCAGTTAACTTTCTCTGTTAAGTCCATGTTAAATGACCAAATTGCCCTCATCCACCACCACCACCACCATCAATCCCCACTGCCACCATCAAAAACGGAAGCACCTCCGCCACCATCTCACCCACCATCACCATCTCAGCTCTGAAATGTCAAATTTCACCAGATTTGAGCTCATTTTTGTAACATTTTTCATAAATACAGAAAATATACATTGCAAATACACAAAATCGAGCTGAAATTAGCAATTAAGATCTAACAAAAAACAACAATCTGCAACTTCGATCTAAATCCAGCTCAGAAACGTCAAATTTCACCGGTTATGCGTTCGTTTTGCAACATTTCTCATAAAAATCGAAAACATAAGTTGCGAAATCACAAAATCGAGCTGAAATTAGCTCAGAAACGTCACATTTCACTATATACGCGTTCATTTGCAACATTTTTCATAAAAACTCACATAAATCGACCAAAAACTAGCAATTCCGAACCGTAAATTCAACAAAAACGAAGAAACGCTGACTATTCGTAAACAGAAACCGATACCTAGGCTTTGAGGCGACATTTTTGTGCACGGCGGAGGTTAGATGGTGGCGGATTTCCGGTGCAGAGTCTGACAATGTGGGGATGGAGGTGAGAAGTGGCGAAGGTGAGATGGTGGTGGTGGGTGAGATGGTGGCGGAGGTGAGATGGTGGCGGCTGCGCTTCTTGTTTGAGAAGAGAGAGACCTGAAGATGGGTGTGTGGCTATCATCGAAGAAGGGCAGAGGGAATCAGGGGTGGGTGAGATGGTAGGGATTAATAAGCAAGGGTATTCAGGTCATTTAACATGGACTTAACAGTGAAAGTTAACTGAAGTTAGGGCTGGGGACCAAGAGAGTGCACTTTTGACAAATTTTGGGACCACAAGTGTAATTAGTAAACCACTAGGACCAAGTGTGAAATTTTTGAAAACCACAGAGACAAACCAAGCATTTAACTCTAATCTTTTCTAAAACCATGTGTAAGATCATTTGAATGTAGAAAAAAAAGTGAGCCATGTAGGCGGGGTCTTCCACACTCACATTCATTTGACATGTGTCATGGTCATTTGAAATGTGGTTGGGTGATTGAACTTAGGGTGAAGGGAGTGGTTACCTATTCTAAATAGGTAAACTCTCTATTCACCCAATCAAACAGTGTCATATCAATTCACCTAATTTGTTTACTTAATACTTAAAAACATTGACGGTTGTTTACCTAATGAGCTTTATGTAAACTATTTAAAAAAAAGGAAAATATGTGATTGGTTGAGAAGGAATGGACCCCACCACACACCCATTTCTAGGAGTAAGCAGAAAACCGAAATAACCGAAAAATCCGGACCGAAAAAACCGAACCGAAACAAAAACCGACGGTTCGGTTTTCGGATTTTTAATAACCGAAAATTTCAGTTCGGGTTTCGGATAATCATTTTCAATAACCGAACCGAACCGATAAGTTTTAATAGTATACCAAATCTATATATTTTTATGTTTAAGTGTTTACCCATGTTACTAAGAATTATTAATTTTATTCTTGTTTGTTAAATATTTATAATAAGAACATTACCATGTTTATTTATCATTAAAATTATCCATTGTTTACAAGAATTAACAAAGTTTAATATAAAAATTAAATGGTTTTCAAAGTATTTTAAAAGAAAACGTCTTAACAAAAACTTTGGAGAAACATTAAAATATATTAGAAGGTTAGGTTTATGTGAATAATGTTAATTTAAAAGACTAAATATATTAACTTAAATGTAAACATTTAACAAAGATTCTTAAACCTTGAATTATACTTTTAAATTTTGGATCATACATAATTTGTTTCAAAAACCGAAAAAAACCGAAAAACCGAACCGAATCGTTGCTAAAACCGAAATAACCGAAACCGAAATAACCGAAACCGAACGGTTTTTAAAAACCAAAAACCGAACTTTCAGTTACGATTTTGGTTTTACCCAAAAACCGAACCAAACCGGACCGTGCACACCCCTACCCATTTCTCTCCCCTTTCCCTCCCTCTCACTGAGTCGGTAAAGGTTCACCGAGATTGGCCTTCACGATCAGTAAACCAAAGGTTGGCAGTGGCTTCCCCGATCGATAAGGTGTTTACCGAACCCTTTACCTATTCCACTCCGTTCACCCTTATAATTTTTATTTTTTTGATACATTTCATTAAATATCTTTTACTAAAGAGTTAATCACTGTTTTCGTCCCCTGTGGTTTGTCAAAAATCACTATTTCAGTCCATTAGTTTGAAAATTACGATTTCAGTCCATGTGGTTTCACTTTCGTAACCATTTCAATCCATTTATTCTGTTAAGTACAGGGACTGAAATGATTACAAGGTGGACTGAAATGGTTACGAAAGTGAAACCACAGGGACTGAAATCGCAATTTTTAAACTAATGGACTGAAATAGTGGTTTTTGACAAACCACATAGACGAAAACAATAATTAACTCTTTAGCAAATAATTTCTAGACATTTACTTATCATCTAAAATGTTGGACCATGCATAAAATCGCTTACGAGACTAAAATTATGCATTTTTTAAATGAAATCCATTTTTAATAAAATTTATACGCGGACATTCTGAAAAAAAAAACAATAATACATATGTGTGTGTATATATTTTATTACCAATAATATATGTTTATTTAGAAAAATAAAAATGCTTAAACTAAATAATAGAATAAAAAAATGAAACGGCCTTGTTGGAAGCTTCTCGTTGGTTGTGCCATGTATTGCATCATGTTTAAAGGAGAGCAACGCATGTGGGAACACATGCACTCCGCCATGCTCGGCAATGCTTCTCTTTATTCGCGGAGTATGAATGAAAACTTAGGGTGCACGGGGCACATGCGGTGAACCCATGCGGTGACCCCTTTTGCCGTGCGGGTACACCGCCACCGTCCAAATTTTACCGCGCGGGGAGTTCACAGATCGGTGTGTGCTCACCGCTTGAGAGAGAGGAGAGAGAGAGGGGGTGATTGGTTGTTAATGTGGGTCCACCCTTTTTCCACCAATCATATTTTTTCTTCTTTTTTTATAAAAAAATAATTGTATGGGTGAAATGATGCCATCAAATTGAGGGAGTGAGGGGAGTTAAGAGGGGAGTTGACGTGGCGCGTGCTGATTGGCCGTACGTAAGAGAGGGGACTCCCCTAAGAGAGGAGTGCCCCTCTCACCCTTAGTAGAAGTCAAACATTTAAAAATTAAATATTTTACACTATTTTTTTTTTTTGATAAAATTAAAACTATGAATGAGAAATTTGTAAGGGCCGAGGAACTCTCAGCCCAAATAAAACTTTGCCAGTGCTTCTGTCTGGGACGGGAGGAGGCGTTACGTAGGGGTGCAAATGAGCCGAGCTGAGCCCGAGCTTGACCAGGCTCGAGCTCGATTAACTTTATGTGAGCTCGGGCTCGAGCTCGGCTCGATTCAAGCTTTGTTTTCAAGGCTCGAGCTCGGCTCGTTTGTATTTTCTCAAGCTCGGGCTCGCTCGTTTATTATCTATTAATTAATATATTAAATAAAAATAATATAAATAATAGACTTTTTAGGCTCGTGAGCTCGATAAGTGAAGCTCGGGCTCGAGCTCGTTTACTAAATAAGCTTATTTTTAGGTTCGAGGTCGGCTTGTAAACAAGTTTGAATAACCTCGGCTCGACTCGGCTCGTTTACACTAAGGCTCGATGAGGCTCGACGAGCCTAACGAGCTTCACATGCGAGGCTCGAGCTCGGGCTCGATAAACAGACGAGCTTTATTTTAGGCTCAAGCTCGGCTCGGGCTCGATAAGGCTCGGCTCGTTTCGAGCTTTTTCTCGAGCCGGTCTCGAGTGGCTCGCAAGCCACTCGGCTCGTTTGCACCCTAGCGGTACGTGTTTCACGCCCACAGGTCCCTTCTTTCTCATGTATATAATATGTACAATAATTAATAAAAGAGTTGGAGAAAACGATCGATCACAAGAATATAGTAGGATAACTTAGAAGTGATTGGCAAATGCCAAATGAAATGAAATAGTAAATATATTAATTGGTGGTTCTTAATCATGCACACAACAATAACCACAACCACAAGAAAATTCTTGGCCTCAAAATGGTGATTAGATTAAAGAAGTTTGATATTGACAACGATATTTGCACGTGTTAATCCACTTTGAGCAGGTTATCTACAATATTTGCACGTGTTAATCCACTTTGAGCAGGTTATCGCGAATGAGAATTGGCATAAAGTTGCGTCAGGATAATGAAGTGGAAACCATAGCCTGCGCTAATCCTCTGGTGTGCCACAACAACAATGTGGCGTGAAGCAAGGAGATGTGGCTTGTCTTGAAGACTGTCGGTGTAAGCGAAACTTTATTTTAGCCAATGTGTTTTTGCGTATACCCAAAGTGGTGCGTGCATTTGTAGCACAATTTACGTTTTGTAAGCGTTTTCATATATGGCTAAGCATGCGCGCGCGGGAGACAAACACGCTCGTATGTAAAGCAGCAGGGCCACATGGAGATTAGCGTGCTTGCATGTGTAGCAGTAAGCTCGCCTGGAGACTGGCGTGCTCATCTCTAAAGGAGCATGCGCGTATAGAGACTTCCATGCTCGTATGTAGAGCAACAGATTCGTATGGAAACCGATGTGTTGGAATGTAGAGGGGAATACGCGTGGCGACTTACATGCTCGTAAGTAGAGGATCATGCGCGCGTGGCGACTTACGTGCTCGTATGTAGAGCAGCAGTCTCGCACCGAGACTGACGTGCTCGTATGTAAAGAAGCATGCACGTATAGCGACTTACGTGCTCATATGTAAAAGAGCATGCGCGTATGGCGACTTACGTGCTCATAAGTAATGGAGCATGCGCGCGTGGCGACTTACGTGCTCGTATGTAAAGGAGCATGCGCGCGTGGCGACTTACGTGCTCGCTTGTAAGTAAATGAGCATGCGCGCGTGGCGACTTACGTGCTCGTTTGTAAAGGAGCATGCGCGCGTGGCGACTTACGTGCTCAACTGTAAGGGAGCATGCGCGGATGGCGACTTACGTGCCCAAATGTAAAGAAGCATGTGCGGATGGCGAATTACGTGCTTATATGTAGAGCAGCAGGCTCACATGGAGGCTGAGATGCTCGTTTGTAGAGCAACAGACTCGTATGGGGACCGGCGTGCTCGTATGTAGAAGAGCATGCGCCTGCCGCCGACTTACGTGCTCATATGTAGAGGAGTATGCGCACGTGGCGACTTATGTTCTCGTAAGTAAAAGAGCATGCGCACGTGGCGACTTACGTGCTCGTTTGTAAAAGAGCATGCGCGCGTGGCAGCTTACGTGCTCGTAAGTAAAGGAGCATGCGCGCGTGGCGACTTACGTGCTCGTTTGTAAAAGAGCATGCGCGCATGGCGGCTTACGTGCTCGTAAGTAAAGGAGCATGCGCCGGCCGGCGACTTACGTGCTCGTATGTAAAGGAGCATGCGCGCGTGGCGACTTACGTGCTCGTATGTAAAGGAGCATGCGCGCGTGGTGACTTACGTGCTCGTATGTAAAGGAGCATGCGCGCATTGCGACTTGCGTGCTCGTATGTGGAGCAGCAGGCTCGCGTGGAGGCTGAGATGCTCGTATGCAGAGCAGCAGACTCGTATGGAGACCGGCGTGCTCGTATACTGTTTGTCCTGCAAACAGGTCAACAAGGTAAGTTATAATAAAGGATTTGATACATGAAAGCATTGTACCGAAACCTTGTTCTTAGGAGGAGTTCGTTCTATACATCCATACACCGTAATATGGGAAAACAATTTTGAACCTTGAAATGGCGTTACACCATGCTGGTCTCTCAGTTTATTTATAGCTACTAAGCAATGTAAATAGCGTTGAATTCAAGAGACAATGACTAAACAATTTTCATAAGCCGGGTAACTTATTTTGAGTCTGAAACTCAAACAATATTTTGTAAAGGCAGCAGAGGCCTATGCCATTTTTTTACATGATTTGTATATGGCACGAGTCATTATCTCATTTTGTAGGTTGCCAAAACATCCAATGTGACTAACTGAGCAAATTTGAAATTTAATATATGAACTCCTTAAACACAGTAATCAATTATAATAGTGATTGGAGCGTGAGAAAATTACAAATGCAAGCTTTTGGAAGTGGTACTGTATGTTTTAAAATGTTTATTTAAAACCAGCACCATTCATGTTGTTCTTGTTGTGTAATTGAATGAATCAATTTTTCAAAATTAATGAGCTAAATATTAGGCAGCCAAAAAGAATAAAAGATATGTTATCTTCTTCACATGGTTTATACTGAAGTACTCATGTGGGCCATGGCTCATTTTACTAGTGGAGTCATAACACGTGATTTCTTCTTACTCAAGAAAGTGAATTGTCAAATTTCATTATTTCTTTTCCCTTAGTCTTCATAAAGGAATGTTTGCAGCAGGTGAGATTATTATATTAACATACGATATATGAGAAATCATTGCACCGAGCTCTATCGGCTTTCTCCGTCGGCCGCACAAATAGGAGATTCCCGGCTGGTGCGTGACAAACAGAATGCATGACGGAGATTACCTGTATCGGCGGAGTGTGTCGACAGGTGTTGTAATAGCGCAACAAAGAGATGACTCGCGCGGCAGAGTATGCTCACACGAAAAAGATTACCCGCGCGGCGGAGTATGCACAATGGAGTCAACCCGTGCGGCGTAGTATGCTCGCGCAATGGAGACGACCCGCGCGGCGTAGGTGGTCTGGCAAGTGCGGAACATGTTTACGTTTTGAGGGATTGTTCAAAACGTCAATTTCCTCTTTAATGAAAATGATAGCTTTATTTAGCAGAATTGTAGATAGGTTTTTATCAAACAAAGTTGTAGCTCACTTTTTATGACATGTGTCTTGGAAATAGGGTCATTATATCCTGGTGAGAATGCCACTAAATTCCAACAACATTAATTGTAGTGCATGCTTCGCTTCACTTATTTGAT
Source organism: Helianthus tuberosus (assembly GCA_030545235.1). Taxonomy (NCBI): domain Eukaryota; kingdom Viridiplantae; phylum Streptophyta; class Magnoliopsida; order Asterales; family Asteraceae; genus Helianthus; species Helianthus tuberosus. The sequence continues at coordinate 113,150,932 of CM060417.1, read as the reverse complement.
GGACATTTAAACTTTAAAGTTCCCGCTCCAAACAGTTGCATGACGAAATTTATAACAAATTTGCCAATCAAAATATAAGAGTTGTTATAATGTTGTGTTTAAAGAACACGGTGGAACCGTGTGCATGCATGATGTGCCCGCGAGCGGAGCTTTACTGACGGATGCGGAGTTGCTCACAGGTAGTTGGATCTGTGATGGGGTGCGCGAGACTCCAACAACCAGGTGCCTCCCGTGCGCGGAGTGACAGAGGGTGTGCCTTATACGCGCAAGGGGTGGAGGGTACTCGCGCGGCGACAGAGTGTGTCTGACAAGCGGGTACACTCGCGCGGAGTGTGTCCGACAAGCGGGTGCACTCACGCGGCTGCGGGGTGTGTTCGACATTCGGAACTTGCTCGCACTCGCGCGGTGGAGGTTGTACTTTATTTGAGACATAAAAGAGATGAAGGAAAAAGTTGTACCTTGTTTGAAGCTTGCTTGCATCCCATAATAGGAGAAAGACAGTTCATTACGCGCTGGTTGAACGAGGCATATCTTTTGTGGCATGCGCAGGTGATTGATGCGCATGTTGTTGATGCCGGAGATGGTAGGTGGTTGTGCACGACGTAGTTGATGCTGGAGATGACAGGTGATTTGTTGCGCGCGACATGATTGATGTTGTAGATGACAGTTGGTTTGATGCGCGCGACGTGGTTGATGCGGGAGATGACAGACTGATTGATGCGCGCGACGTGGTTAATGCCGGAGATGGCTGGTGGTTGCGCGCGACATGGTTGATGCCGGGTGTTTGAAGCGTAAGTGATACGAACAGGGCGCACCATGGGTGCCGGTGACACAGAGACGTGCGGCCGAACTCTGTTAACGTGCTGGTTGTTGACGAACATGGCCGATTGCGCGGGGACGGAAACATTGTTGTGCCACCTTTTTGTGAACGAGAGCTTGAAAAAGGTCCATGTCTCCCTTATAATAACGACAAAACATGTATATAAAGTTGAGGACAGTTGGTGCACTGTGTTGCCTTCCAATGTCAGGAAATGTTAGTACCATAAAGGAAAGACATGCAATTAGGGGTTGTACCATGTGGAGCATGTATTGTATATTTGCTTTGCAAATTACACTTTTTTTAAAAAGCTGCCACACTTTTACAGGCTGCCATATTCCCCTTTTGTTTTGTTTTTTTTTTGTTTTTTTTTAAATAATAAACGAACTTAATGCTTTGAATATGTTATGATATGTATATCATTTTCCCCCCACTTTTGTTCAACAAAAACAGGTTTGAGAATAATGCAGTTGTTTTATTAGATCAGGTAATTGAAAAAAGCAAAGAGGTGGAAAATAGTTTCCGGTTTTTGATTTTCATGCCGAAAAAAAAGGGTGTAACTGAAAGAGAACCCATAGTTTCAGTTTTTTCCAGGATATTTTGTGTATGGATTTTAAGAAAAACACACAGATCTAGAATGTTTGCTAGAGAAAAGCAAGAGAAAAATAACACAGATCTTCAGATCTGAGGATAGAAAGAGATGTGATCAACAAATGTATAGCATATACTCGGTGGGCGCCAATGAAGAAACACGTGAGGGTGAAGAATCACACCTTGTTCTTCCTCTTGAACCTAGATCTGCAATGGAGAAGACAAGAAAGTGGAGATGTAGAGATGACCGGTAGGGGAAAGAATCCCCTATTTCCAGCAACCAAAGTGTGTGGCTCCATCTCTTCTACCCTAATAATGAGGTGAACACCTCTTTATATAGGGGATATGGGCCTCCCCTAACCTCAATGGGCCAGACCCAGTTAGGGGTTATCTCTACAAGCCCCAGCCCAAAGTAGTGTAAACTACATCGCGTTGGGCCTCGCGGTTGGATTAGTAAGCAACAATAATAATAAATAATTAATATAAAAGCAACAAGTAACGGGAAGTCCGACCGCTCGGGTCGGGTCTAATACCGTACCCCATCACATGTATATAATATGTACAATAATTAATAAAAGAGTTGGAGAAAACGATCGATCACAAGAATATAGTAGGATAACTTAGAAGTGATTGGCAAATGCCAAATGAAATGAAATAGTAAATATATTAATTGGTGGTTCTTAATCATGCATACAACAATAACCACAACCACAAGAAAATTCTTGGCCTCAAAATGGTGATTAGATTAAAGAAGTTTGATATTGACAACGATAAACCATAAAGAAAAACTTACTTTTCTTTACTTTTACTAAATGGATTATAATGATACTATATATACATCTATAATAAAATTGACTAACGTGTTTTTAACTATTAGTTATGATTAAAACTAATTTAGTAGTTATACCTATCACATTTAAACATCTATTTCTATTATATATAATAAACAAGAAGATTTGGGCTGATGTGGCATTAGATTAGAGCCTCTAGGATTGGGTTTTGGCGGGAAAATGGATGGATCTTGAAAAAGCTCGCGGATTCTTTTTTTCATGGATCCGACTTACGGATTACCCGTATGTTTGACCCGGTTATATAAATTTCCTAATAAGCCTCATGTTTTCCTTCACAAACCCTAATCTCTGTCGCCGCTGATCAAGAAAATCCACCATCTCTTACGATTTCATTAACATCTGGTAAGTCAATGTATCCATTCTTATTTTGCTATGATTTCTTCTGTCTTTCATGGATGATTTCATTCGATTTCATCCATTTCTTCTATCTTTCATCGATTATTTCGTTCATCGATGATTTTCTCTGAGCTTGATCCTATTTAGATCATCTTCAAGTACATGCCTGACGAGGCTCGATTTTTGAAGGCATACGATTAGCTGCGGCGGCTAGGGTTCCTTCTCTCTCGATCTTCAGTGCGATTCGATAGAGGAAGATAGTGATGGTGGTGGTGGCCTGTAGAGGAACCATGACAGCGAGATGGGTTGATTTAGGGTTTTGTCCAACAGTGGTCGTGCACGGCAAGGACTACAGGGTGGCTGCTAGGGTTTCAAGCTCTTTAGGTTTTGTTTTGTAAAATATGTTTTAATTATGTATAGAGTTTTACTGAAGTATGTATCAATTCAATTATTGCAACCTCTTATTTACCGATCCTTCTCTTTTTTTTATCTCTTGCGTTCTAAGTGTAGGTAATTGGCATCAACTCTACAACCTTGGCTGGCTATATAGCATCATTGCAAAAGCTTCAATCAAAGAAACCATCGACGCCTGGCGAGCTGGATAGAGGGACTGGCAGTGAAAAAATGGTATTAATTTGTTTTTTTCAAAATATATATCCATAGAAACAATTTATTGTTCTTGAATGAAATTGTCATGGTGGATCAACAAATATCTTTACTAACTTCTTTCAGTGCAGATTCCATAAAACTTGCAACAATGAGTATCTAAAATCTGGAAGAGCTGTTGGTGCATATAGCCACAGTCAGGTAATTAACTCCGTTGTAGCTCTGCAATTTGAACAAGTAGACACACATGCTTATCAGTTGAAACATGCCAGAAAAAGCCATGGCTATTTAAGTAAGTCACGGACACGTTATGGTTTGGTTTTGGCATCAGGTTATTAAAGGATTGCGCGACACCATTGATGCTGGTATTGAAGCTCGGGATGGTTTTCCTGCTGATCCAAATGATATCTTCTTGACAGAAGGTGCAAGTCCAGGGGTAAAATATTACTGTTTGATCTAGAAAGTCATTTGAAACTGCCCGGGCATGTAAAAGTGACCATCTTTAGTATATTCCCTTTCCAGGTTCATATGATGATGCAATTATTAATAAGATCAGAGAATGCTGGTCAATGATACACATTTGACGAGGTAAGACCTTCACTTAGTTTCTTTTTTTTTGGTAGTTACATTTTGCTGGTGTTCTTACTGTGATATGATGCAGATAAAGGTTTTGTTTCTGATACTAATGGATCTTTGACAAGTTGACTTTGCTTAAATTGATATGACAGAGGACTAAAACAATGCCGCCTTGAGGATATTGATAAGAAAAAAGGTAGGGCTCTATTCATTTCTCTCACGGGTCAAGGAAAAGAGGGCAGACACTTGACATAATAAAGTTGACTTTTGTATAAAATCCTATGAGTTTTTGGGAAACATTTGTGTTAAAGTTGACTGTTGATGCTAGAAACCGACCCGTTGTAGTTATGTTTCTTCCTCGATCTCATTTGGTTCTCTAATCATTTGCGTTCGAAAGTGAAATATGTTGAAGGCGAACGCCTTTTATTTTGAAAAAACATGGACATTTTGTTTTCTGGAGAAAACATTGCAGGGTGGTAACTGGGATTACTTGGTATGTGTTTTAGTAGCTCTTTGTAACAACTTTTTATAATCTTTACATAACTAACAAAATGTTTGGTATTCACAGTTAACAAATAAGCAGGAGGACAGGGATCAAGTTGTAATTCTTTTCCAGGATATGCATGAAGTTGTGACCAGAGACATAATGGAAGAACCAAAGTAAAACCTTTCCTGTATCTGCTTCTATAGTTGTATTTTACTTTCTGTAATTCTTACATTTTATTTTTTCTCTCCGTGTATAGTATGGATGGGCAAGGATACGAGGTGGATGAACAATACCAGTTGTTTCAACCTGCAGGAGCAATCCTGTTCCCGACTCCAGAATCAGAAGCTTGGAAGGAAAAAGTAACTTTTCCAAAACATTACACACATGTTGAGGTCTTAGTATATTCTTCTCACACGGTGTTCTTTTGTAGATCAATAGGTTATACTTACTGCTTACAGTTAAGGAATCTGCTATGGACGTGCCTTCAAACTTGGAAGCGAGAAGACGAATATCCTTCTTCTCCAATTCATTGTTTATGGATATGCCCTCAGCCCCTAAAGTTCGCAATATGCTTTCCTTCTCGTAAGTTTGAAGGCTTTATGCAGCGTATCCTCTAGACCATTCTGCACGAGTATAACATGAACAATGTCTTTTTTCATGTTTCTAAATCTGTGTATTTATATGGTTTTATGGCAGTGTGCTCACCCCTTACTACAATGAGGAGGTTCTCTTTTCGTTGCATGATTTGGAAGTCCAAAACGAGGATGGAGTATCAATCCTCTTCTATTTGCAAAAGATTTTCCCAGGTTTGTCGTATTCTGTCAGGTGCTTACATGGCACCGTTGTGTGTGTGTGTGTATATATATATATGCAGTTATATAATTGACCGGTGATGATCTATATAGATGAGTGGAACAACTTTATTGAGAGAGTGGGTTGTCACAATGAAGATGACTTAAAAGGAAACGATGAGTTAGAAGATCAACTACGTCTTTGGGCTTCATATAGAGGACAACCTTGACCAAAACCGGTACATGTTGACCTTTAGTTTACTCGCCTTCGACATTCTACCAATTTAGTTAAACTGATTCCATTTAATTTATGGCAGTTAGGGGGATGATGTATTATTGCAAAGCTTTGGAGCTTCAGGCTTTCCTTGATATGGCTAAAGATGATGGTACATAGCCGTTTTGTGGTTATAAATGAAGTTTGACATTGACAGAATTGTTAATTCTGTTATGGATTTTGACCAGATTTGATGGAAGGGTATAAGGCGATCGAATTAAATGAGGATCAGATGAAGGGAGAATGGTCATTGTGGGCTCAGTGTCAAGCAGTGGCTGATATGAAGTTTACATACGTGGTCTCATGCCAACAGTATGGAATACAAAAGAGATCTGGTGATGCTCGTGCACAAAATGTTCTTAGACTAATGACAGAGTACCCGTCTCTACGTGTTGCTTACATGAGGAACCTAACAAAGATGCAACCAAAAGAGTACCCGTCCTCTGAAGGGAAAGCATAAGAAACACTGCATTCACCTGTAAGTGGGTTGCATAATGTGTCCATTAATGCATTGTGCAGGCTTTCAGCAGCTCTGAAGATTCTGCAGTATGCTTCAACTTCGGCTATATCTCCTGGAAGCGGGCCCACCCAAGGTAACTGTGTCAAATTGTGGGATTGGTATGTCTAGAAAATTACAAACAAACAAATTAGGTTCTGCAACACTAGCAGAATGCAAGAGATAGAAATGGCAAAATCTTGAGTTCCAACAAAGAATTCACATGTTTCAAGTTTCTTCAGTTCCAACAAAGAATTCTCATGTTAATATGGTGGATTCTCTGATTAGCGATAAAAGGAGTCTTTATTTGGAGCGCTTCCAATGGGATACATGTCACCATATAATGGTTATGGGTATCAGGTTTGTTTTATCATAGTCACTGAACTACTTTTATTATGTGGTCTTTTTTAGTCGCTATTTTCATTTGGAATTGAAGTTACTATATGAATAAGAGTTGATTTTGTAAGTAGGCTACTGGAACTTATGGGCTCATGCAATATTGCCTTCCCCCGGTGCAGAATCAGCCCGCTTTTACCAACGTGAGCCCAACTCAAGCAAGTGCATTACGAGCAGGCTCTCCAAGAAACTATGCGGTTCCACCAGCCGGTTATATGGGCTCTGCTTATCCAACCGTTCCCAGGCTTCAATATCCTCTGGCATTTTCTGGCGGAATCAGGCCTTTCAGTGGCCCGTCTAGCCCAGTACCACCAGAAGCTGCAAATAACCATGCCGCCACTTCTTCAACTATCAGTGGAAGTACCCCAGATCATGTTGAAGGTTGTTAAAAATCTTTTTTTGTGGATCACTTCTTTATTTTCTTTTGAGCTCATGTTACATATTTTACTTTTGATTTTGGTTATAACGTATCTGAACTATAGTTATAGCTAGAATGAATGAGTTGTGTTTTATTTAGGATTTGATTAGAGTGAGATTGTACGTAAGTCGACTAATTTGAAAAAAAATAAATATTTAGGCTTCTATTTGGGCTTATTGCAGACATGATGAACATGACGTGATGTGTTTGATTTGTACAGGTGGAGGTACATGCAAGAGAAGGGAGGGGTGTGAACATCAACATGTTGTGTGGGCGCAGACCGGGTCTGTTGCTGTCAACATTGAGGTCCCTGGAGAATTTTGGGCTGGATATTCGACAAGCTGTCATAAGCTGTTTCAATGGGTTTGCTTTGGATGTATTTCGAGCTCAGGTATTGTTACTAAGACTGCCAAAACGGGTAGGTCGGGTCAGGAAAAGAAAGTGTTAACGGAAGGTAGACGAGCGATTTTTCAGTTAAACTGCGAGGGTGTTGTTCCGGAACTAATGGCGTATGAGTGTTATTTTTGTGCTTTGTGTAATGCGATGAAACTTGATGATGCGGAAGTTTTGTTGAAGAAGATGATGAGTGGTAAAGGAAACAATAACCAAAACCGTAAAATATTGTTACTTATTCAGGTAAAGGAAACAGTGATAAAGCTTTGGATAAACTTTTTCATCTTAGATGAGCAGCCAGCATGAATTTTAAAGTAAATATATCCTCATGTTCATCTAAATATGTAATTGTAGTTCACATCTTGATTATAGTTTGCTGTTTTTGATTTGTTCTAGCGCGTTGCATATGGTATACAAAGTGTTGTTGAAGGTGGTCTAGATGTATTCGTAGTAAGTTTTTTAACGCAATACTTTATTTCAGTCTACGTAAATTGTTTTTAATATTAATGTCTTCGTTGAGTATTTTGGGACTTCAGGTGGTCGTAGAGACCGAGAGACGAAGACTTGATCTACCCAAGCTGTGGAAATGTAAATTTATTTGTTTTGAACAACTTGCAATATGCGCCACTGCACGCAACCTAGATCATAGTTCTGTAAGTTACTAAGTCCTACAATTTGTTTACTGTTTATACCATATACTAAAAAGATTATAGCAAGCTTTAAATAGGAACCAGGTAGAAAACACACTTATGTTAAATAATAAATCAAACAAACCGATAATAAAACAAGCAAAGAAATATCATAACGTGTATGCGTGAGAGATATACTAACTCCTGTTTGGCAGTTTTTGAATACTTATTGAGGGTACAATTTGTTGTACCTTTTTATTATTTGCTAATTTGTTTTTAAAGAAAAATATGGGTGTACGATGTAGCAGTTTAAAGAACTCTTTGTGGGTTTTTCTTCATTTAGATTTAACATTTTTTTACTTAAAAACAAGATCCTGATTTTGGCGTATGTTTCAATTCTGCAATATCGTATGCATTAGCTATGCAGTTAATATCGGTGATATATCAATTTTCAAGCCCGTGTATTATTACTAAGCTAGCAAGCATGGCAAAAGGTACGGGTCGGGTTGGTTTTCACATGTTTTAACCATTAGCGATAATATATGTAAATTTGAAGTGACCAATTCAAGAAACGGGTAATGGATTGTTTCTTGATTTAGATCTACAAGGAAATGGCAACTAAAGGCAAGGAGATATACTAGAGCGAAATGACGCATTACAAAGTGGAGGCGAGTTTAATATGTTATTCTTTTTGTATGATTTTAATTAAGTATTAATCAATCACAAATAGTTTAATATGTCATTCTTTTTGTATGATTTTAATATATCATTTTTTTTGTATGATTTGAGTTTGGTTTTATTTCCTTGAAAATTTTTTGTTATCTATTTCTCTAGGTATATATTACATAGAGTATGAGTGTGAAGAGTGATTGAAGAAGTCAAAGCCGTCGCAATCCTTTGGGTAAAAAAAAATAGATCGAAATAAGTTGTAATAGTTTTTTGGCCGTGTCTTGGCGCTTTATTTTGGGTTTGTATTGTAGTATGGCTAATGGATTGCCTCCACGTACTGTAATATGTTTCTTTTTTGAGGATTCTGTACAACTGGTGTTTGCTATTCGCAAGATTTCTAATGATATTATGTTGGCCTTTAAAAAAACCTAGCTCAAGTTGAAAAAATACTACATTTGGTAAACGAAGTTTGAACGAGAGAGAGTACATTCTTTTGGATAGATAATTGTTTAGATGGCAGATCAACTTTATAACTCTAATTATGGCCAACACATTAATATGTCATAAAGAAGTCTTTGGTAGCTTATAATGTAAACTGTTGCTTTTTGATTTCATATAACATGTCACTTATTTTTTTATCATTTTATTTAAGTATGTATAACTTTCTCCAGCCCGGGAAGCATTTCCCGGGTGATAACCTAGTTATAAATAAACAACAAGTTTTAACTTAGTTGGTTGTACTATTAAATTTGGGTGATTTTCAAAAAAAAAAAAAAATGAATTATGTGGTTTTAAATGTTTATAAATTAGAAAATGAAGTGCATTATTAATTAATAAACTAAAATATATATAATCTATGGGGAAGGTTCTATGCAGAACACAAAATATTGCGAGAACACGCAGAACACAATGAATCACCTATTTTTTCAATCCAAAAAACCTAAAAAGTAAATGAAAATGTTGCAAATGTAAGATTTATTGTTTCTTACAATAGAATTCAAAACAAAATATGGAAAATTTTCACTTTTTTATAACCTACACATATGTAGGTTATGTGTAGGTTAAATTACCAACATGTATGTAAGCTACATGTAGGTAAAAAATATGGTTTTTTATGTGTATATAATACACATATAAATGTAAGAAACATAAAATTTAAAAAAACATGAAACTTAAATCCCAAAATTTAATGTTTAGAGTTGTTCTTTTTATTCTCGCAATAGTTAGTGTTCTGTCATGATCCTCATCCTATAATCTATTATTTCTCTAATATTTTTTAGATCCAAATATGTAATTAATAATAAATAAAATGTAAAACAAAGAATTATAAAATTCAACATATAAATTTATGTTTTAGAAAATATTTATGTAATTATAATTAAAAAAATATGTCTACTTAATTGTAATTACCCAATAAATATTGCCAATGAGTGGAGTAGTTGAGAAAGAATTGGTGTTTGACGAGGTATGACCCGAATCGGACAATCCGACCCGGTCATTACCTATGATTTTATTATAAATAAATAATTATAAAGATTTGTTCTAGAACATTCCATCCTGCATGGATAGGTCAAGCAACCAAATCTCCAACTTTTCGGGAAGATCATGCAAATCCCTAACTTATCGGAGCCCATCCAAAGTTAGGAAAAACCCTAATGATAAGCTATAAATAGAGGTAAACGTACAAGGTATAGATCATCTTATTCTCATACAACTTTCTCCTCACTTCTTTACTTTTACTCCCAAAACCGAGACTTATTCTCACGCCGGAGGGTGGTTACAGGAATAACCCCATTCCTGTAACGAGTCCTAACGGTGTTTCTGTTTTGCAGTTAGTCGTTCGGGTCACTGATAGTTGAAGTCCTAGTTGGATACTGCCGTCAAGGTCAGTGTTTCTTCATTGGCACCATCCGTGGGACCTTTTCGGTAACAACTAGTTTGAACCCCATGGCAAGTGATCAGAACGCAACAGTTACCCCAAGCCAAGCAGTAACAAACAATAATCTGGTGACAGGAACAGGCCCTATTACCACCATGCCGGTTTCGCCGGCTGTCACCCGGTCGCTTGATCTGGAATTCGAGGCGGAAGGGCCACCACCAGGTTTTGCGGGCAATATAGCCACCTCTTCTGGAGCAGATTTATTCCCTTACACTTCCTTGCGGTTGCAGTCAGCAGAACTAAGTGTAACTGGCGTCAGCATGTTCACCCCAGCGGCAACCACTGGTGCACAGACGTCACGTTTTGACTCTATGCCAATCATTACGTCGGCAAGCCCGAGCACTATTATGCCACAGGCAAACATGCCCCAGTATTATCAACCGTCAGTTACTTACGCCATGCTACCCTTGTATTCAGCAGCGCTCACAGCTGCACTATCTACGCCACCTCACCAACCAGTGATCATGCCAGCAGGAATTATGAACGCCCCGGTCACGCCGGGAAATCAACATTATTTCCCTGGGTACTATTACGCACCCCCATATGGGTATCTACGTCCATACGGTAACTCAGCGTACACACCTCAAGGAACCACACAGGGTCATGTTCAACAATCGCCATACGCGGCTTACATGCCGCCATGGTGGACTTTTCCAACCTCGCAACCGGTTTACACTCAAACCCCGCCGACAGCGGAACCCGTCTATGACAGAGGGAATACATCCAGACCTAGATTTTCCCCGGGCAGAGGCCCCAGCTCCATGTTAAACATTACTTCGGCGCTACCCACTTATACTCAGGGTATAAACCAGAGCGGTGTCATTCCTCCAGTACAACCTGTCAATGTAGAAGAAGATGAACTCACTAGGCCTTATAAGCCAGTGGATGCAACCTTCAAATCCAAGTTCACCAGAAGAATAGCGGAAGCTCCTATCAAAGAGAAACCCAAGATGCCTCAAACCGTAGGCAAATATGATGGTCTAGGGGATCCCGATGACCATCTTAACCTATTCAAAAGCACAGGGGAGGTAGCTTGCTGGCCTATGCCCCTATGGTGCAAAATGTTTGTGCAGACGCTGATGGGCGCAACTAGGGTCTGGTGGGATAGTCTACCCACGGGGGAGATTGACAGTTTTGAAGACCTAGAATCTAAATTTATCCTTCAGTTCAGCCAGCAGCGCAGGCATACCAAGGATAGAAACGAACTCCTCCACATCCGCCGGCGAGACAATGAAACGGTGGAAAATTTTATTGTTAGATTTAACAAGGAAAGCCTAGCAATTCCGGGCGTGACAAACGATCTAGCATGTGGAGCTTTCTTACAAGGAGTAAACGATGACGAGTTGCTAAGAACCCTCCACGGAAGAGATGGCGTGCCACCCACCAATGATGAAATACTGCGGATAGCAAAAATTTATGTCATACAAGAAAAGGCAGTGGCCGCCAGTCACGCGGCCAATAGGAAAAAAGAGGCTCTCAAAAACCAAGAAGATAGAGAACAGCGGAGTTCCAAAGGTAGGGGTAGAGGAGACCGTTACCAGAGGAACGACAAGACGGACTCGCGGTATGACCGACCAAGAAACACCTATTCAAGGAACGAGTCCTCGAAACCTCGATCCGACTACCCCAACCTAAGCAAGACACCAGCGGAGATCCTAGCCTCGGAAAATCTCAAGTTTAATCCTCCAAAGCCGCTGAAAGATAACCCTAATAAAGACACAAGTAAATATTGTGAATACCACAAAGGGAGCGGCCATGACACAAATGACTGTTTTCAGCTGAAAAAGCAGATCGAATATTTTGTGAAAGCGGGTAAGTTGGCACACTTAGTAAGGGATATCAAGCAAGGTCCACCCGTCGTCAAGGAAGAAAACGATAAAGCGGCGGGTAAAAGACCGCGAGAATTGAATATGGTACACGCGGACAAGGGAAAAGGGGCAAAATGGAGTTTCTCCACGCTCGAACCTTGGATGTTAGCAACAATGACCATCGAACCTCGCGTGGAAGATTTGCACCTCACTACAGACGCCCTAATCATATCCACTGCAGTAGGAGATTACCGCATGAGGCAAATCCTGGTTGACACCGGGAGTTCAGAAGATATTATTTATGAACACTGTTTCAACATAATGCAACCGGAAGACAAAAGGCTGCTGGAGTCAGTACACGCCCCCATCAAAGGTTTCACAGGGGAAAAAGTTGACCCTATTGGTCAAATTACCTTCCCAATCACATTCGGACAAGAGCCCCGGGAAAGAACCATACTCCTGACATTTCTTGTGGTACGCGCTGAATCATACCACAATGTGATCATCGGAAGGTTCACTCTGGGTAAATTAGACGCCACAGTCTCCACGGCGTGAGGTTTCATGAAGTTCCCTCCTCCGCGGGGCATTGCAACAGTATATCGTGACAAGCTAGGGGAGGTATTAAACACCAAAAAATGTCGCCAAGGCCCCACCGGAGCCATTGGTCCAGAAAGATGGGTATTGAGTACACGCCATCCAGATCAGACGGTTACCATCGGAGACAGCCTTTCTCCAGAGGTTAAAAATGACTTGAAAGCACTGCTGAAAAGGAATGTCGATATTTTTGCCTTCGAACATTCTGACATGACAGGAATTCCCCGCGATAAGGCGGAACACAAGCTAGCAACACTCCCAGGCATCAAGCCGGTCGCACAAGGTAAACGCAGTATGGCCCCGGATCGAAAAGCAGCGGTCGTCAAAGAGGTACGAAAGTTGGTGGAAGCTGGAATCCTCAGAGAAACACAGTACCACACATGGGTATCAAACCCGGTGATGGTAAAAAAGCCGGACGGCACATGGTGAATGTGCATTGATTTCAAAGACCTGAATAAAGCATGCCCCAAGGACGCGTACCCGTTACCCGAGATGGACTTCAAGGTCGATTCTCTGGTCCCCTACAGGTACAAGTGCTTTCTGGACGCCTATAAATTGTACCACCAGATCAATATGTCCAAAGAAGACGAAGAAAAGACAGCGTTTCACACCGACGTAGGCATTTTTTGTTACACAAAGATGCCTTTCGGTCTACGAAACGCCGGGGCCACTTATCAGCAACTCATGGACAAAGCTTTCGCGACACAAATCGGCAGAAATTTGGAAGTATACGTCGACGATCTTGTGATCAAAAGCAGGGAAGAGAAACAAATGCTAGAAGACATCGAAGAAACCTTCCAAAAACTTAGAGAATACAACATCAAACTCAACCCCAAGAAATGTTCTTTTGGGGTAGAAGAAGGAAAGTTCTTAGGCGTGGTAGTCACCCGGGACGGTTTTAAAGCTAACCCGGAAAAGGTAGCCGCTATAACGCGAATGCCATCTCCAAGAACTTTGAAAGAAGCGCAAGCGTTAAATGGGCGCTTAGTGGCGATCAACCGGTTCTTAGCAAGGCACGCTGAGAGATCTTTACCATTCATTAAGACGTTAAAAGACTGCCTCAACAAAAAGAATTTCAAATGGACTGGCGAAGCTGAAGAAGCCCTGCAAGACATGAAACGTTTTATCAAAAAATTACCCATGCTTACAGCTCCATCCCCTAATGAAGTACTCAAAATGTACTTGGCAGCAGCCCATAACACAGTAAGTGCGGTTCTCATGGTGGAAAGAGATGGGAAGCAAACACCCATATATTACATCAGCCGAGTACTGGCGGGACCAGAAATACGGTACCCAACCCTTGAAAAATTGGTCCTGGCACTCGTACACGCCACCAGGCGATTGAGAAGGTATTTTCAAGCACACCGCGTACAGGTCCTGACAAACTACCCGCTACAGCAAATTTTGCACAAGCCGGAAATCTCGGGAAGATTGGCCAAATGGGCGATTGAGATAGGCGCTTTAGATATTGAATACCGAAAACGAACAGCAGTCAAAGGGCAGGTCATCGCCGATTTCTTAGCAGAAATCCCTGAAGGAGAAACCATACTGGACCCCAACATCCGGGATACCCCGGAATCTAGCACTGCCCGACAGACATGGAAACTTTACACTGATGGGTCATCAAGTGGGAAAGGATCTGGGGCAGGCTTAATGTTGATAACCCCCGACGAGTTTAGACTAATGTACGCCGTACGCTTTGATTTCGAATGCTCCAACAACGAGGCAGAATATAAAGCGCTACTTGCTGGTTTAAGAATGGCCCAGTCTATGGGAGCTACACGGGTCGAGGCGTATGTCGACTCTTTGTTGGTCAATAACCAGGTTAATGAGACGTATGAAGCTAAGGATGAATCGATGGCAAGATACCTAGCAAAAACAAAGGAGCTCTGGCTTCTTTCGAGAATGTCACGCTCAACCACGTTCATAGGGGAAAAAACCAGATAGCGGATGCTTTAAGCAAGCTCGCCACTTCGGGCATGGAAAAAGAAGTAAAAGTGGAGACATTACAAACACCTTCAATTGAGCCCCGGAGCGTCTCCGCAGTAACAGCGGAAGAACCCTGCTGGTATACCCCGATATTAAAATTCCTTACTACGGGGGAGTTGCCCCCCGATAGAGGCGATGCTCAGAAAATACAAACAAAGGCGCTGCAATATGAAGTAAATGGTGGCGTTTTACACCGAAAGTCATACTTGGGTCCACTTCTGCGGTGTGTCTCCCCGGCGGAAGCTAAGTACTTGATTCAAGAAATTCAAGCAGGCATATGCGGCATCCACGCCGGACCCCGGGCAGTTGTAGCTAAAATCCACAACGCCGGGTACTATTGGCCCGGGATGGACGAAGACGCGGTACAGGAGCTCAGAAAATGTCGTAGCTGTCAGAAATTCGCCCCTCAAACACTCAGGCCCAAAAACAACCTAATCCCTGTCACCGCGGCCTGGCCTTTTCAAAAATGGGTTGTGGACATCGTTGGACCATTCCCGCTGGCACCTGGAAAGTTAAAATACTTAATTGTGGCAATCGACTACTTTACCAAGTGGGTGGAGGCCAAACCTTTGGCTAAAATCACGGCGGAAAATGCAAAAAAGTTCCTTTGGGAGCACATAGTATGCCGGTTCGGATTACCACTATACTTAGTGAGCGACAACGGAACACAGTTCACTGACAAAGTCCTGCAAGAGTGGTGCGCAGAATTCCAGATACAACAAATTTTCACATCTGTAGCGCATCCCCAGGGGAACGGCCAGGTAGAGCGGGCGAATAGGAGTCTGCTAGATGGCATAAAGAAAATATTAGATTCTGAGGGGAGCTCCTGGGTTGAAGAACTGTCAAATGTCCTATGGGCGCACCGAACAATGCCCAAGACAAGTAACAATGAAACCCCTTTCAGCCTAACCTACGGTATGGAAGCGATGATACCCGCTGAGGCGGGATTGCCATCACTACGTCGCCTTACTACAGGTGATAATAATGATAGGTTGCTAAGGGAGGGACTAGACGTACTCGAGCAAAGGCGTGAAGCCGCTGCCATTAATGAAGCAAAGTACAAAAAGACATTGGAAAAGTATTATAACAAACGCGTGGCACAGCATACTTTCAAAGAAGGCGATTACGTCATGCGAGACAATGAAGCCAGTAGGGCAGAGCCCACGGGAAAACTTGGACCCAACTGGGAGGGCCCTTATGTCATTCAAGAAGATCTAGGCAAAGGGGCCTATCGTTTGTCCAGGCTAGATGGAACCGCCATACCGCGTAGCTGGAACATAGCTCAATTAAAAAAAATGTTACTTGTAATTCCTTGCTCCTAACAGCAAGATTAAACTTTCCTTTTTCCTGATGAACAAGTGTAATCCATCCACAGCAATGTCGCTTCTTTTCATTTAAGTTTTGAGTTTAATAAAAGTTGTTTCCTTTTGTTTTTTCTCATTACGTAAAAATACAATAAATTTACCATCGCAAACAAATTGCATAAAATGGTAAACAACAAAAACACCCTTAAACACGAAATATTTTCACATATATGTCATAGGGTCAAAATATACAGCGCTAATAGCGGGTATCTTGGTAATAGATACGTTAACCGCTACCAAAAGATAGGTATTTCGGTAACAAATACATAAAAACTATCTTACATAAACCAAGTACTTGTCCCCGTTGCTAAAAACCAACACGTGGGAGCGAAAAAAGAACATGTTCTAACACCTACTTGTGGGAGCAGGTCGCCATCACCTCTGCAGGGGTATGCAGCACCTCACCACAACCCAGCACACGAGGATCAATGGCCAAGTCATCGGTCGATCCTCCAACCACCGGTAGAGTTATTATTCCCGGATCGTTAACGGAAGCTTTTACAGCACAACCACCACGACGACGCTCATACACTACATGGCAACGTTGAATATGATCAGCCGGAATGAGTTGCATCAGATTATCGACTGATAGGGATGCCACATTAGTGTCAACTGGCAAAGGATCCTCGTAAACAACACTCTGGCATGCACGGTTCGCCCGGGTTGGAACAACATTAGGTGCTCTTCTTCTCCGAATCATTGATTTCGTCACTGGAGTTTGTAATTGAACTAGACCATCGGCGGCATCCAAACGGCGGAAAATATCAGATAGTCTCTGTTTATAACTTCTCCGACTCATATTTTCAAGTTACCAAATTTGGATAAAAGAAATACAATTTATAGAGGGGCAAACAGTTTTGACAGGGATGACGATAGCAACATTAATGGTAAATAATCATTACAGGTCAAATCGCCACATTTCAGAATAATGGCGGCGGCATACATCATGACATCAACATTAAATGTCTGACAAACCAAATGGATATTTTCGCAAAAACCAAGGTTAAACAGTGTCATTACAAACGACATAAGAAAGTAAGAATACACAAACAAAACAAACTACTCATTCCTCTGCGGACTCTTCCGCGGGGTCCAGTATTGAACGCAAAGACTCAATGCCCTCTTCATTCACCTTGTCCGTTAACTCGGCATACCCAGGCAATGGCTCGTTGTATGCTGCCTCCAATGCATCAACCATTTCACCCTCAAATTTGCCCCTGGTCACATGAAAATCAGAAGGAATCTTTTCCGATTGTTTACAGTCGAAGTATCCTTGGTAAACGCCATTATGGTGACCGGATTGGTAGGCAGCAGCGGAAAGTCGGTCTATCAGAGAGGTAAAGGGCGCTGATTGGCGAAGGTATTCAAACGCCCCTACTAGCCCGTTGGTTATCAACCAATTCCTGTCGCCCCGCATAGTGGCCAGTTGATTAGTTAGGCTCTCCACATCAACATTTGCTTGCTCCAGGGCACTCTCCACCTCCTTTAGGCGTATAGCGAAAGATTGGGTAAGTGTATTCCGTTCAAGAAGAAGGGAATCACAACGCTGTTGGAGTTCCCGAAGTTGCCCTTCCCGCTCCTCCAACTCCGCCTGTTTCGCCCGAGCCTTGGCATTCGAAGCTTCTACCTCAACGGTCAACGCTTGATAGCATTCATGAACCTGCGACACAAAATCAGTGTCAATTCGGAATTTTTCCACAAGGGCAGTCATTTCGGATCTCACCTTCTGAGCCTCACTAACAGCTTTACGCTCTAGCTCCTCCTGCATGCTTTTAGCATGGGCGATAACCCGGTCCTTTTCCGCTATGTCTCGAGCCCACATAAGCCGCTCTTCGAAAAGGTGGGCAGTAACCCTCTTCAAATTATCCTCGGCCTTGTTTTTCTCCGATACAAACCGACTCTCCCTCAATCCAGCGGCTTGAAGTTGACTCTCCAGGCGGTATTTCTCATCTGCAAGTTCTTCAATAGCGACCCGTGCCCGGTGGAGCTCATTATTGTCATGCATCCACCGACGCCGGATCTCTGTAAGCCTCCGGGGTTGACTAACAGAATCAACAATAGCAGAATTCATCAAGTTCTCATTATTCAGCCCCTCAACATATGCCACCTCCGCTGGAGGATAAGCCCGCTCGACCCAGTGTTGAACCACTGGGGGAAAGATCAACCTAGAAGACTCTGCAATCTTCCACTAGGGTTGGTAGCGCTTATCCCGATTGTTGGGATCCCAGTTGATGGTAGGCAAGTAAAGATCATCCCCCAAGCGGGCCCCATCGTCAGCAATGCCACTGCTTGACCCACCAGTATCGCCAGCGGCACGGTCCCCAACACTTGTCGCCTCATGAGTAGAGGATGTGGCAGGAATCTCTTTCCCAACAGTGGAAAAAATACTCAAAGGAGAATCAAGCAAAGGGGAAGGTGTGACACTGGAAGTCAGTGGCGTGGAAATGGGACTAGCTGTTACAGTCACAGCAGCGGTGAGTGTGGGTGGCGGCATGGCGCAGCTAACAGTGGTAGACGGACTCACCGATGGTATAGGCTCTGATTGGCTACTAGCAATGGGAAGCACCGCCCCCACAGATGACAAGGGCGTGGATGCCACATGTGAAGTTTGAACCACGCCAGTAGTCCCTGTATTAAAAACACACTTTAGTCACACAAAGCATCTAATTCATAACGAGAATTGAAGATGTAAAATGCATACAAATTGGTATGGCATAGGCGGCTTGCACGGCTTCAAACGCAGTCAGCTTAGGAGCAATAAACGTCTTTCGTTTCTTCGACACATGGGTGGGGCTTGTGATTTCAGTTGTAGTAACAATATCACCTTTGGTAATCGCCGCACCGCCAGCGGACGATGTGGCCGTCCCAGCCGCCATATATTTCCTCCCGGTAATCTTTATCCGGGTTGGTTTTTTCTCTGGATGAACAGTGTCACTACCCCCGCTGAGGCTAATGGGGGCAATGTAGGCAACAGGATCCGCAGGCAGGGCGGGTAGTAAAAACTGATCGAGGTGAATTTTCAACACATCAGCCTCTTGTTCATCAAGCACGCGGTCTGCGGCCCTCAACGCCAGATGCCGCGGAGGATCAACAAAGTCAAACAAGCTCCATTCCCCTGAAAGATGCATATATGTTATTTTCAAAATTGGCAGAATACGAGATTAGCAAAGCATATGAATACCTTCATCATCCCTTCGAAATGAGGGATACTGTTTGATATCACGCCATAGCAGACTCATCCCCGCCATTACCAGGGCTCCTTCGGGAATGACTGCGCACTCAAAAGGGCGACCACACAATCTTGTATATAGGACATTTGAAATATAAGCATCTTCAGAAGGACTGTCGTACTTAACCTTGTCCTTCGACCCCATGTTTCTCCAATGCATCTCGCCGGGAATTACAGAGGCGTCAATGTAGAAAAATTTCTTTTTCCAATCCTTGTCCCTGGAACTGGTAGGAATTTCCCTCAGACAAGAAGCCTCAGTATCTCTTCGATCAAAAGTGAAAAAGGGGGATTTCCACACAAGTACAAAAAAAGCCCTAAATACAATGAGTTCCGGGATGTGCCCTAAAGCCGCACAAGCAAATTCGAACTGACGAAGTTTCACTAGTCCTAGTGGATGCAATTGAGAAATGTGAATACGATAATAATCAAAAACCGGTTTGCAGAACTTGGTAATAGGCAACCGGAAATTGCAGAACTTGAAGAAATCACTAAACAATGTGATTTTTCCCTCCTTCAACGGAAACGCGGTGTCCGTTTTTTATGGTAACACGGGATTCCACTCAGCCCTGATCCCATAATCTTGCACAAGGTTGTTGTAAGACACAACTCCCCATTTGCAAAACAGGGCATCGGAACTAGCTGAAGCAGCGGAAGAAGATTCAACGGTCTTAGAGGCCATTTGTTAGAAAGTGGGGAAGTGAAAGAAGGTATTCTGAGGAAATGGAATTCAAATTTTGCATACAGGGATACTATTTATAAGAAGGTAACTTTTCAAATTCAAACAGATGAAGGGACGGAAATACGCGTCAGAGCAGGGTAAACACAGTTGTCATTCTAATGATGATTTAACTGTCACGTCCTATCCCATCGCCGCCATTTTCTCAAAACACATTATGGCACTTTAGTCTATAAAATTTGCCCTAAATAGGGTATACTGATGTTTTTTCTTTTCTTTAGTCCGATCTCATGAATTTCATTTCATAACTTCGGACTGGGGGGACATGACGAGGTATGACCCGAATCGGACAATCCGACCCGGTCATTACCTATTATTTTATTATAAATAAATAATTATAAAGATTTGTTCTAGAACATTCCATCCTGCATGGATAGGTCAAGCAACCAAATCTCCAACTTTTCGGGAAGATCATGCAAATCCCTAACTTATCGGAGCCCATCCAAAGTTAGGAAAAACCCTAATGATAAGCTATAAATAGAGGTAAACGTACAAGGTATAGATCATCTTATTCTCATACAACTTTCTCCTCACTTCTTTACTTTTACTCCCAAAACCGAGACTTATTCTCACGCCGGAGGGTGGTTACAGGAATAACCCCATTCCTGTAACGAGTCCTAGCGGTGTTTCTGTTTTGCAGTTAGTCGTTCGGGTCACTGATAGTTGAAGTCCTAGTTGGATACTGCCGTCAAGGTCAGTGTTTCTTCAGTGTTCTTTGTGAGTCAGGTTCGATTCCCACTCTCCTCATTATTTTCTGCGGCATCCAAGTGAAGAGCAAATACGGTTCGACCTCAGGGACTATATTGTACAAAAAGTTGTTTTGGATGAAAATGGCAAACATGCCCAAACATCAGGGACAATTTTAGCAATTTACTCTATTAACTTTGAATAGAT
The DNA here is from genome assembly GCA_030545235.1 of Helianthus tuberosus. Classification (NCBI taxonomy): domain Eukaryota; kingdom Viridiplantae; phylum Streptophyta; class Magnoliopsida; order Asterales; family Asteraceae; genus Helianthus; species Helianthus tuberosus. The sequence continues at coordinate 113,130,049 of CM060417.1, read as the reverse complement.
CGTGGACTTACATGTATTTAATTTACGAATTTTTTTTATTAACGACGTAAAATTTTTGTGATTTCCGAATATACAATCACGATATGTATTTTTCTATATTTCGATATATAAATCCGAACCACCATATCTTACCACTGTTACACGCCGCATCTTCGACTAATTAAAGATAAAACTGCAATTTCATAATTTTCAAGTACTGTAACAGTAGGGGTGTTCATGAGCCGATCTGAGCGAGGGTCTGCTCGTGCTCGGATTGAATTACAACCGATCCGATCGGGTCGAATTTGCAAAACCGAGCACAAAAGTAATGCTCGTGCTCGGATTGAATTTGAATCGAGCGGATTGTTTTTGCTCGGTTTCGCTCATTTTTTCTCAGCACCGAAATTAAAACATGTGTAGCAACACAAAAAAAAAATTGAAATCAAGACTATTACAAGGCTGCATTCAACAAAAACAAATCTTAATTTAATTAAAACATGTCCAACACCTTACTAACAAAAGCAATACATAACAAAAATCATGATCCGTATGAGTTGAACTTGAGCAGCAACGAGGTATGTGGCAAGAGGTATGTAGCAGGAGGTTAGATGCTCATTTGAATTTTTAGGAATTAGGGTTAGGTTTTGGTATTGAGTTGGGCTGGTATGTTTCTTGTGCTTTTAATTTTTCTTGGGCTACTTATCTATATAACTAAACACACACACACACACACACACACACACACACACACACATATATATAGGGGACCGCTAAAATGAAAACCACCTCCAGTTGTAAGAACCATGAGAACTACACCGTACGGGGCGAGTTGGACCAAAATTTTTTTTCATAAACGTAGATGCGTGTATTATAAACACATTTGTAAAAAAAATTCAAAAAAAAAATGTCGTGTGTGTAGTTTTGAGCACCACAAGTTTGTGTTTACGGGTACCAAAATTTTAAATAAATTTTACGGTACCCGTAAAAACAAACTTGTGGTGCTCAAAACTACACTCACGAAATTTTTTTTTAATTTTTTTTTTTTACAAATGTGTTTATAATACACGCATCTACGTTTATGAAAAAAAATTTGGTCCAACTCGCCTTGGATCAAAAAGTTCTCATGGTTCTTACAACTGGAGGTGGTTTTCATTTTAGTGGTCCCATATATATATATATATATATATATATAGAGTAGGGATCTTGCGGAAAGTGTGTTTTTCCTAGAAAGTGTAGGAAGCGATCTGGGCTATCATATGAGTGTGTTTAATGGTTGAGATCATTTTTATGGCATTTTTGTAATATACATGTCTTAAAAATAGGCTAATTTAATTGATTGAGGGTAAATGTGTCATTTAAGTTGTTTTAAATAAGGAAATAACTACCAATTATAAAACCACCTTCAAAAATGTCGCAATTTTTTTCTCTCTCTCTAATCCCTCACATTTGAAAACACCAAATCATACAAAAAATAATGATAAATCAGATCTAGATGTGTTCATACTAGTGTGTTTTAGCGATAAAACACAATGTGACGAACTAGTGACTGACTACTAAAACACAACATCAAGAATGCCAAAATCATATTAACCAGTAACTGATAAAACACATTGTGATAAAACAGTAACTGAAACCAGTAACTAATAAAACACATTGTGATGAAACCAGTAACTGATAAAACACAACGACAAAAATCCTCTAATTAATCCAATGATAAACTTTTAAACACAATGGTATTAGTCTGTTTGCTGGTAAAACCCAATGTCAAGAAATCCTCCAGCAAATCAAACAAAAAATCAAGTTAATACTCAATGGTAATAGTCTGTTTGCTAGTAAAACACAATGTCAAGAAATCAAGAAATCCTCCAGCAAAAATCATTGTATGGATTCTATGATTTAAATTAAAACTATTAAAACACAATGGTATTAGTTTGTTTGCTGGTAAAACACAATGTCAAGAAATCCTCCAGCAAATCAAACAAAAAATCAAGTTAATACTCAATGGTAATAGTCTGTTTGCTGGTAAAACACAATGTCAAGAAATCCTCCAGCAAAATCAAACAATAAATCAAGTTTTATACTCAATGGTATTAGTCTGTTTGCTGGTAAAACACAATGTCAAGAAATCCTCCAGCAAATCAAACAAAAAATCAAGTTAATACTCAATAGTAATAGTAATAGTCTGTTTGCTGGTAAAACACAATGTCAATAAATCCTCCAGCAAAATTAAACAATAAATCAAGTTTTATACTCAATGGTATTAGTCTATTTGCTGGTAAAACACAATGTCAAGAAATCCTCCAGCAAATCAAACAAAAAATCAAGTTTAATACTCAATGGTATTAGTCTGTTTGCTGGTAAAACACAATGTCAAGAATTCTTCCATCAAATCAAACAAAAATCAAGTTTAATACTCAATGGTATTAGTTTGTTTGCTGGTAAAACACAATGTCAAGAAATCAAGAAATCCTCCAGCAAAAATCATTGCTGGGAAAGATGTTGTGAAAGACCAGATTTACGAATTCCCTGTGAATATGTTGTATGGATTGTCTGATTTAAATTAAAACTGTCAATTTGAATTAAATGGAATATTTAGTTTCCATAATTATTTGATAAGTTAGTTATCCTAATAATATAATCCATAATTAAAATAATATTCAAATTACACAAATGCCCTTTTTATTAAAAACCCTCCATGCCACACGTCACATTCCTATTGCTTCCTAGACTTTGTAGGAAACTTAGGCTTTCTAGCCAACTCCCACTCCCACTCTCTCTCTCTCTCTCTCTCTCTATATATATATATATATATATATATATATATATATATATAGGGAGCCGCTAAAATGAAAACCAGCTCCAGGTGTAAGAACCACGAGAACCACTCTCCACCAATCAAACTTTGCCACGTATGCACTTTTATATTATATTCTAAAGGGTATTTTGGTCTTTTACTCCTAATGTCTAATCCCCTGCCATATGTCATATATCTCTGCCATTTAAAAGACTTACACATCTCCTCTCTCATCAAAATTCAAACCTCATTCATCATCTCATCCATCTGCAACCCAGCCTCTTTCTCTCTCTTCTTAACCATTTCTTTCTTCCCCAACTTTCTTTCTTTGTTTCTATTTTGCTTCCATGTTTCTATTTCTTTCTTCCCCAACTTTGTTTCAACTTTCATATATCATTTTACTTACTTGCATATTTTGATATTTAAGTATATATTCCTTTGCCGGATCGTTAAGGCTTTAAGAAGATCGGTTTCGTATTTCCAAGTATCATCATAGGCAAGGAGTCTAATTATTTCATTAAGGCTTTAAGAAAAATATGCAGGAGAGAGAGTTGGTGGTGGGGAGGTGTTGGTGGGGAAGACGTTGGTGGTCGGTGGTGGTCGGTGGCGGAAGACGGTTGGTGGGAGGTGGTGGTCGGCCACCCAACAGTCGTGGCGGCGCGTGATGCCGGTGGTTCAGTTCTTCAGTGGTGGTGGAACACGAAGAGAGAGACAAAGTGTCACACCCCGATATTTCCACGTATTACCAGTGGGCCCGGTGGGGAGTATCGTGACGTAATTGATATCATCATAGTCAAACAACACAAATAATAGTGCACAGCGGAAGCAAAAGATAGATAGATTCATTTCAACCAAATATATTGTAATATTAAGTATCGCAAGGTAGTTGAAACGGATCCACAGGCGGGTTAAATAAAAAGGGAAACATAGTTCATCAGACTTAATGCATCCAATCTTGCGAGACTCTTAATGATGCTAAGGAGAGGCCAGCCTATTACGCTTAGTACCTGCACTTAACCTTTTTGGGAAAATACGTCAGTTTACACTGGTAAATACAATTAACTAACTCATTTTAAAAATGTTTTTAGAAATATTGATTTGAGTGCAAACGGCAGAAAACTTTTTATAACTTGGGATAATTATTTGAATATAATACTTGTAAAAGACTTACATGTTTCTTATGCGTTCAGCAGCCCGGATTGATTACCGGGTTAAAGATTAATTGACACACCACATTATTTATTTATGCACTGAAGGGTGTACGCCTACACCCCATGCTTAGGTCGTGGCCATTTCGTAAAATGATGCCAAGGATATCCGGGACATGGTCATTAACCCCCCAAAGGCTTTAAGCAAACAAAACATTTTCAAATAGAACATTTCAATGATTTAACCTTCATACAATTAAAGATGCAATGTCCGACCAAGCGGTATTTGTATATACCGTACCCTAAGCCCATATAGGGAAAATAAGTTAAAAGTATTTACCTGAGCAAATTTATACAATTTATCCCAGCCGTATACCACCAAGCAAGTACAGATAGCTTTTACTGGGCTCCTAAATCTGGAACGAAGGTTTTTAATAACCTATTAGATTCCTAACGGGTCTTAATTAAGCTTATGCTTAGACCGGTCAGTTTCAAAGGAGAATATGGTTCAAAACGCATGATTAAGCGAGAACCGGATTAGAATGTGGTTTAGACCCGACAAGCTTGTATACTTGTGTAATAAGGGTAAACTAAACACATTCTGGATTTTGAGATAAAAATGATAAGGTTTGACCCGTTTCGGCTAATTTATGCAAACTAATTACATAAGCCGATCAGGACGCTAAGAGTGCGTAACGGGTAACCAAATGAGTCATGAACATGTTTCCTAAGTTAATATGCCTTAAATATGTTGTGATATCAGTAGGATACCTTCCATTATGCCCAAAACGAATTTAAAACTAAATTATGCCCCGTAGGGGTATTTTGGTCATTTTAAAGGTTATAAGAGAGGTTAAATGATAATCTGAGGTTCTGGTCTAAAATGATCAGTACATATATTTATTTTAATAAGTTATATCAGTGAAATACCTTACACATGTGAAATTTATCATTTATGGCCAAACTATGCACCGTAGGGGCATTTTGGTCATTTCACATATGCTTTAAGGGTTAATTTTGGAAATCTGAGTTCAAAACTTTTATTTACTGTTAAAGTATAAAAATTTATTCATAACATCAGTAGGTATCAAGCTTTAGGTGCCTAACATGGTTTTAAACCATACTATGCGCCTAAATCGCATAAAAGTCGGTATTTGACGATATTTGGGTTGATTAATGAAATCTGAGATTTTGATCAGCCTTTACTGTTTAAAATAACTTATTTAACATATAAAATCAGTAGAAAAATATTTGGTATGTAAAGGATGTGTAAAACTCATTTTATTAGCGAAAAGGGCATTATCGTCAATTACCGAGTCTATGCGATAACTCTATGTTATGATCAGATTAAAATTTTATAAAAATTTACAAAAATCCCTAAATATTATATTATGTCAGTAGGTAAAAGGGTTGATGTCAAAATTTGAGTTTAAATAGGCTTTATGCCGAAAATGCCATTTTATTAATAAAAAGGTTTCAATTTACGCTAATGCGCATAACTCCCATTTTAGACCACGAACTGATGTGAAATTTTATGGACATGTTTATAAATCAGTAATAAAGGTTTTAGTCCTTTTATATTTTCAAAAGTCTTGTTTTAATATCAAAAGGGCATTATGGTCAACATTTAGGCATTATGGAAACATGAAATGAACTCTAATTCTAAAGGACCAAGTAGTATAACTTCAGGAGGTTATACTAACATATAACATGGTCACAAAGGAACCCTAAGGCATAATTAAACTAAGCTAATTCGGGTCAGAACTGAAAGTCAAAGCAAAGGTCAAACCTTGCGACTTTCGGTTGTGAACCGAGCCTATACTTAGAATTGTCGGGTTGAACATGCTTAGACATGTTCAACTAATATTTACCAAGTTATTAAAGTGAGAAAACTGATTTTATGGTTTCTTATATTAATAGTTATGAATTTTTATTAAAAACAAACCCGTTTGACATTTATTTGACCCGACAATTAAACTAAGTAAACGTGGTAATTAGGAGGTGCCCTTTTGAGGGTTAAACACCTACCTAATTATGGTCACGTAGCCATGTTTGTTACAAACAATGGCTCAACCGTTTAAAAGTCAAAGCGTTTATCGAAACGCTTGACTTTTCGGCTATTAACGCAAAATAATTAAACTAAGCACGAAAGGACACTTACAAAGGGTCCAAGCAAGGATGGAATTGATCTAGGATGTTCAGGTATGAAGCACAAGGGCTCCAACTTAGAACAATTCAGATCAAGGTGTGAGAATGAAGTGAAGGGGGGTTGCTATTTATAGTAATTTCACAACCATTAGGATCATTTCTTGGAGAAGAGGGCACAATCTTGGCCATCCACTTGGGCCCAAGGTTTAGAATACAATGGGGACATGAAAACCATCAAATGGTATTGAAAACAAGGGATTAAAACCATCAAAGCAGCTAGAACAGACCAGATTCAATGTTTCTGCAATTTTTCTGGTCTGAAGGTTGCTTACGGACCGTAAGGGTCCAAGCCATATGGTCTGTATGGACCTGGCCAGCACACACATACTTTCTTTTGTTGACAGTTTTGGTCCCTGCATATCCAAATGCCATTTCTGACACATCTAAGGCCCGTTAAACCATTTTTAAGGCTCTACAATTATGCCTAAGTATAGGGTACATGAAACATGCTCAAAAACATGTCGGATGCCGGTTCGTTTGGTCGTACGGTCATGTTGTTCAGCTAAATGCGACGAAACACGGACGGACGCGGAAAACGATCCAAATTACGCGACGAATGGAATTTTATCAAGACAAACACTAAAATATAATATTTTAGTGCTTACATATATTTTTGGATGTTCGGATATATTCAGAACGTAAGATATGCGCGAAAATGCAAACTTGTGCACTTTTTGACACTTTTAGTCCCTGCATGACTTAAAAGTTAATTTTTTGCGCACGAAACACCTCAAAGCCTATTTATAAGCTAGGTAAGGAATATATAGGGTATGTTTAACTTATGGTCATGTTCTGGAAGGTCCGATTCTATATGAATCGACATACTTTTGCAGTTTGACACATATAGTCCTTTAATCGCGCAAAGTAGCGCGAAGTGTTGTTTAATGATCTCCAAGCCTTCCATGTCCCTTATTGATCATTCCCAAGCATATAATTAAATATTACTACACTCCCGTTCGCTTAAATGGTCACCGAAAGGCGTAGATTCAAAAGTTGACGCTTTAGGTCCCTCTATTACGCAAACTTGCACATCTCATTATTTAATAGCATTAAAGCCTCATCTAATCCATATTAGGCATTCTTGAAAGTATTATTAAACATCACGATGCTTCGGGTTCACTAAAAGGTCATTCAGAGGTATAATTAAACATATTGACGTTTTCAGCCACTCTAACTTGCAAAGTTGCGCGTAACTTTACTTATAGGCATAAAAACCTTAGACGGCCAATAGTTGGCATTCCCGAGAGTATAATCAAATATCGTGAATCTCCCGGTTTGTTAAAAGGTCACTCAGAGGTAAGAATTAACATGTTGATGCTTTTAACTCTTTATTGCGCAAACTTTCAATTAATTACGCAAACGGCTACACTTGATCAACAAGTGGCTCAATGTGAATATAAAACCGTAAGAGGTTATTTAGAAACTTATTTTTGGTATGATAATACTTCCAGTTCTTTCCTGATCAAAGTTTTCTATTTTTCGAAAAATTAGTCCCCTAATTTCAGTGTTTGACTTCATTAGGGTTTATTACACGTGTCAATACACCATTGGACGTGATTTTTACGAGGTGTTACATCCTCACCCCCTTGAAAGAAATCTCGACCTCGAGATTTGTTAAATGCTGGAAGCAATTTTTGTCGCATAATGGACTTAACTTCTATAACATATCTGGAGCCTCTTCAAGCTCCCAAGTTGACCTTTATAATAGGTACATATATCCTTTTTGGAGCTTCTTAACCTGTCGATCCTTAATCGATACAGGTTTCTCATAATATCATAAATCTGCATATCATTATGTGATAATGTTTCTCGACTTATTGGTGAAACACATTCTTACATCATTAGTGTGTAATGCATTGCGAGCTCCGCCAAGCTCCTTAAATAGGTTTTTAGCTTACAAGCTATTTGATCTTGATACATTCGATTCCTTCGAATGATTCTATATATTCAGAGCATAACTAGCCTGATAATTAACAAATTGGCACACCCTTCCTGTGTGATATCTTTTGTCGAACCTTATTTCTCAACAAGAACTTAGGAGGGTTGCTACTTTCATTAGTCCTTGATTTTCTGCCGAAAAATGGCAGTTTACAGATGATTATGGATTGGTTTAATCTTATTCGTTGTTTCCAAGGCAACTTTCAGATCCTGATAATTGGACTTACCAATCCTTTGTCTAACAATAATTGTTTAACATTCCATCTATGCAAGGTCTCCAAAGGAGCAGCCTTGATACTTATATAACAACTATTATAGAAAATCTTATTTTAAGGTCAGATGGTTATTCCAACCACTGCTTAAAACTAATCTTAAGGAATAGGTAATCCTTGCCGTTAGTCAAACAAATCGATGATCCTGGGCAGCTAATGGCAATTCTTAATTGTTGCCTAAATAGGGTTGCGGTAATCAATGCCTACGCAAGATGAACCGTCTTTCTAAATTATTTATATTGGATTCTCAGAATATTGGGTTAGGCTATATGAACCCTTTATTTTAAAATTTACTTAATCAGGGCTTCGATTCTTCCAATGATGGTACTAGCCGTCTTGGAGATTTCATAATAATACAACCCTAAATGGGGTATAAATCTTAACTCTATCTGCCTCTTAGGAGGCAAACAGGGTAATCTTAGGAGAAGATAATCAATATATAAGGAGGTTACAGAGATTTTCCATATCTCAGGCTCCAGTTCATCCATCATTGCTTGTGTCAAATAAGTGACACATTTATGTTACAAGTCCACGAATTCCTTAATTGAAGACATTTACTTGGACAATTCCATTCTGGATATCTTCTTTGAATACCATTAGTTGACTTTAGTACCATATGACCATCGGGGTATCTTTGTGGTCCCATGCATTAAACCTCCATACTGATCAGGCATGGAAGCAATCTATGGAACATATTAAGATACACTAATCCTCATATGGCGCTTTTATCACACCGTCTGGTATTCGTAATCGATAGAGATCAAGGAGATATCAACTATGTATGCTGATGCACTTCCTCTAGAGAGAGGATACTTCTAAAATTCTATGATTGAAGGTTTCTGATAGGAACAGAAGAAAAATGGTTCTTATGATTTCGCCTGTAAGTTTTACCTTACACTTAATATCTGGGGTTCTTACGGCAGAATTTCTAAAAGTTTGCTAAACTTATGGTCTTATGAGAGACTTAGCAGCACCTGAACCCAAACGTAACCCTTAGCAATAAAATCACAATAAGGGATTTATCTGATGTCATTAGTAATGTGAACTGCCTCTACTCATTCATCAGGAGGGTTAAACGCCTCCATTCTTAATGCTTTTAGATTTAGCTGTAAAATTTTGACAAATTTTAGGGTAGACTCAGCTTTGTCTGGTTGTTCCTTAATCTATATAACGTGAGTAGCTGAGGTAGATCCATAATGGATTTATAATGGGTAGGCTTTGAAACCTTAATATGCCCTCTTATTGCCGTTGCTGACCACCGTTAATCATTTGCATTAAGCTTAGATTTTGGGCAAATGGAATAGGGTACTATCTCAATTAATGAGTTAAAGTCTGTAACATACTGCTGACAGTCTAGAACTTTTATGGTGAGGGTCAGAAAATTTTTATTCCTTCTTTTTCCATTTCGTGAAGCGGATAATAGGTTTTTCTAATAAGGTCCTTAAACCTTGGACCATCCCATAAAGTATAAGAGGATCTTTCTTGTGGACTTCATTAATGTCCTCACTAATAAAGGGTATTGCCATCAAATGACTGAGATGTATACCTCACCGTGTCCTTTCCAGCATAACCGCTGATACACCTAATGGTTTCTACTTCATTCAACAATTTCCTGCAATCGATGGCCCCTTTTTAATATTGAAGTCTCTTGACTTCCAAGAGACGAAGTACCTTTAAGTATATCCTAAAAGGAATGGGCTCCTTGCCACATATGATTTTGTTTGGGTTATTCTTCACATTTGAAGTATGAATAAAGCTCTTCTTATGAGCAGCGACATATGTTTTAGAGCAAACAACATTCGGCTTCTTGAATCTTCTCATGTCTTTTCTCATAACCTTTCTAACCACTGTGCTAATTACAGTTTTGAAGGTTAACTCCATTAACATTGAGGTTCACATTGGATGCACCATTAACATTTGTCGCATCTCTAGCATCGCGACTGTTATTTGTCTCTTCTGAGTTTCTCATACTCGAATCTTTTGGTATTAAATACCAATTTAACAATTAATCGAGTGCATTTCACAGCTAGTCATCATCCTGATGACTTATCATACATTGACCCTGGTATTATTAAACCATATGAACATTCCTAAGGAGTGTTATTTGATTGTACATCAATTATATTCAGCCTAAGTCACTAAAGGATCATTAATGGCCTTTAGGGTTTGGACCGAGTCTGTTACCCTTTTGATAGGGGATCAACATGTCCCAACTGTCTTCGGTATGTAGATGATTTCAGATAGCTCGAAGGCTTGCCATAATGGCTTCCTAAAATACAAAACATTTTGTCCGTCAGGAAGGACATAACTAATCATATGGCACGAAGGCCTTGTCGCAGAGGACGTTATAATGGTATGGCAACCAACTCCTGTTGCGGAGGACATTAGTTCATATGCCGCGATCTTATTAGATTAGGGGTTTTAAGATTTGAACCTAGTTTTCACCGTTGAACAGGGAGTCATAGACTACAACTGTCATCGTCTTGAAAGACGATTCATTTCGGCACATAGGTAAATCATAGGACATCATTAGCGGATGCTTACATATATACCTATATGTATATATATATAATCATCGTCATTGAGTACATTAGTCATAATCTTATCGATCTTATAGACTATAAGGCTTAGGCATTGCCCATTACCTCCGACGATGTACCATAACGGTTATATTTAATAATGTCTCTAATGGACAATATAATATAAAACCCGTAGGCGATATAGACCCTATCGGTGATTCAGGATAACGCCACGAAGGGTAATACAATAAACACACTTATATATAGGAAGTACCAGCGGCGTATCCACCATGCGTTTATTGTATTACTCTAGTTTCGTTATCTAAATCACCGTCAAGATACATGTAATCATAACCATCGAGTCGGGAAGTACTTCTTGAGGTCTTACTACGAAGATAGGAAGACTTAAGACTGTACTGCAAATATCCTATAAGATAATATGATCATCATATCAGACGATTTTAGTTACGATTGCACTGATCATATAGACTGTTAGGGTTGGGTATAACCCACCACTTTGAACAGGGGATCTTAAAGACCACCACTAACTTTGTCCTATTTCTGATAGAATAGAGTATAACCCGTAGGTATTTCATCGCTAAGGGATGCTAATTAACATGATCATCATTTTAGACGATATTAGTCACGATCGCATTGATCATATAGACTATTATGTTTGGACATAGTCCATCATTTTTAGACAGGGAGTCAAAGACCACCACTGTCGTTGTCTTATCGGACAATCAGTTTAGCCTGTTAAGTTCAGTCTTGCATTATTATTCTGACCAATTGGATGATTGTGAGCTTCAGATGGGTCAGCTATGGTGAAGCTTTGAAGGCTACAAACCATGTAGTAATAATTTACTGATTTGTCAAACTTGATGATTAAATAGCCACGGTGTAAATCAACCATATAGGCCAATAGATAGTATTTAAGTTTATCTGATTATGTTTTGCCTAGGTTTTTAAATAAACTATCTTTGGCGTTTAAACGGAATAAAATCCTTTATGTTTATTAGACAGGGGACCTAAATTACGACTGTCAATGTCGTACCGACATTTTATATAGCACAAGGGCTTGTTCCAAAGGACTTTTGATGGCATAGAGGCCTTGTCACTAGGGAAATTTTAAAACATAATCAATGATTCCTTTGGATCGGAAAATTTCATAGTTCATTGACTTGACAAGAAGTTATGAAATAAAACTATCCCTTTTTCATGTATACATCCTTGCCCGTAGGCGTACATCTTAAATGGATGTTTTGATGTATACCTCATGTTCGACGTTTATTAACCATGATTCCTATTGATCATTTAGGCTAAATAAGGGGTTTGGAAGTTCCTAATAAAGATGACAAGTGTGATTTTATCGCATCACCTTTTGTCAGGAGTGTTAACATGTTTTCAGATGTTAACATGGATTGGAATCTTTTGAGTAAGTTTTACCATCTTGGCCATGTCTGAAATGACATTTAGGCTAGGTTTTACTTTTAAGATTCTTTTTAATATATACTGGCAGAAAAGGAATGATATGTATTTTTATTCAGGATTTTCATTATAATTATCCTGGATTTAATTAAAATATAACTATGGCACAAGAGGCCAAGTCACAAGGGCAGCTTTACATTATAAACCATGATTTTGTAGAATCAAGGTATTTAGGCTTGAACGTTGCTCATTGTCTTTTCTTGACAGGGAGTTGTAGGCTACGACTGTCTTTTGTCTTATTTGACACTGAGTATAGCCCGTAGGCATTATATCAGCCCGTAGGCATTATATCCCTAGTTATAAGTTAATAATAGCTTAACAGCCTAGTCACATGGACAAATTTAATTTATAAACCAGGATTTTATAGAATCGAGGTATTAAGGCTTGAATCAAAGTTCATTGCCCCTTTTTAACAGGGGGTTGTAGACCACCACTGTCTTTAGTCTCTAAGGACATTAAGTATAGCCCGTAGGCACTTCACCCTTAATGGATGATTATATAAATAAGAAGGGAATTGGAACAATCCAATTTAAAGATGACTTAGGTGATTTTATCGAATCACATTTGCCAGGAATGTTAACATGTTTACAAATGTCAACAAGGATTTGAATCTTTTGAATAGGTTTTTACCATCTTGGCCTTTTTTCTGAAATGACACGTGGCTAGGTTTACCTTTAAGATTCTTTTTAATAATTAACGCTTGAACAATCCTAAATTGAGATGTTAATAAGGATCTGAATCTAATTGAGGAATTACCATCTTGGCCCTGTCTTAAAATGACACATGGGCTAGGCCTTGTCACTTTTTTAGATTTTGCTATTTTATTATAATGGTAGATCTTTTAGAAGGAATGTTATTTTAATTTATTTTATATTTTCTATTCATCTACAATGATATAATAGAGGTATAGAATTGCCCTAAACGGGACTTGAAAGAATTGATGTTGTCCATAAAGGGACTGAAAGATAAGTATGCCCTTATAAGGACTTACTAAGGAAACGAACTTCAGCAGAAGGAGTTTCTTCTTCACTTTATTTCTGAATGTTTTCTCCTTGGTTGCACATTAATCCTAGTCGTAGTATAAAGCTCCGCATTCCTAAGCTTCGGATGGGGAGAATTCCCATTACGGCTTCTTTGCTTGGCGACATATTAAAATATATAGAATTGAAAGCAATAATTCTCCGAATAGAGATGAGAGTATTCCTATGTTAAGTCTAGACTCAGAATGTCAAGGAATGTGCTACTGTGTCATTGAGATTAAACACAAAAGGCTAGTGTTTAATTCACTCAATGTTGACTCTGATACCAACCTGTCACACCCTGATATTTCCACGTATTACCGGTGGGCCCGGTGGGGAGTATCGTGACGTAATTGATATCATCATAGTCAAACAACACAAATAATAGTGCACAGCGGAAGCAAAAGATAGATGGATTCATTTCAACCAAATATATTGTAATATTAAGTATAACAAGGTAGTTGAAACAGATCCACAGTCGGGTCAAATAAAAAGGGAAACATAGTTTATCAGACTTAATGCATCCAAGCTTGCGAGACTCTTAATGATGCTAAGGAGAGGCCAACCTATTACGCTTAGTACCTGCACTTAACCTTTTTGGGAAAATACGTCAGTTTACACTGGTAAATACAATTAACTGACTCATTTTAAAAATGTTTTTAGAAATATTGATTTGAGTGCAAACGGCACAAACTTTTTATAACTTGGGATAATTATTTGAATATAATACTTGTAAAAGACTTACATGTTTCTTATGCGTTCAGTAGCCCGGATTGATTACCGGGTTAAAGATTAATTGACACACCACATTATTTATTTATGCACTGACGGGTGTACGCCTACACCCCGTGCTTAGGTCGTGGCCATTTCGTAAAATGATGCCAAGGATATCCGGGACATGGTCATTAACCCCCCAAAGGCTTTAAGCAAACAAAACATTTTCAAACATGACATTTCAATGATTTAACCTTCATACAATTAAAGATGCAATGTCCGACCAAGCGGTATTTGTATATACCGTACCCCAAGCCCATATAGGGGAAATAAGTTAAAAGTATTTACCTGAGCAAATTTATACAATTTATCCCAGCCGTATACCACCAAGAAAGTACAGATAGCTTTTACTGGGCTCCTAAATCTGGAACGAAGGTTTTTAGTAACCTATTAGATTCCTAACGGGTCTTAATTAAGCTTATGCTTAGACCGGTCAGTTTCAAAGGAGAATACGGTTCAAAACGCATGATTAAGCGAGAACCGGATTAGAATGTGGTTTAGACCCAACAAGCTTGTATACTTGTGTAATAAGGGTAAACTAAACACATTCTGGATTTTGAGATAAAAATGATAAGGTTTGACCCGTTTCGGCTAATTTATGCAAACTAGTTACATAAGACGATCCGAACGCTAAGAGTGCGTAACGGGTAACTAAATGAGTCATGAACATGTTTCCTAAGTTAATATGCCTTAAATATGTTGTGATATCAGTAGGATACCTTCTATTATGCCCAAAACGAATTTAAAACTAAATTATGCCCCGTAGGGGTATTTTGGTCATTTTAAAGGTTATAAGAGAGGTTAAATGATAATCTGAGGTTCTGGTCTAAAATGATCAGTACATATATTTATTTTAATAAGTTATATCAGTGAAATACCTTACACATGTGAAATTTATCATTTATGGCCAAACTATGCACCGTATGGGCATTTTGGTCATTTCACATATGCTTTAAGGGTTAATTTTGGAAATCTGAGTTCAAAACTTTTATTTACTGTTAAAGTATAAAAATTTATTCATAACATCAGTAGGTATCAAGCTTTAGGTGCCTAAAATTTATTCATAACATCAGTTGGCATTAACGAAATTGGTATTGAGCTCACTAAAGGTCTAAACCTAATGTCAATAGGCTAATAATTAATCTAAACCATAAAAATAGTTTTGTAAGTGAGCCTATGTTGATGTTTGTATGGGTATAACTTATTAATTTATTCTTTTTACATATACATATCAGATTTTTATTTAAAATAGTGTGTCCTTCAAAATATCGAGCCCTGGCCGGCGGTCCTCCCCGCCCACCCTCAGGGCCGACCATACCGCTAACCTAATGCATACCCATTTTCTGTATCTCATACCAAGTATTTATTTTATTTACGGTCGATTACTTTATATTCATATATTAACATAACCACGAGTATATGTTATAAGTTAAATCATGAATTTAATAATATACGTGACAGGGTTTTAATTCATAAAAAAATGGTCAATTTGGTGTTGAATATAACAAAATTTGTCTAATGTTGATCCTTATATTGAACGTTATCCAATAAAAAGGGAAAGAATATTCTTGATCTTGTAGGTTAATACGGTTCTGAATATTATAAAATTGGTTTTAAGTTAAGATATAATATATCAACTATAATATATCAACTTTTTAGTAAAAACCGCAATAATATCAAAATGATGGTAAGTGTTCTGAAAACAAAAATGAAAACTATTAAATTATATAAAAGCTGGTGATTATAAATTTCAACGAAAAAAACGTAAATGTATTTGTTACTTAGAAAGAAAAAAAAAACAGATTTAGATATTAGTTCATGCAACAAGTGTTTTAATCAAAACACAAATAGAAGTATAGTTTAAATGGTGTATTTATTTGGATAGTTGGATACTCTGGGTTCATCTTCGAGGACGAAGGATACTTATAACTCCAAAATTGATCTACACTCCCAAGCATGAGGTTCACACCTAAAACATAGTTGCGATAGCTGCGCGTTGTACGATCTGAACCTATCATATACATGACATTCCAGAATGAGACAGTTACACTAATACCTTTGCTATATTTTGTGGGGAACATCTTTAAGTTTCTATCAAAGTTTGTAGTAATACCATTGATGGTAACACCATGAACATCATAAATCAATAAATCAAGAGGTATTTAATATGTATTAAATGACCTTGACATCAAACTTGTATGATAGTGTTGAACTTTGTTATACTGCTAACAAGTTATTTATTTCTCAATTTTTTTGAAAGGCGGTCTTCTTTCTAATCCTGTTGTCTGTGTGACGTTGAATCTAAGACCTCCAAACTTTGACGTTCCTAAAGAATTGAAACTACTTAAACCTAATTTTCTCAGTTTCTAGTATAATAAGAGATTTTTGTTATAATATTGAACATGTTAATGATAATATCCACCTACGCACCAAACAGTTTTTTGTCAAATCATATGAGTAGTTAACATTGATATTTTTTTAAACACATGTCCGTACATTTTGTCGTTTTTTAAAATTAAAATAGAGTTGGAAAACGACTCAAGAATGGTAAAACAATTGCAAGTGGTATAGGAAAATAAATATAAATTGTAGTAGGTTCTCATCTATGCATAAAACAACAGTCACCGTATACTCCTTTGGCATCGAAGGATGACTAGTTCAAAGACGGCATCATCAGTGGCGGACCCAGGAATTTTTCCATGGGGGTGCGGAACATTTTTAAAAATTTTAGGCCCCTAGGTATATAAGTAAAAAAATCAGTTCATATCGGGTCGGGTCATGTAAAACAAACGAACATCAAACTAAATTTATATAATCATAAAAAACATGTCAAACCTTGTTACAAACATAATTAAAACGTCGACGCCCTACGGGTTTTCATTTTTTGAAATCTATCCAAAACATCATGTAAAACTAATTTCTTAAGCAATTCTTTGTCTATATAACATAAGTTAATCGCTCCATAACATAATGTTTCAATTTTAATTTTAATTTTCAACTATTCAAGCCCTAGAAATCATAACGTAAGTTGTAATCACCCTAAAAATATATAAACAACATAATCACCCTAAAAATCATCTAAACAACCATAAACAACGTCAAAACACACAAAATTTCAAACCTATTTAACAACTTTATTACCATTTTTTCTCCTATAATATCAACCAAAATCATCAAAATAACAAAGAAACTTACCCGTGTTCGGATTCCGGTTAGGTTTGGTGTCAAACGACGGTGGTATGGTGGCAGATTACGGTGGTCGCCGGCTGCTGGACTGTTGTCGCTGGGTAACAATTTTATTACCCTTTTTTCTCCTCTAATTTCTAAAGGTTTTGGGCTTTAATTATTTTATTATAGTTTAAAATATTATTGGGTTTGGTTAATGGGCTAAGACTTAGTGGGCTAGCTAGTTAGGAATTATAAGTGGATAAAGGTATGTGTATTTCGGTTTAGTTAGTTAGGTATTAAAAGTTATATAATTTAGGTAGCATTTTTTTTTTTAAATAAGAATTTACTATAAAAAAAATTAAAATATAAATTGATAACAATTTTTACCTAAGGGGTTCGGATGAAAAATTTCAAGGGTGCGGTCGAAAAGTTCCAAGGGGTGCGGACGAAAAGTTCCAAGGGGTGCGGACGGGATTTTCGACGAAATTTAACACTAAATTTTTTTTCCCCGGGGGTGCGCCCGCCCACCTTGGGCTATGCTTGGGTCCGCCCCTGGGCATCATTAGATTAAAGACACTTGCCAACCAGAAACAAAAGAGAAATCACTTTTTGCAATATTGAATAAAGTGTAGCAATATCTTTTAGTTAGTCAACTTTCTAGAATTTCATTTTAAAGTACGTCACATGCTAAATTGGTAAATCACACACAGAAATTCTTTTTTTTTTCTTTTTTAACTGTAAATTTGAATCACTGACGGATCACTGAAATATCATCGTATCATCAGCGGAATCACCTAATCATATGCATCTCCACTAGGCATAACGTCTATACACAAATTCAGAAGTAAATTCAATAAATATGGGAAAAACCCCCTTATGAGAATCGAAAACCAGAACCTATTAGTCACATGCTAAATTGGTAAATCACACACAGAAATTCTTTTTTTTTTCTTTTTTAACTGTAAATTTGGATAACTGACGGATCACTGAAGTATCATCGTATCACCAGCAGAATCACCCTATCATATGCATCTCCACTAGGCATAACGTCTATACACCAATTCAGAAGTAAACTCAATAAATATGGGAAAACCTCCTTGTGAGAATCGAAAACCAGAACCTATTAGTCACAAAGCCTTATCTCATCCCTAAAATGCGACTAGACTGTAAAGACATGGAAACATAAATTCTTCTAATTCTTCTTTGATAAAGGTAAATCAGACACATAAATTCTTCTTTGATAAAGTATGAACACATACTCTCTCTTTTTAAAATATACATATAGATCAACATCAACAGAAAACCTCTTTGAGCTACGAGAACTTAGAAAACCTTTTGTAAGTTTAGGTTCTTTAAGTTCTTACAACTCGTAAGAGTTTTCATTTTACTCTATATATATATAGGGGAAGGTTCATTTGAGAAGAAAATTTTATTAAGAATAAAAAGAACAAAATGGTACAATTGTAAAACATTAAATAGTTTTTTTCTCATCTCATTTATTATTATGTTTGACTAATTAATTAGTAATTAAGACTATCATCCTCCACACTAAAAAAATTTGCTTACACACATCAAAAGTTATCCTACACATTTCGAAATTTATCCTACACATATTGAAATTTATCATACACAACTCGTAATTTATCCTACACGCCTCGTATTTATCCTACACTATAAATGAATTTTTATATTTATTTTTTGAGAAAAATATATATCTTAAAAATAAGTTACAAATTTAATATAGCTAGTTATTAAAGATGAAACTACCAATTAATGATGTATGTAAGTTTACCAATATACCCTTATAGTTACATTAAGTACAAATATTAAATGAAGTCTAATGAAGCATTCCTATTGGTTGAAATTTCTTCTTTTTTCTTCTTACAAAGAATTTCTTCTCGTTTAAACTCTCCACTATATATATATATATATATATATATATATATATATATATATATATATATATATATATATGGTAAGGTTCTAGAGTGAATACTACTATATTTGTGAGCTGAGTGAACAAATCATGTTCATTGTTTTACATCATCAAATCGTAAAATATACTAATGTATTTTCATCATCAATCCTAGCCATTGATTTACACTTGTGTATACAGTATACACTTGTGTATTAATAATCAAGGGCTAGGATTAGTTCACTAGTGTTGACTATCAAGGGGGTTCTAGATTACATCATCTAGAATGAACACTAGGTTGAGAATGAATTGTGTGAACTAATCTGGGCTATTGGATTACATCATCTAGAGATTTTTAAACAATGACAAGATTGTAATTATAATGTTTTAACTTCCCTTTAAATTAATGACATAAGGATATTTGCGTCTTTTGTAAATTGCATTTATTAAACAATATAATCAAAATCACTAAAATCTTGCTAGTTTCCGTATATACAATATACACATTTGTTAGTGTATACATATGTGTATAGTATCGCTACTATTAGTTTATACAAGATACACAGATGTTAGTTTATACACATGTGTTGTCACACCCCAACCGAAGGCGGAAACCTCGGGGCATGGCACTGAGCGAACAGATTGTCAAGAGAAATTTCATAACGACTAAATTACCAAATAGTTAATATTATATCCCATACCATAACCCATTTAAGTAATCTAATTATTACATACAACGATATTCTCCAAACAAAAACATGTCCGACAACTCAGATTTCAAATAAAAATAAATTATTCGTTTGTTTCTAGACTATTCCTAACTCGGTTCCACATAGCAAGCATCCTAGCAGATAGCATCCTAAACACCTGTCACATGCGTTAAAATACAGGTCAATACACATAGTGTAAAGGTGAGCATACAAGTTTGATAATAGCATAATAGAGTTCAAAATAGTTTACGCGTAACCAGCATGTACAACGTATAATGTGAAGCATGTAAGTTATCGACAAAGATTCTATCAATACCAGTGACTGCGATTTGACTGCGAGTAACGAGTGCGCAATACATGTTCACCACTGCGAACACGTGAAGTAATATCCTTAACAACCCCTGTCCACGACAGGTGCTGAGTCCAAACTATATTACTATCGTTGCTAAGGTAGGTAGACAGCAATCAATGTGTAAACATAACAAACAGGCATTCATCGAGTCACGTATAACATGCAATAGCGGTTAGCGTATAAATAATGTTTGCGTTGTGTGTCGATTGTGATTTGAATATACATAACGTATGTAACACCCAAAAGTGCATAAAGCAAAAAGGGATCGAGTATACTCACAGATTGTGTTTAACAAGTAAACACACTCTTGGATTGAAGGGAGCGCTGGGAGAGATTAGCCTGAACAGTTAACGATAGCAATAACGATAAGCGGCGCGTAAAACAGTGCAAAAGTACCATGTGTCGGATGGCAATCCGATTGGATGGCCAGTCGATCGGGTGGCAATCCATTCGGATGGTCATCCGATCGGATGGCCATTCGATTGGATTGTCACCTCGTTTGGTAAGGATGTGTTTGTGTATGATGGTTTGTCCTTTGAAGTTTTCGTTGTAGCATTTTGAAAACAGAGAAGTATCTCTACCCTTCAGGTCGATTGATCTAACGGCGGTTCGATCGGGTGACGATCCGATTAGTACGAAACTTTAGTGAGAACAAGTTCACAGCAGTTTGTCACTCGATCGGATAGCAATTCGATCGGGTGGCAATCCGTTAGTCACTGGTCATGCATTGAACATGATGAAAATTGTTTAAGTGTCGAAGTTCCAAACATCAAATGGTCGGATGGTCGTTCGATCGGATGGCAATCCGATCGGTCGGCAATCCGTTCGACGTTCAAAACTTGAAATGTTAAAATAATAGTTTAAGTGTGGAACCGAGTGCAAGCCGATCGGACGGCTGTCCGATCGGATGGCAATCCGATCCATCAACCTTATCGTCTTGTCACTTGATTGTTTGAAAGTTGTAGTTTTCATGTGGAAATCGTTCAGATCTAAGTTGTTCTTGGTGGATTGAAGCCAAAACATGAAGTTCATAAGAAACACATGATGACATCATCCTAGAACACCTTAAATCTAGTGATTTCACGGTTAAAAGTTAATATTCAAAAGATAGAGAGGTGAAGGAGTGCGTGTAGATCACGAAAGTACAAGGTTTAGGTTGAAAACTTACAAGAATCACGAGAAATCGAGAGAAAGAAGCTTGAGAGTGTGGCTGGGTCGAGTGGGAGCTGTCACATCAAGTGATATGACATGTGAAGGTTTTTATAGGGTTTCCCAAAAAGGAAGGTGTGCAAGGATCGGGTGGGTCACCGATCGGGTGGCTGTCCGCTCGGGTGGCAATCCGATCGGATGGCCATCGTTTCGTGCGTTGGGTTTTGCGATGCGTTTAAGCGAGTTTGCTAATTAATCCCAACTACTATATCTAACATACAATCATCCTAATTAACTTGCGTTTAGCGGCTGCGATTCGATTGCGATAGAGTTGCGATTGCGTTTCGATTAATTACCACAACATAAACATAAACATAAATACACACGCACAAGTAACACATAGGTAACACACACACGTAAAACAATATACATAATCAATAATTCAAAGCGCGAATGCGATTGTGATACGATAAGCGTTAAAGCGATAAAACATGCGATAATTAGCGATAAACCTCGATTATTAACAAGTACTCCACATAATACAACTAATGCGATAAAATAAATAGATTAACTATAAGTCAAAGAAGTCAAAGCAGGAGTTGAGCAAGGAGTGACAGATCGCAATTAGCAATCTTTTCTTCCTTTGACTTCAATCTTGACTTTGACTTTGACTTTCGAAACACGGGGTGTTACAGCCTCCCCTTCTTAAGGGAATTTCGTCCCGAAATTTGGCTTTGGCCATAACAAACAACTGCGGGTACTTCGCCTTCATGTCGCTTTTAAGTTCCCAAGTGAACTCTGCGCCTCGTTTACCTTCCCATCGGACTTTCACAATGGGAATGCGCGAGTAGGGCTGTAAACGAACTGAACGTTCAGCGAATAGTTCGTGAACCGTTCGGCGGGAAGTTCGTTTATGTTCGTTCGATTAGCTTAACGAACGAACACGAACAAAAAATTTCGTTCGGTTACCTTAACGAACGAACACGAACACAGGTCTCGTTCGTTCGACTGCGTTCGTGAACGTTCGGTAATATGTTCGGTTACGTTCGTCAATGTTCATTTGATTATATTAAAAAAATAATAAATAATAAACATTTTATGTAAACATGTTGAAAACTTGAAACCCTATTTTTTTGTAAGTTAGCTAAAGTTTAGACATTCTAAGATATTTTTGGGGATAATTATGTTTAAGCTAGTTAAACTTGATTCATCATTTGGCGATATAGTAGAATTCTTGTGTTTTGATTTATCATTTGTTGGTTGTATTTAAGTACTTATATTCAATGTTTAAGGATAACAATGTTTTTATTTTTTATTTTCAAGTTAAATGTTTATTCGCGATCGTTTTTTATTGCTTGCGTTTGTTTGTGTTCTAGACCAGTGTTCACGAACTGTTTGTGAACAACTGAATTTCCTTAACGAACGAACATGAACATAAACTTATGTTCGGTATGCGTTCATGAACAGTTCGCGAACATGTTAATTTCCTTAACGAACGAACACGAACATGGCATTGTTCGTCTTCGTTCGGTTCGTTTACAGCCCTATGCGCGAGCGTCTGAGCTGATTGGTTTGTCGGTCCATGATCTCGACAGGCTTCTCCACGAAGTGTAGTGTTTTGTTTACTTGAAGATCCTCAAGAGGTACGTATAGATCATGCTCAGCCAGGCACTTTCTGAGGTTCGAAACATGGAAAATTGGGTGAACATTGTTAAGTTCCTCCGGTAGTTCGACTCTGTAGGCCACTTTCCCGATCCTTTCCAAAATCTTAAAGGGTCCAACATATCGAGGCACGAGCTTTCCTTTCTTGCCGAATCTGACCACACCCTTCCAAGGTGATACCTTTAGGAGTACATGGTCACCAACGTCAAATTCAAGGGGCTTGCGTCGTCTATCGGCGTAACTTTTCTGACGACTCCGAGCTTTCAGCAGGTTTTCTCGAATTTGGAGGATTTTGTCAGTCGTTTCTTGCGGTAGCTCAGGACCGGTTATTTGCGAAACTCCGATCTCATGCCACACAATTCACGATCGACATTTTCTTCCGTATAAAGCCTCAAATGGTGCCATTTGAATGCTGGAATGATAACTATTATTGTACGAGAATTCGACTAAAGGTAAGTATGCGTCCCAATTACCGCCGAAATCTATGACACACGAACGGAGCATGTCTTCAAGGGTACGAATCGTTCTTTTAGTCTGACCGTCGGTTTGGGGATGGAATGCGGTACTTAGATTAAGCGTAGTACCGAGAGCAGATTGAAACGTTTCCCAAAGACGCGAGGTAAACCGACCATCGCGGTCAGAGATGATGTCGCGAGGCGTCCCATGTCGACAAATGATCTCGTTGGTGTAGATTCGGGCTAATTTTTCTACCTTGTAGTCTTCTCGAATTGGCAGAAAATGAGCTGATTTGGTCAAACGGTCAACGATAACCCAGATGCTGTCGTGACCTGATGGCATGCGCGGAAGTTTCATTATGAAGTCCATGGCAATACTCTCCCATTTCCATATAGGGATCTCGGGTTGGACGAGTAAGCCAGAGGGTCTTTGATGCTCGGCCTTGACTTTCGAGCAAGTCAGGCACTTTGAAACATATAGAGCGATATCTTTCTTCATGCCCGGCCACTAGTACTTGTAGCGAAGGTCCTTGTACATTTTATCGGCACCGGGATGAATAGAATATCGGGACTTGTGGGCTTTGTCCATCAGAATCTGTCGTAAATCGGTCCGTTTAGGGATCCAAATTCGGTCCAGATAATGGAATATCCCATTCGACTTATTCACTAGCTGGGTTCCATTGTTGAGAATCCTTTCCTTCTTCAAAGTGCGCTCGGTAAAGCAAGCATGTTGGGCTTCGCGGATGAGAGTTTTAAGGTGATGTTGTGCTTGAACATTATGAACGCTATGCAAATAGCTTCGTCGGCATAGAGCGTCGGCAACGACATTTGCTTTGCCAGGATGATAACGAATCTCACAGTCGTAATCGTTGAGAAGTTCCACCCATCGGCGTTGACGCATATTAAGCTCCTTCTGGCTGAAGATGTGTTGTAGGCTCCTATGGTCGGTGAAGACCGTACACTTTGTACCATACAGGTAGTGTTGCCAAATCTTCAACGCAAAAACAACTGCGCCTAGCTCGAGGTCGTGGGTTGTGTAGTTCTTCTCGTGGATCTTGAGCTGACGAGATGCGTAAGCGATAACCTTGTCTCGTTGCATGAGGACACAACCAAGACCAAGGTTCGAGGCATCACAATAGACTACGAAGTCATCGTTTCAGTCGGGTAAAGCAAGGACGGGAGCATTGCAAAGCATGTGCTTGAGGGTTTGGAAGGCAGACTCTTGTTCAGTTCCCCAAACATAAGGTCTGTCTTTATGCGTGAGAGAAGTAAGCGGCACGGCGATTTTGGAGAATCCTTCAATAAATCGGCGATAATAGCCCGCTAGTCCGAGAAAAGAACGGAATTCAGACGGGTTCTTAGGCGTAACCCAACTCTTAACAGCTTCAATCTTCGCGGGATCAACATGAATACCTTGACTATTGACAATATAACCGAGGAATTGAACCTCCTCCAGCCAAAATTCACACTTGGAGAACTTGGCATAGAGTCGATTCCCCTAGAGTAGCTCGAGAACCAAACGTAGATGTTGCGCGTGTTCGGCTTTCGAATTGGAATAGATAAGGATATCATCGATGAACACGATGACGAAGCGGTCAAGAAATGGTTTACCCACGCGATTCATGAGATCCATGAAAACCGCGGGTGTGTTGGTCAAACCAAAAGGCATAATAACGAACTCATAGTGGCCGTATCGAGTGCGAAAAGCGGTTTTGGGTATATCCTCTTCTTGGATGCGAAGTTGGTGATAGCTTGAGCGTAGATCGATCTTCGAGAAACACGATGCACCTTGTAACTGATCAAACAAATCATCGATTCGAGGCAAGGGATAACGATTCTTGATGGTAAGCTTATTCAGTTCCCTGTAGTCGATGCACATCCGGAACGACCTATCCTTCTTTTTGACGAAAAGGACTGGTGCGCCCCACGGAGAGGTGCTAGGGCGAATGATGTCACACCCTGACTTTTGCGGAAGCGTATGTGTGTGACTTAATCGGTTCTCATTGCATTCGATTATAATAAACAACTATATGATCAAAACGATGTTCATCCATTCAAAGGTTTGAAATATTACAACACAGGTCATTTAAGTTCCAATCAAAACCCTCAAGTTATGATACAAAAAAAAGTGGATGACATCTAAACTTGAAATTTACATCTTGAAAACAACACCAGCGCCCAAGATCCAACTTGTTTCCTGAAATACATGTAAGTTTTGGAAAATCGTCAACATAATGTTGGTGTGAGTTCATGCAGTTTTTGTATAAACATTTAAGCATTCGTTGTAGAAAACATGGTATGTAATTGTACTGAAAAATGTACTTCTGTAAATGTAAGGAAATCGAGATCGCTAATCGTTTGCAAGGCCATTAACATGAGACACGACATAGGAAGCATCCAAACCATAGGGATTTTTAGTTGTCGATTCCACGACTGTCGATTCACGACTAGAGACACAAAAGCACTGCTTGGTAAAAGAGTGGCCAAGAGTGTGGTTGCCTGAAACCCATTAGATCTAACCTTTTGTTCCGCGGTCTTGGTATGTAACTGATTAATGGTGCTTATGACACCCTATTCGTGACATGATCTATAGTATCATTCCTTAGTTTTTGTATTCAACATACCATAGCACATGTATTTTCCCCAAGTTTAGAAAACAAGTAAAAGTTTAAAAGTGGGGACATGAACTCACAACTTTGCGTATCCTGCGCCGTAAACTTCACCGGTTGGTTTTGTAACGTCGTGACCTATACGTATTCTATGTATGTTAGTCACTAGACTTATATCACACAAGTACAAGTCACCATCTTTTGTTTATGTATATGTTCTTTGTATGTTCAATCTTTGTGAGGGTCGTGCCCTTGTTTGTCGGGTCTCGCCCGTTTATCATGCCTTTGCACTTTATGTATGTAATGTATTTTTGTAAATATATATATTTTACTTCTCAAATATATATTCATTCATGTAGTCCCTTTTTAAGGTAATAGATGTTAAAAATAATTTATATTTTTAACTTTTCATGTATGTTACTTATATTATTTTCCCAAAAATAAATATAAGTATTTCGTAAAATAATATCCTCAATATTATTTTGGTACAAGTATTCTTAGGAAAGTATACTTGTATTTTATGTAAATACTTGTGTATTTTGTATTTTTCACCAAAAATCAATACTTTGATTTCTATTACTTTCCGGGATTAGATTTCTTAAAAATAATATATTTTTAAGACTTGTAAGAAATATATATATTTTGTCATGCTATAAAATATATATAATCATTCTCGTTATTCACCCGATTTTTGTATACTTGTATACTTATGTATTCTCATGTAGTTGTATGTGTATTTTTGTATTCATACTCCTTGGGAGTATTTAGTGTATTTTCAAGTCCTTAATACACTATTACATATAATACACACAATATACACTTAGCATAAAATTTGGTGATCACTAAATATATAAATTTTCCCCAAAAATATACATTCTTAATATTGATTTTAACTTGAAGAAATCACCATTTCTTGACTTGAAATTTACACAAAAAAAATTAGGGAAACCTTGGTAATATTTTTAGGTGAATTTTTAGGGAATAAGTTTCACCAAAACATATATTTTTCTAAGTGTCAAAATTTTATAAAAATTTTGACATAGTTTCCCCTAAAAATGGAGGTTTCCCATGTTTCAAAACATGTGTTTATTTTCTTTTCAACTTCAAAACAATTTTCCAACAATAATCATCAACAACAAATACTAATTCTTCCATACGAAACATCATGGTGAACTTGATTCTTGTTAAAAATGTGTAGTCTTTTAGATCTACACTTAACATGTTATGATCTTTTCAAAAATAAGTGTTCTTGAATATTTTAAACAAACTTATGTGAAACTTTATTTTATTAACCAACTCATCCATGAATTTAATGGTCTTTAAAGTTTGTAAATCATGTTCTAAAAACACTTTTATGTTTATTAGAAGGATCATTATTTTTAACATCATGTTTAACCATGGATCTTTCAAGATCCATGCTTAATATTTTTAGATCTTTCAAAAACAAGTTTTATGTTATATTTTTAACAAACTTTCCATGAGTTTTAGTTTCAAAAATTAGTTCTACACATACTTAATCACTTTAAAATTACAAGTTTATGCACAAAATTCATATTTCAAGTTCGCATTATGCTTCATATGTTCACCTTCAAGTTTAACCATGGATCCTTCAAGATCCATGCTTAAACTTGGTAGATCCTAGCTTTAACATACTTGATCTAATCATAAACACAAGATACCACATCAACAACTTCATTACATACACTAAAATTTCATGCAATCACTTATTTTCTTCATGAATATGTTAGATCTTCTTATTTTTAATATTAGAAGTTAAGTTGTTTAGATGGTGAAACTTGTACATAACATAAACATGACATAAATTAGTGATCAAGAAGCTTACTACTAGCTCTAATGGCTAGGGAAGTGGCACAAAAATGAGGATGATGAACAAGGAAGAGAGTGAGTGGTTAAAAGCTCCACAAGGTGGTCCTTCAAGTTCTAGCACCATACACCTTCCTAAATGGCCTCCATACACCTCTAGATCACCTTGGATTGAATGATTGAAGCTTGAAAATGAATGTGTGTATGTGTGTGTGATGAGCCGTGAGTATGAAGGAGAAGCAAGGAAGAAGGAGATGAATGATAGTGTATGATTTGTTTAGTACTTATAAAGATCTTCCAAATCTCCTTTAGGGTATAATACTAGAATATTCCTTACACAAAATCTAATATAATCTAATAAATCAAGTAAAATCTAATAAAATCCCCATGTGGGACCCATAGGGCCGGATTTGGTGGAAAGGGGGGGGGGTAAAATGTAAAATTTTGGAAGTTGAAGGTTTAAAGTGCAAACTAGAAGATTTAAGTATGTTTAAGTGTGTTTAGGGGTTTTTATGATTTTTAAGGTGTTCTAGCATCAATACTAGTTTAATATCATAAAAACATTACTTCTAGTCAAATTTTGATGTCCCAGTTATTGTCCGGTTGTTCGGTTCGTTAAGGTTCGTTAAAGTGCTAAATTACGCAGTTTCACTAGGTATAAAGCACTTTTTGTGGCAGTTTTAATTCCCGACACTTTGTAAGTTATTTTGGGCATTAAAACATAAATTCTATATGATATTAATGTGCTTAAAAGCTGATTATAGCTGATTCATAGCTGAATTATGCAGATTTCTGCATTTAAAGTGAGTTTCGGGTGCTTTTTAGTGCATAGTTTAGCTTCCGGAAAGTTTATATGTTAACCCTTGTATCCATACTTGGGTTTTAATGTTCTTTAGATGTTGGACCTACTCCTAGGCCCTAATTCTATTGTCTGACTGCTTTCTGCAGAATTGCTGACACAATGTGTCTTACCGGTGAGTTTACTAGTCTTTCTGACGCAACGCTTAAGTAATGCATAAAGCAATATTTGAAGTATAAAACGTGCATGAATTCACATGTATAGCATGAAATTAGACGATGTTGATATTTAAGCACGTAATTGTAGATATTTAATAATAATTAGACTGTACGAAAATTACCGGTTTTGTGCCAGTTGTCACAGTCTCCCCCCGTTAAAAGAATTTCGTCCCGAAATTTAGGCTGAGTTATCTCCCGTAGGAGCTTTCTTGAACAGATGGGGTACTTGGCTTTAAACTGGTCTTCACGTTCCCATGTGTACTCGGGTCCGTGCTTAGAGTTCCAATGTACTTTGACAAGCTTAACACTACTCCTTCGAGTCTTGTTGACCTTCCAGTCTGTAACCTCAACGGGTTCTTCAGTAAAGTGGAGTGTGTCGTCGATATGCACCTCATCCGCCGGGATGATCACTGCTTCTTGGGTTGGACTCTTCTTGAGGTTGGACACATGAAACCTATCATGTACTCCGTTAAGTTCATCCGGTAATTCCAATTTGTACGCCACGGTACCAATCTTTTCCAAGATCTTGAATGGTAATTTTATGCTCGTCTTGATTCTGAACGTTTGACGACGCAAATTTTGCTGGATACATTGGACCATTCACCATGGATTCGACTTACCACGTTTTCCGAATCTTGCTACACCTTTCCAAGGTGAGACTTTAAACAGGACTTTGTCTCACACCTTGAATTCTAAGGGTTTTCGTCTTCGATCAGCGTAGCTCTTTTGTCGATCACGAGCTGCCTTAATGCGCTCTCGGATCTGCACGATCTTGTCGGTTGTCTCTTGAACAAGTTCAGGACCAACCATACGTTTGTTTCCAGCATCTGCCCAACATAACGGCGAGCGGCACTTGCGGCCATACAGAGCTTCGAACGGTGCGGCTTTTATGTTCGTATGGTAGCTGTTATTATAGGAAAACTCAACTAAAGGCAGATGAGTATCCCAGCTACCGCCTAGATCCATAACACATGTGCGAAGCATATCTTCCAGTGTTTGTATGGTCCGTTCGCCCTGACCGTCTGTTTGCGGATGGAAGGCCGTGCTTAGATCTAGTTGAGATCCAAAGGCCTCTTGGAAGGATTGCCAGATGCTTGAGACAAAACGTCCATGTCTGTCTGAAATAATCGAAACAGGCATTCCATGCCGTGCTACAATTTCCTTAAGATACAGCTCAGCAAGCTTTCCGGTGCAATCCTTCTCTCGGATGGGTAGAAATATGCAGACTTCGTCAATCGATCAACTATCACCCATATCATATCATGCCCTCTAGGGGTCCTGGGTAATTTAGTTATGAAGTCCATCGAGATTTGCTCCCACTTCCACATGGGTATCTCGGGTTGTTGCAGTAGGCCAGACGGTTTCTGATATTCGGCCTTGACCTTACCACAGGTTAGGCACGTTCCAATGTAAACAGCTACGTCGCTCTTAAGTTTTGGCCACCAATAATATCCTTTCAAGTCTTGATACATTTTGTCCGATCCTGGGTGGATCGAGTATCTTGACTTGTGAGCTTTATCAAAGATGACTCCTTAAATATCGCCATAGAGCGGAACCCAAATACGCCCCATAAAGTATAAGGTTCCGTTTTCGTTTGGCACCAATTTCTTCTCCATACCTCGGAGGTATTCAGCTCTACGATTCTCCCTCTTAAGGCTTCTCGTTGTGTGTTATGAATGCGTGCAGTTAGATTTGTTCGAATAGTCATTTCCAATGCTCGAACCCTTAGGGTCTTAACCCTTTCCTTTCGACTTAGAGAGTCTGCTACTACGTTTGCCCTTCCGTGGTGGTACTTAATCTCGCAATCATAATCGTTTAGCAACTCAATCCATCGTCGCTGTAGCATACTTAATTTCTTCTGATCAAATATGTGCTATAGACTCTTATGTTTTGTGAAGATTGTACATCGAGTACCGTATAAATAACATCGCCAGATCTTCAAGGCGAATACCACCGCGCCTAGCTCCAGGTCGTGTGTGGTGTAGTTCTTTTCATGAACTTTCAACTGTCTTGAAGCTTAATCGATGACCTTTTGGCGTTACATGAGCACACAACCCAATCCTTGACGTGAAGCGTCACAGTATACCACGAAGTCTTTAGTGCCTTCGGGTAAGGATAGTATCGGTGCATCGCATAGCTTGTTTTTGAGAAGTTGGAAGGCTTCTTCCTGCTTATCACCCCTGTAGTACTTCTTGTCCTTCTGCGTAAGAGAAGTCAGCGGTTGAGCTATCTTGGAGAAATTCTTGATGAACCAGCGGTAATAGCCCGCTAATCCCAAAAATTGTCGAACTTCGGTTGGAGTTTTGGGGGCTTCCCAATTCTTTATCGCTTCCATCTTCGCTGGATCTACATGAATGCCCTTCTCGTTCAGGACATGACCAAGGAACTGTACTTCACGAATCCAAAATTCGCATTTTGAGAACTTTGCATAAAGTTTCTCTTTCTTGGATCCTTAACTGGTGATATCCAGATCGAAGGTCGATCTTGGAGTAGTAACTCGATCCTTGCAACTGATCGAATAAGTCGTCAATCCTCGGTAGCGGAGACCGATTCTTGACAGTGAGCTTATTCAGTTCTCTATAATCGAAACACATCCGCAGGGTTCCATCCTTTTTTTTACGAACAAAACTGGAGCTCCCCAAGGCGAGAGGCTCGGCCTTATAAATCCTTTATCCAACAAATCCTGGAGTTGCGTAGATAATTCTTGCATCTCGGATGGCGCAAGTCAATATGGTGCCTGGGCCACAGGAGCAGCCCCTGGAACCAAGTCAATATGGAATTCGACTTGTCGTTGCGGAGGTAGTCCTGGCAAATCGTCGGGAAAAAAAACATCGGGGAAATTCCTTCACTACAGGAATGTCTTCAAGTTTCGGCTCCTCAGCCTTCTTATCTACAACGTGCGCCAGGAATGCAACACATCCTTACCTTAAGCACTTCTGCGCCTTCATAACCAATGTGGGATGTCGCAATCCATCGCCTTTGGGGCCCAGCGTCCCTGCATCAACTGCATGAAGGCCGTGTACTATAAGTGCTTCATCATCCACAAGAGGAAGGCGAATGACTTTCTCATGACAAACCACTTCAGCCTTATCCTTGGATATCCAATCCATGACAACTACCACATCAAAACTAACTAAACCAACTGGTAGAAGGTTGATAGAGAATTTTCATTTCCCCAAGTCCAAGTATACAACCCTTAGTACTTTATCCATTTCGACTAATTCCCCATTTGCCAACTCTATAGCATGTGGGGAATCTAGCTTACTTGTTCCTAAGCCAAGTATATCCTTAAGTTCCATAGACTTAATACCAAAGTCGGTGCCGGTATCAAATAGAACGGATGCAATGTGTCGGTTTATAAGGGACGTACTTGTAACTACGTTCGGGTCCTAGCGTGCCTTGCGTATTCCCTTCATGAAAATGCTCCCAAGAGCTTGAACTTTTCTTCGGGTAGTCCTTCCGATAGTGTCCTTTGTCGCCACATCCGTAGCAATTCTCGGCCTTTACCATTGCTATTACTGTCCTAAATTCCATTCACATGTCTCAAACCAGACCAGCATGCCTCCTTGCTATGCCCGGTCTTGCCCCAATTTCATACCTACGAGTCCTGCATGAACCTGTGTGATAATAACCACCTCTATCACACTTTGGTAGTTCTCCTTGGTAGGTTTTTATCACCTATCTTAGTCGTGGCAACGAATGCCTTGACTTTCCTAGTCGCAGCGGTTTCCTCATGCTTGTTGTTTGCTTCGTATTGGACGATTGCTTCAGCAACTTGTTGGTTCCACAGAGCTTCAGGCTCAGCTCTTGTTGCAGGTAAAGGTTCTGATTAGACTCGGCCAGCGTTTCCTTTGCTATGGTTCCATGTGCTTCTCTTGTATGAAACATACTGACAAGATTAAACATTTATTTTGGAATAAATGTCGTTGTCTTGCGTAGCAAACTTCCTCGGAGTCACCTTACTCCGATTCATGCAAGTCATCCAGGGCTATAAAAATACGGTGAGGTCTTCCCTTCACCTTGTTTATTCCTCAAGTCTCTGACTCTTCCATAGTCTTTAGTTTTACATAAATGGGTATGCTTCACAGGAGATGGGGGGTTGTGCATTTCTACCACGTATAGAGGTAAGTGATAGTGAAAACGCATAGATAAGGTCTTGAGGGTACATGACTTCTTCCTCGGGACCGAATTGTGCCTTGCAGTAATCGTAAAGTGGTTTCCAGGGTGTGAATGCACTACCCAAACGATGGGGTGCACCACGTGATAATGAGGGTGGAAGTACTGATGGGTGCGTCAGTGTTGTAATATGGGTAGAAGTGTCTGACACGAAGTAGCCAAAGACAGGTTTCCTACTTGTAAGGTGCTATAGCAATTATATAGGTATTGCCCTACTAGATGAAGGTGTGAACACTTAGAAAGTTTTGGATGGGTGGTGATCACTAGCTTGACCCGTAGAGTACACCAGGATTTCCATGCACTACAAGTCGTTATTACGTGGGCCCACATAATAATAAATTGTCTTGCACGGTCACCCCAACTTTCCCTCGTTCAAAGTAGATGATCAACCACAGAGGGGACACTACTGTCCTTATACCTCCGACATGGAAAGGACCATTATGGTGGTCTACGCACCATCATTTGTTATCGCTACACGCGTATAGGCACAATGCTTTAGATGTAATAGGAATAAGGGGAATTCCTGGTAGTTGGAGGGACACCTTCAAGATGAGTACCTCATCTTCCTTGATTGGATGGGAGTGTCGTCAATCTCGCTTCGTAAAAGCCGCCGGGGTCTCGTGTCACTGATAAGGTCGTTGTCCAAGGTTGCCTCCTCCGCCTCGCCGTCACTGCCGTATTCAGGCACCTTCGCATTCAAGGGAGAAGAACAGCCATTTTCTACAGAATCAAGCTCAGGGCCTCGTTTGGTAATAAGCTCCGCAGTGTACGCGAGGTCGATAATCTCATTGCGCAAGTCAAGAACAATAATAGGATTCGAAGTCGAAGGTATCTCGTCAATAATCATTCCGTACACATATATGCATATATAATAACGTTACTTAGTATACACAAGCAAATAATTGCTACATGTCTCATATAACTCTTGTTTGTTCTTTCCTTTGATAAAAACGTTGGATTCATGGATCTTGGCGCTTTTTGTAAATGCAATGAAAAACCTTTTGTAAAAATGTTTTCGTGAGAGAGTTCTAATGATTGTAGTCTAGACTCGAGAAGGAATCCTAGTTCACTACAATCGAAGGTCTGATACTAAACTGTCACACCCTGACTTTTGCGGAAGCGTATGTGTGTGACTTTATCGGTTCTCATTGCATTCGATTATAATAAACAACTATATGATCAAAACGATGTTCATCCATTCAAAGGTTTGAAATATTACAACACAGGTCATTTAAGTTCCAATCAAAACCCTAAAGTTATGATACAAACAAAAGTGGATGACATCTAAACTTGAAATTTACATCTTGAAAACAACACCAGCGCCCAAGATCCAACTTGTTTCCTGAAATACATGTAAGTTTTGGAAAATCGTCAACATAATGTTGGTGTGAGTTCATGCAGTTTTTGTATAAACATTTAAGCATTCGTTGTAGAAAACATGGTATGTAATTGTACTAAAATATGTACTTCTGTAAATGTAAGGAAATCGAGATCGCTAATGGTTTGCAAGGCCATTAACATGTGACACGACATAGGAAGCATCCAAACCATAGGCATTTTTAGTTGTCGAATCCACGACTGTCGATTCACGACTAGAGACACAAAAGCACTGCTTGGTAAAAGAGTGGCCAAGAGTGTGGTTGCCTGAAACCCATTAGATCTAACCTTTTGTTTCGCGGTCTTGGTATGTAACTGATTAATGGTGCTTATGACACCCTATTCGTGACATGATCTATAATATCATTCCTTAGTTTTTGTATTCAACATACCATAGCACATGTATTTTCCCCAAGTTTAGAAAACAAGTAAAAGTTTAAAAGTGGGGACATGAACTCACAACTTTGCGTATCCTACGCCATAAACTTCATCGGTTGGTTTTGTAACGTCGTGACCTATACGTATTCTATGTATGTTAGTCACTAGACTTGTATCACACAAGTACAAGTCACCATCTTTTGTTTATGTATATGTTCTTTGTATGTTCAATCTTTGTGAGGGTCGTGCCCTTGTTTGTCGGGTCTCGCCCGTTTGTCATACCTTTGCACTTTATGTATGTAGTGTATTTTTGTAAATATATATTTTACTTCTCAAATATATATTCATTCATGTAGTCCCTTTTTAAGGTAATAGATGTTAAAAATAATTTATATTTTTAACTTTTCATGTATGTTACTTATATTATTTTCCCAAAAATAAATATAAGTATTTCGTAAAATAATATCCTCAATATTATTTTGGTACAAGTATTCTTAGGAAAGTATACTTGTATTTTATGTTAATACTTGTGTATTTTGTATTTTTCACCAAAGATCAATACTTTTATTTCTATTACTTTTCGGAATTAGATTTCTTAAAAATAATATATTTTTAATACTTGTAAGAAATATATATATTTTGTCATGCTATAAAATATATATAATCATTCTCGTTATTCACCCGATTTTTGTATACTTGTATACTTATGTATTCTCATGTAGTTGTATGTGTATTTTTGTATTCATACTCCTTGGGAGTATTTAGTGTAATTTCAAGTCCTTAATACACTATTACATATAATACACACAATATACACTTAGCACAAAATTTGGTGATCACTATATATATATATATATATATTTTCCCCAAAAATATACATTCTTAATATTGATTTTAACTTGAAGAAATCACCATTTCTTGACTTGAAATTCACACAAAAAAATTAGGGAAACCTTGGTAATATTTTTGGGTGAATTTTTAGGGAATAAGTTTCACCAAAACTTATATTTTTCTAAGTATCAAAATTTTAAAATTTTTTTGACATAGTTTCCCCTAAAAATGGAGGTTTCCCATGTTTCAAAACATGTGTTTATTTTCTTTTCAATTTCAAAACAATTTTCCAACAATAATCATCAACAACAAACACTAATTCTTCCAGACGAAACATCATGGTGAACTTGATTCTTGTTAAAAATGTGTAGTCTTTTAGATCTACACTTAACATGTTATGATCTTTTCAAAAATAAGTGTTCTTGAATATTTTAAACAAACTTATGTGAAACTTTATTTTATTAACCAACTCATCCATGAGTTTAATGGTCTTTAAAGTTTGTAAATCATGTTCTAAAAACACTTTTATGTTTATTAGAAGGATCATTATTTTTAACATCATGTTTAACCATGGATCTTTCAAGATCCATGCTTAATATTTTTAGATCTTTCAAAAACAAGTTTTATGTTATATTTTTAACAAACTTTCCATGAGTTTTAGTTTCAAAAATTAGTTCTACACATACTTAATCACTTCAAAATTACAAGTTTATGCACAAAATTCATATTTCAAGTTTGCATTATGCTTCATATGTTCACCTTCAAGTTTAACCATGGATCCTTCAAGATCCATGCTTAAACTTGGTAGATCCTAGCTTTAACATACTTGATCTAATCATAAACACAAGATACCACATCAATAACTTCCTTACATACACTAAAATTTCATGCAATCACTTATTTTCTTCATGAATATGTTAGATCTTCTAATTTTTAATATTAGAAGTTAAGTTGTTTAGATGGTGAAACTTGTACATAACATAAACATGACATAAATTAGTGATCAAGAAGCTTACTACTAGCTCTAATGGCTAGGGAAGTGGCACAAAAATGAGGATGATGAACAAGGAAGAGAGTGAGTGGTTAAAAGCTCCACAAAGTGGTCCTTCAAGTTCTAGCACCATACACCTTCCTAAATGGCCTCCATACACCTCCAGATCACCTTGGATTGAATGATTGAAGCTTGAAAATGAATGTGTGTATGTGTGTGTGATGAGCCGTGAGTATGAAGGAGAAGCAAGGAAGAAGGAGATGAATGATAGTGTATGATTTGTTTAGTACTTATAAAGATCTTCCAAATCTCCTTTAGGGTATAATACTAGAATATTCCTTACACAAAATCTAATATAATCTAATAAAATCAAGTAAAATATAATAAAATCCCCATGTGGGACCCATAGGGCCGGATTTGTTGGAGGGGGGGGGGTAAAATGTAAAATTTTGGAAGTTGAAGGTTTAAAGTGCAAACTAGAAGATATAAGTATGTTTAAGTGTGTTTAGGGGTTTTTATGATTTTTAAGGTGTTCTAGCATCAATACTAGTTTAATATCATAAAAACATTACTTCTAGTCAAATTTTGATGTCCCAGTTATTGTCCGGTTGTTCGGTTCGTTACGGTTCGTTAAAGTGCTGAATTGCGCAGTTTCACTAGGTATAAAGCACTTTTTGTGGCAGTTTTAATTCCCGACACTTTGTAAGTTATTTTGGGCATTAAAACATAAATTCTATATGATATTAATGTGCTTAAAAGCTTATTATAGCTGATTCAGAGCTGAATTATGCAGATTTCAGCATTTAAAGTGAGTTTCGGGTGCTTTTTAGTGCATAGTTTAGCTTCCGGAAAGTTTATATGTTAACCCTTGTATCCATACTTGGGTTTTAATGTACTTTAGATGTTGGACCTACTCCTAGGCCCTAATTCTATTGTCTGACCGCTTTCTGCAGAATTGCTGACACAATGTGTCTTACCGGTGAGTTTACTAGTCTTTCTGACGCAACGCTTAAGTAATGCATAAAGCAATATTTGAAGTATAAAACATGCATGAATTCACATGTATAGCATGAAATTAGACGATGTGGACATTTAAGCATATAATTGTAGATATTTAATAATAATTAGACTGTACGGAAATTACCGGTTTTGTGCCAGTTGTCACAAATGAAGCCTTTATCAAGCAATTCCTGGAGCTGACTCGAGAGTTCATGCATTTCGGACGGAGCGAGTCGATAAGGAGCTCTAGCAACAGGATTGGCTCCAGGAATGAGGTCGATGCGAAAGTCGATATCACGACTTGGAGGCAAACCTGGAAGTTCATCGGGAAAGACCTGAGGAAATTCACAAACCACGGGGACATCGTTCACTCCCGGATTACCATTCTTTTCCTTCTCCGCTACTACAATGTTGGCCAAGAAAGCTCTGTATTCCTTGCGGAGATACTTGCTAGCTTGGGTACATGAGATGAGCTTTAGACCTTTCGAGGGAGTTTCGCCATACACACAAAGTTGATCACCATTAGCGAGCGAGAATTGAATCATCTTATCGAAGCAAACGACTTCGGCATGGTTTTCACGAAGAAAGTCCATGCCTACTATGATGTCAAAACTACCGAGCTGCATCGGAATAAGGTCAATAGGAAAGACGTGATTGTTGAGTTCGAGAGTACAATCACGAAGAACTGAATTAACTGCGACGGTTCTTCCGGTGGCAACTTCAACATCGAACATCGCGGGGAGATGGGCGCGCTTACGATTAAGGAGCTTTTCGAATTCAAATGACAAAAACAGTTATCGGCTCCAGTATCAAACAAACACGAAGCATATATACCATTCATAAGGAACGTACCATTGACCACATTGTTGTCAGCCTGAGCCCGGCGCGCATTGATGTTGAAGGTTCGGGCACGTGCTGCTTGCTGCTGCTGCTGTTGCTGTTGCTGGGGCTGCTGCTGCTGGGGCTCTTGCTTCACCACCCTGTTCGGGCACATGTTCGCGAAGTGGTTGGGATCACCACATGTGAAGCAAGCTCTAGCATGGATCGCGGGAGCAGGAGCCGCTTACTGGCCTTGAGGAGCGGGAAGTAGAGCTTGCTGAGCAGTAGCTGGAGTTGTAGCTTGACGAGGACCAGTATGGCAGTTTGCGGTGAAGTGGCCGTACATGTTGCAATGCACACAATATCGACAGGCGATTCCCACAGGATGATGATAGGTACATGTTGGGCAAGCAGGGTGAGGGCCAGTATATGCACGCTTGGCCGGCGGTGCATAGGTAACTGGTGCTGCAGCTGGTCGGTGTTGAGGTTGCTGCTGAGCCGGTATAGCTTGAAGCGGGGAAGCGGTAGTGACAGCACAGTTCTTGTTGCTGGAGTTGCTTTTGTTCTTCCTCTTGCGACGAGAGGACTTAGATGACTGCGGAGCGGTGGCGGCGGTTTCAGCGGTTGTGGCAGTGGTAGCTTGATGCAAGTTCTTAGAAGCTTTATCCCAGAACCCAGACTTGACTCGCTTATCGTTGATCTCAGCGGTAAGCAGGTAAGTTTCCTCCATTGTTGCTGGTTTTGAAGCTTGCACAAAGTCTGCGACATAATCCGGCAGAGCTTGGATATACTTTTTGATCGTCACATCGGGAGTCTTAACTTGATCAGGATAGATTATGCTTAACTGCTTGAAGCGAGCAGTCAAAGCAGCATTGTTACCATCCTTCTGCTTGATATGCCAGAATTCGTCCTCCAACTTTTGGCGCTCATGTGGAGGACATAACTCTTACATCATGACGTTCTTCAACTCATCCCATGTCAAATCGTAAGCTGCATCATTTCCGCGTTTGTTTCTCTTGGTCGTCCACCAATCTAAAGTGCGGGACTGGAAGACACCGGTGGCGTTCAGAGTGCGGAGATTATTAGGACAGCCATTCTAGCGCATGGTGATCTCGATAGAATCAAACCATTGGAACAGGGCCGTAGGGTCTTCTTCGCCAGTAAATTCTTTCGGACCACAAGCTTTGAAATGCTTGAAGCTAAAAACAGACTTTGGCGAATCTGTCCTGGACTCTTCAGAAGACTTGCTGGTATTCTCTTGCAGGTTGCTAACGATCTGAGGAATCACCTTCACTATCTGTTGAGCGACGAGAGCAGCAAGGCGTTTGTCTTTCTGGTTTTGGCGAGCAGTTCGAGAGTGAAGGGATCCAGATGACGACATTGTCTGCAACGGACATCGCCATAGGACTCAACACAATATAATCGAATCTCACCTCACACGTCTAATGCTACTAAAGCTCGGGAACACAATCATGTAACACATAATTGGCATATAAACACATATTCACATAACACATAAGCACGTAAGGCACATAGGGGCACATAGAAGCAGTCAGAATACAGAAACCTATCATTCAAAGTTCGCGCGCGTTCGAGAATAGCGATTGCGATCAGTGAGCAAACAGCGAGCATAAGCAAGTAACATAGCAACGATTTGTTAGCGTATTGAGGTAGGTGTGCAGTGCCATTTGTGTGTGTCGATCAAAGCGAGATCGAAAAGTGAATAAGTCACCAAAATCGAACATATAAACAGATAAAATCACATAAAACCCATAAAATCCACATAAAAGCGACGAATTATCAGAGTCAGCGGCGGCGAAATCCAGAATCGAAACACATAAAATCGAGAAATGGATTGTCTAAGGCTTGATAGACATCGACTACCCAAAGTGATTCGACTATTCACAAGGACCTTTGGTACACACTTTGGCTTTCGGGACTATGCTCTCGCCTCGATTTGGGCGAACGGCCTGCATCCTTCCAGTCACAATGTGACTTCAAGTCGTTGGAGTCCGTTGAGACTTTGGTGAGAGTTTTGTAAAATCAAAATAGAGATCGGAACAAGTCGTCAAGGTTTGGGTTTCACCCCTGACTTAACAACTTCGTTCCTGTTTTGATAAGATAAGGAAACATGTGCGTTAAAGTATGGATTTCACTCCTGATTCAACGCAAATTCTCCTGTTTGAAATGATAAAATGTGGGTCGAATAGGCGATTTAGTCGAGAGTTTGCGGTTTTCACACCTAATCTCGACCTAATCACTCGTTCATTTTCAAAGATAGTGCAGTGATAGTGTAGTGCAGGCGAGAATAGCGAGATATAGCAAATAAGCTCGTACAAAACCCCTAAGGGTATGCACAAGTCGGTCTGTCGGTACTTAGACTATAGACTAGGTCGTTTCTAAGACATCGGCCCGGACTAGGTCGAGTCTTGCCTAATTCCTTATAGTTATGGCTCTGATACCAATCTGTCACACCCCAACCGAAGGCG
Source organism: Helianthus tuberosus (assembly GCA_030545235.1). Taxonomy (NCBI): domain Eukaryota; kingdom Viridiplantae; phylum Streptophyta; class Magnoliopsida; order Asterales; family Asteraceae; genus Helianthus; species Helianthus tuberosus. The sequence continues at coordinate 113,088,989 of CM060417.1, read as the reverse complement.
GAAACCTCGGGGCATGGCACAGAGCGAACAGATTGTCAAGAGAAATTCCATAACGACTAAATTACCAAATAGTTAATATTATGTCCCATACCATAACCCAT